>LR738714.1:618251431-618398097 GCA_902687465.1 Secale cereale
CGCATGGGCCTTAGTGGAGAGAGAGAGGGCCGGCCAGGGCAGGCCGTGTGGCCCCCTTTTCCTTCTCCCTCTCCTCCTTCCTTTCCCCCTCCTGGTAGGAGTAGGAAAGGGGAGTCCTACTCCTGCTAGAAGGAGGACTCCTCCTCTCCTTGGGCGCGCCATAGGGGCCGGTCGGCCCTCCCCCTTGCTCCTTTATATACGGGGGCAGGGGGCACCCTAGCACACACAAGTTAACATCAGTTTCAGCCGTGTGCGGTGCCCCCCTCCACAGATACACACAATATCATTGCAGCGCTTAGGCGAAGCCCTGCGTCGCTAGCTTCATCATCACCATCACCACGCTGTCGTGCTGAAGAAACTCTCACGTGACGCTCAACTGGATCAAGAGCTCGTGGGACGTCATCGAGCTGAACGTGTGCTGAACGCCGAGGTGCCGTACGTTCGGTGCTTGGATTGGTTGGATCGCGAAGACGTTTGACTACATCAATCGCGTCACTAGACGCTTCGGCTTTCGGTCTACGAGGGTACATAGACACACTCTCCCCACTCATTGCTATGCTTCTAGTAGATAGATCTTGCGTGAACGTAGGAATTTTTTTGAAATACTACGTTCCCCATCAGTTTTTGCAGGGTATGATGTGATATGATATGGCCAAAGACATGATGAGACATATTTGATGTATGAGATTGTCGGCGTTCTGGGAACCAGGGTACCCAGACTTGCCTGTGTGCGGGCCGCGACGCGCTCCTACAACGGCCTGACATGGCCCAGCTGATCGACCAGCTATCCAAGACCCACGCGAGGGGCCTAAGCCTCGCGAGGAGAACGACGTCAAGACCCACTCAGGAGCGGCCTCGGCAAGGTGCTCCGGAGGGGCGGAGAATCCAAGGCCAAGCCTGCCTCAGGAGGAGGCAGTGATGTCAGCAGTGACGCACCGCGCCAGCGGATGCCAGCGCCCGCCAGCGGCGCAGTTACTATTTCGGTGCAAGGGGGACAACGCAGTCGCAGGTTCCCGAGGAGCGGGGCAAAGGTTTCCCCATTGATGCAACAAGACAGAAGACCGCAAGGACGACCAGGAGGATGTCACCGTCGATCCCACCATCGCGTAACCGCCTGGTCGTTTTGCAGGCGAAGACTGCTTTTGTCAGGGTAGGAACGTCCTTGTGTTCCCGCTCAAAAAAGAGCCGTTCTGGGATCCCTTCCAGCCTAAACATTTCAGGGGAAGAGGACCGTGGTCGCCTATAAGTAGCTAGGATTGCCACTGTGAAAGGGATCGATCCATACACTCTGCCACCACGCAAGGAGCAAGAACACTTGCCTCCTGACCCTCCTGACCTCAGGAACCACTGTACTAGCTCATATTCCAGCCCTCCCGAGGCTAAGCCACCAAAGCAGGAAGTAGGGTCTCACACCACACGGTGGCCTGAACCTGGGTAACTCTTGCGTGTTATGTTTGTTGTTTGCATGAATCCCTTCACCTTGACGAGAGCGAGACGGTAGGTAGACGTGAATGGGAGAGATTGCTACCTCTTGAGCTTGCGTTGTATTCTCTCGAAGAGGAAATGGAGATGCAACACAGTACCGTAAGTATTTCCC
This sequence comes from Secale cereale, assembly GCA_902687465.1. Taxonomy (NCBI): domain Eukaryota; kingdom Viridiplantae; phylum Streptophyta; class Magnoliopsida; order Poales; family Poaceae; genus Secale; species Secale cereale. Next base: position 618,253,029 of record LR738714.1, read on the forward strand.
TTAGTTTTTGAGAACCAAGGTATCAATCTAGTAGGAGACCACGCGCGAGTCCCTCGCACCTGCACAAACAAATAAGAACTTCGCAGCCAACGCGATAAGGGGTTGTCAATCCCTTTACGGTCACTTACGAGAGTGAGATCTGATAGAGATGAAAGTTTATATTTTTGGTTTAATAAAACAGCAAATAAAAGCAAGAAAACTAAAGTAGATGTAGATTCATATGTTGAGAATAGACCCGGGGGCCATAGTTTTCTCTAGTGGCTTCTCTCATGATAGCGATATTCTACGACGGGTAAACAAATTACTGTCGAGCAATTGATAGAAAAGCGAATAATTACGAGACTATCTATGCATGATCATTGTATATAGGCATCACGTCTAAGCCAAGTAGACCGAAACGATTCTGCATCTACTACTATTACTCCACACATCGACCGCTATCCAGCATGCATCTAGTGTATTGAGTTCATACGAACAGAGTAACGCTTTAAGAAAGATGACATGATGTAGAGGGATAAACTAAAGCAATATGATGAAAACCCCATCTTTTTATCCTCGATGGCAACAATACAATACGTGCGTTGCTGTCCCTACTGTCACTGGGAAAGGACACCGCAAGATTGAACCCAAAGCCAAGCACTTCTCCCATTGCAAGAACTATAGATCTAGTAGGCCAAACCAAACCAATAATTCGAAGAGACTTGCAAGGATATTATGAGCACACATATATCTTTCAGAGAAGAACCAAAATATCTTTCAGAGATAACCTTGATCATAAACTCACAATTCATCGGATCTCGACAAACACACCGCAAAAAGAGATTACATCGAATAGATCTCCTCGAAGACCGAGGAGAACTTTGTATTGAGATCCAGAGGGAGAGAAGAAGCCATCTAGATAATAGCTATGGACCCGAAGGTCTGACGTAAACTACTCACAACTCATGGTGAGGGCGATGATGATGATGATGAAGGCCTCCGTGATGGATCCCCCTCCCGGAACAGGCTCCAAGATGGGATCTCCACGGGAACAGAAGCTATGGCGGCGGAATTAGGGTTTTCTCTCTGCGTATGGAGTTTCTGGGGTACGTAGGTACATATAGGAAGAAGGAGGGCACCGGGGGCCGTGTGGGCTAGCCTCGAGGCAGGGGGACGCGCCCTGGGAAGGGGGGCGCGCCCCCCACCCTCGAGGGCTGGCCCTTCGTCCCCTGACTTGGTCCCGAAGATTACCGAGCGAGATTTCCTCCAAAAATATTTCTCGCGAAGGTTTCATTCCGTTTGGACTCCGTTTGATATTCCTTTTCTGCAAAACCCTGAAATAGGCAAAAAAACCAACAATCTGGACTGGACCTTTGGGTTAGTAGGTTAGTCCCGAAAATGATATAAAAGTGAATGATAAAGCCCATTAAACATCCAAGACTTGATAAATAATAGCATGGAAGAATAAAAAATTATAGATACGTTGGAGACATATCAAGCATCCGCAAGCTTAATTCGTGCTCATCCTCGAGTAGGTAAATGATAAAGAAAGAATTTTTGATGCGGAATGCTAACCAATATAGTTTTTCAATGTGATTCTCTTAATTGTGGCATGAATGTTCAGATCTGAAAGATGCAAGACAAAAGTCTATGTTGACATAAGAAATAACAATACTTCATGCAATACTAACAAAGCAATCATGTCTTCTCAAAATACCATGGCTAAAGAAATTTATCCCTACAAAATCATATAGTGTTGGCTATGCTCCCTCATTATCACACAAAAATATTCATATCATGCACAACCCCAATTTCAGCCAAGCATTTGTCTTCATACTCTATCTTTTCAAACCTTTCAACTTTCACGCAATACATGAGCGTGAGCCATGGACATAGCACTATGGGTGGAATAGAGGTGGTTGTGGAGAAGCTAAAAAGGAGGGAGATAGTCTCACATCAACTAGGCGTATCAACGGGCTATGGAGATGCCCATCAATAGATATCAATGTGAGTGAGTAGGGATTGCCATGCAACGGATGCACTAGTAGAGCTAAATATGTATGAAAGATCAACAAAAGAAACTAGTGGGTGTGCATCAAACTTGCTTGCTCACGAATACCTAGGGCATTTGAGGAAGCCCATCGTTGGAATATACAAGCCAAGTTCTATAATGAAAATGCCCACTAGTATATGAAAGTGACTAAGCATGAGACTCTCTACAATGAAGAACATGGTGCTACTTTGAAGCACAAGTGTGGAAAAAGATAGTAGCAATTGTCCTTTTTTTGGGCTTTTTTTTCTTTGGCCTTTCTTTTTTTTCTCTTTTTTTTTCTTTTTTTTTGCGGAGGGGCTTTATAGATTCAGCCTTTCCTCCCATGGGACAATTCTCTAATAATGATGATCATCACACTTTCATTACAACTCGATACTACAAAAACAAAGTATGACTCTATATGAATGCCTCCGGTGGTGTACCGGTATGTGCAATGAAACAAGAGTGACATGTATAAAAATTATGCATGGTGGCTTTGCCACAACTACGATGTCGACTACATGATCATGCATGGCACTATGACAATATGATGCGTGTCATATGAACGGAACGGTGGAAAGTTGCATGGAAATATATCTCGGAATGGCTATGGAAATGCCATGATAGGTAGGTATGGTGGCTGTTTTGAGGAACAATATGGTGGCTGTTTTGAGGAAGGATATATAGTGGGTTTATGGTACCGGCGAAAGTTGCGCGATACAAGAGAGGCTAGCAATGGTGGAAAGGTGAGAGTGCGTATAATCCATGGACTCAACATTAGTCATAAGAACTCATATACTTATTGCAAAAATCTACGAGTCATCAAAAACAAAGTAATCAACTCATGCTCCTAGGGGGGAGGTTGGTAGGAGTTAACCGTCGGGCGCCCCCGACCTCCACACAAAGGTTGGCACTCTACAAATACCTCATGCTTTAACTTAGTTACACAACGGTTCACCATACGTGCATGCTACGGTAATCACTAACCTTAACACAAGTATTCTTCAATTTCATAATAACTCCACTAGCATGACTCTAATATCACTATCCTCATGTCTCAAAACAATTATCAAGCATCCAACATATCATTCTATTCAACGCACTTGGTGTGAAAATTTTACTACATTGACATTGGATGTTTATCTTATGAAGACTAGTTTCTCTAGCCTAAACACATTACCATGCTGTTTTAATAGACTCTCAAATAGATATAAGTGAAGCATGAGAGTTCAACAATTTCTACAAAATATAACCACCGCCATGCTCTAAAAGATATAAGTGAAGCATAAAAGCAAAAACTATTCAACTCAAAAGATATAAGTGAATCACATAGAGTGTTCTAATAATTTCTAGGCCATATTTAACTCTCTCAAATAGGTGTGTCTAGCAAGGATGATTGTGGCAAACTAACAAGAAAATACTCAAATTATACAAGACGCTCGAAGCAAAACACATAGCATCTTGCGAATACAAATATAGCTCCAAGTATAGTTACCGATGGATGAAGATGAAAGAGGGGATGCCTTCTCGGGGCATCCCCAAGCTTAGGCTTTTGATTATCTTTGATTTTACTTGGGGTGCCTTAGTCCATCAAAGCAATACTCAAAACTTGAAAACTTCACAACACAAAACTTAGACAAAAATTCTCGTGAGCTCCGTTAGTAAGAGAAAGCAAACCACCACTCAAAGGTACAGTAAGGAATTCATACTTTGTTTATATTGGTGTTAAACCTACTGTACTCCAACTTCTCTATGGTTCATATCCTCCAATATTACTCATAGATGCATCGGAATAAGCAAACAAAACATGAAAAACAGAAACTGTCAAAAACAGAACAGTCTGTAGTAATCTGCTGGGTTTGCCTACTTCTGGAACTCCAAAAACATCAAACTAAATTGGTAAATTTTCACAAATTGTCTATAAATCAGAAGCAAAAATAATAAACTAAAAATCACAATCCAGTAAAATCTGAAGACTACTTTAGCTAGCGCCAACGATTCTGTTTTTCACAGCAAGATCGTATAAATTTCACACAAGTCCTACCAAAGGTTCTACTTGGCACAAACACTAAACAAAACATGAAACCACATCTAATCAGAGGCCAGATGCAATATTTATTCCCTAACAGCAACAAAAGGAAAAAAACATAAAATTGGGTTGCCTCCCAACAAGCGCTATCGTTTTACGCCCCTAGCTAGGCACGATACAAGATAGATCTAGCTATTGCCATCCTTGGAAGGCAATTCTTTAATTAAGCACTTGTGATTTTTGGGCACTTCTTTGTCCCTATGAATAATCAAACCCTTGGGCAAGAAATCAAGAAATTCTAAAGTGTCAAAAGGGTCTCTTGCAAAAGTAAGAAAATTAGGATGAACACTTATGGATTTGAGATCCGCAAGTCTAGAAGTTTCACCCTTGTCTTTAGGGACATACATGAACTTAGATAATTCAGTGGAGGTATTTGGAGTGGTTTTTATAGCGGAAAGAGCGGAACCCACATTAGTGATAACATCCTCAAGCTTATTGATTCTAGTAGAATCCTGATCTAACTTTTCTTTAACTATGGGTTCTTTTTCCTTAAGATTTTTCAGAACAACTCCTACCTTAGATCCATATTGGGTAATTTCATTGTGAATTTTTCTATCCAAGTTCTCCAACGATTCTACCGTAGCAACTTTGTTCTCAATAATTTCTAACCTTTGCATAACATGCTCCAAAGTTAAAACGGTCCCATTAACCATAAGAGGTGGTGAGCCAAATAATTCAGTCATAGCTTTATAAGAATCAACGGTGTGGCTACCCAAGAAGTTCCCTCCGGTAATGGTATCAAGGACAAGACTATTCCAAGGGGTTACAACAATATAAAAATAGCGAATAAGCATGGAAGTGGAGAGCTTCCGATTAGATCTATTCTGAGCATTGCAAATTCTATACCAGGCATCTTTTAAGTTTTCTTCCTCCCTTTGTCTAAAGTTGAGGACCTCACTCTCGGGAGTGGTGATAACGATAGGTGTGCTAGACATGATGACAAGCAAGCAAGCAGCGCACGGAAGCAAACAAGAAGCAAGCAAACAAAAAACACACGGAGGAAGAAGGGCGAATAAAACGGCAAGGGTGAAGTGGGGGAGAGGAAAACGTGAGGAAAATAAATGTAATGCGAAGGATAAGGGTTTGTGATAGGTACTTGGTATATGAATTTTGCGTAAGCCTCCCCGGCAACGGCGCCAAAAATACTTCTTGCTACCTCTTGAGCTTGCGTTGTAGTCCCTCGAAGAGGAAAGGGAGATGCAGCACAGTAGCGTAAGTATTTCCCTTAGTTTTTGAGAACCAAGGTATCAATCCAGTAGGAGACCACGCGCGAGTCCCTCGCACCTGCACAAACAAATAAGAACTTCGCAGCCAACGCGATAAGGGGTTGTCAATCCCTTTACGGTCACTTACGAGAGTGAGATCTGATAGAGATGATAATTATATTTTTGGTATTTTTGTTTTAATAAAACAGAAAATAAAAGAAAGAAAAGTAAAGTAGATGTAGATTGATATGTTGAGAATAGACTCGGGGGCCATAGTTTTCTCTAGTGGCTTCTCTCATGATAGCGATATTCTACGGCGGGTAAACAAATTACTGTCGAGCAATTGATAGAAAAGCGAATAATTATGAGACTATCTAGGCATGATCATTGTATATAGGCATCACGTTCGAGACTAGTAGACCGAAACGATTCTGCATCTACTACTATTACTCCACGCATCGACCGCTATCCAGCATGCATCTAGTGTATTGAGTTCATACGAACAGAGTAACGCTTTAAGAAAGATGACATGATGTAGAGGGATAAACTCAAGCAATACGATGAAAACCCCATCTTTTATCCTCGATGGCAACAATACAATATGTGCCTTGCTGCCCCTACTGTCACTGGGAAAGGACACCGCAAGATTGAACCCAAAGCCAAGCACTTCTCCCATTGCAAGAACTATAGATCTAGTAGGCCAAACCAAACCAATAATTCGAAGAGACTTGCAAGGATATTATGAGCACACATAAAAAGTTTAAAGAAGAACCAAATATCTTCATAGATAACCTTGATCATAAACTCACAATTCATCAGATCTCGACAAACACACAACAAAAAGGAGATTACTTCGAATAGATCTCCTCGAAGACCAAGGAGAACTTTGTATTGAGATCCAAAGAGAGCGAAGAAGCCATCTAGATACTAGCTATGGACCCGAAGGTCTGTGGTAAACTACTCACAACTCATGGTGAGGGCGATGATGATGATGATGAAGGCCTCCGTGATGGATCCCCCTCTCGGAACAGGCTCCAAGATGGGATCTCCATGGGAACAGAAGCTATGGCGGTGGAATTAGGGTTTTCTCTCTGCGTATGGAGTTTCTGGGGTACGTAGATATATATAGGAAGAAGGAGGGCACCGAGGGCCGTGTGGGCCAGCCTCGAGGCAGGGGGCGCGCCCTGGGTAGGGGGGCGCGCCCCCCACCCTCGAGGGCTGGCCCTTCGTCCCCTGACTTGGTCCCGAAGATTCCCGAGCGTGATTTCCTCCAAAAATACCTCTCGCGAAGGTTTCATTCCGTTTGGACTCCGTTTGATATTCCTTTTCTGCAAAACCCTGAAATAGGCAAAAAAGCAGCAATCTGGACTAGGCCTTTGGGTTAGTAGGTTAGTCCCAAAAATGATATAAAAGTGAATGATAAAGCCCATTAAACATCCAAGACTTCATAAATAATAGCATGGAACAATAAAAAATTATAGATACGTTGGTGACGTATCAAAGATCTTCGTTCACGCCCCTGTGTTCGAACTTCTTGGGTTTTGTGGAGCCCTAAATCCGACATTTGGCCCGCCAGCTAGGGGTCGTGTCAAGATCTCGCCTCTCCGACGACCTCGTCCCGCTCTCGTCCATCGACCCCGCGTCGCCCAGCTTCAACAAACCGCGACCACGATGGCAGAAGCGCATCAGACGCGTGCCGAAGCCCGCGGTGTCCGCGCCGCTTAGGCATCTCGCTGTCACTCGGCCTTGATCGGGGCCGACGGCATGATGAGCATCACCGACCCGCCGCCGGGGGACCGGCAACACCCACTGCCCACTCGAAGCCAAAGCCGCGCGGCGGCGCGGGCCGCCGAGCACGCGACAGCGAGCTCACGGGACCGGTGCGAAATGGCGAACACGAGGACCGCACTGCTGGTGTCAAGGGAACTGCTAAGGTGTCGGTTGCTCGATAGCGGCCACGACGCGCTACTCCTCAGGGTGGCCGAGCTCCTCGACGCCGCCTGCACCGAAGCCAAGCCATTCTGCTTCCACACGACGACGTCGGGGACCGGGTGCCGCCCCGGCCACACCCAGTCGCCCGTATGGTCAGGACCGGCGGCGACCTACGAGGGCGACATGGGTTATCATCCGCTGAACCATGCGTACGACGCCGCCCCTCTGCCTCGAAGCCCTTTGTACTCAGGTACCGCTCCCGTCGAGGAGCCATCAGGAGGCGACCCCAGGACTACGCCGAACGTCGGGTGCAATCAGGCGCCGGCACCGGCGGGCTCAGGAGTGGAAGGTCGGGAGGCCGACCTCGCACTCCTGGCCCTTGACCCTCCGCCGTCACCACCGACGGCCATGGAGCATGAATGAAAACGCGCGCTGGTACCTGCAGAGGTCGGCACCCGCGGCACTAGCCGTAGGCCTCGGGCCATCGGTATCTCTAGCCCCGAGCCTCGGCGGGCCAGGGAAGTACTCTGGCTACCGCGACAAGACAGAAAGGAAAGGGAAGGCCCAGGTCAGGCCCTCGTCCCCCCGCGCGTGACCCGTCGCGCATGAGCCCGCCCTGGATTTCACCAGGGGCTCGCTGGCGGCGGGTATGATGCGCACGGGGAGGGGCCTTCTCCCCCTCCGTTCAGCCTCAAGACACCGCCATCCCCCGGGCTGCGGAGGGTGCGTCTAGGGGCGGTACGGCAGCCCGTCCTACGCACACTAGGAGGGCCGAAGACTGCGGCTCCGTTGCCCTGCTCATGAAATCCCATACCCACTGGGCCCGACCCTGATCAGGATGGGCTCAGGGGCCATTAGGAGCGTGGGTAGGCCGGGGTCCCCGTCACACTTCAAGATGCCACGTCTCTGGACGACGTTAGCCCCCAGGGGCGAAGCGCGTGAGCGGTGTGCCTGGTGCTCGGCAGGGGGCTATGGCCAAGGTCCCATCCCCCCCATCATGCACAGTGTCCCACCTCATGAATGCCGCCTTCGGGTGAGTTCATGAGGGAGCGGACTAGTGCGGGGAGGGGCCCTCATAGCGAAGGGGCGGGCATGTCAGAAGATCTCCGCTCGTGACACTCTCACGTAATAATGAGTGGGGCTGTACACGCCCCGGAGTCTCCGGAGCGTCGCCCTAGGACCTCGGGGGCTCCCTCCCACGCCGAGTGGATGCACCAGGCTTCGCGCTGGCCATCGACACTACCCTCCAATGGCTACGCTCGCACCCGCCGGTGGTAGCCCTATGCTCCGCGCTGGGGAGAAGACCGAAGACCTGCTCAGGGGCCGGACGCGGCCCCTCCTTTTTGCCATTCGCCCTTGCCTCCTATGTATCTGCTTTCTCAAGCCGATCCCGCAACCGCGCGACTCGTTTCTTGAATAAAGGGGGAGAATTTTTGTCTATGTTTTGTGATTTCCGCCGAGTTTTCTTCGCCGGTCCGTTTTTCGTCTTGCTCGGCCGAGCTGGGCTACGTCCGCAACCCCGCCTCATCGCTCCTCGCGTGTAGGGGCCGGGGCGTGGGCACACATTCTGTCTGATCGACGGCCGGACCGCCAACAACTCTTGCGCTCATAGCAGGTACTCGCGAGGCGCGCCCGGACAAGGTCGGCAGACATTCCTCTCTGAAACGCAACAAGGGCTTATGGCCGCAGCCTCGGGGTCAAACAAGGGAGTGCCTAAAACCTATCCTTACGGTGCTCAAACCCGTTTTATCTCATCAAAAGTTGAAGTCTTACGACAGTCATCTTACCCGGCCTTGGAGCCACAACCAAAAACAAATTACAGTAGGAACTGGACTAAGCATCGACGTCTTCGCCGGAACTGTTGGTGTCGCCCCCCTCAAGCACCGGCGCGTCATCGATGGCTGGAACAAGCTCCGTCACCAACGCTTCCATGTGGTCGCTCACCCAATCCTCTGAGGGGCCGGCGGCCGCCTCAGGCGCAGGCTCTAGCAGGGCCTTGAAGTCCGCATGAGGGTCAAGACGGTGCAAGTTGCCGAAGATGCGGGAGACCGCGCTCCGCAGGACGCCGCGGCTCTGCTCCTTGACGACCTGCCGAGCCTTCCTGACCCCGCCTTCAAGACGCTCCACCACCCTGGTAAAGAACCCGAGATACCCGACGTCATCATTAACAAGAGGGCCGACGACCCCCGAGCCAAGAAGTTCTCCTAGGGCCCGGCCGTCCCGGTGCCGCAGGGCCTCAAACATCTCCGAGCGGGTGTGTTGCATCCCACGGACTCGTGCGGCCTCCTCAGAAGTTCAAGCCGCGAGGGCGGAAATGTCTTCCACTTGCTTGTGAAAGCAGGACAGTTCCACCCTGGCAGTGGCGCGAGCCTCCTCCGATGCCCGTTCGCGGCGTTTCGCCGCGGCACAGGCCTTCTTCGACACCCGTTCGCGACGCTCGGCTGCAGCACGAGCCTTCTCCGACACCTGCAGACGACACTCGACATCCGCCAGTTTGCTCTTAAGAGCCGTGACCTCCTTCTGGAGCTCCTTGCACTTGTCAGCGATGCGAGTCTCGTGAAGCCCCAGTTTCTCGCAGTAATTCTTCCGGACACGCTCCGCCTCCTTGGCAGCCTTCTTCGCGACAACCTTGCGATCATCAAGGTTGCCCTCGGCTTCGGCTATCTGGAGATCCATCGTTTCTAGGCGTTCGCGCTCCATGTTCAGCTCCATCACCTCGAGTGCCAGCGCCTCCTCCCGCGCCGAGAGGCCCACCGGGCTATCATCATCAACCACAGGTACGGCAAGGGCAGCCCTTTGTGCCCAAACCTGGCGCTCGAGCGTGGCGTTCGAGTCTTCAAGCTCGCGCTCACGCTCCTCGGCGGCCACGCGGCGGCGCTCGGCGTCCCGAGCCTCCTCCAGGGCACGGTCGCAAGCCTCCTGAGCCGCGACAGCCGACGCTTCCGCCTTCCTTAGGGCGGTTTCGTGCTGCAACTGGCTCAGGTTGCCGGCGGTCCTCAGCTGGCGCCAACCCTTCGCCAGAAGTAGACCCTCGGCCTCAACACGCCCATCCACTTCAGCAACCTCGACTTCGAGATGCTTCAGGGCGTCCGACGCGTCCCGCACAAGATCATGACGGACCGCACTCCTGCGCAATGCAAGTTCCAGAAGGCGACCAGGCTCGTCCCCGACATCTGCGCCACCCAAAGGGGGCAACCCCTCTCCCCCATGTTCAGCGTGCGCCTCGGGGCTAGCCGGAGGGGCGCGTAGTGCTTCCGGCATGAGGAGCGGGTGTGGTCCTGATGGGCGGACAGCCGCTCGGGCTGCCTCAAGAGCTTGCTGACCCACAGTGAAGGCAAGACCCGGGGCACGGGGCAGGCTCCCAACGTACCAAGAGCTGCCTTGCCCCAGAAACGCTCGGGGGCTGGGAGCACGACCTGTGCAATAAGACCCGGGCGCAGTTTTAAGAGCCCGCGCAAGGCCTCCCGAAGGCCCGACATGGTCCGGAGGAGGGATGCAGGCAGAGGCTCCTGCGGACCTCATCAAGCGGCTCGAGGACAAATCAGAGGAAACCCTGTGGAGCAAGGAGTCAGTAGAACCATATTGGGAAAGACAGGAAGAGCCGAAGGACACGCACCTGCTTGGTACAGCCAGCTTCAACCTCTTCATAGCCCTCGGGGCAGGGCCGTAGATGCTCCTCAACCTCCGCCTCTTTCCTAGCGCCGCGAAGGATGGCTGGAGGCCTCTTGAGGAAGATGTGCCTAGACCCGGGGCAAGGTCGCGGCAGGCGCTCGCGGCCGGCACCCCGCTCCCTGATACGGCGCTCCCCGGACTTGCCTCGACCGGAGGCTGCTGCGCCTCCCCTTCAGTCGCTTCAGAAGCCAGCGATGCCTCGGCACCTTCCGTCGTATCCGTCAACACTGGCGCATGTGCTTTGTCCGCTTGGTCCAAGGACGGAGTCGACCCCAGGCCAGGGGCTCCGCCAGGTGCGTCCGCCCCGGAAGGGAACGACGGGCTCGCAAGCCCTGATACCGCCACCAAGGGATCGTCATGAGGATCAAGGGTGCCCCCAGGCAACAGTCCCCACGCATCGAAGCAGGGCATCCTTTCAGCAAGAGCCCTTCCGGCTACAGGAGCCAAGTACAAGGGAGTCGCGGAGCCAAGGCGAGCTTCAGGCACTCCGCCGACGAGCAGCTGCAGCAGCCCCTGGAGCGTATCAGGAGGGAGCTGCTTCCGCTGGAGATGCGTGCGATCATTAAGAACCCACAGTGGGCTAGAATGGCGCTGGAGCAGGGCGACACGGAGGACAAGGAAGTCTCTCACCACCATCGCCAGGGTCAATCCGCTTCTCCTCAGGATTGCCAGTAGGCGCATCAGTGGCTCCGCCCGTGGATCTGAAAGGACCTCGTTCCCCCAGCCCAAGTTCGGCACCGCCGGTGCATCGGGAAGATGGAATTGGGGACTGTACGTAGCGGCATCAATGAACACCCATTGCCGACAAAACCCTTCTGTGGTTGGGTGAAGCGAGAAGTCGATTCCGGAGGCAGCAGTCGCTTCCACCACGTGCAATGACACGCACCCCGAGCGCTGCCCCTGTCAACCAAGGAGAGAGCAAAGAAGTGGCGAAGCAAGGCCACAGACGGGGAAACTCCAACGAAAGCTTCACACAGGAACGCGAAGCCGGAAAAAAAGGATGATGGACCCAGGGTCCAGGTGTAACGCCCGAATCTGGTAATGCGTGAGCACTGCATATAAGAAGGTGGAGAAACGCGGGAGGAGACCCCCGAAGATGGTGTGGAGTTGAAGCTGGATGTCGTTAGCGCCAAGCTCTGCCACCGGCCGGGAAGTAAGCCAGACCCGTGTCGGCCCCCACTCGTTGGATGCGTCGGCCAAGGCGCGACACACCTTGTCCAGACCCTCCTGGTTCACTATGAGGGAGCGGCCCAATGCCGGCACGAGCACCGGCGGCGACGCGGCAGGCTTGCCGTCCCCCTTCTTCTTCGCCCTGCGCAGCATGACGGTAAGGAGGAAGGGGCAGAGAAGGCAAGTAAAGAAAGGGAGCGATTGGAAGGCAGAAAGCAGAGGCGGGAGCAAGATGCCCTACCGGTCGTGCGATTGGCAAGGCACACTACTACAAAGACTGTGTGGGAGGCGGGGCCGCCCACGTCCCATCCAACCGTCGCACGCCAGCCTGGCCCGCAGCCTTTGGGGCTCGCAACGCTTCGTCCTCGACTAAGGCTTCTTCCCGAAGCCAACTCCGCGCGCGCCTTGGGCCCGGGGGCTACTATCGGTGTCCTGGGAACCAGGGTACCCAGCCTTGCCTGTCTGCGGGCCGCGACACGCTCCTACTATGGCCTGGTATGGCCCAGCTGATCGACCAGTTGTCCAAGACCCTCGCAAGGGGGCAAAGGCTCGCGAGGAGAACGACGTCAAGACCCCCTCAGGAGCTGCCTCGGCGAGGTGCTCCGGAGGGGCGGAGAATCCAAGGCCAAGCCTGCCTCAGGAGGAGGCAGTGATGTCAGCAGTGACGCACCGTGCCAGCGGATGCCAGCGCCCGCCAGCGGTGCAGTTACCATTTCAGTGCAAGGGGGACAGCGCAACTGCAGGTTCCCGAGGAGCGGGGCAAAGGTTTCCCCATTGGTGCAACAAGACCGAAGACCGCAAGGATGACCAGGAGGATGTCACCATCGAGCCCACCACCGCGTCACCGTCTGGTCCTTTTGCAGGCGAAGATTGCTTTTGTCAGGGTAGGAACGTCCTTGTGTTCCCGCTCAAAAATGGCCGTTGTGGGATCCCTTCCCGCCTAAACATTTCGGGGGAAGAGGACCGCGGTCGCCTATATAAGTACTAGGATTCCCACAGTGAAAGGGATCGATCCATACACTCTGCCACCACGCAAGGAGCAAGAACACTTGCATCCTGACCCTCCTGAGCTCACCTCCTGAGCTCAGGAACCACTGTACTAGCTCATATTCCAGCCCTCCCGAGGCTAATCCACCAAAGCAGGAAGTAGGGTCTTACACCACACGGTGGCCCGAACCTGGGTAAACTCTTGCGTGTTCTGTCTGTTGTTTGCTTGAATCCCTTCACCTTGATGAGAGCGAGACGCTAGGTAGACGTGAGTGGGAGAGATCTTCGTTCACGCCCCTGTGTTTGAACTTCTTGGGTGTTGCGAAGCCCTAAATCCAACAGAGATGATCATGTTTGTGTAGATTATCATTACTTGCATGTCAATGAATACGGCAATCGGCAGGAGCCATAGGGTTGTCTTTAATTATTGTATGACCTACGCGTCAATCATTATGCGGTATGTAATGCTTTACTTTATTGCTAAGCGGTAGTAATAGTAGTAGAAGAATGGTTGGCGTGACAACCCCGATGGCGACACGATGATGGAGATCATGGTGTCTTGCCGGTGACGATGGAGATCATGCCAGTGCTTTGTAGATCGAGATCAAAAGCACAAGATGATGGCCATATCATGTCACTGATGATTTGCATGTGATGTTTATCCTTTTATGCATCTTATTTTGCTTAGAACGATGGTAGCATTATAAGGTGATCCCTCGCTAAAATTTCAAGATAAAATTGTGTTCTCCCCTAGTGTGCACCGTTGCGAAAGTTCATTGTTTCGAAGCACCACGTGATGATCGGGTGTGATAAACTCTACGTTCACATATAACAAGTGCAAGCCAGTTTTGCACATGCGGAACACTTGGGTTAAACTTGATGAGCCTATGATACGTCTCCAACGTATCTACTTTTCCAAACCCTTTTGCCCTTGTTTTGGACTCTAACTTGCATGATTTGAATGGAACTAACCCGGACTGACATTGTTTTCAGCAGAATTGCCATGGTGTTGTTTTTGTGCAGAAATAAAAAGTTCTCGAAATGACTTGAAAATCCACGGAGTATTATTTTGGAAAATATAAAAAATACCTGCGGGAAGATCCAGACCAGGGGGGCCACACCCTGTCCACGAGGGTGGGGGCGCCCCCCCCCAGGGCGCGCCCCCTGCCTCATGGGCCCCCTGGTGCTCCACCGACGTATCTCCGGATCCCATTTATTCACTTTCAGGGAGAAAAAAAATCAGAGAGGAAGAGTTGTCGTGTTTTACGATACGGGGCCGCCGCCAAGCCCTAATCTCTCATGGAAGGGCTGATCTGGAGTCCGTTCGTGGCTCCAGAGAGTGGAGATCGTCGCCATCGTCATCATCAACCTTCCTCTATCACCAATTCCATGATGCTCATTGTCGTGCGTGAGTAATTCCATCGTAGTCTTGCTGGACGGTGATGGGTTGGATGGGATCTATCATTTAATCGAGTTAGTTTTGTTAGGGTTTGATCCCTAGTATCCACTATGTTCTGAGATTGATGTTGCTATGACTTTGCTATGCTTAATGCTTGTCACTAGGGCCCGAGTGCCATGATTTCATATCTGAACCTATTATATTTTCATGAATATATGTGTGTTCTTGATCCTATCTTGCAAGTCTATAGTCACCTACTATGTGTTATGATCCGGCAACCCCGAAGTGACAATTATCGGGACCACTCCGTTGATGACCATAGTTTGAGGAGTTCATGTATTCACTATGTGTTAATGCTTTGGTCCGGTACTCTATTAAAAGGAGGCCTTAATATCTCTTAGTTTCCAATAGGACCCCGCTGCCACGGGAGGGTAGGACAAAAGATATCATGCAAGTTCTTCTCCATAAGCATGTATGACTATATTCGGAATACATGCCTACATTGCATTGATGAACTGGAGCTAGTTCTGTGTCACCCTAGGTTATAACTTCTACATGATGAATTGCATCCGGCATAATTCCCCATCACTGATCCAATGCCTACGAGCTTTTCACATATTGCTTGTTGCTTATTTACTTTTCCACTGCTACTATTCCAAAAACTACAAAAACACTATTGTTACTTTTCTTGTTGTTACCGCTATCTCCATATTACTTTGCTACTAAACTACCTTGCTGCAGATACTAAGTTTCCAGGTGTGGTTGAATTGACAACTCGGCTGCTAATACTTAAGAGTATTCTTTGGCTCCCCTTGTGTCGAATCAATAAATTGGGTTGAATACTCTACCCTCGAAAACTGTTGCGATCCTCTACGCTTGTGGGTTATCAAGACTATTTTCTAGCGCCGTTGCCGGGGAGCATAGCTCTATTCTTTAAGTCACTTGGGATTTATATCTGTTGATCACTATGAAGAATTTGAAGGACTCAAAAAACAAGATCTTTCCCTCAACTACGAGGGGGGGTAAGGAACTGCCATCTAGCTCTACACTTGACTCTCCTTCTGTTATGGGTAAATTTGCGACACTTACTCCAGCTATTGAATCTGATATGTCATATGTTCTTGATGATGCCACTTCTGCAATGTATGATGAAACTACTTCTATGCCCGATAATACTGTGCCACTAGGTGAATTTCTAGATGAACAAATTGCTAGTGTTAGGGAGAATGCAAATATTGAAACTGATGATATTTATGAAAGTGATGATGAAGCTTCTCCCAATAGATATGAATTGCCTGTTGTTCCTGAGGGTTATGTTATGGATGAAGAAACTGCTAGAGACTTTCTTGCTTGCAACGATAGATATGATCTTAAGAAATTATTAGCTAAGCTGAAAGAAAAATCCTTGAATGCTAGAATGAAACATGAACCTGCTTTTGCTACTTCACCTATCTTTGTTACTGATAAGGATTATGAATTCTCTGTTGATCCTGAGTTAATTACTTTGGTTGAATCTGATCCTTTCCATGGCTATGAGTCTGAAACTGTTGTGGCACATCTTACTAAGTTAAATGATATAGCCACCTTGTTTACCAACGATGAAAAGATTCATTATTACTATATCCTTAAGTTGTTTCCGTTCTCTTTAAAGGGTGATGCTAAGACTTGGTTTAATTCTCTTGATCCTGGTTGTGTGCGTAGTCCCCAGGATATGATGTACTACTTCTCTGCTAAATATTTTCCCACTCATAAGAAACAAGCTGCCTTACGGGAAATATATAACTTTGTGCAAATTGAAGAAGAGAGTCTCCCACAAGCTTGGGGGAGGCTTCTCCAATTACTTAATGCTTTCCTTGATCGTCCTCTTGAGAGGAACGATATACTTGATGTCTTTTATAATGGACTAACCGATGCTTCTAGAGACCACCTGGATAGTTGTGCTGGTTGTGTTTTCAGGGAAAGAACAGTTGATCAAGCTGAATTACTATTGAATAATATGCTGGCCAATGAAAATAATTGGACACTTCCTGAACCATCCCCTAAGCCAACTCCGAAGAAAAGAGGTATTCTATTTCTCAGTCCTGAATATATGGATGAGGCAAAGAAATCTATGAAAGAAAAAGGTATTAAAGCTGAAGATGTTAAGAATTTACCACCTATTGAAGAAATACATGGTCTTGATAACCCGACAAAGGTAGTAAAGGTAAATTCTCTTTATAGATTTGATGAAGGTGATATTCCTCGTTATAAGTCTGCTAGCCAATGCTTAGATGAGTTTGACAATTTTATTGTGAAGCAAGAAAACTTCAATGCTTATGTTGGTAGACAATTGCAACACAATGCTTATATGATTTAACGCTTGAGTGATTATCTGTCTAGAGTTAAAGGTGAATTGAAACTCATTAATAAACATGCTTCCATGGTTACCACTCAAGTAGAACAAGTACTTAAGGATCAGAATGATTTGCTCAATGAATTAAATAGTAAGAATAATGATAATGCCATTAGAGTTGTGACTAGAGGTGGCAGAATGACTCAGGAACCTCTGTATCCTGAATGCCACCCTAAGAGAATTGAGCAAGATTCTTAGATAGCTAATTTAGATGCACCTAGTTCTTCTAAGAAGAAGAAAAATAAAAATGATAGAACTTTGCATGCTTCTAGTGAACCTATAGCTGACACACTTGAGAATCCCAATGATATATCTGTTTCTGATGCTGAGACACAACCTGGTAATGAACATGGACATAGTGATAATGTTAATGATGATGTTCATGATGATGCTCAACCTAGCATTTATAATGATGTAGAGATTGAACCTGCTGTTGATCTTGATAACCCACAATCAAAGAATCAATGTTATGATAAGAGAGACTTTGTTGCTAGGAAGCACGGTAGGGAAAAAGAACCATGGGTTCAGAAACCCATGCCTTTTCCTCCTAAACCATCCAAGAAAAAGGATGGTGAGGATTTTGAGCGCTTTGCTGAAATGATTAGACCTATCTTTTTGCATATGCGTTTGACTGATGTGCTTAAAACAAATCCTTATGCTAAATATATGAAGGATATTATTACCAATAAAAGAAAGATACCTGAAGTAGAAATTTCCACCATGCTTGCCAATTACACTTTTAAAGGTGGAATACCTAAGAAACTAGGAGATCCAGGAGTACCTACTATACCTTGCTCCATTAAACGAAACTATGTTAAAACTGCTTTATGTGATCTTGGAGCCGGTGTTAGTGTTATGCCTCTCTCTTTATATCGTAGACTTGACTTGAGTAAGTTGACACCTACTGAAATATCTTTGCAAATGGCTGATAAATCAACTGCTATACCTGTCGGTATTTGTGAGGATGTACCTGTTGTGGTTGCAAATGTTACTATTCTAACGGACTTTGTTATACTTGATATTCCCGAGGACGATAGTATGTCTATTATCCTTGGTAGACCCTTTTTGAATACTGCAGGGGCTGTTATTGATTGCAACAAAGGCAATGTCACTTTTCATGTCAATGGTAATGAGCATACGGTCCACTTTTCGAGGAAACAACCTCAAGTCCACAATATCAATTATATTGGAAAAATTTCAACTATTACTATTTGAGGTTTTGAATTTCTCCTTCCTAGTGTCAAGAAGACATATGACATTCTTATTGTTGGGGACATACATATCCCCATTGAGGTAACCTAGTGTTATTCGAAAATTCTCCGGTTTCATGTTATTCGCAAAATATTTATTAACAAGACCTGATCAACCTTGTTAATGGATTCCTTTCGATAAGCATGAGATAGGTGAATCTAGATAGCACAACCTTCTGTATCCTCCTTTTACTTTCTGTTAATTAGAATAAATAAAGCAAAAATAGTATTTTCTGTCTGTTACCAGACTTATCCGTGCAATAAATAAATACCCCAAAAATAAAATTTCTCCAAATGCCCTGAAAATGAAATATGATTTTTTTCTAAAATATTTGAGAATATACTGCACAGAACACACAGCGATGGGAGCCAGCACCTGGCCACGGGGGTCCAAGGCGCGCCCACCCTCACACGGCGTGCCCCCTACCTCGTGGGCCCCACATGCCCCCTCCACTTATTCCTGCACCCATACTCTTCTTCTTCCTCCCAAAAAAATCACCAACAAGCTCAAGCATGAGTTTTAGCTCATCTTGCTGCCATTTTCAATCTCCTTGCCCAAAGCACCATCCACCAAACTATTTGGGGAGATTGTTCCTTGGTATGTGACTCCTCCATTGGTCCAATTAGTTTTTGTTCTGGTCCTTTATTTATTGCAAATTTGTGCTGCTGTGGTGACCATGTTCTTGAGCTTGCATGTCAAATTTTCTTGGTCCCAAGTAGTTCTAATGCTTGATATAGCCCCTAGGCACTTGTAGGAGTTGTTGCTATCAATCTTGTTGAGTTTGGTTAACTTTTATTTTGAGTTACTAAAAAAATTCAGAAAATTTCAGAAAAATGCATAGGAAAAATTTCCAAGGTGGTTCTTCAAGGAAGCAAGAACCGAGGCTCGCGTTTCGTGAGCTGGGCGATGAACTACCGAGGGAGGCTGAAGTGCGGCCTTGTGAATGGCTGTCAGATGACTTTATGGATCAAGTTGGCATCAAGGACGAATTTTACGCATATGTGCGCAACGCTGACCTCGAGGGCTTCATACAAGATAAGTGCCCTCAATACCGTGGCTTAACGGATACCTTTGTCAGAAGGTTTAAATTTTCATCTTCACGTAATTCTCACACTCTCATGTTTGACCTCTATGATAAATCTTACACCATGGACTTAGAGGATTTTAATGATGCTTGTAAGCTCCCGCAGTGGGGCAGTATGGGTGACCCCCGCAAATCTGAATATAGAGGTTTCCTTGCTAGTATCACTGTGGGGGAATCTAGAGAAATCACACAGGGTACCATAGGGAGCATTCATTTTCCTGCTATTCATTACTTTGCTCTCTTTATTGATAGATGCATAAACGGTAAAGATGAGGCATGTCACATGTGTGTTCCAGATCTTAGTGTTCTCAAGAGTGATGTATTAGATGATAGACAATATAACTTGGGAGCCATTGTTGCACGTAGGCTACATCATAATGGTTTGCATGGAGATTTATTTGGTGGGATTTATGCCACTCGCATAGCACGCCGTCTTGGTGTGCCTGTATATGAAAATAATGAAGCCTTACCGCCTGCTCATTTGGATTACAATGCCATGACTAGTCACCGGTTATAGAGAGGGATGAACAATCCCTCAAATATCGACAAATTTTTAATACTGGCCCTACTTTGATTGACTTTCAGGCAAAAGGGAGATACACTATAACCATGGAGGAGGCAAATGAGTATCATAATATGACAGAAGCAGCCCGCCTCCGAACTGCAGCTCAGCAGGCAGTAGCTGCTGCATCTCAGTACAACCCCAACTACGACTTTAGGTATCCGTCAGGCAAATACTGGCCATAGACCAACTTAGGCCAAAAGCCTAAACTTGGGGGAGTACGTGTTTCCCACCGACTTCACATTCATGCTCACACTCATTCTAGTTGTCGGTGCTCACACTCTTTCGTTGTACCATCCATGTTTAGTTTCATTTCTTTTTCTTAGTCTTTTTCTCGTGTGTTAGAAAAAACCTTAAGAAAAATATATATTATTTGTAGCTTCTAGCTAGTTTACTTTCCTTGCTTGTAGTAGTAATTAAAAGAAAACCCAAAAAGATTTCCCGTTCTCCTTTTGCTTGTTGGGAGCTTTCCCGTGTAAATAGTTTCTTTTCTTTTCTTTGGGGGTTAAGAGTAGAAGACCATGATTGAAATTGCTCAGTGGCTCTCATATGCTTTATTGTTGATTTAACCTTGAGCCATATTACCTTGTCTTCTCTCTTGTATTAAATGCTCACAGATTCCAGCTTAGTCCAATGCACGTGCACTATTATTATTATCCACACCGTTCGGTCGTGCGAGTGAAAGGCAATAAGGATGATATATGATGAACTAATTGAGATGAGAAAAGCTGGTATGAACTCGACCTCTCTTGTTTTTGTAAATATGATTGTTTATCATTCCTGATTCAGCTTATTATGAATGAAACATGCTTGCAATGACAATTAGAGATCATAGATGCTTATGCCATGCTTAATTAGCTGAGAGTTTATAATGGTCTATCTTGCGTGCCAACATGATATTAAAATGGTTGTGATGTGGTATGATGGGGTGGTGTCCTCCTTTGAACGATTCAAGTGGTCTGACTTGGCACATGTTCACGCATGTAGTTGAAACAAAATCAACATAGCCTCCACGATATTTATGTTCATGGTGATTTATATCCTACTCATGCTTGAATTCATTGTTGATTAATTTTAATGCATGTTCATGACCATTGTTGCTCTCTAGCTGGCCGCTTCCCGGTCTCTTTCTAGCCTCCACCTGTACTAAGCGGGAATACTGCTTGTGCATCCACTTCCATAAACCCCAAAGTTATTCCATATGAGTCCACTATACCTTCCTATATGCGGTATTTACCTGCCGTTCCAAGTAAATTTGTATGTGCCAAACTCTAAACCTTCAAATAAAATTCTGTTTTGTATGCTCGAACAGCTCATGTATCAACTAGGGTTGTCGATATCTTCCATGCTAGGTGAGTTATTCTCACGATGAGTGGACTCCGCTCATCTTTCACGAGAAAATGGCTGGTAACTGGGATGCTCTCAAAATCATAATAATTAAACAAAACTCCCCCAGGGCTTTTGCTGGTTTGGACGGTACCCGTTGTTTCGGGCTAGCCGTGGAGTGTGCTTGTTGGTGGTTGGGGGAGAATAAACTTTACCATTCTATTTGGGAACCGCCTATAATGTGCGTAGCATGGGAGATATCGAGATTCTTGGTTGTTATGTTGACAATGAGAGTATACCGCTCAAAATGTTATTCATCTCTATTTAAAAATCGAGCTCTGGCACCTCTACAAATCCCTGCTTCCCTCTGCGAAGGGCCTATCTATTTACTTTTATGCTGAGTCATCATCCTCTTATAAAAGAGCACCAGTAGGAGAGCACCTCTATCATTTGCATGTATTACCATTAATTTGCATTGAGTATGATCATGAATGGATCTCTTTTACCATGAATTACAATGTCTAGTCAGCCCTTGATCTTTAAAGGTGCTCAGCATGTATGTTTTGCGGTCTCAGAAAGGGCTAGCGAGATACCATCTTGTTATATCATATCATGATTGTTTTGAGAAAGTGTTGTCATCCGAGGTTTATTATTATTGCTCGCTAGTTGATTATGCCATTGATGTGAGTAGACTTGAGACTTGAAAGTTATTGTGAATGTGGTTAGTTCCTGATCTTTGCTGAAAACCTGAATGCTGTCTTACATATTTACAACAACAAGAGCAAACAGAGTCTATCAAAGTTTTTCTTTATCACTTTCTGTTTATCAACTGAATTGCTTGAGGACAAGCAAAGGTTTAAGCTTGGGGGAGTTGATACGTCTCCAACGTATGTACTTTTCCAAACCCTTTTGCCCTTGTTTTGGACTCTAACTTGCATGATTTGAATGGAACTAACCCGGACTGCCATTGTTTTCAGCAGAATTGCCATGGTGTTGTTTTTGTGTAGAAATAAAAAGTTCTCGGAATGACTTGAAAATCCACGGAGAATTATTTTGGAAAATATAAAAAATACCTGCGGGAAGATCCAGACCAGGGGGGCCACACCCTGTCCACGAGGGTGGGGGCGCGCCCCCTCTCCCAAGGCGCGCCCCCTGCCTCGTGGGCCCCCTGGTGCTCCACCGACGTATCTCTGGATCCCATATATTCACTTTCGGGGAGAAAAAACAGAGAGGAAGAATTATCGCATTTTATGATACGGAGCCGCCGCCAAGCACTAATCTCTCTCGGGAGGGCTGATCTGGAGTCCGTTCGGGGCTCCGGAGAGTGGAGATCGTCGACATCGTCATCATCAACCTTCCTCCATCACCAATTCCGTGATGCTCACCGCCGTGTGTGAGTAATTCCATCGTAGGCTTGCTGGACGGTGATGGGTTGGACGGGTTTTATCATGTAATCGAGTTAGTTTTGTTAGGGTTTGATCCCTAGTATCCACAATGTTCTGAGATTGATGTTGCTATGACTTTGTTGTGCTTAATGCTTGTCACTAGGGCCCGAGTGCCATGATTTCAGATCTGAACCTATTATGTTTTCATGAATATATGTGTGTTCTTGATCCTATCTTGCAAGTCTATAGTCACCTACTATGTGTTATGATCCGGCAACCCCGAAGTGACAATAATCGAGACCACTCCTGGTGATGACCGTAGTTTGAGGAGTTCATGTATTCACTATGTGTTAATGCTTTGGTCTGGTACTCTATTAAAAGGAGGCCTTAATATCTCTTAGTTTCCAATAGGACCCCGCTGCCACGGGAGGGTAGGACAAAAGATATCATGCAAGTTCTTCTCCATAAGCATGCCTACATTGCATTGATGAACTGGAGCTAGTTCTGTGTCACCCTAGGTTATAACTTCTACATGATGAATTGCATCTGACATAATTCCCCATCACCGATCCAATGCCTACGAGCTTTTCACATATTGCTTGTTGCTTATTTACATTTCCGCTGCTACTGTTACAATAACTACAAAAAACACTTCCGTTACTTTTATTGTTGTTACCACTATCTCCGTATTACTTTGCTACTAAACTACCTTGCTGCAGATACTAAGTTTCCAGGTGTGGTTGAATTGACAACTCAGCTGCCAATCCTTAAGAGTATTTTTTGGCTCCCCTTGTGTCAAATCAATAAATTGGGTTGAATACTCTACCCTCGAAAACTGTTGCGATCCCTTATACTTGTGGGTTATCACCCGAGCATGTAGAGACATGGCCTCGGAACACAAGAGACCGAAAGGTCAAACATGAGTCATATAGTAGATACGATCAACATGGAGATGTTCACCATTGAAACCACCTCATCTCATGTGATGATCGGATTTGGGTTGGTGAATTTGGATCATGTTAAACTCAGACAATAAGAGGGATGTTGATTCGAGTGGGAGTTCTTAGGTAATATGATTAATTGAACTCATTATCATTAACAATAGTCTAAGCAGTCTTTGAAAATTATGTTGTAGATCAATAGCTCGTGCTATAGCTCCATGTTTTAATACGTTCCTAGAGAAATACTAAGTTTAAATATATTGTAAGCAATTATGCGGACTAGGTCCGTAATATGAGGATTGTCCTCACTTCTACAGAAGGCTTATGTCCTTGATGCACCGCTCGGTGTGCCAACCCATCTAGCGTCATCTGTGGATGTTCTGAACATCTAGCAGACACGTTGTGACGACTACTTAATAGTTTAGTGTGCCATGCTTTACAGCTTAGAACCGGGACTACAAATGCATTTTTGAACGTCATGGATCATATGAGATGTTCTAGGAGTTGAAGTTTATATTTTGTGAAAAATGCCCAGATCGAGAGGTATGAGACCTCTGATAAGTTCTATACCTACAGGATGGAGGAGAATAGCTCAGCCAGTGAGCAAGTGCTCAGAGTGTCTGGGTGCTACAATCACTTGAATCAAGTGGGAGTTAATCTTCCAGATAAGATAGTGATTGACAGAGTTCTCTAGTCACTATCACCAAGCTGCTAGAACTTCGTGATGAACTATAACATGAAAGGGATCGAGATGATCCGGGAGATTTTCTCGGTAGGCCGCGAAGGTAGAAATAAAGAAGGAGCGTCAAGTGTTGATGGTTGATAAGACCATTGGTTTCAAGAAGGGCAAGGGCAAGAAGGGAAACTTCATGAATGGCAAGCCAGTTGCCGCTCCAGTGAAGAAACCCAAGGTTGAACCCAAACTCGAGACTAAGTGCTTCTATTGTAAGGGGGCGGTCACTGGTAGCGGAACTACCTAAATACTTGGTAGATAAGAAGGTTGGCGACTTTAACAAAAGTATATTTGATATACGTGTTATTGATGTGTACCTTACTAGTACTCCTTGTTGGGGAACGTTGCATGGGAAACAAAAATTTTCCTACGAACACCAAAGATCGATCTAAAAGATGCACATCTACGAGAGGAGAGTTGTATCCACCTACCCTTGTAGATCGGTAAGCGGTAGCATTCAAGAACGCGGTTGATGTAGTGGTATGTCTTCGCGATCCAATCACGATATGTCTCACGAACTCCGATCTAGTGCCGAACGGACGGCACCTCCACGTTCAACACACGTACGGCTTGATGACGCCTTCACCTTCTAAATCCAGCGAGCAATGGTGAAGTAGTAGCTCGAGTCCTCCGGCAGCACGACGGCGTGGTGGCGGTGGTGGTAGGGTCTTAGCAGAGCTTCGCTAAATGCTACGGAGAAGAAGATAGCTATGAAGGAGAGGAGGAGCAGCACCGCGGCGTGGAGATGAGTTCTCTAGGGTGCGGCTGCCCTCTCTCTACCACTCTATATATACGGGGAAGGGAGGAGGAGGGGGCGCCCTAGATCCCATCTAAGGGGGCGGCGGCCATAGGGGGAAACCCTAGATGGGTTTTGCCCCTTAGAAGACTTGGCCCCCAAGCCAAAGGGGTGGGAACCCTAGGGGTGGCGCCCCCACCTCCTCTATCAACGTGGGAATGGGTGTGAGGGTGGACAACCCCTTAGTGGGCTGGTTTGCCCCCTCCCGTTGCCCCATGAGGCCCCCAACACTTGTCGGGGCCCCCGAAACCCCTTTCGGTCATGCTAGCCATCACCCGGTACCCCCGGAACATTTCCGGACTCCAATACCCTTCGTCCAATATATCCATCTTCACCTCCAGACTATTCCGGAGTTCCTCATCACATTCGGGATCTCATCTGGGACTCCAGATAACCTTCGATAATCACCATAATGACTCAACTATACTTCACCAAACGTTAAGTGTGTAGACCCTGCGGGTTCGAGAACTACGCAGACATGATCGAGACACCTCTACGGTCAATAACCAAGAGCGGGACCTGGATGCCCATATTGGTTTCCACATATTCTACGAAGATCTCATCGGTTGAACCTCGATGTCAAGGATTCAGATAATCTCGTATGTAGTTCCTTTTATCTATCAGTATGTTACTTGCCCGAGATTCGATCACCGGTATCTCCATACCTCGTTCAATATCGTTACCGGCAAATCTCTTTACTCCTTTCGTAATACAAGATCCCGCAACTAACTCGTTAGTCTCATTGCTTGCAAGCTTCTTGTGATGTTGTATTACCGAGAGGGGCCGGAGATACCTCTCCATCTCACGGAGTGACAAATCCCAGTCTTGATCCATGCCAACTCAACACACACCCTCGGTGACTGTAGAGCACCTTTATAGTCACCCAGTTACGTTGCGACACTTGGTACACACAAGGTACTCCTCCAGTGTTAGTGAGTTGCATGATCTCATGGTCATAGGAACATATACTTGAAATGCAGAAAACGATAGCAATAAACTTGACACAATCATATGCTACGTTCATAGTTTGGGTCTTGTCCATCACATCAGTCTTCTAATGCTGTGACCTCGTTATCAAATTACAACCCATGTCAATGGCTTGGAAACCATAGCCATCTTTGATCAACGAGCTAGTCCGGTAGAGGCTGACTAGGGACATATTGTTGTCTATGCACCCACACATGTATTTGAGTTTCCAATCAATAAAATTATACCATGAATAATAAACAATTATCATGAACAAGGAAATATGATAATAACCAATTTATTATTGCCTCCAGGGCATATTTCCAACAGTCTCCCACTTGCACTAGAGTCAATAATCTAGTTCACATCGCCATGTGATTAACACTCATAGTTCACATCGCCATGTGACTAACACCCAAAGAGTTTACTAGAGTCAATGATCTAGTTCACATCATCATGTGATTAACACTCAATGAGTTCTGGGTTTGATCATGTTGTGCTTGTGAGAGAGGTTTTAGTCAACGGGCCTGCAACATTCAGGTCCCTATGTACCTCTCAAATCTCTATGTCACATTGTAGATGTTGCTACCACGCTCCACTTGGAGCTATTCCAAATGGTTGCTCCACTATACGTATCCGGTTTGCTACTCAGAGTCATGCAGATAGGTGCTAAAGCTTTGCATCGACGTAACCCTATACGTCGAACTCTTTATCACCTCCATAACCGAGAAAGATTTCCTTAATCCTCAAAGGACAATTTTGACCGTTGTCCAGTAATCCACTCCTGGGTCACTTTTGTACCCCCTTGCCAGACACGTGACAAGGCACACCGTAGGTGCGGTTCACAGCATGGCATACCATATAGAGCCTATGTCTAAGGCATAGGTGGCGACCTTCGTCCTTTCTCTTTCTTCTGCCGTGGTCAAGCTTTGAGTCTCACTCAACTTCACACCTTACCACTTAGGCAAGAACTCCTTCTTTTAGTGATCCATTTTGAACTCCTTCAAAATCATGTCAAGGTATGTGCTCTATGATAGTCTCATAAGGCGTCTTGATCTATCTCTATAGATCTTGATGCCCAATATGTAAGCAGCTTTACCCAGGTATTCCTTTGAAAAACTCCTTTCAAACAACCCATTATGCTTTCCAGAAATTCTACATCATTTCCGATCAACAATATGTCATCCACATATACTTATCAGAAATGATGTAGTGCTCCCACTCACCTTCTTGTAAATACAAGTCTCTTGTAAACTTTGTGTAATCCCAAAAGCTTTCATCACCTCATCAAAGCGTATATTCCAACTCCGAGATGCTTGCACCATTCCATAGAAGGATCGCTGGAGCTTGCGACCTTTTTGCATCCTTAGGATCGACAAAACCTTTCGGTTTTATCACATACAACCTTTCCTCACGGAAAACGTTAAGGACACTCTGTTTTGACATCCACGTGGTAGATTTCGTAATCGAAAAATGCAGCAACTTCTAACATAATTCTGACGGACTCAAGCATCGCTACAGGTGAGGAAGTCTCATCATAGTCAACTCCTTGAACTTTGTCGGAAACCCTTTGCGACAAGTCAAGCTTTATAAATGGTGACATTACCATTAGCGTCTGTCTTCTTCTTAAAGATCCATTTATTCTCAATGGCTTGCCGATCATCGGGCAAGACCACCAAAGTCCGTACTTTGTTCTCACACATGGATCCTATCTCGGATTTGACGGCTCCTAGACATTTATCGAAATCTGGGCCCACCATCTCTTCTCTATAGCTCACAGGTTCATCGTTGTACAACAACATGACCTCTAAGATATGGTTACCGTACCACTCAGGAGCAGAACGTATCCTTGTCAACCTACGAGGTTTGATAGGAACTTGATCCGAAAGTTCATGATCACCATCATAAAATTCATCTTCAACTGATGTAGGTGCCACAAAAAATTCTTTCTGCACCGTGCTACTATCTAGTTGAAGTGAAGGTTCAAGAACCTCATCAAGTTCTATCTTCCTCCCACTCAATTCTTTGGAGAGAAACTCCTTCTCGAGAAAGGACCCGTGCTCAGTGAGAAACACTTTGCCCTCAGATCTGAGATAGAAGGTATACCCAACTATCTACTATGGGTATCATATGAATACGCATTTGTCCGCTTTGGGTTGGAGCTTTTCCGGGTGAAGCCGTAAGCATCGCAGCCCCAAACCTTAAGAAACGACAACTTAGGTTTCTTGCCAAACCATAGTTCATACGGTGTCGCCTCCACGGACTTAGATGGTGCCCTATTTAAAGTGAATGTAGCTATCTCTAACGCATAACCCTAAAATGTTAGTGGAAGATTGGCAAGAGACATCATAGAACGCACCATATCCAACAAGGTACGATTACGACATTCAGACACACCATTACGCTGTGGTATTCCAGGTAGAATCAACTATGAAACAATTCCACATTGTCTTAAGTGATTGCCAAACTCATAACTCAGATACTCTTCCCCTCAATCATATCGTAGGAATTTGGTCTTCTTGTTACAATGATTCCTGACTTCACTCTGAAATTGCTTGAACTTTTCAAACGTTTCAGACTTATGCTTCATTAAGCAAATATACCCATATCTACTCAAATCATCGGTGAAGGTGAGGAAATAACGATATCCACCGCGCGTGTCAATGCTCATCAGACCGCACACATCAGTATGTATGATTACCAACAAGTCACTTGCCCGTCCTATTGTTATGGAAAATGGGGTTTTGGTCATCTTGCCCATGAGGCATGGTTCACATGTGTCAAGTGATTCAAAATCAAGAGACTCCAAAATTCCATCAGCATGGAGTCTCTTCATGCGCTTTACACCAACATGACCTA
This sequence comes from Secale cereale, assembly GCA_902687465.1. Taxonomy (NCBI): domain Eukaryota; kingdom Viridiplantae; phylum Streptophyta; class Magnoliopsida; order Poales; family Poaceae; genus Secale; species Secale cereale. Next base: position 618,281,789 of record LR738714.1, read on the forward strand.
AGCGACAGTGCCACAAGAAAGTGGTACTATCATCATCAACTCTACATATTTTGGCATTAATATTATGAACACGTGTATCACTACGATCGAGATTTAATAAACCATTCACATTGGATGCATGACCATAGAAGGTATTATTCATGTAAAGAGAATAACCATTATTGTCTGACTTAAATGAATAACCGTATTACAATAAATACAATCTAATCATGTTCATGCCTCACCACAGACACCAGATAACATTTATCTAAGTTCAACACTAATATCGAAGGTAGAGGGAGCGTGCAATGGTGATCACATCAACCTTGGAAACACTTCCAACACACATCGCCACCTCGCCCTTAGCTAGTCTCCGTTTGTTCCACAGCTTTTATTTCAACTTACCAATATTAGCAACTAAACCGGTATATCAAACCCAGGTGCTACTAGGAGTACTAGTAAGTACACATCAATAACATGTATATCAAATATACTTTTGTTGAAGTCGCCAGCCTTCTAATCTACCAAGTATTTGGGGTAGTTTCCGCTACCAGTGACCGCCCCCCTTACAATAGAAGCACTTAGTCTCGGGTTTGGGTTCAACCTTGGTTTTCTTCACTGGAGCGGCAACTGGCTTGCCATTCAAGAAGTTTCCCTTCTTTCCCTTGCCCATCTTGAAACCAGTGGTCTTGTTTAACCATCAACACTTGATGCTCCTTCTTGATTTCTACCTTCGCGACCTACCGCGAACAACTCCGGGATCATCTCCATCCCTTTCATGTTATAGTTCATCACGAAGTTCTAGCAGCTTTGTGATAGTGACTGGAAAACTTTTTCAATCACTATCTTATCTGGAAGATTAACTCCCACTAGATTCAAGTGATTATAGCACCCAGACATTCTGAGCACTTGCTCACTGGTTGAGCTATTCTCCTTCATCTTGTAGGTATAGAACTTATCGGAGGTCTCATATCTCACGATCCGAGCATTTTTTACAAAAATAAACATCAACTCCTAGAACATCTCATATGCTCCATGACATTCAAAACGCCTTTGAAGTCTCGGTTCTAAGCCGTAAAGCATGGCGCACTAAACTATCAAGTAGTCATCACAACGTGTCCGCCCGATGTTCACAACATCCACAGACGACGCAAGAGGGGTTGGTACACCGAGCGGTGCATTAAGGACATAAGCCTTCTGTGCATCGGTGAGGACAATCCTCGGATTACGGACCTAGTCCACTTAATTGCTCACAATATCTTTCAACTTAGTCTTTCTCTAGGAACGTATTAAAACAGGGAGCTACAACGCGAACTATTGATCTACAACATAATTTTCAAAGACAACTTAGACTATTGTTCATGATAAAGAGTTCAATTAATCATATTACCTAAGAACTCCCACTCAAATCAACATCCGTCAGGTTGTTCAAGTGTAACATGATCCAAATTCACCAACCCAAGTCCGATCATCACATGAGATGAGGTGGTTTCAATGGTGAACATCTCCATGTTGATCATATCTACTATATGACTCATGCACGACCTTTCGGTCTCTTATGTCCCGAGGCCATGTCTGTACATGCTAGGCTCGTCAAGTTTAACCCAAGTGTTCCGCATGTGCAAAACTGGCTTGCACCCATTGTATGTGAATGTAGAGTCTATCACACCCGATCATCACGTGGTGCTTCGAAACGACGAACTTTCACAACGGTGCACACTTGGGGAGACATAATTTTATCTTGAAATTTTAGTGAGGGATCACCTTATAATGCTACCGTCGTCCTAAGCAAAATAAGATGCATAAAAGGATTAACATCACATGCAAATCATAAGTGACATGATATGGCCATCATCTTGTGCTTTTGATCTCCATCTCCAAAGCACGGGCATGATCTCCATCGTCACCGGCATGACACCATGATCTGCATCATCGTAATGCCATCGGGGTTTGTCATGCCAACCATGCTTCTACTACTATTGCTACCACTTAGCGATAGAGTAAAGCATTACAAAGTGTTTAATGATTGACACGCATGTCATACAATAATTAAAGACAACCCTATGGCTCCTGCCGGTTGCCGTATTCATCGACATGCAAGTTGATGACCCACAAGTGTAGGGGATCTATCGTAGTCTTTTCGATAAGTAAGAGTGTCGAACCCAACGAGGAGCAGAAGGAAATGATAGGCAATTTTCAGTAAGGTATTTTCTGCAAGCACTGAAATTATAGGTAACATATAGTTTTGTGATAAGGTAATTGGCAGCAAGTGACAAATGGTAAAAGTAAATAAGGTGCAGCAAGGTGGCCCAATCCTTTTTGTAGCAAAGGACAAGCCTGGACAAACTCTTATATGAAGAAAAGCACTCCCGAGGACACATGGGAATCATCGTCAAGCTAGTTTTCATCACGATCATCTGATTCGCGTTCGGTACTTTGATAATTTGGTATGTGGGTGGACCGGTGCTTGGGTGCTATCCTACTTGGACAAGACTCCCACTTATGATTAACCTCTAATGCAAGCATCCGCAACTACAAAATAAGTATTACGGTAAACCTAACCATAGAATGAAACAAGTGGATCCAAATTAGCCCCTTACGAAGCAACGCATAAACTAGGGTTTAAGCTTCTGTCACTCTAGCAACCCATCATCTACTTATTACTTCCCAATACCTTCCTCTAGTCCCAAATAATGGTGAAGTGTCATGTTGTCGATGTTCACATGACACCACTAGAGGAGAGACAACATACATCTCATCAAAATATCGAACGAAGACCAACTTCACATGACTACTAATACCAAGACTTCTCCCATGTCTTCAGGAACAAAAGTAACTACTCACAAGACATAATATTGTTCATGGTCAGAGGGGTATTAATATGCATAATGGATCTGAACATATGATCTTCCACCAAATAAACCAACTAGCATCAACTACAAGGAGTAACCAACACTACTAGCAACCCACAGGTACCAATCTAAGGTTTGGGTACATAGATTGGATACAAGAGATGAACTAGGGTTTGAGAGGAGATGGTGCTGGTGAAGATGTTGATGAAGATAGCCCTCCCCAAGATGGGAGAGTTGTTGGTGATGACGGCGGTGACGATTTCCCCCTCCCGGAGGGAAGTATCCCCAGCAGAACAGCTCTGTCGGATCCCTAGATTAGTTTCCGCCACGAGACAGCGGCGGCTGGTCCCGGAAGCCTCCTTATGATTTTTTCCAGGTCAAAACACCTCAAATAGGAGAAGATGGGCATCGGAGGGCCTTCGGGGGGCCCACGAGATAGGGGGCGTGCCCAGAGGGGGGGCGCCCCCCACCCTCATGGACAGCAGGTGGCCCCCCTCATGATCTTCTTTCGCCTGATATTTTTTATATTTTCTGAAATGGAGTTCTGTGATGTTTCGAGGCTTTTGGAGTTGTGCAAAATAGGTTTCCAGAGTTTGCTCCTTTTCCAGCCCAGAATTCCAGCTGCCGGCATTCTCCCTCTTCATGTAAACCTTGTAAAATAAGAGAGAAAAGACATAAGTATTGTGACAAAACATGTAATAACAACCCATAATGCAATAAATATCTACATATAAGCATTATGCAAAATGGACGTATCAACTCCCCCAAGCTTAGACCTCACTTGTCCTCAAGCGAGAGCCGATATCAGAAAATATGTCCACATGTTTAGAGATAGAGGTGTCGATAAAAATAAAATATGGACATGAGGGCATCATGATCATTCTCATAACAGCAACATATATATATATATATATATATATATATATATATATATATATATATATATATATATATATATATATATATATATATATATATATATAGTCATATGATTCTTATGCTAAAGTAATAATTTATTCACAATATCAAGCATGAATCAGAAACTTCATTGAAAACTAACAAACTTTGATCTCGGTCATTGAAGGAATTGCAATTTATCCTAACATCGGAAAGAGTCAATATAAGAGCTTTTCAGCAAGCCTACATGCTCAACTATCATACAGTCTTTCACAATTGCTCACACTCTTGCAATACTTATGGTTATGGAGTTTTCATCGGACACAGAGAAAGATAGGGGCTTACGGTGTTGCCTCCCAACCTTTTACCTCAAGGGTAATGTCAATAGTAATAGACCATGAAAACTTACATCCAAGTGGGTATATATGTCAGGATCTTTCCAACACAGTGTGCTTGCCAAAGGATAAAATGTAAAAAGGAAAGGTGAATTTCACCTTGACACTTGTAAGGAAAGAATAATAGATAGGCCCTTCGCAGAGGGAAACAGAGGTTGTCATGTGTTTTTATGGTTGGATGCACAAAGTCTTAGCACAGAAGAACGTCACTTTATATTGCCACTTGTGATAAGGACCTTTATTATGCAGTCCGTCGCTTTTATTACTTCCATATCACAAGATCGTATAAAGCTTATCTCCTCCACACTAATAAATCATACATATTTTAGCGAGTTTGCAACATGACAACTTGCTTGGAAGGATCTTACTCAATCCATGGGTAGGTATGGTGGACTCTCATGGCAAAACTGGCTAGTATCTCTACTTGGTTCAAGGAGTTTTGGCTAGCATGAGGGGGAAATGCAAGCTCAACATGTTGGATGATCCATGACAATATACTTTATTTCAGATATAAGAAAACATAACCCATTATGTTGTCTTCCTTGTCCAACATCAACTCTTTAGCATGTCATATTTTAATGAGTGCTCACAATCATAAAAGATGTCCAAGATAGTATATTTGTATGTGAAGCCTCTCTTTCTTTATTACTTCCTATTAATTGCAACGACGACTAAAACTATGTTTGTCAACTCCCAACAACTTTTATTCATCATACTCTTTATATGTGAAGTCATAACTTCCCATAAGACCAATATGATCTCTTGGATACTCTTTATGTTTTTTTATATCATGACCAAAGTGAGGAAATCAAGCCCTTGACTCAACACTAATATTTATTATATAGCTCAGGGACTCGATTACAAAGGGTAAAGATCATAAAGCAAAAGCTCATAACTAGATCATGCTAACTTTATTCTACTAGATAAAGATACTACCAAAAGGATTGAACTAAGAAAAACGGTAAAGATAGGAGTGATGGTGATACGATACTGGGGTCACTCCCCCAAGCTTAGCAGTTGCCAAGGGGAGTGCCCATACCCATATGATTATGTCTCCTTCTTTGGTGGTGATGACGATGGCTTCTTCCTTAGCTTGCGCTTAAGGGCAGAATTTTGCTCCCTTAGGTCATTGATCTCCTGCTCAAGGTTCAATATTTTCTTGCATAGTGCCTGCTTATTTTCCTGCAAGAGGTGAAAAGGGATAAATTCGATCTTAGATTTGTTTGCTCTGTCGGGGAGGCTTGACTTTTTGAACTCCACATGCATGTCTCCAGGTTGAGGTAGTGGGACTTCGTCTTCATCTGAGCTAGTCCAATCCTTCATCTTTGAATCATGGTCTTCTTCTTCTTGCGTGGTCCAACCATAATGCTCCCAGTCCCCGTAGACCTTAGGGTTCGCGAGGAAATCTGCTACATAGCTTTCTCCCTCCGAATCCCGGGACGACATATTGCTCTTATCTGCGCCAGAAACAGCTCGAAACAAAAACAGAGGTTTTTTGCGTGATACAGAGGTCAAAACCTTCGGGAGTATATATAATGAATTTTTACCGACCAAAAGGAGTAACATACAAGAAATCCGAGTCCGAGAGGCACACGAGCTGCCCACAAGGCAGGGGGCGCGCCCTCCACCCTCGTGGACGGCTCGTGTCTCTTCCGGACTGCTACTTATTTTTCGATTTTTATAAATATTCCAAAACGGAGAAAAATTGCCTTTAGTACTGTTTTGGAGTCAGTTTACTTACCGTACCACATACCTCTTCCTTTTCGGAGTCTGGATCGTTCTGGAAAGTGTCTCTTATGTATTCCTCCGGGTTTACGGTTTCAATAACATTGGTTTCAACATTTATAGGATTACCTGAGATATAATGTTTGATTCTTTGACCGTTCACCACCTTCGGGTTTGTACCTTCAGAGTTGTTGATTTTTATGGCACCGGAATGATAGACCTCCTCGATAACGTAAGGTCCTTCCCACTTAGAGAGAAGTTTTCCTGCAAAAAATCTTAAGCGCGAGTTGTATAGCAAGACATAATCGACTACGTTAAACTCACGCTTTTGTATCCTTTTGTCATGCCACCTTTTAACTTTTTCTGTAAACAACTTGGCATTCTCATAGGCCTGGGTTCTCCATTCATCAAGGGATCTAATGTCAAATAACCTCTTCTCACCGGCAAGTTTGAAATCATAATTGAGTTCTTTAATAGCCCAATATGCCTTATGTTCTAGCACAACAGGTAAGTGACAAGCTTTTCCATAAACCATCTTATATGGAGACATACCCATAGGATTTTTGTATGCAGTTCTATAGGCCCATAATGCATCATCAAGTTTCTTGGACCAATTCTTCCTAGACCTATTAACCGTCTTTTGCAAAATTAATTTCAGCTCCCTATTACTTAGTTCTACTTGACCACTAGTCTGTGGGTGATATGCAATTCTATAGTTGACATCATACTTTGCAAGCATCTTACGGAAAGCACCATGAATAAAGTGTGAACCACCATCAGTCATTAGGTATCTAGGGACTCCAAACCTCGGAAAAATAACTTCTTTAATCATATTAATAGAGGTGTTATGATCAGCACTACTAGTTGGAATAGCTTCTACCCATTTAGTAACGTAATCAACAACAACTAGAATATGTGTGTACCCATTAGAGGCAGGAAACGGTCCCATGTAATCAAAGCCCCAAACATCAAATGGTTCAATAACAAGTGAATAATTCATAGGCATTTCTTGACGTCTACTGATATTACCAATTCTTTGACATTCATCACAAGATAAGACAAACTTACGGGCATCCTTGATGAGAGTAGGCCAATAAAGACCGGATTGCAATACCTTATGTGCAGTTCTATCTCCCGCATGGTGTCCTCCATAAGCTTCGGAGTGGAACTTGCGTAAGATATGTTCATGTTCATGCTCAGGTACACAACATCTAATAATACCATATACTCCTTCGTTATAAACATGTGGGTCATCCCAGAAGTAATGTCTCAAATCATAGAAGAACTTTTTCTTTTGCTGGTATGTGAAGCTAGGAGGTATAAACTTAGCAACAATATAATTAGCATAATCAGCATACCATGGAGCAGTACGAGAAGTATTTATGACAGCTAATTGTTCATCAGGAAAGCTATCATCAATAGGTTGTGGGTCATAAAGTATATTCTCTAACCTAGACAAGTTGTCTGCAACGGGGTTCTCAGCTCCCTTTCTATCAATAATATGCAAGCCAAATTCTTGCAGCAAGAGAACCCATCTAATAAGTCTAGGTTTAGCATCCTTCTTTTCCATAAGGTATTTGATAGCAGCATGATCAGTGTGAATAGTTACTTTAGAATCAACAATATAGGGTCTAAACTTATCACAAGCAAATACAACTGCTAAAAATTATTTCTCAGTAGTAGCATAATTTCTCTGGGCACTGTCTAGAGTTTTACTAGCCTATTGGATAACATTCAATTTCTCATCAACTCTTTGTCCTAGAACAGCACCTACAACATAGTTACTAGCATCGCACATAATCTCAAATGGTAAATTCCAGTCAGGAGGTTGGACAATGGGTGCAGAGATCAATGCTTTCTTAAGTATTTCAAATGCTTCTGGACAATCATCATCAAAGACAAAGGGAATATATTTTTGTAAGAGGTTATTCAGAGGCCTGAAGATTTTGGAGAAGTCCTTTATGAACCTCCTATAAACCCCGGCATGCCCAAGGAAACTTCGTATACCTTTAATGTCCTTGGGGCACGACATCTTTTGAATAGCATCAACTTTAGCCTTGCCAACTTCAATACCTCTTTTCGAAATTTTATGTCCCAAGACAATGCCTTCATTAACCATAAAGTGGCACTTCTCCCAATTCAAGACAAGATTAGTGTCTTCACATCTCTGCAAAACTCGATCAAGGTTGCTTAAGCAATCATCAAAAGAAGTTCCGTAAACGGAGAAATCATCCATGAAAAACTCAACAATCTTTTCACAAAATTAAGAGAATATAGCCATCATGCATCTTTGAAAGGTAGCAGGTGCATTACATAAACCAAAAGGCATACATCTATAAGCAAAGGTACCGAAAGGGCAATTAAAAGTGGTCTTTTCTTGATCCCCTTTTGACACAGGTATTTGAGAGAAACCAGAATAACCATCTAGAAAGCAAAAGTGAGTATGTTTGGATAACCTTTCTAGCATTTGATTAATAAAAGGCAAGGGGTAATGATCTTTCTTAGTAGCTTTATTTCATTTGTGGAAATCAGCTACCATCCTATAACCTGTAACAATTCTTTGCGGGATCAATTCATCTTTATCATTAGGAATGGCAGGCATACCTCCCTTCTTAGGGACACAATGGACGGGACTTACCCACAGGCTATCAGCAACTGGATAGATAACACTTGCCTCTAGAAGCTTTAGTATTTCCTTCCTTACCACTTCTTTCAACTTAGGATTTAATCGTCGTTGATGATCAATAACCGATTTAGCGTTTTCTTCCAATTTTATCTTGTGTTGGCATAAGGTGGGACTAATGCCCTTAAGATCAACCAGAGTATATCCAATAGCAGCACGGTGCTGCTTCAGAGTTTTCAATAGTTTTTCTTCTTCCTGCTCTGAAAGGTTAGCACTAATAATAACACGATATATCTTCTTTTCATCAAGATAAACATACTTAAGATTATTAGGTAAAGGTTTAAGTTCAAACACGGGATCACCCTTGAGTGGAGGAGGATCCCCTAGGATTTCAACATGCAAGTGGTTTTTCAATACGTGTCCCTGATTAAAGAATATTTAATTTATTTCCCTTCTCTCATTCATATGCATATCATTTTCATGGTCTGGCAAGTATTGTTCTAAAGGATCATTAGGAGGCACATCAATAGAAGCAAGACCAATAATTTCATCCTTACTAGGTAGTTTTTTATCAAGGGGTTGTTTACGAAATTTAGCAAAGTTAAAATCATGAGACATATCCCCTAAACCAATAGTAACAATATCTTTCACGCAGTCTATCTTAGCATTAATAGTATTCAAGAAGGGTCTACCAAATATAATGGGACAAAATTCATCTTGTGAGGAACTAAGAATAAGAAAATCAGCAGGGTATTTAACCTTCTCACACAAGATTTCAACATCTCTAACAATCCCAACTGGTGAAATAGTGTCTCTATTAGCAAGCTTAATAGTAACATCAATCCCTTCTAACTCAACAGGTGCAATATCATGCATATATAATTTCTTGATATAAGGTAAGAGGGATAATACTCGCACTAGCACCCACATCACATAAACCATGATAGCAATGATCTCCTATTTTAACAGAGATAATAGGCAGGCCTACAATAGGTCTATGTTTATTCCTAGCATTGGGTTTGTCTATTCTAGCAGACTCTTCTTGGAGGTAAATAACATGTCCATCTAAATCTTCTACCAAGAGATCTTTAATCATGTCAACACTAGGTTCAACTTTAATTTGCTCAGGGGGTGTAGGTGTTCTAGTATTACTCATACGAACCACAGTTGAAGATTTAGCATGATCCTTTATCCTAACAGGGAAAGCTGGTTTCTCAATATAAGCAGTAGGAATAATAGGATCAACATTATAAGTGATAGTCTTTTCTTCAACTTTAATAGGTTCAACTACTTTTACTTCAATAGGGGGGTGGTATTTAAACCACTTCTCCTTGGGAAGATCAACATGAGTAGCAAATGATTCACAGAAAGAAGCTACTATCTCAAAGTCAAGTCCATATTTAGTGCTAAACTCACGGAAAACATCAGTATCCATAAAAGCTTTAACACAATCAAACTTAGGGGTCATACCTGACTCCTTACCTTCATCGAGATCCCAATCTTCAGAGTTGCGTTTAATTCTTTCCAATAAGTCCCATTTGAATTCAATAGTCTTCATCATAAAAGAACCAAAATAAGAAGTATCGAGCATGGGGCGATTATTGAGAGAAAGCCGAGCATAAATTTTTTGAATAATCATTTCTCTTGAGAGCTCATGATTGGGGAATGAATATAACATTGAATTAAGACTCCCCCAACCTTGATCGATGCTTTATCCTTTGCGATGCCAAAAGTTATAGATATAATTACGATCACGATGAACCTGGTGCATAGGGTAGAACTTCTGATGAAATTCCAACTTCAGACGATTATAGTTCCATGATCCAATATCATCACATAGCCTAAACCATGTCAATGCATCTCCCTTCAAATATAATGGGAAGACCTTATTCTTGATAACATCCTCGGGCATACCTGCAAGCTTAAATAATCCACAAACTTTATCCACATAGATTAGGTGTAAATCGGGATGTAGTGTTTTGTCTCCTGTAAAAGGATTTTCAAGCAGTTTCTCTATCATACCCGAAGGAATCTCAAAGCAAACATTTTCAGTAGGCGCAGTAGGTTGAGGAGCAACTCTTTGCTCTTCTAGTCGGGGTGAATATACCCCGAACAAGTCCCTCAAAGGATTATGAGCCACAGTAACAAGTGACAATAAATTTCAGCACACTATATAAATTTTTCCTTACCAAATGCGCTTCACTCCCCGGCAACGGCGCCAGAAAAGAGTCTTGGTGACCCACAAGTGTAGGGGATCTATCGTAGTCCTTTCAATAAGTAAGAGTGTCGAACCCAACGAGGAGCAGAAGGAAATGATGGACAGTTTTCAGTAAGGTATTTTCTGCAAGCACTGAAATTATAGGTTTACAGATAGATTTGTGATAAGGTAATTGGTAGCAAGTGACAAAAGGTAAAAGTAAATAAGGTGCAGAAAGGTGGCCCAATCCTTTTTGTAGCAAAGGACAAGCCTGGACAAACTCTTATATGAAGGAAAGCGCTCCCGAGGACACATGGAAATTATCGTCAAGCTAGTTTTCACCACGATCATGTGATTCGTGTTCGGTACTTTGATAATTTGGTATGTGGGTGGTCCGGTGCTTGGGTGTTGTCCTTACTTGGACAAGCCTCCTACTTATGATTAACCTCTAATGCAAGCATCCGCAACTACAAAAGAAGTATTAAGGTAAACCTAACCATAGCATGAAACAAGTGGATCCAAATCAGCCCCTTACGAAGCAACGCATAAACTAGGGTTTAAGCTTATGTCAACCTAGCAACCCATCATCTACTTATTACTTCCCAATGCCTTCCTCTAGGCCCAAATAATCGTGAAGTGTCATGTAGTCGACGTTCACATGACACCACTAGAGGAGAGACAACATACATCTCATCAAAATATCGAACGAAGACCAACTTCACATCACTACGAATAGCAAGACTTCTCCCATGTCCTCAGGAACAAAAGTAACTACTCACAAGACATAATATTGTTCATGGTCATAGGGGTATTAATATGCATAATGGATCTGTACATATGATCTTTCACCAAATAAACCAACTAGCATCAACTACAAGGAGTAACCAACACTGCTAGCAACCCACAGGTACCAATCTGAGGTTTGGGTACATAGATTGGATACAAGAGATGAACTAGGGTTTGAGAGGAGATGGTGCTGGTGAAGATGTCGATGGATATAGCCCTCCCCAAGATGGGAGAGTTGTTGGTGATGACGGCGGTGACGATTTCCCCCTCCCGGAGGGAAGTATCCCCGGCAGAACAGCTCTGTCAGAGCCCTAGATTGGTTTCCGCCTCGGTTCCGCCTCGAGGCGGCGGCGTCTGGTCCCCAAAGCCTCCTTATAATTTTTTTTCCAGGTCAATATACCTCATATAGGAGAAGATTGGCATTAGGGGGCCTTCGGAGGGCCCACGAGATAGGGGGCACGCCCAGAGAGGGGGGGGGGGGCGCCCCCCACCCTCGTGGACAGCAGGTGGCCCCCTCATGATCTTCTTTCACTAGATATTTTTTATATTTTCTGAAACGGAGTTGTGTGAAGTTTTCGGGCTTTTGGAGTTGTGCAGAATAGGTTTCCAGAGTTTGTTCCTTTTCCAGCCCAGAATTCCAGCTGCCGGCATTCTCCCTCTTCATGTAAACCTTGTAAAATAAGAGAGAAAAGACATAAGTTTTGTGACAAAACATGTAATAACAGCCCATAATGCAATAAATATCAACATATAAGCATGATGCAAAATGGACGTATCACAAGTCGTGATAAACTATTACAAAACATGATCATCTCATACATCTAATATATCTCATCATGTCTTTGGCCATATCATATCACAACATACCCTGCAAAAACAAGTTAGACGTCCTCTAATTTGTTGTTGCATGTTTAACGTGGCTGCTATGGGTATCTAGCAAGAAAAATTCCTACCTACGCAAAGACACAACGGTGATACGAAATTGCTATCCAACCTTCTACAAGGACCGCCTTCATCGAGTCCGATCCAACTAAGGTGGGAGAGAGACAGACACCCGTCAGCCATCTTTATCCAACAAGTTGCATGTCTATCGATGGAACCGGTCTCATGTGCGTGGACAGGTAAGGCTGGTCCGAGCCGCTTCATCCCACAATACCGCTGAATCAAAATAAGACTAGGGAAGGAAGCAAACTAAATATCAATGCCCACAAACTCCTTTGTGTTCTACTGCTACCTCTTGAGCATGCATTGTTTTTCCCTTGAAGATGGAAGGGTGATGCAGCAAAGTAGCGTAAGTGTTTCCCTCAGTTTTTGAGAACCAAGGTATCAATCTAGTAGGAGACTACATGCAAATCCCTAGTACCTACACAAACAATTAAGAACCTTGCAACCAACGCGATAAAGGGGTTGTCAATCCCTTCACGGCCACTTGCAAAAGTGAGATCTGATGGAGATAATAAGATAAATATTTTTGGTATTTTTGTTGTATAGGCTGAAAAGTGAAGATTGCAAAATAAACTACGATAAAAATAGCTAGTTGACGGGAGATTAATATGATGGAAAATAGACCCGGGGGCCATAGGTTTAACTAGTGGCTTCTCTCAAGATAGCAAATCATACAGTGGGTGAACAAATTACTGTCGAGCAATTGATAGAAAAGCGCATAGTTATGAGAATATCTAGGCATGATCATGTATATAGGCATCACGTCCGTGACAACTAGACCAAAACGATTCTGCATCTACTACTATTACTCCACACATCGACCGCTATCCAGCATGCATCTAGAGTATTAAGTTCATAAGAATAGAGTAACGCATTAAGCAAGATGACATGATGTAGAGGGATAAACTCATGCAATATGACATAAACCCCATGTTTTTATCCTCGATGGCAACAATACAATACATGCCTTTCTGCCCCTGCTGTCACAGGGAAAGGACACCGCAAGATTGAACCCAAAGCTAAGCACTTCTCCCATTGCAAGAAAGATCAATCTAGTAGGCCAAACCAAACTGATAATTCGAAGAGACTTGCAAAGATATTAAATCATGCATATAAGAATTCAGAGAAGGACCAAATATTGTTCATAGATAATCTTGATCATAAACCCACAATTCATCTGATCTCGACAAACACACGCAAAAAGTATTACATTGAATAGATCTCCCAGAAGATCGAGGAGAACTTTGTATTGAGATCCAAAGAGAGAGAAGAGGCCATCTAGCTAATAACTATGGACCCGAAGGTCTGTGGTAAACTACTCACACATCATCGGAGAGGCTAGGGTGTTGATGTAGAAGCCCTCCGTGATCGATTCCCCCTCCGGCGGAGCTCCGGTAAAGGCCCCAAGATGGGATCTCACGGGTACAGAAGGTTGCGGTGGTGGAAATAGGGTTTCGTCGTGCTCTCAGATGTTTTCAGGCTATATGAGTATATATAGGAGGAAGAGGTACATCGGTAGAGCTACGAGGGGCCCACGAGGGTGGGGGCGCGCCTACCCCCCTGGGCGCGCCCTCCTGCCTCGTGGCCACCTAGTGGTTTCCCAGACTTGTACTCCAAGTCTCTTGGATTGCGTTTGTTCCAAAAACGATCCTCGCGAAGGTTTCATTCCGTTTGGACTCCGTTTGATATTTCTTTTTCTGCGAAACACTGAAATACGCAAAAAACAACAATTTGCACTGGGCCTTTGGTTATTAGGTTAGTCCCAAAAATAATATAAAAGTGCATATTAAAGCCCATAAAACATCCAAAACAGATAATATAATATCATGGAAGAATCAAAAATTATAGATATGTTGGAGACGTATCAAGCATCCCCAAGCTTAATTCCCGCTCGTCCTGGAGTAGGTAAATGATAAAAACAGAATTTTTGATGTGGAATGCTACCTAACATAATTCTTAATGTAATATTGTGGCATGAATGTTCATATCCGAAAGATTCAAGACAAAAGTTTAATATTGACATAAGAATAATAATACTTCAAGCATACTAACAAAGCAATTATGTCTTCTCAAAATAACATGGCCAAAGAAAGTTCATCCCTACAAAATCGTATAGTTTGGCTATGCTCCATCTTCGTTACACAAAATACCCAAATCATGCACAACCCCGGTTTAAGCTAAGCAATTGTTTCATTCTTTATTTTTTTCAAACTTCTTAAATTTTCATGCAATACATGAGCGTGAGCCATGGATATAGCACTATAGGTGGAATAGAGTGGTGGTTGTGGAGAAGACAAAAAGAGGAAGATGGTATCACATCAACTAGGCGTATCAATGGGCTATGGAGATGCCCATCAATAGATATCAATGTTAGTGAGTAGGGATTGTCATGCAACGGATGCACTAGAGCTATAAATGTATGAAAGCTCAACAAAAGAAACTAAGTGGGTCTGCATCCAACTTGCTTGCTCACGAAGACCTGGGTCATTTAAAGAAGCCCATCGTTGGAATATACAAGCCAAGTTCTATAATGAAAATTCCCACTAGTATATGAAAGTGACAAAACAAGAGACTCTCTATCATGAAGATCATGGTGCTACTTTGAAGCACAAGTGTGGAAAAAAAGATAGTAGCATTGTCCCTTTTTTCCCTTTTTTGGGGCCTTCGTTTTTTTGGCCTTTTTTTTGTTTGGCCTTTTTTAGGGACAATGCTCTAATAATGATGATCATCACACTTCTATTTATTTACAACCCAAAGATTACAACTCGATACTAGAACAAAATATGACTCTATATGGATGCCTCCGGCGGTGTACTGGGATGGGCAATGAATCAAGAGTGACATGTATGAAAAATTATGCATGGTGGCCTTGCCACAAATACGATGTCAACTACATGATCATGCAAGGCAATATGACAATGATGAAACGTGTCATAATAAACAGAACGGTGGAAAGTTGCATGCCAATATATCTCGGAATGGCTATGGAAATGCCATAATAGGTAGGTATGGTGGCTGTTTTGAGGAAGATATATGGTGGGTGTATGGTACCGTAGAAAGTTGCGCGGTACAAGAGAGGCTAGCAATGGCGGAAGGGTGAGAGTGCGTACAATCCATGGACTCCACATTAGTCATAAAGAACTCACATACTTGTTGCAAAAATCTACAAGTCATCAAAACAAAGTACTACACGCATGCTCCTAGGGGAAGGGTTGGTAGGAGTTAACCATCGCGCGATCCCGACCTCCACACAAAGGATGACAATCAAAGAAATACCTCATGCTTCAAATTTGTCACACAACGGCTACCATATGTGCATGCTACGGGACTTGCAAACCTCAACACAAGTATTTCTCAAATTCACAACTACTCTACTAGCATGAATCTAATATCACCATCCTCATATCTCAAAACAATCATCAAGCATCAAACTTCTCATAGTATTCATTGCACTTTATATGAAAGTTTTTATTTTACCCATCTTGGATGCCTATCATATTAGGACTAATTTTATAGCCAAAGCAAATTACCATGCTGTTCTAAAGGACTCTCAAAATAATATAAGTGAAGCATGCGAGATCAATAATTTGTATAAAATAAAACCACCATCGTGCTCTAAAAAGATATAAGTGAAGCAGTAGAGCAAAATTATCTAGCTCAAAAGATATAAGTGAAGCACATAGAGTATTCTAATAAATTCCGATTCATGTGTGTCTCTCCCAAAAAGGTGTGTACAGCAAGGATGATTGTGGTAAACCAAAAAGCAAAGACTCAAATCATATAAGACGCTCCAAGCAAAACACATATCATGTGGTGAATAAAAATATAGTCTGAAGTAAAGTTACCGATAGACGAAGACGAAAGAAGGGATGCCTTCCCGGTGCATCCCTAAGCTTAGGCTTTTGGTTGTCCTTGAATTTTACCTTGGGGTTCCTTGGGAATCCCCAAGCTTAGGCTCTTACCACTCTTTATTCCATAGTCCATCAAATCTTTACCCAAAAACTTGAAAACTTCACAACACAAAACTCAACAGAAAATCTCATGAGCTCCGTTAGTATAAGAAAACAAACCACCACTTTCAGGTATTGTAATGAACTCATTCTTTATTTATATTGGTGTTAAAACTACTGTATTCTAACTTTTCTATGGTTTATACCCTCCGATACTAGCCATAGATTAATCAAAATAAACAATCAACACACGCAAAACAGAATCTGTCAAAAACTGAACAGTCTGTAGTAATCTGTAACTTTCAAATATTTTCGTAACTATAAAAATTCTGAAATAAATTGGTGAACGTGAGGAATATGTCTATTAATCATCTGCAAAAAGAATCAACTTAAAAGCACTCTCCAGTAAAAAATGGCAGCTAATCTCGTGAGCGCGAAAGTTTCTGTTTTTTACAGCAAGATCGCAAAGACTTCACCCAAGTCTTCCCATAGATTCTACTTGGCACAAACACTAAATAAAACATAAAACCAAATCTAAACAGAAGCTAGATGAATTATTTATTACTAAACCGAATCAAAAAGCAAAGAAAAGAAAATTGGGTTGCCTCCCAACAAGCGCTATCGTTTAACGCCCCTAGCTAGGCATTGATAATTTTAATGATGCTCACATGGAGACAACACTTGAAGCGCAGAAAAGAGCATCATATAGCATGTGAAAATCACATCTAATTCTAACATACTTCGTATGCATAGGCATTTTATAGGAAAACAAATTAGCAAGACAAGCAAGATCTAACATATGCAAGGAAGAAGAAAGAAACAAGATCAATCTCAACATGAAGAGAGATAATTTAGTAACATGAAGATTTCTGCAACCATATTTTCCTCTCCCATAATAATTGCATGTAGGATCATAAGCAATTCAACAACATAGCTATCACAAAACATATTCTCAACACAATCCACATGCATACGAAGTTAATACTCTTCCAAAATAGTGGGATCAACATTAACTAAAGTCATGACCTCTCCAAACCCACTGTTATCAAAAAATTCATAAGATTTAACATTCTCCAAATATGTGGGATCTAAAGTTGACAATCTTCCAAACTCACTTTCAATATTATTGCAAACATTATTATCAATCTTACATTCATCATGGGGATTTAAAAAATTAAGATCATAAGCAGAATCACCCCAATCACGATCATTGCAACAAATAGTAGTCATAGAAAAACTAGCATCCCCAAGCTTGAGGTTTTGTATATCATTAACACAATTGACATTAAGAGAATTTATAATAACATCATTGCAATCATGCTTTTCATCAAAGGAACTATCAAGTATGGGTGCAATAGCAACGATCTCATGTTTAACATAAGGAACTATAGAGAATTCATCTTCATAAATATTAGCATCATGGCCACAAGAATAGCAAGTGTCATGTTCATCAAGGGATATTTCAATCAAATCATCGGAATCATAATTATCTACAGATTCATGCATATCATTATTTTCTTCCAAAGCAGCAGTCATTCTTTCAATAAATTCTTTGACATAGACATTATGAGCATAGTTTTCATAGCAATATTTAAGTATGTCAAAATTTTCAGATTCGTAGAGAGTAATATCATACTTTTCAATCAAAGAAGGAACTTTATAAGCACCCTTAAAAGCAACAAATTCTTCAATATGTTCAATATCGTAGTAACTATAAACACCCTTTGCATAAGAAGATAAGATTTCATTATCATTAAACTCACATAGGTAGGGGAGGTGTTTTTTAGGGTTCTTAGAGCAACAAGTAAAATCATTAATTTCACAAAGATTCCAAGCATAACACATCAATTTGTTTATTAGATCCCATAAGAGTCTCCTTTTTCAGACAAACGGTGACGCACAAAATGAGCATGCTCATCTAAAGATTTCCCATCAACTAGGCTAGTTGGGGTTTCAGCACGACCGCATAAGGATCGAATATTATCCAAGTAGAACACTTTAAGTGGATCCATATCAATAGATTTTTAGCAAGCAAAGATGCAAGCAAATAGAAGGCACATGGAAACACGAACAAGGATACATATAGGAAGAAGGCGAAGAAAAGGCAAAGGTTTTCGATAATCGTTTTAGAAGTGGGGGAGAGGAAAACGAGAGGCGAATGGCAAATGCGTAATGCGAGGGATAAGAGTTTGTGATGAGTACTTGATATGTCTTGACTTGTGCGTAGATATCCCCGGCAACGGCGCCAGAAATCCTTCTTTCTACATCTTGAGCATGCGTTGTTTTTCCCTTGAAGAGAAAAGGGTGATGCAGCAAAGTAGCGTAAGTATTTCCCCCTGTTTTTGAGAAGCAAGGTATCAATCCAGTAGGAGGCTACACGCAAATCCCTAGTACCTGCACAAACAATTAAGAACCTTGTAACCAACATGATAAAGGGGTTGTCAATCCCTTCACGGCCACTTGCAAAAGTGAGATCTGGTAGAGATAATAAGATAAATATTTTTGGTATTTTTGTTGTATAGGATGAAAAGTAAAGATTGCAAAATAAACTACGATAAAAATAGCTAGTTGACGGGAGATTAATATGATGGAAAATAGACCCGGGGGCCATAGGTTTCACTAGTGGCTTCTCTCAAGATAACAAATCTTACGGTGGGTGAACAAATTACTGTCGAGAAATTGATAGAAAAGCGCATAGTTATGAAAATATCTAGGCATGATCATGTATATAGGCATCATGTCCGTGACAACTAGACCGAAACGATTCTGCATCTACTACTATTACTCCACACATCGACCGCTATCCAGGATGCATCTAGAGAATTAAGTTCATAAGAATAGAGTAATGCATTAAGCAAGATGACATGACGTAGAGGGATAAACTCATGCAATATGACATAAAACCCATCTTTTTATCCTCGATGGCAACAATACAATATGTGCCTTGCTGCCCTGCTGTCACTGGGAAAGGACACCGCAAGATTGAACCCAAAGCTAAGCACTTCTCCCATTGCAAGAAAGATGCATCTAGTAGGACAAACCAAACTGATAATTCGAAGAGACTTGCAAAGATATTAAATCATGCATATAAGAATTCAGAGAAGAACCAAATATTGTTCATAGATAATCTTGATCATAAACCCACAATTCATCGGATCTCGACAAACACACCGCAAAAAGTATTACATCGAAAGATCTCCAAGAAGATCGAGGAGAACTTTGTATTGAGATTCAAAGAGAGAGAAGAAGCCATCTAGCTAATAACTATAGACCCGAAGGTCTGTGGTAAACTACTCACACATCATCGGAGAGGCTAGGGTGTTGATGTAGAAGCCCTCCGTGATCGATTCCACCTCCGGCGGAGCTCCGGAAAAGGCCCCAAGATGGGATCTCACGGGTACATAAGGTTTCGGTGGTGGAAATAGGGTTTCGTCATGCTCTCGGATGTTTTCGGGGTATATTAGTATATATATAGGAGGAAGAGGTACGTCGTTCGAGCTACGAGAGGCCCACGAGGGTGGGGGCGCGCCTACCCCCCTGGGCGCGCCCTCCTGCCTCGTGGCCACCTCGTGGCTTCCGAGACTTGTACTCCAAGTCTCCTGGATTGTGTTTGTTCCAAAAACGATCCTCGCGAAGGTTTTATTCCGTTTGGACTCCGTTTGATATTCCTTTTGTGCGAAACACTGAAATAGGAAAAAAACAATTTGCACTGGGCCTTTGGTTAGTAGGTTAGTCCCTAAAATAATATAAAAGTGCATATTAAAGCCCATTAAACATCCAAAACAGATAATATAATAGCATGGAACAATCAAAAATTATAGATACGTTGGAGACGTATCATCTACTCGTGATGTCATCTACGCATAGACCTAGCTCATGATGCCATTGTTGGGGAACGTTGCATGGGAAACAAAAAAATTCCTACGAACACCCAAGATCAATCTTATGCACATCGACGAGAGGAGAGTTGGATCCACATACCCTTGTTGATCGCTAAGCAGAAGCGTTCAATAACGCGGTTGATGTAGTGGTACCTCTTCATCATCCAATCACGACCCGTCCCGCGAACTCCGATCTAGTGTCGAACGGACGACACCTCCGCATTCAACACACGTGCTTGATGACGCATTCACCTTCTCGATCCAGCGAGCAATGTTAAAGTAGTAGCTCGAATCCTCTGGCAGCACGACAACGCGGTGGTGGTGGTGGTGGTGGTGGTGGTGGTGGTAGGGAAATCTCAGCAGAGCTTCGCTAAGCGCTACGGAGAAGAAGATAACTATGAGGGAGAGGAGGAGTAGCACCGCGGCGTGGAGATGAGTTCTCTAGGGTGCGGCAGCCCTCTCCCTACCTCTCTATATATATGGGGAGGGAGGAGGAGGGGGCGCTCTAGATCCCATCTAAGGGGGCGGCAGCCATAGGGGGAAACCCTAGATGGGTTTTGCCCCTTAGAAGACTTGGCCCCCAAGCCAAAGGGGTGGGAACCCTAGGGGTGGAGCCCCCACCTCCTCTGGCAATGTGGGAAGGGGTGAGGGGGGCGCACATCACCTTAGTAGGATGGTTTGCCCCCTCCCCTTGGCCTATGAGCCCCCCAACACTTGTCGGGGCCCCCGAAACCCCTTTCGGTCATGCTGGCCATCACCCGGTACCCCTGGAACACTTCCGGACTCCAATACCCTTCGTCCAATATATCGACCTTCACCTCCGAACTATTACGGAGTTCCTCGTCACATGCGGGATCTCATCTGGGACTCTAAACAACCTTTGGTAACCAGCATAATGACTCAACTATACTAATATCGTCACCAAACGTTAAGTGTGTAGACCCTGCGGGTTCGAGAACTATGCAGACATGACCGAGACACGTCTACGGTCAATAACCAATAGAGAGACCTGGATGCCCATATTGGTTCTCACATATTCTACAAAGATCTCATCGGTTGAACCTCGATGTCAAGGATTCAGATAATTTCGTATGTAGTTCCCTTTGTCTATCGGTATGTTACTTGCCCGAGATTCGATCGTTGGTATCTCCATACATAGTTCAATCTCGTTACCGGCAAGTATCTTTACTCGTTTTGTAATACAAGATCCTGCAACTAACTCGTTAGTCACATTGCTTGCAAGCTTCTTGTGATGTTGTATTACCGAGAGGGCCCAGAGATACCTCTCTGTCTCACGGAGTGACGAATCCCAGTCTTGGTCCATGCCAACTCAACAGACACCCTTGGAGATACCTGTAGAGCACCTTTATAGTCACCCAGTTATGTTGCGACGTTTGGTACACACAAGGTACTCCTCCGGTGTCAGTGAGTTGCATGATCTCATGGTCATAGGAACATATACTTGACATGCAGAAAACGATAGCAATAAACTTGACATGATCATATGCTACGTTCATAGTTTGGGTCTCATCCATCACATCATTATCCTAATGATGTGACATCGTTATCAAATGACAACTCATCTCAATGGCTAGGAACCCATAGCCATCTTTGATCAACGAGCTAGTCCGGTAGAGGCTGACTAGGGACATATTGTTGTCTATGCATCCACACATGTATTTGAGTTTCCAATCAATACAATTATAGGATGGATAATAAACGACTATCATGAACAAGGAAATATGATAATAACCAATTTATTATTGCCTCTAGGGCATATTTCCAACACTCCTAGTAGCACCTGGGTATGAGATACCGGTTCAGTTGCTAACATTGGTAACTCGAAACAAAAGTTTATTGCAAAAGTTTATCATCCCTCTAAAATTGCTTGGACTTTTCAAATGTTTCAGACTTATGCTTCATTAAGTAAATATACCCATATCTACTCAAATCATCGGCGAAGGTGAGGAAATAACAGTATCCACCACGTGTGTCAATACTCATCGAACCTCACACATCAGTATGTATGATTTCCAACAAGTTACTTGCCTGTTCCATTGTTCCGGAAAACGGAGTTTTGGTCGTCTTGCCCATGAGGCATGGTTCGCTTGTGTCAAGTGATTCAAAACCAAGAGACTCCAAAAGTCCATCAACATGGAGTTTCTTCATGCGCTTTACACCAATATGACCTAAACGGTAGTGCCACAAGAAAGTGGTACTATCATTATCAACTCTACATCTTTTGGCATCAATGTTATGAACATGTGTATCACTACGATCGAGATTAAATAAACCATTCACATTGGGTGCATGACCATAGAAGGTATTACTCATGTAAACAGAATAACCATTATTCTCTGACTTAAATGAATAACCGTATTGCAATAAACATGATCTAATCATGTTCATGCTCAATGCAGACCCCAAATAACATTTTTCTATGTTTCAATGCTAATCTCATGGGTGAGATTAGTCACAGGGCCCACTCGGTAATACAACATCACAAGAAGCTTGCAAGCAATGTGACTAATGAGTTAGCGACATGATCTTGTATTACGGAACGAGTAAAGATACTTGTCGGTAACGAGATTGAACTAGGTATGGAGATACCGATGATCAAATCTCAAGCAAGTAACATACCGATAGACAAAGGGAACTACATACGGGATTGACTGAATCCTTGACATCGAGGTTTGACTGATAAGATCTTCGTAGAATATGTGGGAACCAATATGGGCATCCAGGTCCCGCTATTGGTTATTGACCGTAGAGCTGTCTCAGCCATGTCTGCATAGTTCTCGAACCAGCAGGGTCTACACACTTAATGTTTGGTGACGACATGAGTATATTTGAGTCATTATGGTGGTTACCGAAGGTTGTTCGGAGTCCCGGATGAGATCCCGGACATGACGAGGAACTCCGGAATGGTCCGGAGGTGAAGATCGATATATTGGACAAAGGGTATTGGAGTCCAAAATTATTCCAGGGATACCGAGTGATGACCAGCATGACCGAAAGGTGTTTCGGGGGGCCCCGGCATGTGTTGGGGGGCTCATGGCCAAGGGGAGGGAGCAAACCAGCCCACTAAGGGGCTATGCGCCCCCCCCCCCCTCACCCCTTCCCACGTTGCCAGAGGAGGTGGGGGCGCCACCCTAGACTTCCCACCCCTTCTGCTTGGGGCCAAGTCTCCTAAGGGGGAAACCCCATCTAGGGTTTCCCTCTAGTGGCCGGCCGCCCTAGATGGGATCCTCTAGAGGCGCCCCCTCTCCCCCTTCCCCTGTATATAGAGAGGTAGAGAGAGGGTAGCCACACTTTTTAGATACAAACCTACGCTACGGTGCTGCCCTTCCTCTCTCTCCTAGTCCTCATTCTTCTTCGCTTGGCTTGGCGAAGCCCTGCAAAAATTTCTCCACCACCACCGCCACCACGCCATTGTGCTGCCAGAGGACTCGAGCTAATACTTCGCCATCGCTCGCTGGATCGAGGAGATGAAGGTGTCATCAAGCCGTACGTGTGTTGAACGCGGAGGTGCCGTCCGTTCGACACTAGATCGGAGTTCGCGTGACAGATCGTGATTGGATCGCGAAGACGTTCGACTACATCAACCGCGTTTCTTAACGCTTCCGCTTAGCGATCTGCAAGGGTATGTAGATACAATCTCTCCTCTCGTAGATGGTCATCTCCTAGATTGGATCTTGGGTGTTCGTAGGAAATTTTTTGTTTCCCTTGCAACGTTCCCCTACATCCGATACAGGCCAGGCTAGTCAATAAATGATCTCATATTCATTAGAACAATCTCGTGGTAGACACATGTACTCTGTACTACACCCCATATGAATACAATCAAAAGCAGGACATAGGGTATTATCTCTTCGAGAGAGCCCGAACCTGGGAAAATCTAGTGTCCATGTTACCATCGCTCCAAGACGCCTAGCTTAGGACCCCTGCTACAAGATATGTCGGATATAAAATGGACACCACTGTTTGCGTGGATGAGATTTCTTCCCGCGCAGCTGACCGTCAAACGCCGCACATGATAGAAATGATTAGCCCCGCCGCCATTGACACTGCACGGTGCACGGGCTTCGTCCAGTGGCACTCACCGGCGGCGCCGAGGTGGAGGGAACAATGGAAAGGGGCGGTGATCGGTTGTGCTAGGTTTGGCCCGTGACGTTCGCTCGAGTGCATAGGGCTGAATCAATTTTTTTCATGTATATGTTGTTTCGGGGATATGCTAGAGATACTCTTAGCTTAGCTGTAAACAAGGTACGCGTTCTGATTTTGGTAAATTCAAGAGAGAAGAGCACTGAACAAATGTGTTTTTTCTCCTTGGTAAACATATTCATAGCAGAAACCCGGGATGTTTGCACTCTTTTCTTAAGAAGATCTAAGCCTTTGATTTCATTAAGTAGTGGGCCTGAGAAACTCTTACCTTCTTACCTAAATGTCAAAAAATGAATTTAAGAGAGACCATATAAAAAATTGCTCTTTCAAAAGGAGCAAAAAGCATCTACCTTTCGTCTGGTTCCGCTCCAGCCCAGCAGGATCTGACATAGTACAAGCCACAAATTCTGCGTTTGATGACCCTGAGATGGGAGAATGGCTAAACGCTGTCAATGTAAATACCATACGACTACACCATGTAGGGGTGGGCACTTTCAAACCGAAAACCAAAATTTGAAACCGAACCGAACCATTTTAACCAAAATATAGGCTAAATCGGTTTTTGGTTATTCGGTTTGGTTTGAAAAATAGAAATTATTTGGTGTATAATTTTAAATCGGTTTTTGATTGAGAAAAAACGTATACACCGAACTAACCGAATTATGAGTTCACTACCCTTGTTTCTCTTCAGCGCAAGCACAATAAGATAGCCAATTAGTCTAAATCGCTAGCTAGTTGTGTATCGCTTTGGAAATTATACAAAGATTTATGCAATCACAAGAGCATGGTCTAGTGCATTGATTATAGGATCTCATGCATACCAATACTAATTGGTAGCTATGTTCTAAGATGATTGACGGCTATGTGTGTATAAAGTACAACAAATCGTTACATGATACGCTGCTTCAACTGATGGTGATGCACATGTATTTTGGACCGAACCGATATATTTTGGTTAATAAGGTTCGGTGGCAATTTTTATTGTGATTATTTCGGTTGTCATTTTTCAGAAACCAAAATTCTAGAAACCCGAATAAACTGAACCGAATTAACCATATAAACCGAATGCCCACCCCTAACACCATGCATGTGCAATTATGGACATGTCTCCGAACTTATTGATTCGGTATAAGGGCATCTATAAGATACCCGTAAATCTCGCGCAGCCGTTTAGACTGTGTTGTCCAGATCGTGAAAGATATTCAACGCGAGCTTGTATTGGGCAAACCGGAAAGGAGGGCTTTGCGGGAGTCCGGACCGATGCCAAGATCGCTTTTGACCGTCTTGACCCACTAAAACTTCTCATCCCTTGCCCGCGTGCGTTCCTGCTGGCGCCAGCTACCCGCATTCATGCCGCTGTAGAGCGTGCCGCTCAACATTGAAGACCGCTCAGAGCGGACGCGACCTCTCATTGCCTTCGCCATTGAAGCGGTGTGCCAGCCGAGGGCGTTGCCCACGACGTGTCTCCGGTGTTCGCGCATGTTTAATGCCGGAGACGCGTGACTGGACTAGACGGGACGGGGCATATATCTACCACGCCCGTTCAATGTCGCTTTCCGCCCGTATGCCGGCATTAACCAGACTCGCCGGCCAGCTCGCGCGAGGTCGCCGACATTGAGGACGAGACCATCGAGACGGGCTGACGAAACCTCCCCAACTCCCGCGCCTCCTATGCACGCCGGCTTCACCATGGAGCAGGCCTCGTCGCGGAGCAACATGCCATCTATGATCTCGTCCACGCTCAAGCCGCTGCTCGCCAGGAAGCGGCCACCGCGGAGGTGCAATTGCAGACGATCGCAGAGGAGAACAACGCCAGCTACACCCTCCTATGCGCCGCCGACAAACCATTAGGCGGCCCGGTGGGACGAGGACAACGTCGACGCCACCATTTCCATCGTGGACCTCACATCCATCGGCGACGGACAAGTCGCGGACTCCTCCAAAGATGAGCAGGCCACGGGAGGCGACAAGACTTGGTGTCCCATGTGGGTCGGTCCGTCTCCCATGTTCTACTCGTTCTCGTCGAAGACCGCACCTTCACTTTATCGGTCTTATCGCCGGTGCTCATGGAGACAGCGCACGAAGGACGACACGGGCTTGGACGCCGCCCGCCGCCGCGGTAGGATAGGTTTAGGCTCGGGTCTTTCTATGTTCGGAACGTAATGAAAATCCGCCGTGTTTGTATGAAATCCGCCATGTTTGTATGAAATCCAATCGTGTTTACATGAAGTTGGTCCGATTTGTTTACAAAGAGTTTGAAATGTGTGCGGCTAGCGTTGGATGACGTACTCCGCGAACTGATCCCCCTGTCCGCTGACGGATGCAGAGGGGAATTTACGGGTTGTCGTTGAAGATACACTAAGACCATGGCGTGTTTGAATCGCCATTGCCAAGTGCCAACCCTGCGATTTGCTAGCTGCACGAGGGCGACACCTGAGCTAATGCCCGCAGGCTTCATCCCCGGACAACATGGTCGGCCGGGCCAGGGCAAACAATAATGCACGAGTGCTGCAGCTATTCATGCATCGTCGTTACTCCTAGATTAGATCGATGCAGTTTAAACTGATTGATGCGCCTCTGGAAACCTTTGCTAATGCAAATTTGATTGCCAACTAACGAACGATGCAGGCCAGTTTGATTGGCTGCCATGCCATGCCACTGATCCATCCGTATGATGGATGGACGGATGGGTCGACGCATGCATCCAGACACAGACATGTCACTGCTGGCGCGATGGCTCTGCTCCAACCACGCCACTAATTGCCAGATTGGACCATCGATCTAATCTGTTGGTTCATCAGTAACACACACTTGACTTGATCCCTCACACATGTATTCCCCTGTAGCCCGACGCCGATGCGTCAGTCTGGTCTCGGGGCATCCAAGCCCCAGTTGCTAGCCCCGGTCGCTCTCGCTAGCAGTGGCACAGATTTGTCGCGCCAGCTTTTTTTGCCAAAGACGGGAGGGAAAATTCAAAGCCAAAAGGAACGGCCGCACCCATCCATAGCAATCAGCAGACTGGTCTACGCCACTAAAACTATTGCATTGCAGGGTTGTCTCTCTCGGACCCGTGTTCGGTTGCCGTCCGAGGCCGACCTCGCCGTCGCGGTGGCGCCATCGGCCGCGGTGGACGTAGCGTCGGAGTGCTACGGGGAGCGGAGATGCTGCTGCGACGCCGCTGTCGTGGCTCGCCGCGCAGCACATGTTTGTAGCTTCGTCTTTTGGGCCTGAGAGCTACGGGTCTTGCTTGGCTCGCGGGGCGGCGTCTGGACTTGGAGGAACCGCGTGTGCAAGGGACGACGTCGCTAGAGTCCACGCAGGTGGTAGGGAGAGCAAAAGGTAGGCCGGGTAATGGCGGATCGCTGTCGCCTCACTCTCGTCTCACTCTCCGGGGAAAATGACGGATCACTGTCCCGATCGAGAAGGCGAATAACGTCCAGATCGCAGTCGCAGCAGGTAATGGATGCAAAGGCAACCGGTCAGCATATTCTAGGTTTTCAGCGTTCAGACATACGCAGCGCTTGTGCGTGCTTATTATTTCTGGCACAGCATGTGTTGTTTACTACACTCTTTATAGCGACAGGTCGCACCAACGGCCGGGTGAAACTGAAAGAAAGCTGAATCTCGTTTCATTTTACTTGGCGAGGACTGGAAGGTTCAGTTGACAGTAACTTTTAGTAGGTTTGATTTTGTTTGGGCAAACATGTCTGAGATCTAGCAGCGTGTGGGACAGCAGTACACACAGACAGACGCAAAGCTGTGTGGCTCTTTCTGACCCGAACAGCCAACAAACATGTGACTAGAGCACCTAGCTGGAAGGAATTCTGAGGATGTGGTTGGTGATGCTGGTCAGTAATCACACATGCCCAGTATTTAGTTTAGTTCTTGGACCATATGTCATTACCCCACTCCTTGCAGTAATCAGCAAAGTACCCCGAGCTAGCTAGAAGCATCATGAAGGCCCCGCAGTTTCGTGGGCGCGGCTGTACGCACGGCACAGCGAAGCAGCAGCATGCATCCATGCAGGACCTCACCGATCGATCTACCATCAACAAGGTCCCGCAGTTTGCATGCATGACAACTGATTAGTATCGTGCAATAATCAATGTGATCCCGAATTAATTGGGCGCGTGTCGTTTGTTGGCCTTTGTCCCGGTGCTCGGCGCGCGTTGATGTTCTTTTAGGTTCAGATTTTACGAGGTAGTGGGACGTAGAATTTCATGGTTTTGAGGTGAGAACGAGCTGTGAAATCTTCATGCCAAGCAGCAGCTTGGAGAGGAGAGGTATAGATGCCACGGTGTTAGATAATGGCCCATGCAGGCCCAATAAGCTGTTGCAACCCGAAAGAAATCCCTGGCTGGATCACACGATGTCTAGCAGGATCTATGCAGCATTTTTGGTCCTGGGCTTATGACAAAAAAGGTACATTTAGTGTGAGGTCTCCTTATCGCATGCTGGTCCAGACGAAGCATGATCGAGAGAGTTGGCTTTATCACGAGTCCGGTTCTTCAAACTGAGCTGAATCCAAGGGCTGGATTGAACTGTGGAAAACTTCCGTCCCTGCAACGATCCGTGGCTTTTTATGGTGACTTTTACGGTGTTAGATACTGTCCCATGCAGACCCCATAAGAGCATGGTTAATAATATAGCCAGTTGCTGGCTATATGATGTTGCCATGTCATATATAGCTAAACTTATAGCCAACAACTACAATAGCTAGATATAAATATGTACTACTTTGTTGATACATGGCCCATCCCACTCTCTCACAAAGTACCTAGGAGCACATGCTGCAGCCGGCTGTTAACTAGTAACCCGCTTCTCTTCTCTCTCTTCCAAATAAGCAAAAATATAATATTTAATGTCTTACAGCCCGCCTACATCACCTTATTGTACTTGCTCTAAGCTGCTGTAACCGAAAGAAACCTCGGGCATGGCCTACGTAATTGAGTAGAAACCCATCCATCGTCACCTATTCATTTGACAAAATCAGTAACTAAGGGTATCCTTTGCAAAGACCACTCTCATCTCCCCCGCAAAAAAAGACCACTCTCATATCTTCTATGGTGGTAAAAGTGCATATTGCATGTGCCACAATTGTCATAGTAGGTGCCGGCGCCTTCCTAGTTAGTTCAGAAAAGTGCTCATGATTTCAAAAAAGTTCATGAATTTGGAAAATGCAAGCACATTTGAAAAAACACATTAATTTACAAATTATTCTCGGTTTTTAAAAGTAGTTTATGAATTTAAAAATTGGTCGCAACATTCTATACAGTTCATGTATTCGAAAACTGTTCGTGATTTTAAATAAAGTTTGCTTGCTTTTATAAGCTAGCTTAGCTTGCCAGTGCGGTGTCTGGGTGTTTTGCTACTACACATCTTCGACCACTTTGGATCAAGGTCACTGAATCCCAGCAAGGTGCCATTGATTTAAGCAGGTTGTTCCCAGGCAAAAGAGCACAGTCACGCTGAAGAGCATAATCAGCGATCTCCGGTGCTCAGAAGGATCTCGAAAATGGAAATAAAATACGCGGATCTCGGTGCATAATCTTGCTGAAGAGCATAAAAGAAAAATAAAGGATCTTGTACACGGGTGGGCTTAGTTGCAAATGATCCATAAGTTGCTCCCAGGGCCCAAGCAAGTGAGTCAACAGCCCAAGGCCACTGGCCCAAAACAGTAGGTAGTAGTGTGACTAGGCGAAATCACTAATTGCCTAATTCTTGCTTTAATTGCTACTTGCTCGTGACTAGGCAATCAATCGCGTACCAGGCGTCAGTCCAAAACACTGGCCCAAAATTGCCTAATTCTTGCTTAAATTGGTGGATTCTGACCTAGAGGGATGAATGTTGAAAGTTGACATGTGTTGTCACTTTTAACCTAAATCTGGACATTTTTAGGTAGTTCCCGGGCATGCCTGGCTCGTATGACTGAAGTCTGGGTGAGCGCCTCGGTTAACTTATGGGCTTGGTTGGGCCTTCCTTTTTTTATATGCAGCAAGAAGCAGGCTGGCCGGATTTAGGGGGTGTTTGGTTCCAGTGACTTTTTTGTGTTGGGACTAGAAAAAATCCCTAGCAAACCAAACAGGGTGAAACTTTTTGCTAAAAGTCCTTAAAAGTACCTCCTCGAGAGTCTTTTTCAAAAAGTCCCAGGGACTAGAAAAAGTCCTAGGACTAGAGAACCAAACACCACCTTAGTTCGTTTCGAGCCGCTTCGTTGTCATAGTCTATCGTGCAGAAACTAACATTTTGCATTTTCGAACATTTTGGAAAAAGTAAACATTTGTTTCCAAGTTTTGAACAACCTTTGTAATTCTAGACATCTTTTGAACTTTTTCAATTTATGAAAATGGGGAAAAAAGAAAAAGAAGAAAAGAAGAAAAAAGCATAAAGAAAACAAAAAAAAGGAAGAAAAAACTATATTTTGCGCTTGTTTCGCTCGCTGTTAAAGTGGGCTAGCCCAGCACACTCGGCTCTATGCGAAGGGTCTACTAAACAATTCAATGAGTCGTATGGGAAATTCCCCTCCTCTGGTAGTGACAAAGTGGTTCATTGCATGCGTGACACTTGCAATAACCTGTAAGTTTTGTGTGTGCTGTTTTTGTACATTTATTTTTTCAAAATGTTTTATATCTTGAACCGTGCATATGAGTCTCGGATCGTTTTTACAGTTTCATTTCTTGTGTCAAGATCTTTGAAACTAGATATCGTGTTAACATATTTGGCCAAACCTTTTCTTTCGAAAAAAACTGAAAACCAAAAAAAATGGGAACAAAATAAACCAAAACCGAAAACAACAAAACAACCAAATAGTACCCATGTAGTTTAGCATCGACAAAGAGGGCATCAACTCACCTGTCATGAGCCAACAACAATCATCGTTGCATTATTAGTTTAGCATCAACAAAGTGATCGTCGACACATCGTCTGGAGATACATCATGGACCGGAGGTAGCTTTTCTGACATCTAGACAAATACTCCTTCCGTTCCAAATTATTCGTCCTGGTTTTAGTTGAAATTAAAACCACGACGAGTAATTTAGAACGGAGGGAGTAGTATCAAGGACAGGAAGTAGCAACCATTATGAATCCTAACCAGCTTGTGATAAATATTGCAAAAGAAAAAGCTTGCGATAAAATTTTCAAAAGTCAGGTAGACTCATTTTTATCGTGAAGCAAATGCAGTAGCAGATGGGTTACAAATAAAATAAAATAAGGTACTATATACTCTAGCTTTTGGGACACCTCGATAGTGACTTTATTTCTCATTTATTTATTTATTGCGAAATATTTCTCATTTATTTATAAGTGATAACTCATATACTGCTCCACACCCCCTTAAAAAAATGCTCTACATTTGGTAGCTTATTGAAAAGATTGGACGGTAAAAGCGCGATGCAAATACCACACCATTCCATTGGTTGCCGTCGTTATTATCTTCCTACAAAAATGCTACTCGACGTGTCCGTTGAGATCCAGATTAAGCTAAGCTAGTTCATATGGTTCAATTTCCTGGGTAGGGTAGGCGGGCAGTACTGGCAAGCACATCCTCTATTGTAGTAAGGAGGAGGAGGATTGAAGCAGTTGCCGACGCCTCCATGGACCGTCTTCTCGCAGTCCTTCTGGCACTTGGCCGGATCGCACTGCTCGCCTGGATTCAGAACGTAGGAATCACAAGCCGTGCCTGCGAACCCCGCCGAGACCTTCGCCGGCATGCGACCTGAGTATAACAGAAAAAGAGAGGGTTTGACTCATTAGTATAGTTCTGAAATGTTACGGAATATACATGCTACACGTAGATGCAGTACACTCAAGAAAACAGATGGATGCCAACGGATCACATGCCCGAAAATAGCAGCAGGAGGGCGAGCGCGACCAGCAGAATCTGAGTACTCCTCATCTTTTTACGTTACCACGAATGCAGAAAGTATGATGTTGATTGTGGTATATACTTGACGATGTATCCTGGAGGGAGGGGTACTACATCTACATGGGTCTGCTGCGGTTTTATAGGTGGTGTGGCAAGTCTGTTTCTGGAAACACTTTAATTGTGAATTAGCGTGATATCTGAGACACTTATGTATATCAGTCAATGGGAATCAATTATGATTAAGATGCGTATATATCGCTGGTCAGCATTCTACAAATTAGCGATTAATGGAAATCTATTGTATCATCGAAACGACCGTGAACAATGTGTTGTACTAGATCGGCAGCAAGCGTTGGTGCGGGGTGCCTGTCCCAACGACGTGGCCAATCATGTAAAGATCAGCACTATAATGCATCGGTAGGAAATCAAGTTTAGAATATGTATTAAGGGCAACTCCAACGCGGTGATCCAAACGGACCCACGTTTTGTCCGTTTGCGTTAGCCGAGCGGATCCGTACGTTCACTTTTTGGTTTGGTCGACCTGTATGCCCAACGAGCGGCATACACATATTTCCCGGCGTCCAAAGAAAAAGAAGTTTTGAAAACACGTTTGAAATAAACATAATTTAATATTAAATGGCCATGTCAACCGCTAGCCAAAGTCCACTTGAACATTAATGAAACTTAAAAACTATTAAAAAAATTGCGCCGTCAGCGCGCTGCCCAAGGCGTCGACGATGTCGTTCTCCTCCCAGGGCCAGTGAAGTCAATGGGCGCCAGCGCCGGCCCAATCCTTGGGAAAGCGGCCTTTCACGATGCACATTCTTCGCCGTCTGTCCCGTTGGCTGCGGAGGCGACGGTTGCACTACTGCTACGCGGGGAGATGACGCCCCTCCTCCACTTCCCGTGCCACACGGCGCTCCAGCTCCATCTGCCATTCACCATCGGCAACGACGGGAGATGACGCTGTTGGGGATCGTTGCAGAAATCAAAAAAATTCTACGCATCACCAAGATCAATCTATGGAGGGACCAGCAACGAGAAAGGGGAGTGCATCGTCATACCCTTGAAGATCGCAAAGCGGAGGCGTTACTAGAACGCGGTTGGTGTAGTCGTACACACAGCGATTCAGATCGCGGTCGATTCCAATCCAAGCGCCGAACAACGGCGCCTCCGCGTTCAACACACGTACAGCCCGGGGATGTATTCTCCTTCTTAATCCAGCAAGGGGGGAGGAGAAGTTGGGGAAAAGCTCCGGCAGCAAGACGGCGTGGTGGTGGAGCTTGCAGTTCTCCGGCAGTTCTACGGAGGAAGAGGAGGAGTTGGGAGGGGGGAGAGCTGCGCCAGGGAAGGGGTCAGGCTGCCCTCTCTCTCCCACACTATATATAGGGGGAAGGGGGGAGGAGGAGGCGCCCTAGGGTCTCCCTAGGGGAGGGGCGGCGGCCACAGGGGAAACCCTAGATGGGATTGAGCGCCCCCACCCTTATAAAACTTGCCCCCCAAGCCAGGAGGGGCAGCTGCCCTAGGGGAGGCGCCCCCACCTCTCCACGTTACGTGAGATGGGGTGGGAGGGGCGCACAACCCCTTAGTGGGCTGGTGTGCCCCCCTCCGCTTAGCCCATAAGGCCCCCCTACGCTTGTCGGGGCCTCCGAAACCTCTTTCGGACACACTCGTCGTCACCCGGTACGCCCAGAACAATTCCAGGCTCCAATACCCTTCGTCCAATATATCGATCTTCGCCTCCGGACCATTCCGGAGTTCCTTGTCACATCCGGGATCTCATCCGGGACTCCGAACAACCTTCGCTAACCACATACTATTCCCATAACAACTCTAGCGTCACCGAACCTTAAGTGTGTAGACCTTACGGGTTCGGGAACTATGCAGACATGATCGAGTTACCTCTCCGGCCAATAACCAATAGCGGGATCTGGATACCCATATTGTCCCCCACATGTTCCACGATGATCTCATCGGATGAACCACGATGTCGGGGATTCAATCAATCTTGTATACAATTTCCTTTGTCCATCGGTATGTTACTTGCCCGAGTTTTGATCGTCGGTATCCCCATACCTCATTTAATCTCGTTGTCGGCAAGTCTCTTTACTCGTTCCATAACGCATGATCCCGTGGCTAACTCCTTAGTCACACTGAGTTCATTATGATGATGCATTACCGAGTGGGCCCAGAGATACCTCTCCGTCATACGGAGTTACAAATCCCAGTCTCGATTCGTGCCAAACCAACAGACACTTTCGGAGATACCTGTAGTGCACCTTTATGGCCACCCAGGTACGTTGTGACGTTTGATACACCCAAAGCATTCCTACGGTATCCGGGAGTTGCACAATCTCATGGTCTAAGGAAACGATACTTGACATTAGAAAAGCTCTTAGCAAACGAACTACACGATCTTGTGCTATCTTAGGATTGGGTCTTATCCATCACATCATTCTGCCAATGATGTGATCCCGTTATCAACGACATCCAATGTCCATGTTCAGGAAACCGTAACCATCTATTGATCAACGAGCTAGTCAACTAGAGACTCACTAGGGACATGTTGTGGTCTATGTATTCACACATGTATTACAGTTTCCGATTAATACAATTATAGCATGAATAATAGACAATTATGATGAACAAGGAAATATAATAATAACCATTTTATTATTGCCTCTAGGGCATATTTCCAACAGTCTCCCACTTGCACTAGAGTCAATAATCTAGTTCACATCGACATGTGATCAACACTCATAGTTCACATCGCCATGTGACTAACACCCAAGAGTTTACTAGAGTAAATAATCTAGTTCACATCACCATGTGATTAACACTCAATGAGGTCTAGGGTTTGATCATGTTATGCTTACGAGAGAGGTTTTAGTCAACGGGTCTGCAACATTCAGATATGTGTGTTCTTCGCAAATCTCTATTTCATATTGTAGATGTTGCTACTATGCTGCACTTGGAGCTATTCCAAATGGTTGCTCCACTATAGGTATCCGGTTTGCTACTCAAAGTCATCCGAATAGGTGTTAAAGCTTGCATCGACGTAACCCTTTACGCCGAACTCTTCATCACCTCCATAATCGAGAAACATTTCTTTATTCTCAAGGACAATTTTGACCGCTGCCCAATGATCCATTCCTGAATCGCTCTTATACCCCCTTGCCAGACACGTGGCAAGACACATCGCGGTACACATCATGGCATATCATATAGAGCCTGTGGCTAAGGCATAGGGGACGACTTTCGTCCTTTCTCTTTCTTCGGTCGTGGTCGAGCTGCAAAACTTAACTTCACACCTTACAACTCCGGCAAGAACTCATTCTTTGACTGATCCATCTTGAACTCCTTCAAGATCATGTCGAGGTATGTGCTCTATGAAAGTCTTATCAGGTATATTGATCTATCTCTATAGATCTTTATACCCAACATGTAAGCAGTTTTACACAGGTCTTCCTTTGAAAAACTCCATTCAAACAACCCTTTATGCTTTCCAGAAATTCCACATCATTTCTGATCAACAATATGTCATCGACATATACTTATCAAAATGTTGTTGTGCTCCCACTCACTTTCTTGCAAATACAAGTTTCTTGCAAACTTTGTTTAAACCCAAATGCTTTGATCACCTCATCAAAGCGCATGTTCCAACTCCGAGATACTTGCTCCAGTCCATAGAATGATCGCTGGAGTTTGCATACCTTTTAGCATCCTTAGGATCGACAAAACCCCCTGGTTGTATCACATACAACCTTTCCTCACGGAAACCGTCAAGGAAACTTTATTTTGACATCCATCTGCCAGATTTCGTAAATGAAAAATGCAGCAACTGCTAACATAATTCTAACAGACTTTAGCATCGCTATGATTGAGAAAGTCTCATCACAGTCAACTCTTGAACTTGTTGGAACTTATTTAAGACAAGTCGAGCTTCATAAATGGTGACATTACCATCAACGTCTGTCTTCTTCTTACAGATCCATTTATTCTAAATGGCTTGCCGATCATCGGGCAAGTCCACCAAAGCCATTCTTTGTTCTTATACATGGATCCTATCTCGGATTTCATGGCTCCTAGCCATTTGTTGGAATCCAGGCCCACCATCACTTCTTCATAGCTCATAGGTTCATCGTTGTCCAACAACATGACCTTTAAGACAGGGTTACCACTCAGAAGTTGTACACACACTTGTCGACCTACGAGGTTCGATAGTAACTTGATCTGAAGCTCTATGATCATCATCATTAGCTTTCTCTTTCAACTAAGGTAGGTGCCACAGAAACATCTTTCTGTGCTGCGCTACTATCTCGTTGAAGTAAAGGTTCAACAACCTCATCAAGTTCTATCTTCCTCCCACTCAATTCTTTCGAGAGAAACTCTTTCTCGAGAAAGGACCTGTTCTTAGCGACAAACACTTCGCCCTCAGATCTGAGATAGAAGGTATACCCAATCGTATTCTTTGGGTATTCTATGATGACACAATTGTCCGCTTTGGGTTTGAGCTTTTCTGGCTGAAGCCTATCGACATAAGCGTCGTAGCCCCAAACCTTAAGAAACAACAACTTAGGTTTCTTGCCAAACCATAGTTCATACGGTGTCATCTCCACGGACTTAGATGGTGCCCTATTTAAAGTGAATGTAGTTGTCTCTAATGCATATCCTCAAAATGACAGCGGTAGATCAGTAAGGGACATCATAGATCGCACTATATCCAATAGAGTGCGATTACGACGTTCAGACACACCATTACGCTATGGTATTCCAGGTGGCGTCAACTATGAAATGATTCCACTTTGTCTTAAGTGATTGCCAAACTCATAACTCAGATACTCTTCCCTTGATCATATCATAGGAACTTGATCTTCTGGTTACGATGATTCTCAACTTCACTATGAAATTGCTTGAACTTTTCAAACATTCCAGACTTATGCTTCATTAAGTAAACATGCCCATATCTACTCAATTCATCGGTGAAGTTGAGAAAATAACAATATCCACCGCACGCGTCAACACTCATTGGACCGCATACATCAACATGTATGATTTCCAACAAGTCACTTGCCCGTTCCAATGTTCCAAAGAACGAGGTTTTAGTCATCTTTCCTATGAGGCATGGTTCACATGTGTCAAGTGATTCAAAATCAAGTGACTTCAAAAGTCCATCGATATGGAGGTTCTTCATGCGCTTTACACCAATATGACCTAAGCGGCAGTGCCACAAGAAGGTGGCACTATCATTATCAACTCTACATCTTTTGGCATCAATGTTATGAACATGTGTATCAATACGACCGAGATTCAATAAACCATTTACATTGGGTGCATGACCATAGAAGGTGTTATTCATGTAAACAGAATAACCATTATTCTCTGACTTAAATGAATAACCGTATTGCAATAAACATGATCTAATCATGTTCATGCTCAACGCGGACACTAATGCAAACAACATTTATTTAGGTTCAACACTAATCCTGAAGGTAGAGGGAGCGTGCAATGGTGATCACATCAACCTTGGAAACACTTCCAACACACATCGTCACCTCGCCCTTAGCTAGTCTCCGTTTATTCTGTAGCTTTTGTTTCAAGTTACCAATAATAGCAACTGAACAGGTATCTAATACCCAGGTGCTACTAGGAGCCCTAGTAAGATACACATCAATAACACATATATCAAATATACTTTTGTTAAAGTTGCCAGCCTTCTTATCTACCAAGTATTTGAGATAGTTCCACTACAAGTGACCGTTCCCCTTGCAATATAAGCAATAAGTCTCGAGTTTGGGTTCAACCTCGGGTTTCTTCATTGGAGCGGCAACTGGCTTGCCATTCATGAAGTTTTCCTTCTTGCCCTCGCCCTTCTTGAAACCAGTGGTCTTGTTAACCATCAACACTTGATGCTCCTTCTTAATTTCTACTTCCGTGGCCTACCGCGAACTGCTCTGGGATCATCTCCATCCCTTGCATATTATAGTTCATCACGAAGTTCTAGTAGCTTTGTGATAGTGATTGGAAAACTTTTGTCAATCAATCTATTATCTGGAAGATTAACTCCCACTTGATTCAAGCGATTGAAGTACCCTGACAATCTGAGCACATGCTCACTGGCTGAGCTATTCTCCTCCATCTTGTAGGCAAAGATCTTGTCAGAGGTCTCAAACCTCTCAACACGGGCATGTGCCTGAAATACCAATTTCAGCTCTTGGAACATCTCATATGTTCCATGGCGTTCAAAACGCCTTTGGAGCCCCGATTCTAAGCTGCAAAGCATGACGCACTAAACTATCAAGTAGTCATCAGAACATGTCTGCCAGATGTTCACAACATCCACAAACGACACTAGAGGGGTTGGCACACCGAGCGGTGCATCAAGGACAAAAGCCTTCTATGTAGCAGTGAGGACAATCCTCAGATTACGGCCCTAGTACGCACAATTGCTCGCAATATCTTTCAACTTAGTATTTCTCCAGGAACGTATTAAAACAGGGAGCTAAAGCGCGAGCTATTGATCTACAACATAATTTGCAAAGACAATTTAGACTATGTTCATGATAATGAGTTCATCTAATCAAAATATTTAATGAACTCCCACTCAGATAGACATCTCTCTAGTCATCTAAGTGATACATGATCCGAATCGACTAGGCCGTGTCCGATCATCACGTGAGATGGACTAGTCATGAACGGTGAACATCTCCATGTTGATTGTATCTTCTATACGACTCATGTTCGAGCTTTCGCTCTCCCGTGTTCCGAGGCCATGTCTGTACATGCTAGGCTCGTCAAGTCAACCTAAGTGTATTGCGTGTGTAAATCTGGCTTACATCGGTTGTATGCGAACGTTAGAGCCTATCACACCCGATCATCACGTGGTGCTTCGGAACAACGAACCTTAGCAACGGTGCAAAGTTAGGGGGAACACAATTCTTTAAATTTTAGTGAGATATCATCTTATTTAAGCTAGCGTCGTTCTAAGCAAATAAGATGTAAAACATGTTAAACATCACATGCAATCAAATAGTGACATGATATGTCCAATATAATTTTGCTCCTTTGATCTCCATCTTTGGGGCACCATGTAGCGACCAGACCTCAAACAGTCTGATCTCTGTGCATCAGTGTCATCCCTGGATCAGTAATGCTGACACGCACAGTACTTGAAGGATTTATAACAGAGTAGCAATCACACACTTATTACATCGATAGTCCAACGATGAATTTATTACAATTAATATGGCTGAAGGCCATCTAACACGATAACAGCGGAAGGCTTGGAAGATAAGTGAGTCCATCAACTCCAGCGACATCACTGAGTATAGAACCACGACCTAAAAGGGCATCTTACTCGTCGTCTGAAAAGTCTGCAACATGAAACGTTGCAGCCCGAAAACGGGTCAGCACATGGAATATGCTGGCAAGGTAACACAAGAGAATGCAATGAAAGTAAAGCTATACTATATGCAATATGGCTGGTGGAAAGCTCTACGGTTAAGTTTTTGCGTAAAGCCAATTTTTACCTACTTCAAAGGAATGGAGTTTAATTAACTATCATTGTAGTTGAAACATCGTTGAGAAGATAGGCATCCTCTCAACCCCAATTAAAATAATCATTAAACCCAACAATATTAAATTAGAGTAACATGTTGAGATGCACATGAAAATCCAAGTACTAGATACTCAAGACGTCCATAACCGGGGACACGGCTAATCATGATCAGTTTGTACACTCTGTAGAGGTTTGTGCACTTTTCCCACAAGACTCAATCGCCTCCGTTTGGTTTCTCGCACTTCATGGTGTTTGAGAAACGGATGACCGAGACATAGTCTTTCAGAAGCGCTAGCACCTTACGATCGGGCGGACTGTACCAACCTACATCCCCTACATCTGCTAGTCCACCACTGTAAGAGTTCGCACGACTTACTCATACTATGCTAGAGCCCATAATAGCATTGTGGCTGCACACGGAAGTTTCTAGTATGAATAATCTCATGATCGCTTTGAGCCTGGGTGGCAGTCCATAAAAAAACAGGCAATCGCTGGAATACCTAGGTGCCTCAATCCACCCAGATGTGTATTAATGTTGCCACCTTAATTTGAACCATTAATTAACAAACTCACACCTGTCATGGATTTCACTCACCCAATCCACGTCTACGAGCATAGCATGTCCTAACAGCAACGTAGAAGTAACTCGGTTTGAATGTAATGCAGGTAATAGGTACTACCTCAATCTACTTCCTAATCCCACAAGTTAATTGATCCTACTCATGCAATGTGTGAGGGTTGGACTAATGCAATGAAAACTGGGTAATTGGAAAGTATGATCAAAGTGTTACTTGCCTTGCTGATGATCCGCAAAACCTAGAGACTCAAAGTAGCAAGCGGCGCACTCCGGGTACTCTATCGCAATCAAACAAGCACACAATAAGTATTTAACTAATGCACGGGTAAAACTCAAATAAGAGATCTAACCAGAAAGTTCAACTTAAGAACTCCGGTTTGCAAAAAGAATCAACTCGAAAGAAGCAACGAAACTCAAACTACAAAAGAAACGAGCTCCGGTTTACTAGTTGGCCTAAAATCAAATTTTACAGTAGCCAAAAATTTGTTCAAGTTGATTAAACGTAAAGAGGGCTTCGAGACGAAGATCTAGGATTTTGAATCACTTGATTCCGACTCTCGAGTGAAAAGAAAAACGAAAAACAAAATCAGGGCAGAAATCGCGATCGGAATAATCGCGGATAAATACCCCGAAAAAGAAAACGGACGAACAGGCTAACGAACGAACGTTCGCTGTCTGCGGCTAACTAACGAAAACCGTTCGTTAAAACGAATGTACGGACGAGCGTCCGCTAAATAACTAAACCGACGAAAAACCAAACCGATCTATTCTAAATAAAAAAACAGATCTAGGGTTTTCCTAAAAAAACCGATCGGTCTTTTAAAAAAAACGATGGCGGCGGCGGTGTCTACCTCGGCGACGGCGGCGAGGTCCGGCGACTCCGGCGGCTGGGCGGCGGCGGTGCGGCGCGGGCGGCGGGCAGCGCGGCGGTGGCAGCGGCGGCGGCGTGCGGGGTGCGGCGCGCTGGCGGCGGCGCTGGCGGCGGCGGCGCGGCGCGGCTAGGGTTAGGGCAGGGGCGGCGGCTGGCGGGCTGGGGGCGAGACGGGCCGGGGCGCTGGTTTATAAAGCCCACAGTCCTACTCCTATACGAATCCTAAGTCGGTTCACTTTTTTTTTCTAAAAGAGTCCCTGCGCAGAAAAATTAACGAAAGAAATACCAAACGGACTCCAAAATTCCCGAAATAAATTTTCTTCGTCCTCTAATAATATTTAGGAGAAAGTGAACATTTTTCCCGGACCTAAATGCAATTTTGAAAAACGCGCATTTTTCCTATGCAATTAAATCCGCAAATAAATCCAGAAAATACCAAAAGTGATTTTAACATTTTTCCTACAATATTTCTGTTATTTTGGAGAAGTCATATTATCTCCGCTCATATTTTGTTTTTAGAAATATTTTTAGGAGATAAAAATAATTAGAATCACACTGTCCTCGTACCGGTATTCGAGCGAACTCAAATACGAAAACGATAAAATTCCCAACTCTCTCCGTAGGTCCTTGAGTTGCTTAGAATTTCGAGGAACTCCACGAACAAAAATGCAAAAACATGCAATGCAAATATGATCTATGTATAACATTCCAAATTGAAAATTTGGGATGTTACAAACCTACCCCCCTTAGAATGAATCTCGCCCTCGAGATTCGACTTGGCTAGAGAACAGGTGTGGGTGGTCCTTGCGTAGATCATCCTCTCGTTCCCAGGTGGCTTCTTCCTCGGTGTGGTGACTCCACTGAACTTTGCAAAACTTGATGACCTTACTGAGAGTAACTCTGCTCGAAAATTCGAGAATCTTAACAGGCTTCTCCTCGTAGGTCAGATTACTGTCCAACTGAATTGCTTCCAGGGGTACTGTGTCTCTAAGCGGTATATCAGCCATCTCCGCATGGCACTTCTTAAGTTGCGAAATGTGAAACACGTCATGCACTCCTGACAATCCTTCGGGCAACTCCAACTTGTAGACAACCTATCCCATGCGTTCCAAAACACGGTAAGGTCCCACAAATCTCGGGGCTAACTTCCCTTTAACTCCGAAATGTTTAACTCCTCGCAGAGGCGATACTCTCAGGTATGCTCTATCTCCGATCTCATAGGTTATCTCCTTACGCTTCGAGTCTGCATAACTCTTCTGCCTGGACTGAGCTACCTTCAGTCTATCTCGGATCAACTTCACCTTCTCCTCAGACTCTTTGATTAAGTCTGGTCCAAACAACTGTCGGTCTCCAACTTCGTCCCATGACAACGGTGTTCGGCATCTCCTTCCATACAATGCCTCGAACGGTGCCATCTTCAAACTGGCCTGGTAACTGTTGTTGTATGAGAACTCCGCGTAGGGCAAGTTGTCATCCTAACTAGATCCATAATCTAATGCACAGGCTCTCAGCATATCCTCCAAAATCCGATTGACTCTTTCAGTCTGTCCATCTGTCTGCGGATGAAATGCTGTGCTAAACTCTAGCCTGGTACCCAAAGTTTCATGTAACTGATTCCAGAACTTTGAGGTAAACTGGGTTCCTCTATCTGATACGATGCTCCTCGGAACTCCATGCAGACATACAATTTTGGTCATGTATACCTTTGCCAACTTTGCACTGGTATATGTGGTTTTCACAGGAATAAAGTGGGCTACCTTCGTCAATCGGTCTACTACTACCCAGATTGAATCATATCCTGCTTGGTCCTGGGCAATCCGGTGATAAAATCCATGCCAAGCTTTTCCCACTTCCATTCGGGTATTGGCATAGGTTGTAACAATCCTGCTGGCTTCTGTTGTTCTGCCTTTACTCTTTGGCATACATCACAAACTGCTACATACTCCGCAATATCCTTCTTCATACCGGTCCACCAGAAAATATCCTTCAAATCCAAATACATCTTAGTATTTCCTGGGTGAATTGAGTATGGTGAATCATGGGCCTCCTGTAAAATCAACTTCCTGATCTCCGGGTCATTGGGCACATAGATTCGATCCTCAAACCATAGAGTGTCGTGTTCATCCTCACGAAATCCTTTAGCTTTTCCTTCGCTCATCCCCTCCTTTATAGAGGCAACCTCCTTGTCAGCTTTCTGAGCTTCTCTGATTTTATCCATCAGGGTAGACTGGATTTCTAGTGTTGCTACATAGCCTCTCGGAATTATCTCCAAACGTAGTTCTCGTAAGTCCTCGGCTAACTCCTTTGGAAACTCCTCCATCATTAGGGTATTGACATGGCTCTTACGGCTTAGCGCATGAGCTACTACGTTAGCCTTTCCGGGATGATAATGCAATCTCATGTCGTAATCCTTAATGAGTTCCAGCCATCTCCTTTGCCTAAGGTTCAGCTCCTTCTGAGCGAATATATACTTCAAACTCTTGTGATCCATATATACTTCACAATGGTTTCCAATGAGAAAATGTCTCCACGTCTTCAATGCATGCACTACGGCGGCTAACTCCAAATCGTGGGTGGCATAGTTCATCTCATGAGGTTTTAGCTGTCGTGAAGCATACGAAACAACTCTTCCTTCCTGCATAAGAACAGCTCCAAGCCCTCGACGTGAAGCGTCGCAGTACACCTCATAATCCTTATGTTGATCTGGCAGAATCAACACAGGGGATGAGACCAACGTTTTCTTCAATTCCTGGAAACTGGCCTCACATTCTTTGTCCACCTGAACTTGGTGTCCTTCTTTAACCACTCCGTCATAGGCTTTGCAATCTTTGGGAAATTTTCAATGAATCTCCGGTAGTATCCTGCGAGTCCAAGAAAACTCCGGATCTCTCCAACTGTTGTCGGTGCTTCCCAATTAGTCACGGTGTCCACCTTGGCGGGATCTACTGCTATTCCTTCTCCGGATATAACATGTCCGAGGAATCCGACTTCCTTCAACCAAAAATCGCATTTGCTAAACTTGGCATATAACTGATGTTCTCTGAGCTTCTCCAATACCAATCGCAAATGCTCTGCATGCTCCTCCTCATCCTTCGAGAAGATCAAAATATCATCTATGAACACTACGACGAACTTATCCAAATACTCCATAAACACTTTGTTCATCAGGTTCATAAAGTATGCCGGTGCGTTCGTCAGACCAAACGACATAACGGTATACTCGTACAACCCATACCTAGTGGTAAAGGCCGTCTTAGGTATATCCTGCTCTCGGATCTTCAGTTGATGGTACCCTGATCGCAGATCGATCTTGGAAAATACCTTAGCTCCTTGTAATCTATCAAACAGATCATTGATCATCGGCAAAGGGTACTTGTTCTTGGTCGTTACCTCA
Organism: Secale cereale; assembly: GCA_902687465.1. Classification (NCBI taxonomy): domain Eukaryota; kingdom Viridiplantae; phylum Streptophyta; class Magnoliopsida; order Poales; family Poaceae; genus Secale; species Secale cereale. The sequence continues at coordinate 618,326,450 of LR738714.1, forward strand.
TTCAATCCTCGGTAATTGACAACCATTCTTAACGATCCATCCTTCTTCTCCACTAGAAGTACTGGCGAACCCCAAGGCGAAGAACTTGGGCGTATGAATCCTTTATCTAGTAACTCCTTAATCTGTTTCTTTATCTCCTCCAAATCCTTTGCGGGCATCCTATAGGGTCTCTTAGAAATTGGCCCGGTGCCTAGCAAAAGTTCAATCAAAAACTCTATATCTCTATCCGGTGGCATTCCTGGCAGTTCTTCTGGAAACACATTCGGATAATCCTTCACTACTGGTACTTCCTCCTGAACAACCCCTGGCAAGGAATTTAATCTACTCCTCTTTGACTCATGCCGGGATACATACTTGATCCTTCTTCCTTCCGGCATAGTAAGCAAAATGTTCTTACTGGCACATTCAATATTCCCTTCATACTTAGATAACCAATCCATGCCTAATATCACATCCAGTCCTTGAGATTCCAATACTATTAGGTCCGAAGGGAAAATGTAATTACCAATCCTTAGGGGCAACTGATCACACCATGACTTAGCCATATACTCCGCTCCTGGTGAGGTTACTAACATGGGCGATCGAAGGGCTTGGGTCGGCAGCTTATACTTATCCACGAATCCCCTTGAAATGTATGAATGCGATGCACCAGTATCGAAAAGAACGAGTGCAGTAAAGGACTTAACTAAGAACTTACCTATAACCGCATCTGGTTGCTCCTCTACCTCCTCCATAGTCACGTGGTTCACTTGTCCTTTGTTGAACGGGTTGGGCTTCTTCCCGGCGCTTCCATTGCCGTTCCCATTCTTAACTTCTAGGCATTCATTGGCATAATGTCCATTCTTCCCGCACTTGTAACAAGTGACATGGCTGAAATCCCTCTTGGTGGGTGTGGACGGTGTAGGGCGGCTCTGGTTTCCATTGGCTCCATTCCCATTTCCATTGCCATTCTTGGTGCCATTGTGATTGTGCGATCTACCTCCTCCATGGGTATGCTGAAACTGTCCTACCGCTTTAGGGGTAAAACGGGGCTTCTACTAAGCTCCAGAGTTATACTTTCCTTGCCCATACTTCCTCTTGCGACTCTCAATCTGTTGGTGCTTCCTTTCAATCATTAGGGCACGGTCAACCAACTCCTGGTAGCTATTGAAAGTTGCCACCATCAACTGTACACTCATCTCATCATTCGGCCCTTCCATGAATCTCTCCTGCTTCTTGGCATCTGTAGCCACATCATCTGGGGCATAACGAGATAGGGTACTAAACTCATCCACGTACTGAGCCACAGTACGATTTTTCTTGGCGCAAGTTGCGAAACTCCTGCTTCTTCATACTCATTGCTCCAGTTGAGACATGGGCGGTATGAAAAGCTTGCTGAAACTGATCCCAAGTCACATTGGCTACGGGATAAGTGGTTGTGTAATTCTCCCACCATGCTGCGGCTGGTCCATACAACTGGTGTGCGGCAAATCGCACCTTCTCAGCATCCGAGCAATTGGCGGTGGTCAAGTCCCTTCCAATCTTGCGTAGCCAGTCATCAGCCACAATTGGTTCAATGCTGCTAGCAAACACGGGTGGTTGCAACCTTAAGAAACGTGTCAGGTTGTCCACAGGTGGTGGTGGTGGAGGGTTGTTGTTGTTGTTGTTGTTGTTGTTCTGGTTGTTCTGAGTGTTCTGGACAAGAAGTTGCATCAGGGTGTTCTGCTGCTGGATCAACTGGGTGAGCTCAGGGGAAAACTCGAATTCACGTCTAGGAGGCATCTGTTGGGTGTAGAGGGAAGAGATTAGAATAGAAAAGAGGTCTAAGGGAAAATCACTACCCATATGCTCATGAGTCAAACACACAATCATACCACACCAATCAATTTCAAACAAGGTCTTACAAATCTAACGATCGTTACAGAAGTGCTCTAAAACTAATATTTGGTGGTAAACTACTAGTCACAGGGTGGTCATCTAAAAATATTGATTGGCAGAGGATTCCATAATATCTGCTCCAGCTTCATCTTCATAGTCTTCATCCTTGCTATCCTCAGCTTCCGAATATGTGTCATCTATGATGATATAGTCTTTCGGTGGAATCTCCTTGGGTTCTTCTTCCTCGTCTTCTTCTCCCATGAGTATCCCTAACTTCTGGGTCAAATCATCATTCTTCTCCACAAGTATCTTCATCTCCTCCTCATATCCGTCGCGTGTAGACTTGAGTTCTTCCTCTAGCTCCAAATTCCTATTTAGGGCTTTCTTCAAATCTATCATCCCTGCACACATTTGGTGCTCCAAGCGATGAATGTGGTGGTTCAACTCCTGGATGAATGCTGCAATGGATCTATCCTTCCGGGTGTTGATCATATCCCAATTCTCATCTCGGCGTCCACAAATCTGGTAGATGGTGTCCTTTAGCTCCTGCTTGTAGACTTCTCCAATCCTTCCCATAGCAATGTGGGCTGCCATGCTCCTTCCTAGGCTCCATGTAGGCGCATTAAAGGAAAATTCTATGAGTGAGGTGACGGGTGCGAACGTCCTTCCTGGAACTTGAGCTTGAATCAACAAACGCTCCTCCTCAGGTAGAGTGGCATTGTAGGTTCCGGTGAAGCTTGGTAATCCAATATTGAGATATCTTGTGACTTCCTTCAGGTGTCGTCCAAATGGCGTGTCATCATCCGGTTGCATGAACTTGTGCTTTGCTTCCACCATCCTAAAGAGTAGAAAAGACGAGGAGTCAAAAAAGAGAAGAGTGAATTGTGATATAGGGCTTGTCTTAGTGGTTGTGTCCTACAGTCAGTGTGTGCTCTGATACCATCTTGTAGCGATCAGACCTCAAACATTCTGATCTCTATGCATTAGTGTCATCCCTGGATCAGTAATGCTGACACGCACAGTACTTGAAGGATTTATAACAGAGTAGCAATCACACACTTATTACATCGATAGTCCAACGATGAATTTATTACAATTAATATGGCTGAAGGCCATCTAACACGATAACAGCGGAAGGCTTGGAAGATAAGTGAGTCCATCAACTCCAGCGGCATCACTGAGTATAGAACCACGACCTAAAAGGGCATTTTACTCGTCGTCTGAAAAGTCTGCAACATGAAACGTTGCAGCCCGAAAACGGGTCAGCACATGGAATATGCTGGCAAGGTAACACAAGAGAATGCAATGAAAGTAAAGCTATACTATATGCAATATGGCTGGTGGAAAGCTCTACGGTTAAGTTTTTGCGTAAAGCCAATTTTTCCCTACTTCAAAGGAATGGATTTTAATTAACTATCATGGTAGTTGAAACATCGTTGAGAAGATAGACATCCTCTCAACCCCAATTAAAATAATCAATAAACCCAACAATATTAAATTAGAGTAACATGTTGAGATGCACATGAAAATCCAAGTACTAGATACTCAAGACGCCCATAACCGGGGACACGGCTAATCATGATCAGTTTTTACACTCTGCAGAGGTTTGTGCACTTTTCCCACAAGACTCGATCGCCTCCGTTTGGTTTCTCGCACTGCATGGTGTTTGAGAAACGGATGACCGAGACATAGTCTTTCAGAAGCGCTAGCACCTTACGATCGAGCGGGCCGTACCAACCTACATCCCCTACATCTGCTAGTCCACCACTGTAAGAGTTCGCACGACTTACTCATACTATGCTAGAGCCCATAATAGCATTGTGGCTGCACACGGAAGTTTCTAGTATGAATAATCTCATGATCCCTTTGAGCCTGGGTGGCGGTCCATAAAAAAAACAAGCAATCGCTGGAATACCTAGGTGCCTCAATCCACCCAGATGTGTATTAATGTTGCCACCTTAAGTTGAACCATTAATTAACAAACTCACATCTATCATGGATTTCACTCACCCAATCCACGTCTACGAGCATAGCATGTCCTAACAGCAACGTAGAAGTAACTCCCAAAGGTTTGAATGTAATGCAGGTAATAGGTACTACCTCAATCTACTTCCCAATCCCACAAGTTAATTGATCCTACTCATGCAATGTGTGAGGGTTGGACTAATGCAATGAAAACTAGGTAATTGGAAAGTATGATCAAAGTGTTACTTGCCTTGCTGACGATCCGCAAAACCTAGAGACTCAAAGTAGCAAGCGGCGCACTCCAGGTACTCTATCGCAATCAAACAAGCACACAATAAGTACTTAACTAATGCATGGCTAAAACTCAAATAAGAGATCTAACCAGAAAGTTCAACTTAAGAACTTCGGTTTGGAAAAAGAATCAACTCGAAAGAAGCAACGAAACTCAAACTGCAAAAGAAATGAGCTCCGGTTTACTAGTTGGCCTAAAATCAAATTTTACAGTAGCCAAAACTTTGTTCAAGTTGATTAAACGTAAAGAAGGCTTCGAGACGAAGATCTGGGATTTTGAATCACCTGATTCCGACTCTCGAGCGAAAAGAAAAACGAAAAACAAAATCAGGGCAGAAATCGCGATCGGAATAATCGCGGATAAATACCCCGAAAAAGAAAATGGACGAACAGGCTAACGAACGAACGTTCACTGTCTGCGGCTAACTAACGAAAACCTTTCGTTAAAACGAACGTACGGACGAGCGTCCGCTAAATAACTAAACCAACGAAAAACCGAACCGATCTATTCTAAATAAAAAAACAGATCTAGAGTTTTCCAAAAAAACCGATCGGTCTTTTTTAAAAAAAAACCGATGGCGGCGGCGGTGTCTACCTCGGCGACGGCGGCGAGGTCCGGCGACTCCGGCGGCGGGGCGGCGGCGGGGTCCGGCGTCTCCGGCGGCGGGGCGGCGGTGGCACGGCGCGGGCGGCGGGCGGCGTGGCGGTGGCAGCGGCGGCGCCGTGCGGGGTGCGGCGCGCTGGCGGCGGCGGCAGGCGGCGGCAGGCGGCGGTGCTGGCGGCGGCGGCGCGGCGCGGCTAGGGTTAGGGCAGGGGCGGCGGCTGGCGGGCTGGGGGCGAGACGGGCCGGGGCGCTGGCTTATAAAGCCCACAATCCTACTCCTATATGAATCCTAAGTCGGCTCACATTTTTTTTTCTAAAAGAGTCCCGACGCAGAAAAACTAACGAAAGAAATACCAAACAGACTCCAAAATTCCCGAAATAAATTTTCGCTGTCCTCTAATAATATTTAGGACAAAGTGAACATTTTCCCGGACCTAAATGCAATTTTAAAAAATGCGCATTTTTCTTATGCAATTAAATTCGCAAATAAATCCAGAAAATACCAAAAGTGATTTAAACATTTTTCCTCCAATATTTCTGTTATTTTGGAGAAGTCATATTATCTCCGCTCATATTTTGTTTTTAGAAATATTTTTAAGAGAGAAAAATAATTAGAATCACACTGTCCTCGTACCGGTATTCGAGCGAAATCAAATACGAAAACGGTAAAATTCACAACTCTCTCCGTAGGTCCTTGAGTTGCTTAGAATTTCGAGGAACTCCACGAACAAAAATGCAAAAACATGCAATGCAAACATGATTTATGTATAACATTCCAAATTGAAAATTTGGGATGTTACACACCATGATCATAATCTTCACCGGCATGACACCATGATCTCCATCATCGTGTCTCCACAAAGTTGTCTCACCAACTATTACTTCTACTACTATGGCTAACGGTTAACAATAAAGTAAAGTAATTACATGACGTTTTCATTGACACGTAGGTCATATAATCAATTAAGACAACTCCTATGGCTCCTGCCGGTTGTCATACTCATCGACATGCAAGTCGTGATTCCTATTACAAAAACACGATCAATCCCATACATCACATATATCATTCATCACATCTTTTTTGGCCATATCACATCACGCGGCATATGCTGCAAGAACAAGTTAGATGTCCTCTAATTGTTGTTGCAAGTTTTTACGGGGCTGCTATAGGTTTCTAGCAAGAACGTTTATTACCTACGCCAAAACCACAACGTGATATGACAATTTCTATTTACCCTTCATAAGGACCCTTTTCATCGAATCCGATCCGACTAAAGTGGGAGAGACAGACACCCGCCAGCCACCTTATGCAACTAGTGCATCTTTGGTGGAACCGGTCTCACGTAAGCGTACGTGTAAGGTTGGTCCGAGCCGCTTCATCCCACGATGCCGCCGAATCAAGATAAGACTAGTAACGGCAAGCAAATTGACAAAATCGACGCCCACAATAACTTGTGTTCTACACGTGCAAAGAAACTACGCATAGACCTAGCTCATGATGCCACTGTTGGGGATCATTGTAGAAATCAAAAAATTTCTACGCATAAACAAGATCAATCTATGGAGAGACCAGCAACGAGAAGGGGGAGTGCATCTTCATACCCTTGAAGATCACAAAGCAGAAGCGTTACTAGAACACGGTTGGTGTAGTCGTACACGCAGCAATTCAGATCACGGTTGATTCTAATCCAAGCGCCGAACAACGGCGCCTCCGCGTTCAACACACGTACAGCCCGGGGACGTCTCCTCCTTCTTGATCCAGCAAGGGGGGAGGAGAAATTGGGGAAAAGCTCCGACAGCAAGACAACATGGTGGTGGAGCTTGCATTTGTCCGACAGGGCTTCGCCAAGCTCTACGGAGGAAGAGTAGGAGTTGGGAGGGGGGAGAGTTGCGCGAGGGAAGGGGTCCGGATGCCCTCTCTCTCCCTCAATATATATAGGGGGAAGGGGGGAGGAGGTGCCCTAGGGTTTCCCTAGGGGAGGGGCGGCGGCCACAGGGGAAGCCCTAGATGGGATTGGGCGCCCCCACCCCTAGAAAACTTGCCCCCCAAGCCGAGAGGGACGGCTGCCCTAGGGGAGGCGCCCCCACCTCTCCACGTTACGTGAGATGGGGTGGTAGGGGCGCCCAGCCCCTTAGTGGGCTGGTGTGCCCCCTCCCCTTAGCCCATAAGCCCCCCAACGCTTGCCGGGGCATCTGAAACCTCTTTCGGACACGCTGGTCGTCACCCGGTACGCCCAGAACAATTCCGGACTCCAATACCGTTCGTCCAATATATTGATCTTCGCCTCCGTACCATTCCAGAGTGCCTCATCATGTCCGGGATCTCATCCGACACTTCGAACAACCTTCGGTAACCACATACTATTCTCATAACAACTCTAGCGTCACCGAACCTTAAGTGTGTAGACCCTACGGGTTCGGGAACTATGCAGACATGACCGAGTTACCTCTCCGCCATTAACCAATAGCGGGATCTGGATACCCATATTGGCTCCCACATGTTCCACGATGATCTCATCGGATGAACCACGATGTCGGGGATTCAATCAATCCCGTATACAATTCCCTTTGTCCATCGGTATGTTACTTGCCCGAGATTCGATCGTCGGTATCCCCATACCTCGTTCAATCTCGTTGCCGGCAAGTCTCTTTACTCGTTCCATAACGCATGATCCCGTGGCTAACTCCTTAGTCACATTGAGTTCATTATGATGATGCATTACCGAGTGGGCCCAGAGATACCTCTCTGTCATACGGAGTGACAAATCCCAGTCTCGATTCGTGCCAACCCAACAAACACTTTCGGAGATACCTGTAGTACACCTTTATAGCCACCCAGTAACGTTGTGACGTTTGATACACCCAAAGCATTCCTACGGTATCCGGGAGTTGCACAATCTCATGGTCTAAGAAAATGATACTGACATTAGAAAAGCTCTTAGTAAACAAAGTACACGATCTTGTGCTATGCTTAGGATTGGGTCTTGTCCATCACATCATTCTCCCAATGATGTGATCCCGTTATCAATGACATCCAATGTCGATGGTCAGGAAACCGTAATCATCTATTGATCAACGAGCTAGTCAACTAGAGGCTCACTAGGGACATGTTGTGGTCTATGTATTCACACATGTATTATAGTTTCCGGTTAATACAATTATAGCATGAATAATAGATAATTATCATGAACAATGAAATATAATAATAACCATTTTATTATTGCCTCTAGGGCATATTTCCTACAAACGTAGTCGCCGACCGCGGACAACGCGAGGGGCTCCTCCAAGCCATCCCAGGGTGTGTCCTCCTCGTGCCAGCTCTTTTCCAGGGCGCGCTGCATGGAGGTATCCAGCCCAACCTGGTAGGCCGCCTTCGCCTCCTCCTCCTCCGGCTTGACCTCCGGGATGTCAGGGTTGTGCTTGACGCTGCAGCGGCACTCTTCCTTGTGCTCCATCACAAACTAGGCCTCCCAGTTGGGAGAGTATGGCGCGTACATTAGGAGCTGGATGGCGGCGGACATCGTTAGCAGCTTGCGACACCGGTGGACCTCCTCCGCGTGCGCCCGCCCCTACTGGGGCACCAAAATGTTGTGCGGGTCCAGATGCGAACCATGGGGGAGGTTGACATCTGGGTACTGGAGGGGCTGGCGGTATTGTCAGTGCCACCACACCTGGTGCATTAGTATGTACAAATGCTCCCTCTCTTGTGCTGGCGGGCCACGTCGAGGATGTGGCAGCGGCGGCGCGTGGGGCCGAGCTTGCGTCGGGGCTGAACTTGCCATTCCCCTTGCTGCTGAAGAAACCCATAGCGCTCTCGCTAGGGTTTGTGGTCACTGGCGAGGGAGCAAGAGTGGCCAAATATCGACCGGGGGGTGGAAGTGGATGAGGTCACCCCCACCCGCACGCTTGCATTAAAAAAGACGAGGTCCCGACGCTTCCACAGGCTGCCATGCGGGCTCGAGGTAGGTGGCGGCTTTGACTACGGCCATGGGTGGTGGTTGGGCGGCCGATAGGTGGGGCCGATGTGGTCACCGAGGATGCACCCTGTGTCTGTTTCATGTTCATCTGGAAGTGAACCAGGTGCAAATTTGGGCCTGAAATGCGTCCAGACAGACACTGAGCAGACGCGCTTTGGGTTTGGGTTGATGCGTTGGGCCGACGTTTTTGTTCAATTTGATCCAAACAGACACGCGCGGACGAATTGGGTCGGCCCGTTGGAACTTCTGTAAACAGGCGATTTTCTGGTTCAAGAGAAAGAAGGAACGTCCACTATATAACAGAAGCATGACATCATAGAGTACATCACCTATTCAAGAGAAAGAAGGAACTTTCACTATATATAAGCATGACATCATATAGCTCATCATGGTCATGATATTATAAAATCTAACCCGTTCCACAAGTAAGCACCATCGAGTTCAGTACAATCAAGATATTACAAAGTTAATTATATGGCATTAAGTTCAGTATTAAGAATAGAAACATAAAACCCAAAAGTTAAACACAGTGTCAATGGAGATGGTAAAACTACGAAACCATAGTTATGCATGTTAATAGATAGCTTGGTTCAACTGCCTTGTTTATTAACTCCATGGGTGCCATTCGGTACGAGTCTAATGTGAATAGTTCGTGAGACATATGACCACATAACGATGTTTGTATAGACAATGCGCTTGTGATTTGGTACCTTAGCATATGGAAAGTGAGCGATGGTTTCCCCCTTTTAGTTGAGCAGAAACCCATCCATTGTCGCCTATTCATTCGGCAAAATCACTAATTAAGGGTATTCTTTGTAAAGATTACCCTCATCTCCTATAGTGGTGAAAGTGACATTGTACGTGCGACATTTGTCATAACCTTGATTTTTTGGCTATTTTTATACATGTGGTTTTTCATAATGTTTTATCTTTTGAATCATGCATCCGGATCACAAACTTTTTTCACTGTTGTGTTTCTTGGGTCAATCTTAGAAAGTAGATCCCATGTTAATAGGCATGTACGAACTTTCTTAAAAAAATGAAAACCAAAAAAAGTGGGGGGGAAAACTAGAAAGCACATTTTGTGCCTTTTCTCTTTTCGAGAAGCACATCTATGCTTTTTCAGATGGTATGTTTCATGAGAGAAAAAAGATTTCTTTTGAGAAAACCTAGGAAAAACCAGGCAAAATACGAAAACCAGGAAAAGAGATAAAAGCGTGTCCACACACGTATGATTGCTCGTGTGAGCCTTGGCCCTGCAATGCTCTAGCTCATATTGACTGGGCTAGGTCGCTTTTCGATTGGTTGACCCTGTTCTGATTCTTATTTCGTCCATATTTTCCTCGCTGGTTTACTATTTTAGAGAAAAAACATTGCTTTTCTTCTGTTAAAGTTTTTGCAAAACGGAAAATAAAAAATGTTCATGGATATCAATTTTTTAATATGAAAAAGTATATATTTTAAAATATTTCACAAAATTAAGAAAACATAATTCAAAAAAGTTCACACCTTCAAAAGATTGTTCATGATCGACAAATTGAAAAATTATGGATGCACTTTCACTCTTTGCACTTCAGCACGTACTCACACGAGGGACTCTCAAATCTCTATTTCAGACCATAATCTTTCGATCCCTTTACCAAAGAGATTGATAGCAGGGCTAAAAAATCATAGGGCTTCTTCTATTTTTAGTGTGAACTCACTCCTATTCTATATTAAGATAGGGGCTTGAGTACTTGGCTGACCGCCCGGTGGAAGACCTGGTTTTACCACACAAGGGTAGCTTTCAAAGTCCAGGATTATTTTCCTCATATGTAATTTCACCTCAATGTGGAAATGTCCGATCTTACTCCATAATAGAAGGTTTGTCTTGTTTCAAGAATATAGGTACCGAAGATCAATAGCGACAGGTACCAATGAGAAGATGAGTGAGGGCCGATTCACAAGACTAGCTAGGTACTCCATCCAATATCGAACGAAAGTGCTAAAGGTTTCATGTGATTCTGACCTCAATGAACCAGACCTTGAGAATTCGTCATCCCTTCGCTCCAAGGATTGGTCGATTACTTGGCCACATGCATGAGTAGGCCTGTTGCCGGGATGTCCAATTAAAAAGGCAGGTCCCATATTTGAAATACAAAAATAAGATCAGATAGCTCTCAAGAGATTTTTCTCCATACGAGAAATCCATCATGAGGAATGACCAACACAACTGGCATGGCTTTGTCGAATCGGGATTTGAGGACAGGAACATTCTTAAAATAACTTTTTTACCACCCGTAAAATCCTTTATGCCCGATTTCAGTACTAACAACTAAGAGAAAGAAAGATGAACACACTTTCACTACTGGCTCTTCAGCAAGTACTCACACGAGGGACTCTCAAATCTCTATTTCAGGCCATAATCTTTCGACCCCTTTATCGAAGTGATTGATAGCAGTGCTAAAAAACCATAGTGCTTCTTCTATTTTTAGTGTGAACTTACTCCTATTCTATATCAAGATAGGGGCTTCAGTACTTGGTTGAACGCCCGATGGAAGACCTGGTTCTACCACACAAGGGCAGCTTTCATAGTCCAGGATTATTTTCCTCATATGTAATTTCACCTCAATGTGGAAATGTCCGATCTTATTCCAAAGTAGAAGGTCTTCATGAAGGCCTGTCTTGTTTCAGGATTTTGCAGATTCGACAATTTGGAAATAAGTTCATGAATTAAAAAAATGTTCTCAATTTTTTTTAAAAGGGTTTGCAAAATTGACCACAAATTGAAACATGTTCGCACATTTGAATAAAGTTTAATGATTCAAATAATCACGGAGTTCAAGAAAAGTTCATGAATGTGAAAAGTTCATCTTTATTCTAATAATAGTCCATTAATTTTAATAAAACGAAATCTAAAAGGGCTCTCCGGCACATGTAGATCCTGCTTGCGCGGGGTGCGGGAGAGGGTCCAACCACTTTTGGTCTTTTGCACGCAGTCTTTCCCCATATTCCTGGAATAGGCTATTTCCAGGAGTTCAACACGACACCTCATGGTCACAAGGTAGCAATTTTACGGCTGCTCCAAGGCTCCCTTCAAAACAGAAACAAAAAGGAAAAAATAAAAAGGAATAGTGAAAAGGAGAAAACGAAACCAAAAACCAGACTAAAAATACGATTTATTTATTTTCTGTTTTTTACTTCATTAAAAATTGTTTAGGATTTCAAACAAAATTGAATTTCAAAAAATCTTGAAAAAATGTTCACGATTTTTAGAAATATTTGGTAGTTCACAAATATTCTCAAATTAAAAAATTATGTGATATCAAAATATTTTCTCAAATTTAAAAACATGAATCCAAATCATTTTCTTCAACTTAAAAAATCCTTGCGAATTCATAAATGGATAGGAATTTAAAAAATAAACAGGAGTGTTTGAAAGATGTTAACAAACTTCAAAAAATATTTGCAAGTTCATTTTTCTAAGAATTTCAAAAATGTTCCCAAATTTGATGTTTTGTCAATTTGTTTTACAAAAATGTTCACGAATTCAAAAAAGTGTTTATCATTTCGAAAAAGTTTGTGAAATTGGAAAATGTTCACACCTTTAAAAACACATGAATATGTGAATTATTCTCGGTTTTTATAAGTAGTTTTTAATTTATAGAGTGGTTGTAGCTTTCTAAACATTTTCTGTATTTGAAAATTGTTCATGGTTTTCAGAAAAGTTCATGAATTTTAAAAAACTTTTGCTTGCTTTTATAAGCTAGCTTAGCTTGTCATTGGCATGCATGGGTCATTCTTTTAATAAGGTTGTTTGTTGGAGCTCATTGGTCAACCAACAATTTGGTGTTTATAAGCTAGCTTAGCTTGTGGTTGCCCTGCCTGTGTGTTTTACTTTCCTCTAAGGTTGTTGGTTGGAGCTCATTGGTTAGCCATCAATTTGATATAGAAGCACAAGCATATACCCTACGCGCAAATACATGTCTCACAAATAGGAACATTTATCTTTTGAGTCTTGGCTTTAATATAATTGGATGCTTATTTTTTTTCATAAAAAAGTGGTTCTATTTGCTAAGCATGGCCACATCGTGTCAGTCTAAAGTCATAAGTCACGTATAATTCAAGCTAGGACAAATGCTATACAAATATAAGTGTATCACAAGTCTTCTTCATGTGGTTCTAGCACTACAGAAGACAAAGACAAGTCCACCTTATACGGCGCTACAGCTAACTCGTAGGAGTAACGCTTATTGAAGTGCGCTACTGCTATCCTTACCTAACGGTAGTGTGTGTTGGCCTAGCGCTACTGCTAGATAGTGGTATCGTTGTTCCTCACCAGCACTCACTAGTAGAAAACGGGGAAATGGTCCAGGCCGGGTCAGCCCATTAGTCCCGGTTCAGTCCAGAACCGGGACCAATGGGGGCATTCGACCCGGTTCGTGAGCCCAGGGGGCCGTCCGGGCCACGTGGGCCATTGGTCCCGGTTCGTCTGGACCTTTTGGTCCCGGTTGGTGGGACGAACTGGGACCAATGGGCCTTGCTCCTGGCCCACCACCATTGGTCCCGGTTGGTGACATGAACCGGGACTAAAGGGGATCCTTTGGTCCCGGTTCAAGTCACCAACCGGGACCAATGAGGTGACTATATATACCCCCTCGCTTAAGAGCAGAGCATACTGCTTTGTATTTTCTGGCCGAGGGGGAGAGGGCTTGGTGGTGCTCTAGCTCACCTCCTATGCACACAACGTGTTCGATGGAATGCCCGAGCCACACTACTTAAGATTTCTCCTCTCCAAGTGTCGGTGTACTAAGGTAGGGGTACCTTAGTACCCCAACTTGTGCACGGGCAGTAGCAGCTTCCCGCGGCAGGGCCTACCACGTGCTTGCCGGAGACCTTTTCTGATCCATATAAAGCCATTCAAAAACAAAGTATACAAGACAGAAGATCAAGACCCCGGCAAGTGGAGCTTGCCGGGAAGGCCGTCCCAGGCTCAAGATTACCTCATCAACGCAAGACCCTGGCAAGAGGAGCTTGCCAGGAAGACCAGAAGACTGCATCTCAGAAGACACGCCCCGGCGCACTCTGCGCCCCGGCAAGACCCGGGGAGCGACAAGCTTCCCGGCCCGACAAGATCAAGACCCCGGCAAGGTGCTTGCCGGGGGAAGTCTGCGTTGTGTGCCCGCGCTCCAGCTCATCGGCCCACGCATCGCCCTGGGACCATTCCAGGGACGCGTGGCGGATGGCTGTGCAGCCTGGGGGACACGGTGGCGCTCCACGGTGACGAAGCTACCGCCGTGGCAAACGGAGGCGCAAAGGCGGGCGCTTTTGGGGTCGACGGCGACGGGCATTTAATGCTCTTGTCCCCCACTGTCAAAGTAGGTGATGACCACTGTTCATCCACTGTTCATCCACTATTCCCGCACTGTTACAACTACCACCATAGTTACGTTTTTACCCCTTCTTCTACGTTGACACCTGTCGGTGACCCCTTGTGCTATAAAAGGAGGCCCATGCACAACGTAGAAAGGGTTCAGAACCTAGATCGCTCATTCGCTCGGTGTAGCTAGTTCTTCAAGCTCCCGAGCTCCCCAACTCAATACAAACCAAGCAGGAGTAGGGTTTTACGCGTCCACCGCGGCCCGAACCTGGGTAAACTGCCTGCGTGAGCTCTACGATCTGCTCTTTGTGCTCCCTCCGCTCCCTTACCGCACGAACAAGGGGCTCCGGTCCCATAGGTGCTCGTGGTGGACAGTTTCCCCCGACATCTTTGGCGCGCCAGGTAGGGGGCGTCGAGGTTGTGCGAACCTGATCCGGCGTTCACACGGGCGCATTCTTCATCAACCTCTCCAGCTACATCAACTTCATCAGCAACAGCAGCATGGCCCCGAAGAAGAAGGCTTCGGAGGTCGGAGGCCCGTCTGCGTTTGTTCCACCGCCACCAGAACCAACGGTGGGTGGAGGAGACGCCGTCGGAAGGGTGGTCGCCGGCGAGGAAACTCGCGGCGCCACCAAATCCAAGGACAAGACGGACGACCGAGCCTCGGTCTCTGTGGACGCGCCACGTCCATCTCAGCAAACGACGACCCAGCAGCGCCGTGGTATAGGAGGTACCATCCGCTTGCTGGGGCAAGGGCAAGCCGGAGGTTCGCGGGACGCCCCGGACCACCATCCGGGCACGAGCAAGGTGCGATCACCGGGGCGGGAAACTGCTCCTTCTAACCCCGTTAGGAGTCCGAGCATATCCCGCTCCTCGCACCGCTCGCCCCCGCTCCCCTCCTCTCCAGCAGAGGCGCTCCCAAGAGCGCAACTGCTCCTCGATTTCCCTCCAGCGGCGGACAAGGCCGAAGACCGGAGGGCAACAATCCAGAGCCTGATCGCCTTCGCCAACAACGACACGCCGCAGCAGCCGGCGACGTCGCGGCCGCGGCAAGTCGAGAAGACGAAGGCCGATGGCGACAAGACCGCCGGGGGTGCAACCACCGTGCACTCCCCGCCGCGAAAGCAGAAGACGCCGCCCCGCCGGATTAACGTCGACGACGACTCCACGGCGTCGTCGGATCCGCGGGCTCGTCGGGACCAGCGCCAAGTCCTTGACGACCGGCGACAAGAAGATGCTCGAACGACAATCGAGCGCCGCCGAGAAGCTCGGCGACAATCAGATCAGCGAGCTGGGACCGCTGTCGATACGCACGCGCCCGGTGAACCAGGCGATTTGCTGTACGCGGCAGGTTGCCCTGCGTTTACCCGTGAGCTGCGGCGCGTCCAGTGGCCCAGCATGAAGAACTTCAAGCCCGACGTACCAGAGAAGTACGACGGCAAGACGCACCCCTCGGAGTTTCTCAGCGTCTACACCATCGCGGTGCAGGCTGCCGGGGGGCGCGACGAGAAGATACTGGCGAACTACTTCCCGCTAGTGCTTAAGCCAAACGTCCGTTCTTGGCTTATGCACTTGCCGGAAGGCTCCATTTCTTCTTGGGCAGACCTTTGCCACCAATTTGTTGGCGCCTTCACAGGCGGCCACAAACCCCACGGCCAGGAGAGCGATCTCCACATCTTGGCCCAGAAGGAAGGAGAACCTCTGCGCAAGTACATCCAACGTTTCAGCCGCGTGCAGCACAATATCCCTGACGTCCACCCTGCCGCGGTTATCAGCGCGTTCCACCAGAACGTGCGTAACCGCCGCATGCGTGAGGAGATGGCCATGACCAAGATACGGGATGTCAGCGAGCTTTATGCTCTAGCTGACAAGTGCGCGCGCGCCGAGGAGGGGAGGAGACTCCTCGGAGAGGATGCTGGCGCAGGGGGAACCGGCAGCGAGGATGCCGCCCCGGCAAAGAAGAGCCGGCGGCGGAACAATAGAAGAAAGAACAAGAAGGAAGTGCTTGCCGTCGAGAAGTCCGGCAAGGAGGCTCCCGCCAAGAAAGCACAGGCTGGCGGCTCCGGCAAGGAGCTTGCCCCTGTAGCGGCAGCCGACAAGCAGGACGGCTCCGACAAGCAATACTGCAAGATCCACTGCACCAAGGGCCACGACCTCTCCAACTGCAAACGCGTCGAGTACCTCGTCGAGCAGCAGAAAGCTGAGTACGAGCGGCGCGACAAGGAGACGGCCCAAGGTGGCGGAGGAGAGCCGAGCAAGAAGCGGCCATTCAATGGCCGGGGAGGACGCCGCGGCAAGGCCAAGCAGCGGGAAGGTGATCGACCTCCCCGGGGCCGCGACAAGGATGAAGAAGACGACGACGATGACATGGAGGAAGAAGATGACAGCGAGCAGGAGTTCCAAAAGGCCACGGAAGTCCTGTGCGTCGACGGCGGCGCCTCTCTGCATACTTCCCACCGCCAACTCAAGCAGTGGGTGCGGGAAGTAAATGCAGCAGAGCCGCCCGTGGAGTCGCGCAGGCTCCTCAAATGGTCCAGCACGCCCATCATTTTTGATCTTGAGGATCACCCTGACCGCACCACAGCGGTCGGGTGCTTGCCGATGTTGGTCTCACCAACCATCCGCAACCTCAAGGTCACCAAAATGTTGGTTGACGGCGGGGCCGGGCTGAACTTGATCTCCTCGGCTGTGATCAAGAAACTCCAAATCCCAGACGGCGAGCTCGAAGAGACCGGTTCTTTCCAAGGAATAAACCCGGGGAGGAGCAAGCCGAAGGGCAAGATAACTCTGCCAGTGACCTTTGGCGAGGAGCTCAACTTCAGAACTGAGCGCATCACATTCGACGTCGCCGATATACCATTGCCATATAATGGGATACTCGGCCGTCCCGCCCTCGCCAAGTTCATGGCAGCTTCCCACTACGCCTACAATGTACTCAAGATGCCGGGGCCGATAAGCGTCATCTCTGTCCATGGCGACAAGAAGGACGCGCTTATCTGCGCCGACAAGATCTACCGGGACGCAGCAGCCGCAGCGGAGAAGGACGCACTTGCCGCTGAAGCTCCCGGGGGGAAGAAGACGAAGACCAAGTCCGGCAAGTGCTCTGGGACCCACTCCGGCAACCGCACCTCTTCGGAGTGCTGCGCTGCCGTCGAGGACGTTCCATCGAGCTCCACCGGCAAGTGCAAGAAAGGGATGGCCGCTCCTCCGGCAACCAAAAAGGTGTCCGCCAAGGAGGACGGCACTGGTGGTACCTTCACCATCAGTGCCACACTTGACAGCAAATAGGAAACCGCGCTCGTTGCCTTCCTGCGGGCGAATGTCGATGTGTTTGCCTGGCAACCATCTGACATCCCCGGTGTTCCCAGGAAGGTAATTGAGCACAAGCTTGCTGTTTGTCCTCATGCGCGGCCCGTCAAGCAGAAGGTCAGGAAGCAAGCCGTGGAGCGCCATGAATTCATTGCCGAAGAGATCAAGAAGCTAGAGGCAGCAGGCCTAGTTAGAGGCGTGATCCATCCGACGTGGTTAGCAAATCCAGTCGTCGTGCGTAAGGCCAACGGGAAGTGGAGACTGTGTATAGACTTCACCGATGTGAATAAAGCATGTCCCAAGGATCCATTTCCCTTGCCGCGCATTGACCAGATTGTTGACTCCACTGCCGGATGTGAGCTGCTATCTTTCCTTGATGCATATTCAGGCTACCACCAGATTTTCATGGCCAAGGAAGATGAAGAGAAGACTGCATTTATCACTCCTTGCGGCACATATTGTTTCATACGCATGCCATTTGGACTGAAGAATGCAGGCTCCACATTTGCAAGAGTAGTATACACTGCTTTTGAGCCACAGATCCACAGAAATGTAGAGGCTTACATGGATGATATCGTGGTCAAGAGCAAGAGCAAGGATACACTGATCCAAGACCTGGAAGAAACATTTCAGAACCTGCGCAAGATCCAGCTTAAGTTGAACCCCGAGAAGTGCGTCTTTGGAGTCCCCTCCGGCAAGCTTCTCGGGTTCTTTGTGTCACAGAGGGGGATTGAAGCCAACCCCGACAAGATAAAAGCCATCGAGCAGATCGAAGCCCCGAAGCGCGTCAAGGATGTTAGGAAACTTGCAGGTTGTGTAGCTGCCCTCAGTAGGTTCATTTCAAAGTATGCAGAACGCGCCCTTCCTTTCCTCAAGATCTTGAAGAAGGCAGGTCCTATGAAATGGACTCCGGAAGCGGAGGCAGCGCTGCAAGATTTGAAACGGTACCTATCCTCCACTCCAATACTTGTCGCACCTAAGCCACAGGAGAAGTTGCTGCTATACCTAGCGGCAACCAACCAGGTGGTTAGTGCTGCGTTAGTAGCGGAGAGGGAGGCCGATGAGGAGTCTACACCACCGGCAAGCGAATCCAGCGACAAGTAGGGGGCTGCTCCGACAAGCTCTGGCCCCGACAAGGACAACTCTGCGCAGGAACAAGGAGAAGTGCGAAGAAGGATGGTGCAGCGCCCAGTGTATTTTGTTAGTTCCCTCTTGCAGGGGGCTAGATCAAGATACTCTGGGGTGCAAAAGTTGCTTTTCGGCCTCCTCATGGCCTCGAGAAAGCTGCGCCATTACTTCCAAGCACATGAGATAACAGTGGTCACTCGCTTTCCGTTGAAGAGGATATTGCATAATCCAGAAGCAACAGGCAGGATCGTCGAGTGGGCACTTGAGCTGTCAAGCTTTGGTCTCAAGTTTGAGAGTACCTCAACCATACAGAACCGAGCTTTGGCAGAATTCATAGCTGAATGGACCCCAACACCCGATGAGGAAGTTCCAGAAACAAGCGTACCCGTACAAGAAGCGACAAGTGAATGGGTAATGTACTTTGATGGTGCCTTCTCGCTGCAAGGCGCCGGTGCCGGCGTGGTACTCATAGCGCCCACCGGAGAGCACCTCAAGTATGTTATCCAGATGCACTTTCCCAGGGAACAAGCGACAAACAATACTGCAGAGTATGAAGGTCTGCTTGCCGGCCTCAGAATTGCAGCTGAACTTGGGATTAGGAAACTGATTGTGCGGGGAGATTCCCAGTTGGTGGTCCGGCAAGTCAACAAGAGTTACCAGAGCCCTTTGATGGAAGCTTATGTAGATGAAGTGAGGAAGCTTGAAGAGCACTTTGAAGGTCTGCAAATGGAGCACGTCCCGAGAGCTCAGAATGATATTGCAGATGGCCTTTCAAAGTGTGCTGCAATGAAGTTACCTGTGGAACCAGGGACCTTCCTGCTCAAGCTGACTCAGCCATCCGTTACACCATCAATTGGGAAGCCCAAGAAGAGAAAGTTGGTCTCCGGCGACTACTTGCCGGCGGATCTTCCCGAAGCCGCCGCCAAGGTCCCCAAGATCAACGATCAGAACGCTGAGGAACATCTTGCTCCTGCAGGTCCTAGGGTCTGTACAGTTGAAGCAAGCGTTCCCGACAAGCCTCGCCCCGGCGAGCTTGCCGGGGGACCATCAGCTCCGGCGGAACCAGAGGTTCTTGCCGTAGAAGCTGGGGTTCCCGCAGCGGCCCTCATGCCTTTAGTCCTTGTCGTTGAGCCTCAAGCTCCGGCATGGGCACAGCAGATCGTCCGTTTTCTGCAAACTAGAGAACTTCCTGACGACCCAGAAGAGATAGAGAAGATAACCAGGCAGTCAAGTATGTACCAGTTCGTGGATAACGAGCTGTACAGAAGAAGACTCAATGGTGTCAGGTTGAAGTGCATCTCCAGGGAAGATGGACAGAAGCTGTTGGCAGAGATACACGGAGGCATATGTGGCCACCACATTGGCGCAAGGGCACTTGCCGGGAAGGCGTTCCGGCAAGGGTTTTTCTGGCCAGAAGCCCTCCAAGATGCAACTGCACAAGTAACCAAGTGTGAAGCGTGCTAGTTCCATGCAAAACAAATTCATCAGCCAGCTCAAGCTCTCCACACGATACCTTTGTCCTGGCCCTTCTCGGTCTGGGGGCTCGATGTCCTCGGCCCTTTCCCCCGTGCTGTCGGGGGCTTTGAGTACTTGTACGTTGCCATCGACAAGTTCACAAAGTGGCCAGAAGTGGAGCCAGTGAGAAAGGTGACAGCGCAGTCAGCGGTCAGGTTCTTCAGGTCGATTGTTTGCCGTTTCGGAATCCCTAACAGGATCATCACCGACAACGGTACACAATTTACTAGCCGCACCTTCATGCAGTACGTCCAAGACCTTGGCGCCAAGGTCTGCTTCGCTTCTGTTGCTCACCCGAGGAGCAACGGTCAAGTGGAGAGGGCAAATGCTGAAGTGCTGCGCGGACTCAAGACAAGGACCTTTGACAGGCTGCGCAAGTGCGGAAGAAACTGGATAGAGGAGCTACCGGTGGCTCTTTGGTCAATCAGAACGACACCAAGTCGAGCCACCGGACAGACACCCTTTGCTCTAGTCTACGGAGCAGAGGCAGTTCTCCCCACGGAACTCGTATACGGATCTCCTCGAGTGCTCGCTTACGACGAGCTCGAGCAAGAGCAACTGCGACAAGATGATGCATTGCTCCTCGAGGAGGAACGTCTCCAGGCTGCTGTACGAGCTGCTCGATACCAGCAAGCCTTGCGTCGCTACCATAGCCGCAAGGTTAAGGCCAGGAGTCTCGAGGAAGGCGACCTTGTTCTTCGGCGTGTTCAGTCCGCCAAGAATTCCAACAAGTTGACGCCGAAGTGGGAAGGCCCTTATCGGGTGAGACAAGTCACAAGGCCCGGCGCTGTCCGCCTTGAGACCGAAGAAGGCTTACCGGTGAGCAACTCCTGGAACATAGAGCATCTTCGCAAGTTTCACCCATAAGGCGCGGTTGCCGTGATCCGCTCCGGCAACCACCTTTTGTACAAGCCTTGCCGCTGTTGCATGTAACCCTTTGTACAAAGCCGGGCGCAGACCCCGTGCATCAGTAAAGCTTTTGTGTTTTGCGCTATTTGCCTTTTCCATGCTTTTCTTCGCTATTTGCATGCATTATTTGGCATCTTGTGCAACACACGTATCCGGTAAGCATTAGCACGCCGAAAGGCCATATACTTGTTTCCCTCTTCTTTTTCTTTTCCTCTTAAGCAGAAGGAATGTTCCTCGCGCACACGTTTGCCGGGGGGGGGGGGAAGGAGATGGAAGATGAACCAAAAGTGCTGTTCAAGAAAGAAAAGCCTTACCGGGAAGCAAGCAATATATGAAAGCTAAGTTACCAGAATTTGAGCAATTCAAATTTTTAAATTTTAAGTTATCTTCCTTGAACAACCACACTTTGTATGGAAAACCTGTGCGCGGAGGAACCTACCCGTGGCTAGCCGCACCCTTACCTTGTTTTCGAGTACGCTCAACGACTTAAGTGAGCTGCGACAAGTGTCGCGCCCTTGCTTCGTTTCCGAGTTCACTCAGCAAGCTAAGTGCGTTGCGACTAGCTGCGGCAAGGTTGCTTGCCGGTAAGACCTTGGCCAGCAGGCTGCTCAGGGTCCAGCACTCAGCGCTCGCGGCAAGGGCCCCTTACCGGCAAGTTCCCTAGAAGCGTAGGGTTGAAAGCATACAAAGTAGAGGACCAAAACAAGGGAGATAACGCTGCATCAATTAATCAAAATGAGATAATATATTACAAGGGATAACTTGTCGCGATGACTAATAAGTTCATGTTCGTGACACACTATGCAGCAGCAAAAGAAATAAAGAAGAGGAGGCCTAATTCACGCGGTCGCCTTCAATCCTAGAGATCTTGTTCACCTTGGCGATGATGTGGGCGACCTGCGCCTTCAGCGCCTCCATATCCGCGTCGGCCGGCAAGCTGCGGAGAACGTTGACGAGGTTTATGCCAGGATTGCGGTACACTATCTTCGTCAGGACGCGCTCCAAAGTTCCCGCGCAGAGCTGGCGTGACTCCCCGGCCAGTTGCGCGGGGAGCTTCTTCTGTAGATTTGCGAGAGCCGGCGCGATCCCTTTGAAGAAGAGACTGAGCTTGGCGCTGTGGGGGAGGTTCGGATCCGGAGAGTATATGAGGTGCTCCACCCTCATCGCCATCAACTCCTTGTCGATGCTAGCTGCAGAAGCCACCAGATCTTCAGTCCATACCTCGACGGTCTGGCGGAAGTTGTTGGCCGCAGTGGTGGCGCTCTCCACCAAGCCTCGCTCCTTGCGGAGCTCATCCTTCAACTTGGTTTCACGGTCCCGGACGGCGTCGAGCGAATCCTTCAGCGTAGAGACTTTCAGCTCCAGATCTGCAATCGAGTCCTTGGCGGCCTTCAGCTCGTCGCCTTGCTTGGAAAGGCGTACCTGGAGTTCAGAGTTAGTGTGGGCGTCCTTCTCGCGCTCTATGTTGAGCGCGGTGACCCTCTCCGTGCTCGCCCTCAGGAATTCCTCCAGCTGCGCCACCTTAGCCTCGAGGTCCTTCTTGGCGGTCTCCGCGGTGGCGGCGGCGGCCTTCGCTTCTTTCAGTTCCCCGCCAAGGGCCTGCTCCCGGGCGGTAAGGTCTTCCTCGTGAGCGTCGAGGTTGATCTTCTGTTGGGTGAGCTCTCCTTCTCGCCGGGACAGCGCTTCTCCGGCGAGTCGCTGCTGCTCCTCGGCCTCGGCCTTCTCCAGGAGCCACTCTTGGTACTCCCCGGCAAGCCTCTCGCGCTCCTCCGCCAGGTCGCGGAGGGCCGCCTGGTTGGCGGCGCGGAGCTCCGCCGCGCGTTTCTCCATGTCAGCTGCGGCCTTGGCGGTGAGGGCTTCCCGAGACTCAAGTTTCGCCTGCCTGGCCCGGTAAAGGGCCAGGAGCCGGTGAAGCAACTTCTCCTCCTCGGACTCGTCGCTCCCGCCAGGCGCCTCGACGATCTTCAGCCCCGCGGAGGCGAGAACCTCCCCATCGAAGGCCTCTCCCTCCTCGGGGGCTCGCGACGAGGATCCCCACGGCACTTGAATGAAGACGCCGTTGGGAGCCTCAAGATAGAAGGCGGACTGCTCCTTCTCGGTGGAGGGGTCGGCGGCCGGCGCAGCGCTTGACGCTCCTGCCGCCTCCGGGCCGGCAGTATGGCCGCCGTCCCCCTCCCCGGCCGCTGTGTCTGCGGTCGGGGCAGTCTCCTCCGCGGCAGGCTCGGCGGCTCCCGCCATGTCTTCAATGACAGGGGCGTTGCCGCCGTCGCCCTGCGCGCCCTCCTCCTCGACGACGACCTCCGTCTCCATCTGCTCTGGGGGAGGAGGATCTAGAAGAAGAAGAAAAAGAAGAAGTTCAAGCAAATATCCAAAAAAGAAGACAAGTCCAAGAAGACGAGGTTACAAGACTTACCTTGGCGGACTTCGTCGACGACAGGCTCCCTCGCCGGGGAGCTCTCCCTTGGCGGGGTGGCCACCCTCGCCGGGCTGCTCGCCCTTGGCGGGGTACTTGGCCTTGGCGGATTACCCGCCCTTGGTGGAGCGCTCTCCCTCGCCGGAGAGTTCGTCCTTGGCGGGGACGGCGGGGCCTGCGGCTCCTCGGGAGTGGTCTCCGGGCACTCCTGTGGCTGCGGCTCCACCTCTGCACAAGACAATCAAGATAAAACAGAACAACAAGATGTTAGTACAAGACAAAATCTTCAAGCGCGCCCGACGAGCGGAAAGTTCAAACCAGACTTACGCTGGGGGCTGCGCTGGGGGCTGCTCCTCGGAGCAGCGCTCGGGTCCGGCAAGCTCGTCGCCGGCGCGTCCCCTGTCGCCGCGACGGGCGAGTCGTCCTCGACCTCGACCACGGGGACCTTGGCCTTCTTCGCCGCTCGCTGGGCCAGGGTCCTGCAATCAAAGCAAGAAACAAGATCAGAGTCATCAACGAAAGAATCAAGACAAGATTAAAGAAGATACAAAACTTCAAACACTTACTCCTCTTCCTCGTCGTCGTCGCTGAGGGCGGAGAAATCAAACTCCACCTGAGGCACGTCCGCGCGAGGAGCAGGAGGAGAAGGCTCCCTCGGGCGCTTGGTGGTCCCCGGGGCTGGGGGCTGCGAAGACCCAGCCCCTGTGGACGCCGAGGCCCGGGGAGCAGGCGGAGCAGCTGCTCCGCTCTGAGAAGACCCTCCTCCACTTGGCGCTGACGTACGGGGCGCCTCCGCCATAGCCTGTGTGTGGGTCGCCTCCGCCGCGGTAGGTGCGCCGGGCGCTCCCGTCGCAGCCCGGCGAGCAGGTTGTTGTCGGGGCGCCTGCGCCCTCGTCGCCGTCGCCTTGTGGAGGCGCTTCAGCGGAGATCGCCTGGGACTTGCCCGAGGCGGGGAGGTCTCCGATGACGAGGAGACGTCGTCGTTGAGCCCTAGAGACCCACCGGAGTCCTTGCCGGCCCCGGCGTCCTCCTCCTCCTCCTCGGCCGGCTTGCTGGGCCCAGCGCCCTGCCCTGCGGCCGTGCTCCCTCCGGTGCCTCCGCTCCCTCTGGCACCTCTGTTTCCTCCGGCAACGTCGCCCCTCGCGGCGGCCTCGCTCACGATCCGGGGATCCCAGCATACCTCAGAGAGGGGACCCCGGCGAGCTCGTCGGGCGGAAGCTTAAGCAGCCTGCGGATCTCCGCCTCCTCTGCTTGGCAGGACGCTTCCGCATCCTCTGCCTCTTCAACTGTGAACCCGAACTCTTCCGCCGCTGTGGCTGCGGCGGCCTCTTCTACTCGAGAAGCGATATAAGCAATCTCCCGGTTAGTGGTGGCCCGGGTGAGACCCTTGATCTCCTCCTTGTTCTTCGGCACCTCCACCAAGTTGTCGAAGAAGCTCATGATGGCATCCGGCTTGGGCGCTATCCATGTGGGGTCGACGCCGTGCGAGTCACAGGCGGGCATCATTGCGCGTAAGGGGTCCCGGGCCGTGCTGTTGCAAAGGGGCACCACTCCCCGGGGAGTTCTAAACCACTCTGGGTGGGCCGGGTCGTGCTTAAAAAGCTCCCGGACCATCCCCTTCAGCTCCAGCGACGTGAAGTTGAAGTTCAGTCCTGGGCGCAGTCTCATAATGTCCGCCATGTTGCCGTACTCCCATGCTGGCCTCTTCCTCTCCTGTAGAGGGGCAATGCGGCGGCGGAGGAAGTCTGCTCCTACCTCTCCGATGGTTAACTTGGCTACCCGGAGACGAAGAATTCTGACAAGGGCGACGTTGAGCTTGATGTCGTCCGAGTCCAGCTCGCTCCAGTCCCTGCCGCGCATGATGGCTGTTGTGCGCGGCGCAGTGAAAGGTTGCGGCTCGTCCTCTACTACCCAGCACCAATCCGCGCGCCACTCCTCCCACTTGCCGCGGAGCTCCCCTTGCAGATAGGATTCCTTCTTGTTCAAGCGGAAGACCCAAGAGATACCCCCGGAGAGGGGAGCGCCGGCCTCTACTCTAGGCGTAAAGAAATGCCTAAAAAGCGCTACATTTGGATAGATCCCTATATAGTTTTCACACAGATGTGCGAAAACCGCCATCGTGAGGATGGCGTTGGGGGTGAAGTCTAAGAGATGGAGGTTGTAGGTGTTCATGATATCACAGAAAAATTCAGAGAATGGAGGGCAAAGGCCGCAGTGGAAGAAGACAGCGAAGAAGAAATACCCGCCGGGGTACAGATCCTTGGCGGCGGCAGGATAAACTCTGGTCCGAGGATGCGCCTTGGTCTTCTTGGCCCAGAACAGGTAGTACTTGTTCCAGAGCTCCCGCACGCTGAGCCTCGGCGCGAAGACGACGTTCCTCTTCTGCAGGAGAGCAAGCCTCGCCGCCTGCTCAGATTTCTCTTTCCTGGCCTTCTCCGCCTTCGCCTTCTCGGTCTTCGGGGCCATGGCGGAGGCGGCGAGGGAAGGAGAGCAAGGAGTCCGGCGGCGCCGCAGATCCGTGAGATGGCGGAGGAGGTGTGGAGGCGGAGCGCAGAGGGGAATTTCTGGAGATGGAAGAAGCAATGAAGACGAAGTAAGGTAACGGCCCCTGCTTCCTCTGCTTTTAAGGGGGAAGTGGGGGACGCTCCGCATTTCCCCATTAAAGAACGTGGCCACGTTCTCTCCCACGATGCCGCAATCGACGCGTGCCGTTAGGGAGGGACGCGGCGGATGCGGAAGGGGATTCGGCGTGCCGTGGGTCGCGCGTGCCCGTGCACTGTCTTGGGCCTGGCCCAACAGCGCTCGGCACCGTGTGTGGCCCAGGCCCGGGGGTTCCTATCGGTGTACTAAGGTAGGGGTACCTTAGTACCCCAACTTGTGCACGGGCAGTAGCAGCTTCCCGCGGCAGGGCCTACCACGTGCTTGCCGGAGACCTTTTCTGATCCATATAAAGCCATTCAAAAACAAACTATACAAGACAGAAGATCAAGACCCCGGCAAGTGGAGCTTGCCGGGAAGGCCGTCCCAGGCTCAAGACTACCTCATCAACGCAAGACCCTGGCAAGAGGAGGTTGCCAGGAAGACCAGAAGACTGCATCTCAGAAGACACGCCCCGGCGCACTCTGCGCCCCGGCAAGACCCGGGGAGCGACAAGCTTCCCGGCCCGACAAGATCAAGACCCCGACAAGGTGCTTGCCGGGGGAAGTCTGCGTTGTGTGCCCGCGCTCCAGCTCATCGGCCCACGCGTCGCCCTGGGACCATTCCAGGGACGCGTGGCGGATGGCTGTGCAGCCTGGGGGACACGGTGGCGCTCCACGGTGACGAAGCTACCGCCGTGGCAAACGGAGGCGCAAGGGCGGGCGCTTTTGGGGTCGACGGCGACGGGCATTTAATGCTCTTGTCCCCCACTATCAAAGTAGGTGATGACCACTGTTCATCCACTGTTCATCCACTATTCCCGCACTGTTACAACTACCACCATAGTTACGTTTTTACCCCTTCTTCTACGTTGACACCTGTCGGTGACCCCTTGGGCTATAAAAGGAGGCCCATGCACAACGTAGAAAGGGTTCGGAACCTAGATCGCTCATTCGCTCGGTGTAGCTAGTTCTTCAAGCTCCCGAGCTCCCCAACTCAATACAAACCAAGCAGGAGTAGGGTTTTACGCGTCCACCGCGGCCCGAACCTGGGTAAACTGCCTGCGTGAGCTCTACGATCTGCTCTTTGTGCTCCCTCCGCTCCCTTACCGCACGAACAAGGGGCTCCGGTCCCATAGGTGCTCGTGGTGGACAGTTTCCCCCGACACCAAGCTCGACCTCCCAGCTCCATTTTCCTCAATATTTGTCTAGGTTTAGCGGTCCGTCATGCCCCGTCCCCGTCTTCACCGTCGTCGGGGGGAGCTGTGGTGCTCTAGCTACCTCACCTCCTATGCACATGAGGTGCGAGCCACACTAGTTAAGCTTTTCTCCTCTCGAAGCTCGAACTCCAAGCTCCATTTTCTTCGAGATTTGTCTAGGTTTAGCGGTCCGTCACGTCCCGTCCGCGTCTTCGCCGCCGTCGATCGCCCCCGCCGATCTCGTCACCGGCACCATCGTGGTGAGCCTCTTGTTATGTCCATGCTTTTCTTACTTTTATTATTGCTTGTTATTATTGCTTTAGATAGATATTTGTCTAATTTTCTTACATTTATTATTGCTTGTTATTATATAGTGCGATGGTTTTGATATCTGCCCACGTGGGCCCTCGTCCTGTCTACGATTTAGATGCGGTATATTATCTTTAATTTATAACTATTTGTTTTAGTGTTTATGACAATTATGCCGACCAACCTGACATGCATAGATATTTTTATATGTCTAGGAGGTAGTTGAACCGGAAATTCCAACCGACCCTCTTGTGGAGAGGTTAAATTTAGTTCAAGAGGAAAACATTTTCTTGAAGAAAAAATTGGAAAAAATGGAGGAGGAGAAGATGGAATTGGAGTTGCATGTTGCGGAAGTCGTCGATGATCACAAGATCAAGATGGACCCTATTGTCGAGAGGTTAAATAGTTGAAGAAGAAAACAATTTCTTGAACGAAAAAATAAAAAAAATTGAGGAGGAGAAGATGATATTGGAGTTGCATGTTGCGGATGTCGTCGATGATCACAAGATCAAGATGGATGCAATGCGGTTGAAGATTAGAAAGATTAGAAAATATGCCATTCATACCGAGGCTTGGTATCATTATGCCGTTGGATCAATTGTTACCTTGGTTGCGATTATGATCGCATTTGTTTTCGCATTGAAATGTTTTACATAGTTTCAATGTATGGTGAAAATTAATTAGATGCTCTTGAGAGCTATATGTTGTTAGATGAGAACTATGTATGTACTTTGGTTTTAATGTGATGATGAACTTGTATTAATTTGGTCACTTAATTATCTATTTATGATGTTCTGTAATGGTTTTTGACACACTTAATTATATATAATGCACGCAGATGAACCGGCAATGGATGTACGGTGACAGACACACCTCCGAGTACATTAAGGGCGTGCATGAGTTTCTCGATGCGGCTGAGGAAAACAAGCAGAATGGTTTTATGTGTTGTCCATGCACTAAATGTGGGAATACAATGTCTTACTCTAACCGGAAAATCCTTCACTCCCACCTGCTTTACAAGGGTTTCATGCCACACTATAATGTTTGGACGAGGCACGGAGAAATAGGGGTTATTATGGAAGACGGCGAAGAAGGAGAGTACAATGACAACTATGTTCCCCCTGAATACGGTGATGCTGCAATGGGGGGAGCTGGTGAAGATCAAGAGGAACCAAACGATGTGCCCAATGATGCTGCAACGGGTGAAGCTGCTGAAGATCAAGAGGAACCAAACGATGTGCCCGATGATGATGATCTCCGCCGGGTCATTGTCGATGCAAGGACGCAATGCGAAAGTCAAAAGGAGAAGCTGAAGTTCGATCGCATGTTAGAGGATCACAAAAAAGGGTTGTACCCCAATTGCAAAGATGGCAACACAAAGCTCGATACCGTACTGGAATTACTGTAGTGGAAGGCAGAGAATGCTGTGGCTGACAAAGGATTTGAGAAGCTACTGAAAATATTGAAGAAGAAGCTTCCAAAGGATAACGAATTGCCCGACAGTACATACGCAGCAAAGAAGGTCGTATGCCCTCTAGGATTGGAGGTGCAGAAGATACATGCATGCCCTAATGACTGCATCCTCTACCGCGGTGCATACAAGGATCTGAACGCATGCCCGGTATGCGGTGCATTGCGGTATAAGATGAGACGAGATGACCCTGGTGATGTTGACGGCCAGCCCACCAGGAAGAGGGTTCCTGCGAAGGTGATGTGTTATGCTCCTATAATACCACGGTTGAAACTTCTGTTCAGAAACGGAGAGCATGCGAAGTTGATGTGATGGAAAAGTGAGGACCGTAAGAAAGACGAGAAGTTGAGAGCACCTGCTGACGGGTCGCAGTGGAGAAAAATCGAGAGAAAGTACTGGGAGGAGTTTGCAAAGGACCCAAGGAACGTATGGTTTGCTTTAAGCGCGGATGGCATTAATCCTTTCGGGGAGCAGAACAGCAATCACAACACCTGGCCCGTGACTCTATGTATGTATAACCTTCCTCCTTGGATGTGCATGGAGCGGAAGTTCATTATGATGCCAGTTCTCATCCAAGGCCCTAAGCACCCCGGCAACGACATTGATGTGTACCTAAGGCCATTAGTTGAAGAACTTTTACAACTGTGGAATGGAAACGGTGTACGTGCGTGGGATGAGCACATACATGAGGAATTTAACCTAAAGGCGTTGCTGTTCGTGACCATCAATGATTGGCCCTTTCTCAAAACCTTTCAGGACAGACAAACAAAGGATACCACGCATGCACGCACTGTTTAGATGGTACTGAAAGTATATACCTGGAAAAATGCAGGAAGAATGTGTACCTGGGCCATCTCCGATTTCTTCCGACCAACCATCAATGTCGAAAGAAAGGCAAGCATTTCAAAGGCGAGGCAGATCACCGAAAGAAGCCCACCATGCGTACCGGTGATCACGTACTTGCTATGGTCAATGATTTACGCGTAATCTTTGGAAAGGGTCCTGGCGCACTAGCTGTTCCGAATGACGCTGAGGGACACGCACCCATGTGGAAGAAGAAATCTATATTTTGGGACCTACCCTACTGGAAAGACCTAGAGGTCCGCTCTTCAATCGACGTGATGCACGTGACGAAGAACCTGCGTGAACCTGCTAGGCTTCTTGGGCATGTATGGAAAGACAAAAGATACACCTGAGGCACGGGAGGACCTGCAACATTTGCATGAAAAAGACGGCATGCCTCCGAAGCAGTATGAAGGTCCTTCCACATACGCTCTTACGAAAGAAGAGAGAGAAATCTTCTTTGAATGCCTGCTCAGTATGAAGGTCCCGACTGGCTTCTCGTCGAATATAAAGGGAATCATAAATATGCCAGAGAAAAAGTTCCAGAACCTAAAGTCTCATGACTGCCACGTGATTATGACGCAACTGCTTCCGGTTGCATTGAGGGGGCTTCTACCGGAAAACGTTCGATTAGCCATTGTGAAGCTATGTGCATTCCTCAATGCAATCTCTCAGAAGGTGATCGATCCAGAAATCGTACCAAGGCTAAGGAGTGATGTGGCGCAATGTCTTGTCAGTTTCGAGCTGGTGTTCCCACCATCGTTCTTCAATATCATGACGCACGTCTTAGTTCATCTAGTCGACGAGATTGTCATTCAGGGGCCCGTATTTCTACACAATATGTTCCCCTTTGAGAGGTTCATGGGAGTCCTAAAGAAATATGTCTATAACCGCGCTAGGCTAGAAGGAAGCATCTCCATGGGCCATCAAACAGAGGATGTCATCGGGTTTTGTGTTGACTTCATTCCTGGCCTTAATAAGATAGGTCTCCCTAAACCGCGGTCTGAGGGGAGACTGACTGGAAAAGGCACGCTCGGAAGGGACTCAATAATATGCAGGGACGGATATTCTTGGTCTCAAGCACACTACACAGTTCTACAGAACTCTACCTTGGTGACCACGTATGTCGATGAACACAAGAACAGTCTGCGCTCCAAACACCTGGAGCAGTGTGACGACTGGATTACATGTGAACACATCATGACTTTCAGCAGTTGGTTGGAAACACGTCTCAGAGGTGACAACACTGTTCGTGATGAGCTGTACTTGTTGTCCAGGGGACCATCTTTGACTATATTGATTTACAAAGGATACGAGATAAAGGGGAATACATTTTACACGATTGACCAAGATCAAAAGAGCACCAACCAAAACAGCGGTGTCCGCTTTGATGCAACAACCGAGAGGGAAAAGGACACATATTATGGTTACATAGTGGACATATGAGAACTTGACTACGGACATGATTTTAAGGTCCCTTTGTTTAAGTGAAAATGGGTCAATCTGTCAGGAAGCGGGGTACAGGTAGACCCATAGTACGGAATGACAACAGTGCATCTGAAAACTCTTGGGTACACTGACGAACCGTTCGTCCTAGCCAATGATGTGGCACGGGTTATCTATGTGTCACACCCTGATTTTCATGCCACAACACTTAAGCTAATAATTATGCTAAAATGTGGTTTGGCAAAAACTTTTGAGTGTTCTTGTCTTTGCTTAATTGATTTTCTGTCTGCTGTTTGTTAGTGCTCTAAAAATCAAATAAATCATCCAACTCTTATACTTAATCTCCTTGATCCAAAACCTTTTCCCAATGATCATGCCATGTGTATAGACCAATATAGTATTTTCTTATAAAAATATTTTGGCCAAATGGTATTTTATAAAATTAGTTTTCCAAAACAACCTGAATTGAGGTTTGCACTACAAGTACCTTATTTAGGGTGTGAAAAATCTTTCTAAAAGTATATTTGAATCCTATTAGGTATAGGACTCCCAGAAACCACAAAATTATAATTTTGAAAGTTATTTTTATATTTTATTTAAAAGCTTTTTCTTAAGGCCAGAGATGGTCTTTAATAGGTAAAAATTATTTAATTATGTCAAAAATATTTTCCAAAATTCAGGGAAACTCATAGGACATATATTGTCCATATATAAGAGTTTCAACACATGGTCATGTTCAAAATATTGGACAAATCCTTCCAAAACCCTTTCAGGATATTTCAAGCTTTTGAAAAATTTACAATGGAAATGTTCTCCAAAAATTCCAGGGAAATTCCATCATGTCAAATATGACATATGTGATGATCTTACAAGGCCTCATGCCTCTAAGATCAAGGAAACATCATCTAATCCTCTCAAAACCATTTCTGTCCATTTGAAGTTTGAGCAACTTTACATTTCCAAACTTGTCCAAATGCTCTCAAACTTGGTACACATGCTAAAATGATGTAATTATGCATCTATGCCAAATGGCACAAGTTTTGGAGAAGGAAAACTTGATCTAAGTGCCCGAAAACACTTTCTGACCAGATCCAAATTTGAACAACTCTACATTGCCAACTTTTTACTTGGGGCCTCAAATTTTGTGGACATGTTCTCAACCCCAAATGATGACACTACACCAAGTGGTGCATCAAGGGGAGATGATTTGCTTAACCTAATCTTGAGAAATCCATTTCTGTTGATTTCTAGGGTTTACAAAAGTTGCATTGGCAACTTTGCCCAAATGAGCTCAAATTTGGTGGAAGGGCCTAAATATATGTGACATTTGATCCTGTTAAGTGTTATGTCAAGTGGAGTTATTTTGCTTGCCCAAAACTGCATCAAACACCTTCTGCCATTTTTCCAAAACCATTGTTTTGACCCCTTTCCCTATTCCCCTTTACCTCAAATTCTTACCACAGGTAAACCTGATCATCTTCTACCTCCTGTAACTCACCCATGCCTCAGCTCAATCATTGGAGGGGGTAAAACCCCATTTTACTCTTCTGGACAGCAGCTTTCTCCTCCTCTTTCACCTCCCTACTCACTCCAGTGGCTCTCCATGGCATCCAAGACCACCTCCCTATATTTTACTACTCCCTCTACCCCCTAGACACAATTGGCCACGCCCTGGACGCCAGAGCAATGCCATGGCATGCAATGGCCGCACTCTGGAGCACGCTACAGTACCCTGGCGCACTGTAGCCACCCCTAATCAGGAGCACCCGACCACCTCGGGCCTTTCCCTCGTGTCCCCCGAGGTCGCCTCGACGTCCGTGTCACGCAACGCTGTCGGCCCCTTCCTCCTTCTCCCTCCTGCTGCTCCTCTCGCATGCGCACTGGCCGACCGCGAGCTCCAGTGAGCGAGCTCACACGCGCGCGCTGTCCCGACACTCCCCGCTCCTTCTCTCCCTTCCTCTCGACCTGGACCAACCCCACGAACTCCCCGGCCACACCCACGCGCGGCCCCGTGACCCGTGGCGATGCCAACATGCTCGCCGGTGCACGGGACCTCGATGGACCGTCGCCCGCCTATTTAAAGGCCACCCTCGAGCCCCCTTGCTGCTCCTTTGGTCCTCTCCCTCTCCCGTATGCCCCCCCAGGCCAACCCATTGCTCCTCCCGTGCCCCCATTCGACTCCACGGCCGGGAACCTCGCCGCCGGCCTCTGCTCGAATTCGTGCCAACCTGAGCCCCCTCTCTCCACCTCTCCACTCCAGAGCTCCACCAGAACCACCGCCAACACTCCCCGCACTCCACTTCGTCCTCCCCACGCCCGAGTCGCCGTGCCCAACACCGCTGATAACCCTCAACCGTAAGGGATTGAGATAGTCTTCGCGGGTAAGAATAACCCAATTTATTGATTCGACACACGCGGAGCCAAAGAGTATTTATAAGCTTTGACAGTTGAGTTGTCAATTCAACCGCACCTGAAATATACTTACTTGCAACAAAAGATAAGTGGTAACAGTGATATGATAGTGATGATAGTAAAAGTAAATAGCAGAAGTAAATAGTAAAAGTAGCAACTAGTGACAAGCAGGATTTAAAACACTGTAGGCTAGGGAGACAGATGGTTGGGCGCTGCATGGATGAGA
The DNA here is from genome assembly GCA_902687465.1 of Secale cereale. NCBI lineage: Eukaryota > Viridiplantae > Streptophyta > Magnoliopsida > Poales > Poaceae > Secale > Secale cereale. The sequence continues at coordinate 618,360,319 of LR738714.1, forward strand.
TATATCATGATTCTAACTTGGGGCATGACACACGGAAAAGTAATGATCATCTAGGCAAATATCAAACATTAGGCATGTATCCCGTAGGTAGTTGTACGTGCTTGCAATAAGAACTTGCACAACATCTTTTGTCCTACCATCCCGCTACGAACGGGGCCAAAAGGAACTTATGGAGATTAAGGTGCTCCTGTCAAAGAGCACCGGAACAAAGCAATGAACTCAATGGATACATGTAATCCTCAAACTACGGACCATCCCCTTTGGTGTCCCAACCTGTCACTTTTGGGATCGCCGGTTCCGAACCATAACAGGTGCAAACAACTCATAGATAGGATCACAAGCACAAATATATTCATGCAAACACATATGGTTCAGATCTGAAATCATGGCACTCGGGCCCTAGTGGCAAGCATTAAGTATAGCAAAGTCATAGCGGCACCTCCAAGGTTTAAGTGATGACTAGATACAATGATTTCAGAATAAACGATATCATAATCATGCAAAAGACAATGCTACTTTGGGACAATGCACATTACACTCAGAATGACAATCATGCTCTCAGTAGTTGGTGCTTTAAAAGAAGGTGGAGACTCTCGAACCGTGGCTTTTTTTGGCAAGGTTGAAAACCCATGGTCGGAAACAAAGACAAAACATGTACCAGAGCTCTTGGTTTTAAAAACAGAGGTAATAATTATTATTTTTAGATTATGCATATTTCGTCAACGAATGCTAGCAGATAACTCAATTAGTTCTCGAGCTGGACAAGTTTCGAGGAACGGCTCCCGAATGAGGACGATCACATCCTCTTAATCTCCTTTGTTTATCACTGCCAAAGTTTTCTGATTTCTCATGAACAAAGCGTGAAGGAGGGTTTGTTTGTTGTATAATTTTTTAATGAGCCGGGCGCACTCTATGCCAGTTCCTTCTCGTATTATGGGTTTGCACATTAGACATGCAATCCCGGGGTGAAGCTTGTCCAACTTAAAAAGATCATGAATTAACTACTACTTCCTCATGAGCTAAAACAGAGGCACAAAATAGGAATGCTTTTTTGAATAATTTCGAGATGGTACATGAAAGTCTTTGTTAGGAATGGCAGGTAAATACCATGTATACAAAGGTATGGTGGACTCATATGGCATAACTGGTTTAAAGGATTTGGATGCACAAGCAGTCAGTCCGCTTAGTACAGGTGGAGGTTAGCAAAAGACTGGGAGTGACCAACTAAAAGAGCAATGACGGTCATAATCATGCAGAGCGACAAAGCAACATTGAATCAGGCATGGAAGTTATATCGCTACTCAGAAACAAAAGATCATCAAGGCTTGACAGACTTTCTTTACAGTCTTAAATATGCGTGAGCATACGCCAAGTCAATCAAAATAAATTCTTGAAGGAAGATATTACTAAACCATACCACATCATAGGCAAACAAATCATGTTGGTACTCCAATAACACATTGGGAACCCCCCAGCATTTTGAGACTAACCATAGGAAAACATGAACTACTAAGCACCATTATGCACGTAGCATTTTTATCATAGACATATCAACCAATGCAACAGAAGCAAACTCTCTTAATAAGATAAGCATGATAACTAAAGAGAGTTCAAGCAACCAACTAAACAAAAGCTCTTTAAAAAGATAAGCATGAAAACTAAGAGCTAAGCATGACAATAGCTATTGAAAGACCAAGAACATACACAGCAAAGATAGACATGAAAATTCTATGTTGTGTTATGGGTTGAAGTGGAGCGTGTTTCTCTCCCACACAAAGAAAGCTGAGTTCCGACTCGTTATGAAAAGCTAAGGAAAACTAAAAAGGAAACTAAAAGCAAGACGCTCCAAGCATAGCACATAACACATGAAGTGATAAAAATATAGTGGAACGAAAGACGAACTGATAATGTTGATGGAGAAGGGGATGCACGGGGGCATCCCCAAGCTTAGACGCTTGAGTCTTCTTGAATATTTCTTGGGGGTGCATGGGGGCATCCCCAAGCTTGAGCGGTTGACACTCCTGAATCTTTTTATCATCTTCCCTCGCACAGTTGAAAACTCCCTTCATACATAACTCATCATAATCTGATTAGCGAGGTTAGTACCCATAATAAAATATTTTTTCCTTGCTGGAAATAAGGATATTCTTGAAGGTCTACTGTTTCTCAAGATTGCCAAAAGGTTTTTGCAAAGAAAAAGCAAGCTCAAGGTTTGCAAAATAAAGGGAAAGGCAAAACAGGACAGAATCTGTGAAAAACAGAACAGCAGGTAGTAAATGATTTGTTCGGGGCACTTCTGCAACTATAGTCAAAAAACTCAAAACAGACGCACGAAAGACAATTATATAGAGCACGCTGTCAAAAAAATTCAGACCAAAAAGATGATCTGGTGATTTTATACGAATTTTACTGTCCAAGGACAGAATCTGTTTCCTGGACAGCACGTCACAACTTTTGAACATTCTTGCAATCAGAGGCTATACTTGGCACAAAATTGAAAAGTAAAGATACAATGATGATCCTACTGTAGTAACAACGTCCAGAAAAAGCAAAATAAAATTTTATTCATTGTGGGCTGCCTCCCAAAAGCGCTTACTTTTATGCCTTTAAGCTAGGCTTAAGACTTTAATGATGCTCTCGTAGGAATAAGAGTTGAAGAACAAAAGAGAGCATCAAGAAGCAAATACCAAATACATTTAAGCCTAACATGCTTCCTATGCATAGGAATATTGCAATAGAATAATTCATTGAAGCACAAAGCAACTAGCATAGGAAGGCAAAACAAGCATAACTTCAAAATATTCACCATAAAGAGAGGAAACTTCTTATTATTAAGATATTTAGAACCAAGTCTCCCTCTCTCATTATAAATTTCAGTGGCATCATGGATGAATTCAACAATATAAGCATCACATAAAGCATTGTTACCATGATCCACATGCAAAAAGGTACTCTCACTCTCCACATAAGCATAATCTTTCTCATTGGTAATAGTGGGAGTAGGACTATCATAAACAACTTGAACACTATAGATTAATTGTATATTAGGAGGGTGGTGTTCAACAAGGGAGTAATTCCCTCCATGATTATGACAAGTTTCATAAGGATAATTTCTCCTTATGTCATAGGTACCTTTATAATCACTATAGATTGGAGTTATAACATCATCATGGTAGAGAAGAGCATTATCATTGCTAGCAACTATATTTGTAAACATGTCGTCTTTATTCTTACTAGCAAGAGAATTATCAATTATCACATCACTAGTGGGTAAAGGATTTGCAATCCTATCATCCCCAAGCTTAGAGCTTCCCATATCTTCACTTTCAGAGTTGGTACCAAAAAGATTTTCAAGATCATAAGTAGCATTATCATCATTTTCCTAATCACAATAAGTAACATGCATGTCATAATCAAAATCATCTTCAATAGTACCTACGGACGTATAATCAAGATGATAATTAAGGTAATAAACTTCACCTTCTTCTTTAAACTTACAACCGTTAGGATAAAAGTTGATGTGAGGAATATGCTCAGGCCAGGTTGATACCCATTCTTCTTCCTTCTTGATCCTATTCCTCCTCCTCTTCTTTTTCTTCTTCTTCACCTTAGGAGGGAGTGGTTGGAGATGAAGCTTCTCCACATATCCTGGTTTATCATTAGAAACAATAGGGGAAACTTGGGAGAAACTCTTCTTTTTATTAGCAGAAATATAAGAGACATTTTTATACTTTGGTAAAGTTCCCTCCTTTCTAACCTTACTTATGTAATCATTTTCATGGCAATTAACAACACAATAGAGATGACAATTTTGCAAAGTGTTTTTTATTCCTATGGCATTAACATCTAGCCAAGAAGTCTTTTCTGATAACTCTTCACACATCAAAAATAACATAAGCTCATCATAAAGATCAGAGGTGATCATGTTATCACACAACTGGTTAACAGTTATGTTTTGAAAGTTCATGCATTGAAAATTAAAGTGACCCTCTATACGGCAAAGTTCACAAGTAAAAGGATAAAGGTCACACAATTCTCTAGCAATTTCATTTAAATCTCTAACCCAAGTGATTGTTCTTTCATGCTTATGTTGCTTACAATACTTCTCTTCTTCAATCATAGGCCTTTCACAAGTCTATCCACTCCACAAAAATTAACATGCTTATATAAAACTTCATTTTTAGGAATTGGATCATGCATGTTGCAATCATCATGAACAATTTCATTTTCTTTGCAAATCTCTTTAAAAGGTTTATGATGCTTGTTCCAATCCTCCTTAGGCATATTAAGATGTGAAGCAAAAGATTTGAGGAAATCAACAAGGAGTTGAGAATCAAGCCCAAACTTAGCACTAAACTTATTAAAACTTGTAGTTTCAACAAAGGACTTAATACAATCATACTCATAAATTATATCTGACTCTTTACCTTTGTCGATCTCCCAATCTTCAGTGTTGCGTTGAATTCTTTCAAGTAGTTCCCATTTAGCATCAATCTTTTCGTTTGTGAAAGAACCCATAGAGGAAGCATCGAGCAAATCTTTATCCTGTCGAGAAAGCCTCGCATAGAAATTAGTAATAATCATATCTTTGGGGAGCCCATGGTTAGGACTTTTTAGCATTAACGTTTTCAGTCTCCCCCAAGCTTGAGCTATGCTCTCTCCGTCATGAGGGTAGAAATTATAAACATAATTCCTATTCTTATGGACTTCATGAAGAGGATAAAACTTGGAGTAAAAGAGAGACCGGATCTCTTCCCAATCAAGCAAGTGTGAGTTATCGAGAAGCTTATACCAATCTGAAGCTTTATCTATAAGTGATACGGCGAACAATTTCCTCATGACAAACTCCCTTGATACACCTGCAAGCTTAAATAATGAACATAGTTGTGACAGATATAACAAGTGTTCATCGGGATGTCTGTCTCCTGCATAACGATTAGCCAAAACATAATCGATAATACCAGCTGGTATTTTATAGGGCACAATTTCAGTAGGGGGAGGAGCAATCACCACAGGTGTGGGGCGTCTTCCCGCAAGCAACGATCCAATAGCACGGTTTTCCATAAACATAACTAGTGAAATAAAAACAAGAAACAAAAAGATTTAATTGCAAGATCTAAAGATATACCTTCAAGCGCTCACCTCCCCGGCAACGGCGCCAGAAATAGCTTGATGTCTATGCACGCTTCTACTCTTGTAGACTATGTTGGGCCTCCAAGTGCAGAGGTTTGTAGGATAGCAGCAATTTCCCTCAAGTGGATGACCTAAGGTTTATCGAACTCAGGGAGGTAGAGGTTGAAGATGGTCTCTCTCAAGCAACCCTGCAACTAAGATACAAGAAGTCTCTTGTGTCCCCAACACACCTAATACAACTAGGAGTTTTATAGGTGCACTAGTTCGGCGAAGAGATGGTAAAATATGGATGATAGGAGTGGCAAAGCAAAGTAATATAAATCTGTAATAAAAAGTGCAGCAAGAAAACAAGTGGTAAACGTGAGCACAAATGGTATTGCAATGGTGGAAACAAGGCCTAGGCTTCATACTTTCACTAGTGCCAACTCCCAACAACATTAACATAATCAAATCACATGATATTTCCCATAAAACATGCAAAGGGGACACACTCGGAGGTCATTCCTTCGTGGTCAAGAGAGGACGAGAATTATGTAGGGCTACAAAAGCACACCTCAAAGTTCGTAGTTCTCAATCTAAGGATTTCCCAATGTCACCGCGGCCATCCAAAGAGAGTCCCACAATCACCACAACATATCTAAAGGATAGTCAAAGACAAGCACCAAGAGACTCTCAATCTTCAATCAACACAAGAGAGGAAATCACTCATGAAAATATTTTTCTAATCCATGTCCAATAGACCGCTGTCACCTTGGTCTCGGGGATTATACTAGATAAAGACAAGTGAGTACATCAATCCAATACATAGAGGAATGGGAAATATCATGGGATCACCCTAGATTAACATGGCCTATGATCACAACGAAGATCACATCATGGGAGAGAGAGATAACCACATAGCTACACGTACGAGCCCTCGGCCCCGGAGAAGACTACTCACACATGGACATGGTGAGGAGGAGGTTGATGATGGTGTTGATGGAGAGGTGCAGCCCCGCGAGGAGGAGACGGCCGGCGGCAGCCACGGAGGCGGCGGCGGCGAGGAGGAGACGGCGGCGGCCCTTGGGGGCGGCGGCGGCGCTAGGGGCAGCGGCTCCTTGGCCCCCTTCTTCCTTGTGGATGGTGCTGCAATGGTGCTGGTCCTCCCCTCCAAGACGACGGCTCGGGAGGGGGAAAATTCGTCTGGAGAAAAGGGGTCTGGAATTAGGGTTTCCGCGACACGGTGTAAATATATGCCAAAGGGGGGCATCAGAGGGGGTCAGGGGTGCCCAGGCGCCCCCCCGGCGCGGCCAGGGGGGCCGCGTGGGCAGGCCGCCTGGAGCCCCTGTGGGTCCCCTTCGGCCCTACTTTGGCCGCATGGAAGCTTCCGGAACGCTGATTTTTTATATATTTTTCCCGGAATTTTTCTGGCAATTTACGTAATGGGAAAACCTGAAATACAAAAACAGCAGAAAACAGAAACTGGCACTGGGGTGCACTGAGTTAATAGGTTAGTACAAATATGATCAAAAGTGTATGGAAGTGTATAAATAACATAGCAATATCACACAAAAGAGGCATGGAGCAAGCAGAAATTATAGATACATTTTGGACGTATCAATAGCAAGTAGGACAAAAAACTAAAAACAAATGAAAACATAACAAGCTCAACTTTTTATCTATATAAAACATGTTTACTAGCAAGGTTGATCAAGTCTTACCAACAAACAGGCGATATATAGAGCAAAAAGTCTCACCTCTTATGAAGTAATCATTGAACTTTTACCTTGATGGACATTGTCCCCACCATGATAGTTTTGTATTTGTGAGGCACATGTAGTGGACAGTCCCATTCCCCAATTTTCACGGTCTCGATATTCTCTATAGAGTTGAGGCCATGCCTCCTGTCGGTCTTCCTTGGAAAATATACCGTGTGTTCTTTATCATTCACATGGAAGGTAACCTTCCCTTTATTGCAATCAATAATAGCACCTGCGGTGTTAAGAAAAGGTCTACCAAGAATAATGGACATGCTCCCATCCTCGGGCATGTCAAGCACAACAAAATCAGTAAGAATTAAACAATTAGCAACTTCTACGGGAACATCCTCACAAATACCTATTGGAACAACGGTTGACTTGTCAGCCATCTGAAGGGAGATATCTGTAGGAATTAGTTTCTCTAAAGAACGCCTCTCATAAAGAGAGAGAGGCATAACACTCACTCCTGCTCCAAGATCACATAAAGCAGTTTTGACATAATTATTCTTTATGGAGCAAGGAATGGTGGGTATACGTGGATCACCGAGCTTCTCAGGAGTCTTGCCACTGAAAGAGTAGTTAGCAAGCATAGTAGATATTGCCTCATTATGGACTTTTCTTTTATTAGTGACAATATCTTTCATATATTTTGAATAAGGAAGTAACTTAATAGCATCAGTCAAAGGAATTTGAAGAAAAAGAGGTTTAATCCACTTACAAAACTTATTATAATGCTCTTCTTATTTAGATTTGATGGACTTACCTGGAAAGGGCATGGGTTTCTATACCCATGGTTCTCTTTCCTTCCCATGTTTTCTTGCAATGAAGTCTTCTTTAGTGTACCTCTTACGTTTGTCAGGTGCTTCTTCTTCTTGAACTTCAGACGGATCATTCTTCTTATTATCCTTACCTTCAGGTTCAACACCGTCTTCAGTCTCAGCATCGGAGATAGATACGCTGTTAGGATCAATAGTTGGTTCTTCATCTGCAATAGGATCATTAGAATTGTCGGCCTCCTTATGTTTCTTCTTCTTCTTTGGAGAGCCAACAATTTCTTCTTCCTGCATTTGAGAATCTTACTCGATTCTCCTCAGATGCCCCTCTGGGTAGAGAGGATCTTGAGTGCTAGTTCCTCCTCGGGTCTTAATCCCAAAAGCCTGCAAATTATCTTGTTTGGCATTGTTAGCAAGCAAATCTCTTTGCACATTAGAAATTTGGTCAAGCTGAGTTTGAACCATATGAAAATGCTTCACAAGACATTGGACATCATTAACTGTTCTATCTAAAACATCAAGCAGTCTTTTGATAGCAAGGGAATTATCATGCAACTGACTTTGTATCCTCTCATTAAAATGATTTTGTTTCATAATAAAATTATCAAACTCATCTAAACATTGATCAGGAGGCTTACCATGAGGGATGTCACTTGCGTTGAAATCTAAAAGAGGGTGTACCTCTACCATAGGAGGGTGAGTGGTAGGCTCACACAGCTTCTCAATAGGGGGTAGATTCTTCACATCTTCAGCTTTAATACCTTTCTCTTTAATAGACTTCTTTGCTTCTCGCATATCTTCGGGGCTTAGAACAAACATGCCCCTCTTCTTTGGTGGTGGAGGTGGTTCAGGGACGGACCAATATTCATGATTTTTGGCAATTCTGCCCATCAAATCTTCTGCATCTTCCGGCGTTCTTTTCCTGAAAACACAACCAGCACAACTATCCAAATAGGACCTGGACTCATCAATTAAACCAGCATAGAATATATCGATTAATTCGTTCTTAGGGACTTCATGTCCTGGTCTAGCCCAAATCAGACCGCAGTACCTCCCCCAAGCTTTAGGGAGGGACTCATCCTGCAACTGTTTAAAGTTATAAATTCTTTGTAAAGCAGCATGTTGCATGTGAGCAGGAAAGTACTTATCAACAAAAGAGTGAGCTAAGTCTTGAGGACTCTTAATGGAACCGCATGGAAGCGAATCATACCATGCTTTAGCACCTTCCTTCAAGGAGAAAGGAAGAAGCTTGGTGATATAAAAGTATCGTATTTTCTCATCTGTGGTAAACAGGCCACCTAACTCACTGAGTTTAGTCAGGTGTGCAATAGCATCATCATTTTCTCTGCCATAAAAGGGGCCAGCTTCAACCATAGGTATAAGTGAAAGATCAACAGAGAAATCAAAATCAGGGTCATCAATGCATGTAGGAGATGTAGCAAATTCAGGATCAGGAACTGTTTTGTTCTTCAAAGAGTGTTTTTCAAATAGTTTCTTAATAACTTCAGGGTCAGAGCCAGAAAACTCTGTCAGTTCCCTGCATAAATCTTCATCAAGCATATAGTAATCATCATCAAGGAGTCTCTCCTTGAGTTTACTCAAATCAGGATAATCATAAGTTTCACCAATAGGATAGCGAGTAACAGGAATTTCAATTCCAGACTTTTTAGCAGCATCATCAATTTGTTTTTCAAGAGCATAACCAAGTGAGCTAATATCATCAACAGTAGTAGAAGCATCATCAAGAGTATCGGACATAGTAACTGATTCAGTAGGAGCATCATGTGGTGGTGGCGAGGCAAACTTACTCATAACAGAAGGCGAATCAAGTGTAGCACTAGTGCTCAGAACATTACCTCTTCTTGTAGTAGATAGTAAGATCGGAACCTTGGGGTCTCCTTTCTTACCCATAGTGGATGAAGTGCAGCAGGTAGGATACTTCAAGTAGACTTGTAAATATTGCTATGCTCCCCGGCAACGGCGCCAGAAAACGGTACTTGATAACCCTCAACCGTAAGGGATCGAGATAGTCTTCGCGGGTAAGAATAACCCAATTTATTGATTCGACACACGGGGAGCCAAAGAGTATTTATAAGCTTTGACAGTTGAGTTGTCAATTCAACCGCACCTGAAATATACTTACTTGCAACAAAAGATAAGTGGTAACAGTGATATGATAGTGATGATAGTAAAAGTAAATAGCAGAAGTAAATAGTAAAAGTAGCAACTAGTGACAAGCAGGATTTAAAACACTGTAGGCTAGGGAGATGGATGGTTGGGCGCTGCATGGATGAGATATATCATGATTCTAACTTGGGGCACGGCACACGGAAAAGTAATGATCATCTAGGCAAATATCAAACATTAGGCATTTATCCCGTAGGTAGTTGTACGTGCTTGCAATAAGAACTTGCACAACATCTTTTGTCCTACCATCCCGCTACGAACGGGGCCAAAAGGAACTTATGGAGATTAAGGTGCTCCTGTCAAAGAGCACCGGAACAAAGCAATGAACTCAATGGATACATGTAATCCTCAAACTACGGACCATCCCCTTTGGTGTCCCAAGCTGTCACTTTTGGGATCGCCGGTTCCGAACCGTAACAGGTGCAAACAACTCATAGATAGGATCACGAACACAAATATATTCATGCAAACACATATGGTTCAGATCTGAAATCATGGCACTCGGGCCCTAAGTGTCAAGCATTAAGAATAACAAGTTGAAGCAAAGATGATAAACACCATTGTAGATGATAGGCAACATGCCCCTAACGATCTGACAAACTATTACATGATCTAACTCATCCAATCCCTACCATCCCCTTCGCCTTCAGCAGGGGAATTACTCACACATGGAGGGAGAAGTCATGGAGGGATGATGGAGTGGTGATGATGATGACGATGGCGACGATCTCCCCTCTCCGGAGGCCAATGCAGCCTCCAGATTAGCCCTCCCGAGGAAGAACAGAGGGTGGCGGCGGCTCCGCGACGGAAAACTGCGAAAAGAACTTCTGATCTGGGGTTTCCGCGTCGCGAGTAAAAATACGAGGCAAAGTAGGGCACTAGGGGGTGTGGGCCCCACCCAGGCGACCCCCCGGCGCGGCCCGGGGGGGGGGGGGGTGCCTGGGCACCCCCTGGCACCCCTCTGGCTCCCCTTCTGGCTCCTGGTTCCTTCGGGTGCGTGGATTTTCTGTGATTTTTCGTGGATTTTTCTGAGATACCTAAAAATACGTTTTCCTGCACACAATAAAACCATACAGGCAGCTCTGCTGAAAACAGTGTCAGTCCGGGTTAGTTTAGTTCAAATCATGCAAGAATGAGGTCAAAACAATATCAAAAGTGTTTGGAAAAGTAGATACGTTTGAGACGTATCAACCGCCGATGCCATCCTCCGCCGTGGCTGATGGGTCGCTTGCATCTGGCCGTCCCCGTGGTCATGGCGTACCTCGGAGGGTGCGGCACGCTCTCCTGAACACGCCGGTGCGCTGGGCGTCGACGGAGGAGGCCGGTGCCGCCGGGGAGAACGCCGGCGCCACTCGGCCTTGCCTCCCCTGCCTCTGCTCTGTTCGAGCGGGAGGTAGGCGACGACCTGAGAGCTGGGCCCCGCGCGTCAGTGAACCAGCGGGAGGGCCCCGCCCGTTTAAGTGGAAACGGATTCGGCGAAATCTGCCTCCCCTGCGTGAAGACGTATTCCCGCTGGGCGCCTTCGACGTCGCCTGGCTCTGTCTGCGCGCAGCTGAGCAGCTGGGCCGAACCAGGGCCCTGCGGCGCTATACTGCGCCCAATACGCAGTATAGGTATAGCTCCCCTTCCCCTTTTCTTTTTTCTTTTCCAGATAAATTGTAAAATCTCCCAAATATTCAAATGAACTCCAAATTTGATGATTCAAATTTCTAGTAGTTTATAAAATCATGCTCTATCACATGGTGCAACATGCACATTTTTCCAGAGACTTTTCCTTCACAAATATTATCAAAATGTCATTATTCATTTTATGTGATGAAGTTTAGAAAATCACAGAGAGCTCAAATTTGATCCAAATGCAGTGGTTCAAATTCCTAGGTGCTTGTCATATCCAAACTTAGTTTTGGAACATTTTTATTAATACTTTCTGTACCCCACCAAATAATGAGCCATTTCTTCATATTAATCAACTTTGCAAAATCCTAGGGAATTCATTTGAACTCCAAATCCACTGAAACCAACTCCTAGATGCTTCTAAAATCATGACTTGTTAGATGGGTGCCTTTGCTCATTTTTCAAAAATATATTTTTGTACAATTCTTTCAAATCCATAAACCCCTTGATTCCATCATATTGAAATGTTCCAAACTATCCATTGATCCAATACCTATGAAACCACTTTGGTTATTTTTCATATGACCAGAGGTATCCTAGAAAAGTCCAACTCCTATTTTTAGAGCATTTTTATTTTTGCTTTGTCGTGTTGCTTATTATGATTGTTTCCTTCGTTAGTTGACGAAATAAATGGAGTACTCGGAGATGGGCCAGAAGGTTTGAAGACTCGGAAGGATAAGGCAAGCAGCCCTTTGACCATGTTCGAGAAACCTTTTTATGAATGTCTCATAGCACCTCATTATCAATGCATCGGAATCATGTTAAGGTGGAGACCACTTTGGTTGCTACCTCTGTTACTTACTATTGAAACTTGCATCAAGCATGACCCTACCTTCCTATGAGGGTTATGTGGGTGGGAGTAGTTAGGTTGCTATAATAGTGGCTACGCAAATGCGACAGGAATATGCATGGTGACGGAGGCAGAGTACCTTCAAAAGACTTTTCGAAAACCCCGTCGGGTGCCATTTATGCCCGAGGGAGATGGTGATATGGGTAACCACTTGATGACGAAGTGGTGTACCAAGACAAGTGAGTGTGATGTTTTTCAAACGGATTGGTTTAAGTTGCGACCGTTATTCCAACTTCACATGCGCAACCACTCTACCCTTATATGGGAAAGGGCATTATTGATTACCTAGGTCGATACTAGCATGGTGCCCACATTACCAGTGACGGGGGTGACATGAGGTCACTCTCGGGACGGGGTCGTGCTTGGATAGGCGGCCATGACTATTTTCACAGGGCACCGAACACACCGTTGGTACCCCTTGCCCATGGTATGTGAACTGGGAGCGAGGCTCCAAAAATCTTAAGATGTGAAATGTGGGGCACGGGGGTTACTACCAATCGAGTGGACTCCATATTAGTGTCGCCTAGGGAAAGATAGTGATCGGGTGCTTACCCCGGGTACTTGAGGTACCGCGGGTCGTGGATGTCACGGAAGTTCCCCGGATCTAGTGGGTAAAGTGTGCAACCTCTGCAGAGTGTAAAACTATTCGAATAGCTGTGTCCACGGTCAAGGACAGTTGGGTAACCGCTCTTGGGCTACGTCCAATGTTTGTGAAACCTGGTGTGTGAGTGTGAGGAAACAACTCGGTTCAGTGATATTGTTGGTGTGATTCTTGAGGAAGTCACAATGAGCTTGAGCATGAGTTGATTACAACTCTGTCGGTGTACTAAGATAGGGGTACCTCAGTACCCCAACTCGTGCACGGGCAGTAGCAGCTTCCCGCGGCAGGGCCTACCACGTGCTTGCCGGAGACCTTCCTGATCCATATAAAGCCATTCAAAAACAAAGTATACAAGACGGAAGATCGAGACCCCGGCAAGTGGAGCTTGCCGGGAAGGCCGTCCCAGGCTCAAGATTACCTTGCTCACACAAGACCCTGGCCAGAGAAGCTCGCCAGGAAGACCAGAAGATCACATTTCAGAAGACTTGCCTCGGCGCGGCATGCGCCCCGGCAGGGCCCGGGGAGAGACAAGCTTCAGAGCCCGACAAGCTTCCGGGCCCGGCAAGGTCAAGGCCCCGGCAAGGTGCTTGCCGAAGAGAGTTACGCAGTGTGCCCGCGCTCCAGCTCATCGAACCACGCGTCGCCCTGGGGCCATTCCAGGGAAGCGTGGCGGATGGCTGTGCAGCCTGGGGGACACGGTGGCACTCCACGGTGACGAAGCCATCGCCGTGGCAAACGGAGACGCAAGGGCGGGCGCTTTTGGGGTCGACGGTGACGGGCATTTAATGCCCTTGTCCCCCACTGTCAAAGTAGGTGATGACTACTGTTCATCCACTGTTCATCCACTGTTCATCCACTGTTCCCGCACTGTTACAACTACCACCAAAGTTACTTTTTTACCCCTTTCTCCTACGTTGACACCTGTCGGTGACCCCTTGAGCTATAAAAGGAGGCCCATGCACAACGTAGAGGGGGTTCGGAACCTAGATCGCTCATTTGCTCGGGGTAGCTAGTTCTTCAAGCTCCCGAGCTCCCCAACTCAATACGAACTAAGCAGGAGTAGGGTTTTACGCGTCCATCGCGGCCCGAACCTGGGTAAACTGCCCGCGTGCTCTCCACGATCTGCTCTTTGTGCTCCCTCCGCTCCCTTACTGCACGAACAAGGGGCTCCGGTCCCATAGGTGCTCGTGGTGGACAGTTTCCCCCGACATCTTTGGCGCGCCAGGTAGGGGATCGTCGAGGTTGTGCGAACCTGATCCGGCGTTCACGCGGGCGCATTCTTCATCAACCTCTCCAGCTACATCATCTTCATCAGCAACATCAGCATGGCCCCGAAGAAGAAGGCTTCGGAGGTCGCAGGCCCGTCTGCGTCTGTTCCACCACCAGAACCAACGGTGGGTGGAGGAGACGCCAGCGGAAGAGTGGTCGCCGGTGAGGAAACTCACGGCACCGCTAAATCCAAGGACAAGGCGGACGGCCAGACCAACTCCAAGGCCTCGGTCTCCGTAGATGCGCCACGTCCATCTCAGCAAACAACAACCCAGCAGCGCCATGGCACAGGAGGTGGCATCCGCTTGCTGGGCCAAGGGCAAACCGGAGGCTCGCGGGATGCTCCGGGCCACCGTCCGGGCACGAGCAAGGCGCGGTCGCCGGGGCGGGACCCTGCTCCTTCTAACCATGTTAGGAGTCCGAGCATATCCCGCTCCTCGCGCCGCTCGCCCCCGCTCCCCTCCTCTCCAGCAGAAGCGCTCGCAAGAGCGCAACTGCTCCTTGATTTCCCTCCAGCGGCAGACAAGGCCGAAGACTGGAGGGCAACCATCCAGAGCTTGATCGCCTTCGCCAACAACGATACGCCGCAGCAGCCGGCGACCTCGCGGCCACGGCAAGTCGAGAAGACGAAGGCCGACGGCGACAAGACCGCCGGGGGTGCAACCACCGTGCACTCCCCGCCGCGGAAGCAGAAGACGCCTCCCCGCCGGATCAACGTCGACTACGACTCCACGGCGTCGTCGGATCCGCGGGCTCGTCGGGACCAGCGCCAGGTCCTTGATGACCGGCGACAAGAAGACGCTCGAACGGCGATCGAGCGCCGCCGAGAAGCTCGGCGACAATCAGATCAGCGAGCTGGGAACGCTGTCGACACGCACGCGCCCGGTGAACCAGGCGACTTGCCGTACGCGGCAGGTTGCCCTGCGTTTACCCGTGAGCTGCGGCGCGTCCAGTGGCCCAGCATGAAGAACTTCAAGCCCGACGTACCGGAGAAGTACGACGGCAAGACGCACCCCTCGGAATTCCTCAGCATTTACACCATCGCGGTGCAGGCTGCCGGGGGGCGCGACGAGAAGATACTGGCAAACTACTTCCCGCTAGTGCTTAAGCCAAACGTCCGTTCTTGGCTTATGCACTTGCCGGAAGGCTCCATTTCTTCTTGGGCGGATCTTTGCCACCAGTTTGTTGGCGCCTTCACGGGCGGCCACAAACCCCACGGCCAGGAGAGTGATCTCCACATCTTGGCCCAGAAGGAAGGAGAACCCCTGCGCAAGTACATCCAGCGCTTCAGCCGCGTGCAGCACAACATCCCCGACGTCCACCCTGCTGCGGTTATCAGCGCGTTCCACCAGAACGTGCGTAGCCGCCGCATGCGTGAGGAGATGGCCATGACCAAGATACGGGATGTCAGCGAGCTCTATGCTCTAGCTGATAAGTGCGCGCGCGCCGAAGAAGGGAGGAAACTCACCGGAGAGGATGCTGGCGCAGGGGGAAGCGACAGCGAGGATGCCGCCCCGGCAAAGAAGAGCCGGCGGCGGAACAATAGAAGAAAGAACAAGAAGGAAGTGCTTGCCGTCGAGAAGTCCGGCAAGGAGGCTCCCGCCAAGCAAACACAGGCTGGCGGCTCCGGCAAGGAGCCTGCCCCTGTAGCGGCAGCCAACAAGTAGGACGGCTCCGACAAGCAATACTACAAGATCCACCACACCAAGGGCCACGACCTCTCCAACTGTAAACGCGTCGAGTACCTCGTCGAGCAGCAGAAAGCTGAGTACGAGAGGCGCGACAAGGAGAAGGCCCAAGGTGGCGGAGGGGAGCCAAGCAAGAAGCGGCCATTCAATGGCCGGGGAGGACGCCGCGGCAAGGCCAAGCAGCGGCAAGGTGACCGACCTCCCCGGGGCCGCGACAAGAATGAAGAGGACGACGACGACGACATGGAGGAAGGTGATGACAGCGAGCAGGAGTTCCAGAAGGCCACGGAAGTCCTGTGCGTCGACGGCGGCGCCTCTCTGCATACTTCCCACCGCCAACTCAAGCAGTGGGTGCGGGAAGTAAATGCAGCAGAGCCGCCCGTGGAGTCTCGCAGGCTCCTCAAATGGTCCAGCACGCCCATCATTTTTGATCTTGAGGATCACCCTGACCGCACCACTGCGGTCGGGTGTTTGCCGATGTTGGTCTCACCAACCATCCGCAACCTCAAGGTCACCAAAATGTTGGTTGACGGCGGGGCTGGGCTGAACTTGATCTCCTCTGCCGTGATCAAGAAACTCCAAATCCCAGATGGCGAGCTCGAAGAGACCGGTTCTTTCCAAGGAATCAACCCGGGGAGGAGCAAGCCTAAGAAGAAGATCACCCTGCCAGTGACCTTTGGCGGGGAGCTCAACTTCAGAACTGAGCGCATCATATTCGACGTCGCCGATATACCATTACCGTATAATGGGATACTCGGCCGTCCTTCCCTCGCCAAGTTCATGGCAGCTTCCCACTACGCCTACAACGTACTCAAGATGCCGGGGCCGATAAGCGTCATCTCTGTCCATGGCGACAAGAAGGACGCGCTTATCTGCGCCGACAAGATTTACCGGGACGCAGCAGCCGCAGCGGAGAGCAACACGCTTGCCGCTGAAGCTCCCGGGGGGAAGAAGACCAAGACCAAGTCCCGCAAGTGCTCTGGGGCCCACTCCGGCAACCGCACCTCTTCGGAGTGCTGCGCTGCCGTCGAGGACGTTCCATCGAGCTCCACCGGCAAGTGCAAGAAGGGGATGGCCGCTCCTCCGGCAACCAAGAAGGTGTCCGCCAAGGAGGACGGCACTGGTGGTACCTTCACCATCAGTGCCACACTTGACAGCAAATAGGAAAGCGCGCTCGTTGCCTTCCTGCGGGCGAATGTCGATGTGTTTGCATGGCAACCATCTGACATCCCCGGTGTTCCCAGGAAGGTAATTGAGCACAAGCTTGCTGTTTGTCCTCATGCGCGGCCCGTCAAGCAGAAGGTCGGAAAGCAAGCCGTGGAGCGCCAATAATTCATTGCCGAAGAAATCAAGAAGCTAGAAGAAGCGGGCCTAGTTAGAGGCGTGATCCATCCGACGTGGTTGGCAAACCCAATCGTCGTGCGTAAGGCCAACGGGAAGTGGAGACTGTGTATAGACTTCACCGATGTGAATAAAGCATGTCCCAAGGATCCATTTCCCTTGCCGCGCATCGACCAGATTGTTGACTCCACTGCCGGATGTGAGCTACTCTCTTTTCTTGATGCATATTCAGGCTACCATCAGATTTTCATGGCCAAGGAAGATGAAGAGAAGACTGCATTTATCACTCCATGTGGCACATATTGCTTCATTCGCATGCCATTTGGACTGAAGAATGCAGGCTCAACCTTTGCAAGGGTGGTATACACTGCTTTTGAACCACAGATTCACAGAAATGTAGAGGCTTACATGGATGATATCGTGGTCAAGAGCAAGAGCAAGGATACACTGATCCAAGATTTGGAAGAGATATTTGAGAACCTGCGCAAGATCCAGCTTAAGTTGAACCCCGAGAAGTGCGTCTTTGGAGTCCCCTCCGGCAAGCTTCTCGGGTTCTTTGTGTCACAGAGGGGGATTGAAGCCAACCCCGACAAGATAAAAGCCATCGAGCAGATTGAGGCCCCGAAGCGCGTCAAGGATGTCAGGAGGCTTGCAGGTTGTGTGGCTGCCCTCAGTAGGTTCATTTCGAAGTCTGCAGAACGCGCCCTGCCTTTCTTCAAAATCTTGAAGAAGGCAGGTCCCGTGAAGTGGACTCCGGAAGCGGAGGCAGCGCTGCAAGACTTGAAACGGTACCTATCCTCCACTCCCATACTTGTCGCACCTAGGCCGCAAGAGAGGTTGCTGCTATACCTAGCAGCAACCAATCAAGTGGTTAGTGCTGCGTTAGTAGCGGAGAGGGAGGCCGACGAGGAGACTACACCACCGGCAAGCGAATCCAGCGACAAGCAGGGGGCTGCTCCGACAAGCTCTGGCCCCGACAAGGACAACTCTGCGCAGGAACAAGGAGAAGTGCGAAGAAAGATGGTGCAGCACCCGGTGTATTTTGTGAGTTCCCTCTTGCAGGGGGCTAGATCAAGATACTCCGGGGTGCAGAAGTTGCTTTTCGGCCTCCTCATGGCCTCGAGAAAGCTGCGCCATTACTTCCAAGCGCACGAGATAACAGTGGTCACTCGCTTTCCGTTGAAGAGGATATTGCACAATCCGGAAGCAACTGGCAGGATCGTCGAGTGGGCACTGGAGCTGTCAAGCTTTGGTCTCAAGTTTGAAAGTACTTCAACTATTCAGAGCCGAGCCTTGGCAGAATTCATAGCTGAATGGACCCCAACGCCCGATGAGGAAGTTCCAGAAACAAGTGTACCCGTACAAGAAGCGACAAGTGAATGGGTAATGTACTTTGATGGTGCCTTCTCGCTGCAAGGCGCCGGTGCCGGCGTGGTACTCATCGCGCCCACCGGAGAGCACCTCAAGTATGTTATCCAGATGCACTTTCCCAGGGAGCAAGCGACAAACAATACTACTGAGTATGAAAGCTTGCTTGCCGGCCTCAGGATTGCGGCCGAACTTGGGATCAGGAAGCTAATTGTCCGGGGAGATTCTCAGTTGGTGGTCCGACAAGTTAACAAGAGTTACCAGAGCCCTTTGATGGAAGCTTATGTAGATGAAGTGAGGAAACTTGAAGAGCACTTTGAAGGTCTGCAGATGGAGCACGTCCCGAGAGCTCAGAATGAAATTGCAGATGGCCTTTCAAAGTGTGCTGCGATGAAGTTACCTGTGGAACCAGGGACCTTCTTGCTCAAGCTAACTCAGCCATCCGTTACACCATCAATTGGGCAGTCCAAGAAGAGAAAGTTGGTCTCCGACGACTACTTGCCGGCGGATCTCCCCGAGGCCGCCGCCAAGGTCCCCAAGATCAACGACCAGAACGCTGAGGAACAGTTTGCTCCTGCAGACCCAAGGGCCTGTACAGTTGAAGCAATCGTTCTCGACAAGCCTCGCCCCGGCGAGCTTGCCGGGGGGCCGTTAGCTCCGGCAGAATCGGAGATTCTTGCCGTAGAAGCTGAGGTCCCCGCAGCGGCCCTCATGCCTTTAGTCCTTGCTGTTGAGCCTCGAGCTCCGGCATGGGCGCAGCCGATCGTCCGTTTTCTGCAAGCTGGAGAACTTCCCGACGACCCAGCAGAGATAGAGAAGATAACAAGGCAGTCCAGTATGTACTAGTTCGTGGATAACGAGCTGTACAGAAGAAGACTCAATGGTGTCAGGTTGAAGTGCATTTCCAGAGAAGATGGACAGAAGCTGTTGGCAGAGATACACGGAGGCATATGTGGCCACCACATTGGCGCAAGGGCACTTGCCGGGAAAGCTTTCCGGCAAGGGTTCTTTTGGCAAGAAGCCCTCCAAGATGCAACTGCACTAGTAACCAAGTGTGAAGCGTGCCAGTTCCATGCAAAACAAATTCATCAGCCAGCTCAAGCTTTCCAGACGATTCCTTTGTCCTGGCCCTTCTCGGTCTGGGGGCTCGATATCCTCGGCCCCTTCCCCCGAGCTATCGGGGGCTTTGAGTACTTGTACGTTGCAATCGACAAGTTCACAAAGTGGCCAGAAGTGGAACCAGTGAGGAAGGTGACAGCACAGTCAGCGGTCAGGTTCTTCAGGTTGATTGTTTGCCGTTTCGGAATCCCTAACAGGATCATCACCGACAACGGTACGCAATTTACTAGTCGCACCTTCATGCAGTACGTCCAAGACCTTGGCGCCAAGGTCTGTTTCGCTTCTGTTGCTCACCCGAGGAGCAACGGTCAAGCGGAGAGGGCCAATGATGAAGTGCTGCGTGGACTCAAGACAAGGACCTTTGACAGGCTGTGCAAGTGCGGAAGAAACTGGATAGAGGAGTTACCGGCGGCTCTTTGGTCAATCAGAACAACGCCAAGTTGAGCCACCGGACAGACACCCTTTGCTCTAGTCTATGGAGCAGAGGCAGTTCTCCCCACGGAACTCGTATACGGATCTCCTCGAGTGCTCGCTTATGATGAGTTCGAGCAAGAGCAACTGCGACAAGATGATGCATTGCTCCTCGAGGAGGAACGTCTCCAGGCTGCTGTACGAGCTGCTCGATACCAGCAAGCCTTGCGTCGCTATCATAGCTGCAAGGTTAAGGCCAGGAGTCTCGAGGAAGGCGACCTTGTTCTTCGGCGTGTTCAGTCCGCCAAGAATTCCAACAAGTTGACGCCGAAGTGGGAAGGCCCTTATCGGGTGAGACAAGTCACAAGGCCCGGCGCTGTCCGCCTTGAGACCGAAGAAGGCTTACCGGTGAGCAACTCCTGGAACATAGAGCATCTTCGCAAGTTTCACCCATGAGGCGCGGTTGCCGTGATCCGCTCCGGCAACCACCTTTTGTACAAGCCTTGCCGCTGTTGCATGTAACCCTTTGTACAAAGCCGGGCACAGATCCCGTGCATCAGTAAAGCTTTTGTGTTTTGCGCTATTTGCCTTCCCATGCTTTTCTTCGCTATTTGCATGCATTATTTGGCATCCTGTGCGACACACGTATCCGGTAAGCATTAGTACGCCGAAAGGCCATATACTTGTTTCCCTCTTCTTTCTTTTCCTGTTAAGCAGAAGGAATGTTCCTCGCGCACAAGTTTGCCGGGGGGGAAGGAGATGGAAGATGAACCGAGTGCTGTTCAAGAAAGAGAAGCCTTACCGGGAAGCAAGCAAATATATGAAAGCTAAGTTACCAGAATTTGAGCAATTCAAATTTTTAAATTTTCGTTATCTTCCTTGAACAACCACACTTTGTACGGAAAACCTGTGCGCGGAGGAACTTACCCGTGGCTAGCCGCACCCTTATCTTGTTTTCGAGTACGCTCAACGACTCGAGTGAGCTGCGACAAGTGTCGCGCCCTTGTTTCGTTTGCGAGTTCGCTCAGCAAGCTAAGTGCGTTGCAACTAGCTGCGGCAAGGTTGCTTGCCGGTAAGACCTTAGCCAGCAGGCTGCTCAGAGTCCAGCACTCAGCGCTCGCAGCAAGGGCCCCTTGCCGGCAAGTCCCCTAGAAGCGTAGGGTTAAAAGCATACAAAGTAAAGGACCAAAGCAAGGGAGATAACACTGCATCGATTGCTCAAAATAAGATAATATCTTACGAGGGATAACTTGTCGCAATCACTAATAGATTCGTGTCCATGGCACACTTTGCAGCAACAAAAGAGATAAAGAAAAGGAGGCCTAATCTACGCGGTCGCCTTCAATCCTAGAGATCTTGTTCACTTTGGCGATGATGTGGGCGACCTGCGCCTTCAGCGCCTCCATATCCGCGTCGGCCGGCAAGCTGCGGAGAACGTTGGCGAGGTTTATACCAGGATTGCGGTACACTATCTTCGTCAAGACGCGCTCCAGAGTTCCCGCGCAGAGCTGGCGTGACTCCTCGGCCAGTTGCGCGGGGAGCTTCTTCTGAAGATTTGCAAGAGCCGGCGCGATCCCTCTGAAGAAGAGGCTGAGCTTGGCGTTGTGGGGGAGGTTTGGATCCGGAGAGTATATGAGATGCTCAACCCTCAGCGCCATCAGCTCCTTGTCAATGCTAGCTGCAGAGGCCACCAGGTCTTCGGTCCATACCTCGATGGTTTGGCGGAAGTTGTTGGTCGCTGTGGTGGCGCTCTCCACCAAGCCTCGCTCCTTGCGGAGCTCGTCCTTTAGCTTAGTTTCCCGGTCCCGGACGGCGTCAAGAGAGTCCTTCAGCGTGGAAACCTTCAGCTCCAGATCTGCAATCGAATCCTTGGCGGCCTTCAGCTCGTCGCCTTGCTTGGAAAGGCGCACCTGGAGTTCAGAGTTAGTGTGGGCATCCTTCTCGCGCTCTGTGTTGAGCGCGGTGACCCTCTCCGTGCTCGCCCTCAGGAACTCCTCCAGCTGCGCAACCTTGGCCTCGAGGTCTTTCTTGGCGGTCTCTGCTGTGGCGGCGGCAGCCTTCGCCTCCTTCAGCTCTCCGCCAAGGGCTTGCTCCCGGGCGGTAAGGTCTTCCTCGTGGGCGTCGAGGTTGACCTTCCGTTGGGTGAGCTCTCCTTCTCGCCGGGACAGCTCTTCTCCGTCGAGTCGCTGCTGCTCCTCGGCCTCGGCCTTCTCCAAGAGCCACTCCTGGTACTCCCCGGCGAGCCTCTCGCGCTCCTCCGCCACGTCGCGGAGGGCAGCCTAGTTGGCGGCTCGGAGCTCCGCCGCGCGCTTCTCCATGTCAGCTGCGGCCTTGGCGGTGAGGGCCTCCCGAGATTCAAGTTTCGCCTGCCTGGCCCGGTAAAGGGCCAGGAGCCGATGAAGCAACTTCTCCTCCTCGGGCCCGTCACTCCCGCCAGGCGCCTCGACGATCTTCAGCCCCGCGGAGGCGAGGACCTCTCCATCAAAGGCCTCTCCCTCCGCGGGGGCTCGCGACGAGGATCCCCACGTCACTTGCATGAAGACGCCGTTGGGGGCCTCAAGGTAGTAGGCGGACTGCTCCTTCTCGGTGGAGGGGTCGGCGGCCGGCGCAGCGCTTGACGCTCCTGCCGCCTCCGGGCCGGCAGTATGGCCGCCGTCCCCCTCCCCGGCCGCTGCGTCTGCGGTCGGAGTGGTCTCCTCCGCGGCAGGCTCGGCGGCTCCCGCCGTGTCTTCAATGACAGGAGCGTCGCCGCCGTCGCCCTGCGCGCCCCCCTCCTTGACGATGACCTCCGTCTCCATCCGCTCCGGGGGAGGGGGATCTGATAGAAGAAGAAGAAAAAGAAAGGAAAAAGTTCAAGCAAATATCCAAAAAAGACAAGTCCGAGAAGACGGAGTTACAAGACCTACCTTGGCGGACTTCGTCGACGGCAGGCTCCCTCGCCGAGGAGCTCTCCCTTGGCGGGGTGGCCTCCCTCGCCGGGCTGCTCGCCCTTGGCGGGGTACTCGCCCTTGGCGGAGTACCCGCCCTTGGCGGAGCGCTCTCCCTCGCCGGAGAGTTCGTCCTTGGCGGGGACGGCGGGGCCTGCGGCTCCTCGGGGGTGATCTCCGGGTGCTCCTGTGGCTGCGGCTCCACCTCTGCACAAGACAATCAAGACAAGACAAGAACAACAAGATGTTAGTATAAACAAGATCCTCAAGCGCGCCCGACGAGCGGAAAGTGCAAAACCAGACTTACGCTGGGGGCTGCGCTGGGGGCTGCTCCTCGGAGCAGCGCTCGGGTCCGGCAAGCTCGTCGCTGGCGTATCCCCTGTCGCCGCGACGGGCGAGTCGTCCTCGACCTCGACGACGGGAACCTTGGCCTTTTTCGCCACTCGCTGGGCCAGGGTCCTGAAATCAAAGCAAGAAGCAAAAATCAGGATCATCCAAGAAGAAATCAAGAATCCAAGTTAAAAGAAGATACAAAACTTCAAGTCCTTACTCCTGTTCCTCGTCGTCGTCGTCGTCGCTCAGGGCGGAGAAGTCGAACGCCACCTGAGGCGCGTCCGCGCGAGGAGCAGGAGGAGAAGGCTCCCTCGGGCGCTTGGCGGTCCCCGGGGCTGGGGGCTGCGAAGACCCGGCCCCTGTGGACGCCGAGGCCCGAGGAGCGGGCGGAGCGGCTGCTCCGCTCTGTGAAGACCCTCCTCCACTTGGCGCTGACGTACGGGGCACCTCCGTCGCGGCCTGTGTGCGGGGCGCCTCCACCGCAGTTGGCGCTCCGGGCGCTCCCGTCACGACTTGGCTCCCCCGGGTAGCTCGCGCCGCCCGGCGAGCTGGTTGTTGTCGGGGCGCCTGCGCCCTCGTCGTCGTCGTCGCCTTGCGGAGACGTTTCAGCGAAGATCGCCTGGGACTTGCCCGAGGTGGGGAGGTCTCTGATGACGAAGAGACGTCGTCGTTATAGAGCCCCAGAGATCCACCGGAGTCTTGGCCGGCCCCGGTGTCCTCCTCCTCCTCCTCGGCCGGCTCGCTGGGCCCAGCGCCCTGCCCTGCAGCCGTGCTCCCTCCGGCGCCTCCGCTCCCTCCGGCGCCACCGCTCCTTCCGGCGCCTCTGCTTCCTCCGGCAACCTCGCCCCTTGCCGCGGCCTCGGTCACAACTCCGGGGATCCCGGTGTGTCTCAAAGAAGGGACCCCGGCGAGCTCGTCGGGCGGAAGCTTCAGCAGCCTACGGATCTCCGCCTCCTCTGCTTGGCAGGACGCCTCCGCAGCCTCTGCCTCTTCAACCGTGAACCCGAACTCTCCTGCCGCTGCGGCTGCAGCGGCCTCTTCTACCCGAGAAGCTATATAAGCAATCTCCCGGTCAGTGGTGTCCCGGGTGAGCCCCTTGATCTCATCCTTGTTCTTCGGCACCTCCACCAGGTTGTCGAAGAAGCTCATGATGGCATCTGGCTTGGGCGGTATCCATGTGCGGTCCACGCCATGCGAGTCGCATGCGGGCATCATTGCGCGTAGGGGATCCCGGGACGTGCTGTTGTAGAGGGGCACCACTCCCCGGGGAGCTCTGAACCACTCTGGGTGGGCCGGGTCGTGCTTAAAAAGTTCCCAGACCATCCCCTTCAGCTCCAGCGACGTGAAGTTGAAGTTTAGCCCTAGGCGCAGTCTCATTATGTCCGCCGCGTTGCCGTACTCCCATGCTGGCCTCTTCCTATCCTGTAGAGGGGCGATGCGGCGGCGGAGGAAGTCTACTCCCACTTCTCCCATGGTCAACTTGGCTACCCGGAGACGAAGAATTCAGAAAAGGGGGGACAAAGGCCGCAGTGGAAGAAAACAGCGAAGAAGAAGTACCCGCCGGGGTAGATGTCCTTGGCGGCGGCGGGATAGGCTCTGGTTCGGGGGTGCGCCTTGGTCTCCTTGGCCCAGAACAAGTAATACTTGTTCCAGAGCTCCCGCGCGCTGAGCCTTGGCGCGAAGACGACATTCCTCTTCCGCAGAAGAGCAAGCCTCGCCGCCTGCTCAAATTTCTCCTTCTTGGTCTTCTCCGCCTTCGCCTTCTCGATCTTCGGGGCCATGGCGGAGGCGGCGAGGGAAGGAGGGCGAAGAGTCCGGCGGCGCCGCGGATGCGGAAGACGGCGGAGGAGGTTTGGAGGCGAAGCGCAAAGGGGAATTCCTGGAGATGGAAGAAGAAGCAATGAAGGCGAAGTAAGGTAACGGCCCCTGCTTCCTCTGCTTTTAAGGGGGAAGTGGGGGACGCTCCGCATTTCCCCATTAAAGAACGTGGCCACGTCCCCTCCCACGACGCCGCAATCGACGTGTGCCGTTACGGAGGGACGCGGCGGATGCGGAAGTGGATTCGGCGTGCCGTGGGCCGCGCGTGCCCGTGCACTGTTTTGGGCCTGGCCCAACAGCGCTCGGCACCGCGTGTGGCCCAGGCCCGGGGGCTCCTGTCGGTGTACTAAGATAGGGGTACCTCAGTACCCCAACTCGTGCACGGGCAGTAGCAGCTTCCCGCGGCAGGGCCTACCACGTGCTTGCCGGAGACCTTCCTGATCCATATAAAGCCATTCAAAAACAAAGTATACAAGACGGAAGATCGAGACCCCGGCAAGTGGAGCTTGCCGGGAAGGCCGTCCCAGGCTCAAGATTACCTTGCTCACACAAGACCCTGGCCAGAGAAGCTCGCCAGGAAGACCAGAAGATCACATTTCAGAAGACATGCCTCGGCGCGGCATGCGCCCCGGCAGGGCCCGTGGAGCGACAAGCTTCAGAGCCCGACAAGCTTCCGGGCCCGGCAAGGTCAAGGCCCCGGCAAGGTGCTTGCTGGAGAGAGTTACGCTGTGTGCCCGCGCTCCAGCTCATCGAACCACGCGTCGCCCTGGGGCCATTCCAGGGACGCGTGGCGGATGGTTGTGCAGCCTGGGGGACACGGTGGCACTCCACGGTGACGAAGCCATCGCCGTGGCAAACGAAGACGCAAGGGCGGGCGCTTTTGGGGTCGACGGTGACGGGCATTTAATGCCCTTGTCCCCCACTGTCAAAGTAGGTGATGACCACTGTTCATCCACTGTTCATCCACTGTTCATCCACTGTTCATCCACTGTTCCCGCACTGTTACAACTACCACCAAAGTTACTTTTTTACCCCTTTCTCCTACGTTGACACCTGTCGGTGACCCCTTGAGCTATAAAAGGAGGCCCATGCACAACGTAGAGGGGGTTCGGAACCTAGATCGCTCATTTGCTCGGGGTAGCTAGTTCTTCAAGCTCCCGAGCTCCCCAACTCAATACAAACTAAGCAGGAGTAGGGTTTTACGCGTCCATCGCGGCCCGAACCTGGGTAAACTGCCCGCGTGCTCTCCACGATCTGCTCTTTGTGCTCCCTCCGCTCCCTTACCGCACGAACAAGGGGCTCCGGTCCCATAGGTGCTCGTGGTGGACAGTTTCCCCCGACAAACTCTTTCTCGATAATGATGTCTGTAACCTCCTGGTACTTGTTGCAGACACATGCATGCCTTTGTTATATGTTGATCATACTTGCATATGAAAAACGAGCTTTCCGCAAAACTGCCAATCTAGCAGTAGAGCCTTGCATAATTATTATGTCATCACACTTGGGTTGCTTGCGAGTACATTCAAATTACTCATTGGCTTGCCACTGATTATTTTTTTGGCTAGGCATGAGAGAACAGGATATGATGAAGATTCCTTGGTGACGAGCATGCGAGCTAGGATGCTTCCCAATCAGAATGCCTGTAGGGTTAAGGCAGATGGCATGGGTCCAAGTTACTATTGAAGATTTCCGCTGCGATGATATACTCAAGACTTGACCATAATGGTCCTATTTGTGTAATACGGTATGTAAGGATGTAAGACTCTTGTTATTCAGCTTCTGTGTGTTCAGTGAGCATTGATATCTGGGATAACTGTACACGTGCATTCGATGATCACGACTTATGAGTCGGGGTCCCCACAGAGCTGGTATCAGAGCCATCCTGACTATAGGAAGCCTTAGTTAGCATGGTCGTTAGTTAGGGTAAAACTATTTCCAAAACTATTACTAGTTTTCAAAACTGTCTATACTTCTCTTCCCTTCTCAGTTTTTCGAAAACTAGGCTATACCTAATCTCTTCCCCCGTCAAAACTGTTGGTCGCTAGAACCCTTATGCCCCTGACCACTGGATTTTCTGTAATCCACGTGGAGTGCACCTTGCCAAACACTCACCCACCACTTCTGCACGCAAGAGTGGCGACACCACGACAAGACGATACCAACAAAAAATCCATCCTCGAGGAATGAGGACATGAAGACCCAGAAGATGGTGACACCCTTGACAGTGCCCTAGGATGATGCAACATTGGCCTACGATGACCAGCGTATGGTTTATGCAAGACCATGATATACCTCGCTAATAGAGTAACCTTGTCACTACCGTTGTTGTATCGGCAACCACTGGTGGATGAGAACCTCGCCATTTGGTCCGCCTCACTATAGTGAGCAGGAAAACGGTTCTCTTCGTCCCCCGCTCTTGGTATTGATGTTGTCACCAACGAAACTGACATGTTGGACCCCTATTATGCCTTGTTATTGTCATTGCATACGGATTGCCTACCTGGTACCCTCGACACCCCAGAAGGCACAAGGGATCGTCATGATTAGAGAGACAAGAGAAGACCAAGTCAACACCAGCTACAAGGAGACCCCTTCACCACATCACCTCATCAGGCGAGAGGTTGTTGAAGATTCTTCAGGCTCAACCCGGATCGTTCATCAAACAACTACGAGGCACATAGCAACACCTGAGGAAAACTCAGAAGACTGCACGAGGCACAAGTCATGACTGCTGAGTCCGAGAACCCCTAGGGTAGGATGAGTCGTGTACCCCCTATGCGCAGTCGAGTCCGTGTGATGGTTCGAATAGAACCATGATTGTGTGTTGCTTGATTTTAATTGTTGTGTTTTGATATAAGTCGCACTTTTGCCCTAGGAAACAAGTGCATGGCTATATCATCTTCCTTGCCTTGTTTCTTTTGTTTCGGCCTTTTTGCACCTGTTTGTTTGCACCTGCACTATAGAACCCCCTTTAGGCATTCCCCTCCTCTATGCTACTTTTTCCCTCTCTTCTCTCTCCCCAACTGAAGACCCGCAAGACAAGATGCACCAAGGATTCTACCTCGGCAACCAACTGGCACTGAAGACTTCTGCTACAACCTCCACGACCAAGTGCAACCCCGTGAAGTTATGTTTAAACCTCCAGGCTAGAGACCCATTCCTAGACCCTTTGAGACTTCACGAGACACTCTAGCACGAACCCTTAACCATGTGCTTAACCCATAGAATTGCAAGAGAACCAGTTAAGCCTCTGCAACCTTGCACAACACCGGGTTCATAATGGAACTAGTGGACACAGTGAGTGAGCACATTTTCATCCTAATATAGCACAAGAACTGACAATGCCATAGATAGACCAATTTGAGGATATAAGACAGATTACATGGTGGCTTTATATCAGTGACTTCGAGGAATTATCTGAGACCTTGATGGATTGTGAGGTTTTCATGTTGGTGGGATCATGATTAATGGGGTGGCGTAACTTTCACCACCCCGGAATAACTTGGGTTTGCAGGGCAATTGTGGTTGCAAGATGAATTCTTGGAGGTGTAAGGATTTGACATGATCATATAATGTTGATGGGAGATAGTTGACATTTTGAGGATGACTTGGGGAAAATGTAGGAATTCTCGTCGGGCATGAGATTTGGATTTAAGTAGGTGATTCTGGTTGGGTATAGATGCTAAGTATGTCTGAATGGTTCGGAGTAAATTGGATTTAGACCAATGATCCTGATCATGATACCATGCTTCTCGGTGGACAATAAACTAGGAGATTGGATTATTTGTCGGAGTTGATTTAGGGATCTATATAATCATGACCTTGGAGTTTACTTGACCCGGATGTTGGGAATTTGGTGGACTTACTATCGTAATGCATAGCCTTTCCAAGTATTTGGGTATTATAGGAACTTGAGATCTTGCGGAACATCGTAGACATCAGATTTGTAGAATTATTGGATTATGTGGTGAATGATGGAAATTATCGGGCTATTGGAGTTGATCTATAGGAAGGAAACAAAATCTTGGAGTGGCATATGACGTGTTTCCTTAGAATAGAATGCATTATCTTGAACCTTGTAAGAATAGATTGAGTGCTTGGATTGTGGAGTTTAATTAAAGCTTAGCAGCATGTATGATCTACCCATGGATTTTAGGGGTAGACATACATATGGATTTGGGGATAGTAGACAAGTACAATTTTGTTAGACCGCCTCTTGAGAGTCATGAGGTTA
This sequence comes from Secale cereale, assembly GCA_902687465.1. NCBI lineage: Eukaryota > Viridiplantae > Streptophyta > Magnoliopsida > Poales > Poaceae > Secale > Secale cereale. The sequence goes on from LR738714.1 coordinate 618,389,784, forward strand.
TGTATGGCATGAGTGGTGATTGAAGTTGGTCTATACAAGAGGATGCATTTAATGGTATAAGGTTATTCGTTTGGAATACTAGATAGAGCTATTGGCATCTCAGAAACCGTGCTTAAGGATAAGATAATAAACATTCACTCACTCACTAGAATCCTTGAAACCCTTAAGCCCCACCAAGCCACAACCTGGTCAGATCCCGACCACGGGCCTTGGCTCTAAGTCAGGAAGACCTTGCAAATACTCAACGGAAACCACCACCAATACCCCAGCCTACCTTGCGTACGCCATTGACTTCATGGAGTACTTGGACAAGTTAGTTGTCATCTTTATTTGGCAACATACTTGACTACCCGAAGACGAAGGAAGAGCTATGCAGCTGGTTAGAATATGATTGAAGACCGACATGTCAAGAAGGAAGAACTACATCGACCACGATCATCAAGAGATAAACTTCCGCGTCGAAGATCGGGCGTATCTGCAAACCACTCCTCTCGAAGAAACGAAGCATTTCCATGTCGAAGGAATGCTCACACCAAGATTTATCGACCTTCTTCAAGACCACTGCAAGTCATATAGTAGACGGCTAGCAGCTAGATTTACCACCTGAGATACCCACCGTGTACCAAATATTCCACGGGTCACCACTCTGGAAGTACTTCTTGCTTCCTAACTAGCCCGGTCCCCGCAAGGACATCGATCACCGAGCCTTTGACATCTAGCTCAACCTAACCCATACAAGAGACCCCTCAGCAGCCTGCATCAAAGAGGGCAACAAGCAAGAAGCCACACCACCAAGTACTTCAAGATTCCATGGAGCACCACTCGGAAGCAGAACCAACAAGAAGAAGTGAAGACTACCCCATATCCAAGTTTTCGTATTCCATTCCACGCCTAGTCCGGGAATCTCGGGGACGAGATTCTTGTAAGGGGGGTAGATCTGTCACACCCTGATTTTCATGCCACAACACTTAAGCTAATAATTATGCTAAAATGTGGTTTGGCAAAAACTTTTGAGTGTTCTTGTCTTTGCTTAATTGATTTTCTGTCTGCTATTTGTTAGTGCTCTAAAAATCAAATAAATCATCCAACTCTTATACTTCATCTCCTTGATCCAAAACCTTTTCCCAATGATCATGCCATGTGTATAGACCAGTATAGTATTTTCTTATAAAAATATTTTGGCCAAATAGTGTTTTCTAAAATTAGTTTTCCAAAAACCCCTGAATTGAGGTTTGCACTACAAGTACCTTATTTAGGGTGTGAAAAATCTTTCTAAAAGTATATTTGAATCCTATTAGGTATAGGACTCCCAGAAACCACAAAATTATAATTTTGAAAGTTATTTTTATATTTTATTTAAAAGCTTTTTCTTAAGGCCAGAGATGGTCTTTAATAGGTAAAAATTATTAATTATTTCAAAAATATTTGCCAAAATTTAGGGAAACTCATAGGACATATATTGTCCATATATAAGAGTTTCAACACATGGTCATGTTCAAAATATTGGACAAATCCTTCCAAAACCCTTTCTGGATATTTCAAGCTTTTGAAATATTTACAAAGGAAATGTTCTCCAAAAATTCCAGGGAAATTCCATCATGTCAAATATGACATATGTGATGATCTTACAAGGCCTCATGCCTTGAAGATCAAGGAAACATCATCTAATCCCCTCAAAACCATTTCTGTCCATTTTGAATTTTGAGCAACTTTACATTGCCAAACTTGTCCAAATGCTCTCAAACTTGGTGCACATGCTAAAATGATGTAATTATACATCTATGACAAATGGCACAAGTTTTGGAGAAGGAAAACTTGATCTAAGTGCCCCAAAACCCTTTCTGACCAGATCCAAATTTGAACAACTCTACATTGCCAACTTTTTACTTGGGGCCTCAAATTTTGTGGACATGTTCACAACCCCAAATGATGACACTACACCAAGTGGTGCATCAAGGGGAGATGATTTGCTTAACCTAATCTTGAGAAATCCATTTTTGTTGATTTCTAGGGTTTACAAAAGTTGCATTGGCAACTTTGCCCAAATGAGCTCAAATTTGGTGGAAGGGCCTAAATATATGTGACATTTGATCCTGTTAAGTCTCATGTCAAGTGGAGTTATTTTGCTTGCCCAAAACTGCATCAAACACCTTCTGCCATTTTTCCAAAACCATTGTTTTGACCCCTTTCCCTATTCCCCTTTACCTCAAATTATTACCACAGGTAAACCTGGTCATCTTCTACCTCCTGTAACTCACCCATGCCTCAGCTCAATCATTGGAGGGGGTAAAACCCCATTTTACTCTTCTGGACAGCAGCTTTCTCCTCCTCTTTCACCTCCCTCCTCACTCCAGTGGCTCTCCATGGCATCCAAGACCACCTCCCTATATTTTAATACTCCCTCTACCCCCTAGACACAATTGGCCACACCCTGGACGCCAGAGCAATGCCATGGCATGCAATGGCCGCGCTATGGAGCGCGCTACAGTGCCCTGGCGCACTATAGCCACCCGCAATCAGGAGCACCCGACCACCTCGGGCCTTCCCCTCGTGTCCCCCGAGGTCGCCTCGACGTCCATGTCACGCAACGCTGTCGGCCCCTTCCTCCTTCTCCCTCCTGCTGATCCTCTCGCACGCGCACTGGCCGACCGCGAGCTCCAGTGAGCGAGCTCACACGCGCGCGCTGTCCCGATGCTCCCCGCTCTTTCTCTCCCTTCCTCTCGACCTGGACCAACCCCACGAACTCCCCGGACACACCCACGCGCGGCCCCGTGACCCGTGGCGACGCCAACATGCTCGCCGGCGCACGGGACCTCGGTGGACCGTCGCCCGCCTATTTAAAGGCCACCCTCGAGCCCCCTTGCTGCTCCTTTGGCACTCTCCCTCTCCCGTACGCCCCCAGGACAACCCATTGCTCCTCCCGTGCCCCCATTCGAATCCACGGCCGGGAACCTCGCCGCCGGCCTCCGCTCGAATTCGTGCCAACCCGAGCCCCCTCTCTCCACCTCTCCACTCCAGAGCACCACCAGAACCACCGCCAACACTCCCCGCACTCCACTTCGTCCTCCCCACGCCTGAGTCGCCGTGCCCAACACCGCCGACGCCATCCTCCGCCGTGGCTGATGGGGCGCTCGCATCTGGCCGTCCCCGTAGTCGTGGCGTACCTCGTCGGGTGCGGCACGCTCTCCTAAACACGCCGGTGCGCTGGGCGTTGACAGAGGTGGCCGGTGCCGCCGAGGAGAACGCCGGCGCCGCTCGGCCTCGCCTCCCCTGCCTCTGCTCTGTTCGAGCGGGAGGTAGGCGACGGCCTGAGAGCTGGGCCCCGCGCGTCAGTGAACCAGCGGGAGGGCCCCGCCCGTTTAAGTGGAAACGGATTCTGCGAAATCTGCCTCCCCTGCGCGAAGACGTATTCCCACTGGGCGCCTTCGACGTCGCCAGGCTCTATCTGCGCGCAGCTGAGCAGCTGGGCCGACCCAGGGCCCTGCGGCGCTATACTGCGCCCAATACGCAGTATAGGTATAGCTCCCCTTCCCCTTTTCTTTTTCCTTTTCCAGATAAATTGTAAAATCTCCCAAATATTCAAATGAACTCCAAATTTGATGATTCAAATTTCTAGTAGTTCATAAAATCATGCTCTATCATATGGTGCAACATGCACATTTTTCCAAAGAATTTTCCTTCACAAATATTATCAAAATGTCATTATTCATTTTCTGTGATGAACTTTAGAAAATCACAGAGAGCTCAAATTTGATACAAATGCAGTGGTTCAAATTCCTAGGTGCTTGTCATATCCAAACTTAGTTTTGGAATATTTTTATTAATACTTTTTGTACCCCACCAAATAATGAGCCATTTCTTCATATTAATCAACTTTGCAAAATCCTAGGGAATTCATTTGAACTCCAAATCCAGTGAAACCAACTCCTAGATGCTTCTAAAATCATGACTTGTTAGATGGGTGCCTTTGCTCATTTTTCAAAAATATATTTCTGTACACTTCTTTCAAATCCATAAACCCCTTGATTCCATCATATTGAAATGTTCCAAACTATCCATTGATCCAATACCTATGAAACCACCTTGGTTATTTTTCATATGACCAGAGGTATCCTAGAAAAGTCCAACTCCTATTTTTAGAGCACTTTTATTTTTTGCTTTGTCGTGTTGCTTATTATGATTGTTTCCATCGTTAGTTGACGAAATAAACGGAGTACTCGGAGATGGACCAGAAGGTTTGAAGACTCGGAAGGATAAGGCAAGCAGCCCTTTGACCATGTTCGAGAAACCTTTTTATGCATGTCTCGTAGCACCTTATTATCAATGCATCGGAATCATGTTAAGGTGGAGACCACTTTGGTTGCTACCTTTGTTACTTACTATTGAAACTTGCATCAAGCATGACCCTACCTTCCTATGAGGGTTATGTGGGTGGGAGTAGTTAGGTTGCTATTATAGTGGCTACGCAAATGGGACGGGAATATGCATGGTGACGGAGGCAGAGTATCTTCAAAAGACTTTTTGAAAACCCCGTCGGGTGCCATTTATGCCCGAGGGAGATGGTGATATGGTAAACCACTTGATGACGAAGTGGTGTACCAAGACAAGTGAGTGTGAAGTTTTTCAAACGGATTTGTTTAAGTTGCGACCGTTATTCCAACTTTACATGCGCAACCACTCTACCCTTATATGGGAAAGGGCATTATTGATTACCTAGGTCGATACTAGCATGGTGCCCGCATTACCAGTGACGGGGGTGACATGAGGTCACTCTCGGGACGGGGTCGTGCTTGGATAGGTGGCCATGACTGTTTTCACAGGGCACCGAACACACCGTTGGTACCCCGTGCCCATGGTATGTGAAATGGGAGCGAGGCTCCAAAAATCTTAAGATGTGAAATGTGGGGCACGGGAGTTACTACCAATCGAGTGGACTCCATATTAGTGTCGCCTAGGGAAAGATAGTGATCGGGTGCTTACCCCGGGTACTTGAGGTACCACGGGTCGTGGATGTCATAGAAGTTCCCCGGATCTAGTGGGTAAAGTGTGCAACCCCTCCAGAGTGTAAAGCTATTCGAATAGCCGTGTCCACGGTCAAGGACAGTTGGGTAACCACTCTTGGGCTACGTCCAATGTTTGTGAAACCTGGTGTGTGAGTGCGAGGAAACAACTCGGTTCAGTGATTTTGTTGGTGTGATTCTTGAGGAAGTCACAATGAGCTTGAGCATGAGTTGATTACAACTCTTTCTCGATAATGATGTCTGCAACCTCCTGGTACTTGTTGTAGACACATGCATGCCCTTGTTATAAGTTGATCATACTTGCATATGAAAAATGAGCTTTCCGCAAAACTGCCAATCTAGCAGTAGAGCCTTCCATAATTATTCTGTCATCACACTTGGGTTGCTTGCGAGTACATTCAAAGTACTCATTGGCTTGCCACTTGTTATTTTATTGGCCAGGCATGAGAGAACAGGATATGATGAAGATTCCTTGGTGACGAGCATGCGAGCTAGGACGCTTCCCAGTCAGAATGCCTATAGGGTTAAGGCAGATGGCATGGGTCCAAGTTATTATTGAAGATTTCCGCTGCGATGATATACTCAAGACTTGATCATAATGGTCCTATTTGTGTAATACGGTATCTAAGGATGTAAGACTCTTGTTATTTAGCTTCTGTGTGTTCAGTGAGCATTGATCTCTGGGATCACTGTACACGTGCATTCTGTGATCACGACTTATGAGTCGGGGTCCCCACACTATGTGAAGGACATGTCTACAAGACCGAGAAAAAGAAAAGATAAGGAAGCGAATACATCATACGATGAGCCAAAGCGCCACATAGTTCTTTCAGGAAAAAGGGACATCCTGGGAGTGGAGGGCAGGACAGACATATCTGAAGATTATGAAAAGTTTTATGAAATTCCTTCTTTCAAAGTCAAGGCTGACCCAAGCATCCTGATAAACGATGAAGATTATCCATGGTTACGGCGCAATAAGCAAATGACACAAGAGAAGAAAAAGTGAAGACTTTTTTCCGCAACTATTATGATGATACCATGCCAACTTTGTAACAGACGAGTATGATACCATTGTCCGTTTTGTACATGCATATGCTATGCCAACTTTTTTAGAGTTCATTTGAAAACTATGAATTTAGGTCGAATTTTCTCTATAGGTGCATCTATGTTCATTTTTTAGTAAAGTTAACCACAAACTTGTGATTCACACAAATTTCAAATAATTCAAATTTTAACTATTCAAATTTGAAAACTAATGGGACTAACAGAAAGTTTATAATTAAAAAATAAAGCAAAAAACAAAAGAAAATAAATAATGCAGAAAACAAAACAAAAAAACTGGAAAAAATAGGGCTCGCCCCTGGCCCATGACCATTAGTCCCGGTTTGTGCCACAAACCGGTACTAAAGGGTTGGTCCTGTTACGCTCAGAGTTTAGTCCCACCTCGCCAACCGAAGGGCGCCCACACCGGTTTATAAGTCCGTCCCTCTCTGCCTTGTTGAGCTCCTCTCAAAGTGAAAATAGATGCCCCTATACAGGGAATTTGACCTAAATTCATAATTAATTTCTCTGAAATTCATAGAAATTGATTATGAATTTAGGTTGAATTCTCTCTATAGGTGCATCTATGTTCATTTTTAGTAAAGTTAATCACAAACTTGTGATTCACACAAATTTTAAAAAATTCAAATTTAAACTATTCAAATTTTAAAACTAATGGCACTAACAGAAAGTTTATACTTTTTGTGACCTAAAAGAAAAAAGAAATCACTACAAAACTATAAGTATTTAGTTCTAAGTAGAAATGAAAAAATAAATAGCAAAAAAGAAAAAAATGCCAATAATAATTTTTATGACTAACTAAAATTATCAAATTGAGTATAATGATAAAACATAGTAATATTAAATAGCAGGAAAAAGAATGACTCAAAAATCAATTTTTATAGTAAAGTTATTCATAAACTAGTGATTCACACAAATTTTAAAAAATTCAAATTTAAACTATTCAAATTTTAAAACTAATGGCACTAACAGAAAGTTTATAATTTTTGTGACCTAAAAGAAAAAAGAAATCACTAAAAAACTATAAGTATTTAGTTCTAAGTAGAAATGAAAAAATAAATAGAAAAAAAGAAAAAAATGCCACCTACTGGGCCAGCACGGCTTGAATACGACTAGAAACCCAACCATGGGCCAGGATTCAAACCCGCAGAAGGCCCAGCAAGCCCAACAGGCATAGCAGTATACAAATTAGGCCCGTAAGCCTGCAATTGAAAGGAGCTCGAGTGGGTTGGCGCAAGAGCGCTTATAAACCACACCCGAGCTCTCTCAACTAGCGAGGTGGGACTAAACATCCCACCGCACCCGCGCCAGTACACGACCTTTGGTCCCGGTTGGTGCCACCAACCGGGACCAAAGGCCGCCGCTTCCCGCTCTTCATGCTGCTGAAAAAGTCCTTTGGTCCCGGTTGGTGGCACCAACCGAGACTAATGCCCACATTTAGTCCTGGTTTGTGGCACAAACCGGACTAAAGGCATTACTATATAAGGCTACACTTAGGAATTTCAGTCTCATCTCCGCCCCGACGCCGACGCCGGCCCCGCCGTCGCCGTCGCCTCGCCCTCGCCTACACCGACGCCCTGCTCCTCGTCGCCGTCGCCCGCGCCCGTCGTCGCCGTCGTCGCCGCCATCGCCCGACCGCGTCGTCGCCGCGTCGGCCCTTGCCCCGCGCCCGAGCCCCTGCCCGTGGCCCGCCCCCGCACGCCGGCGCCCTCGCTGCCCCACTGTCGCCATCGTCGTCGCCAGCCACTGTGAGCCGCCGCGCTGCCCTGACACTTTTTTTATATTAATTTTTTTTCATATGTATATATAATGTGTATATATGTATGTATATGGCTATATATATGTTCAGAGCATATGTATATATAATGTGTATATGTATGTATATGTATGTATATATAATGTGTATATGTATGTATATGGCTATATATAATTTTTTTTATATTAATTTTTGTTCATGTGTAGTAATGTATTTGTTGCATATATGTAATTTTTTTAATGTATATATGTATGTGGTAGCTATATATGCATGATGATGGGGGGTGGTGGGTCGATATATACCCCCATCCCCGATAACTTCGACATGAGGGGGCGGGGGTTGATATACCCCCTCCCCGATAACTTCGACATGAGGGGGCGGGGGTTGATATACCCCCTCCCCGATAACTTCGACATGAGGGGGCGGGGGTCTGTCATCGTCGATATACCCTCCCGATAACTTCAACACGAGGGGG
>LR738714.1:618403062-618416375 GCA_902687465.1 Secale cereale
CTAAAAAACAAAAACCCCAGCCACAGAAATACGGACGCGTGGATGCCTATTGGTCCCGGTTGGTGCCACCAACCGGGACCAAAGGCCCTCCTGTCTGGGCTCTGCGCACAGGCCACGTGGAGGCCCATCTGTCCCGGTTCTTGTTTGAACTGAGACTAAAGGGCTAGGGCATTAGTACCGACCCTTTAGTCCCGGTTCAAGAACTGGGACAAAAGGCCCTTATGAACCGGGACAATAGGCCCGTTTTCTACTAGTGACTATTGCTAAACCAGTGCTACTTCTTGTTATAGACAAGCGCTACTGCTAACTTTACATGTATTTTTTACTACGTATTTGCACAAGTTTTATATAGTAGTGTAGTCATATCATAAACATACAATATGCTTGTCATATCATATGCATAATAGTCTCATCACATGATCCAACACAAATGATGCCATCTCTTATCATAATCTCGATATAACAAGTTAAGTGACATGTCTCGAATACAAGCAACCGCATGTTCATCACATACACATGTTTTGTCATCTATATCTAAACTAAGATATAGAAGAGAAGAGAGATCCCTATGAGCAAGAACGCGATAATGTAGTAGTTCTTGAGGTGCCGGTATTGATCCCTCTCTCACGCTAGCATGAACCTCAAGTAACTAGCTTCCGCTTCGGCTCTACTCTTGAACCCCTTTTGGCTGCCGCCTGAGTACCCCGACACCTGGGCCTCACACTCTGGCCACTTGTCGTATACTCCTGGGACCTCCCTATATACACGGTGTATCACTTATAGGCCATCGATGATCTATAAACCTGCATCATGACATATGAAATCATCGCTAATATGCAACATAATATAGTTGAGCAACAGAAAGAGACAGAGTTAACAAAAATAGAAGTAACATATCATAAGCATAAATCACAAAGTTCATCGTAGCCAAACTGCCCTAACTAGAGTGATCTTTTCTAGTTGAGGAGGACGGTTTAATTACACCCCAAAGTTTTGTCATGCATAAATTCAAAGTTTCATCATAGAGAAAGTAGTGAATAAACAGACACATTGTCATATATCGTCAATCACTCCAACATGTCGTGCCATCCTTCCAAATCAGGGAGGTAGTCCCCGAGCGAAGTGAAAGGCTTCATGTAGAGACTCTGAGCGGCTACGCATGTTCAGACGTCTTCCCACGACATTTTCCCTTCTTCGTAGAACATCCATGTTTTCTCGAGGACCTCCTTCATGATGACTTGGGCAAGTTCATGTTGGATGTGATAGAACAAGGCTCGGAGTCGATGATCCGGTACATTTCCCAGTTTCTTGGCAATTGCAGAATATCAGCATCGTCGGATTTAGGTGACATCCAAAGGTTCTGGCGACCCCGTCTATAATCCAGCATGCGTGGATGACATATAACCCATCACTGAGAGTGCCTAGCTAGTGGTTGCTAGATGCAGTCTTATGGCCGAAGCAGGACACACACTTCCTTGTATTCTTGACCATGATCTCTCCACCCCGGTGGCCGTAGCTTAAGATATCACTATTGAGAATAGCGTTGATGTGGGTGTAATCCTTTTACTTTATGTTCTTCGACGAGTCCAAGTAAAGAGTGTGGGAGAATCGGGGTAAAGAATGATGAGGATGATGCGCCCCTCGCTGTGCAAAATATGTACACCTCAAATTAGCCTCCACGCGTGCAAATGAATGATTGAAATCGAAGGAAGGATATCCTTGGATGACTTACATGGGATGATAAGGTAGGAGAATCGTCTCCTTGTCCTTATTGGCGACCATGAAATCGACAATGTAGTTGCTGGCATATTCGCAGTGCTTTGAGCAGACTGCAAAGAAGCCCTCGTGCATAAAGTACGGGTCAACGACATAGATATAAGATATTTGCTTGCGCCTGATGATGTAGTTCATGTACAAGGCTTAAAGGCGGATGAACGTAAAATCCAACTTTGTCATGTGAAATATGTCGAAGATGTAATCAAAGCGAAGAAAGAAAACTTATCCGCACGGAATGTGTGGACGTAGAACGAACTTTCCTGTGGCACGTTAACCATGTAGAGCGGGTGTCCTGGGTTTTTCGAGGCGATAAGGCTCTTCTCTCTCAACAGCACATCGTCAAGAACGCGGTCATGTAATGTCGGTCCGGGCTGCTTCATCCAACAATACCGCCGAATCAAAGTATGCTGTTGGTGGTAAGCAGTATGACTATTATCGCCCACAACTCTTTGTGTTCTACTCGTGCATATCATCTACGCATAGACCTAGCTCATGATGCCACTGTTGGGGAACGTAGTATTTAAAAAAATTCCTACGAACACGTAAGATCTATCTAGGAGAAGCATAGCACCGAGCGGGGAGAGTGTATCCATGTACCCTCGTAGACTGAAAGAGGAAGCGTTTAGTAACGCGGTTGATGTAGTCGAACATCTTTGCGATCCAACTGATCCAAGTACCAAACGTATAACACCTCCGCGTTCAGCAAACGTTCAGCTCGATGACGTCTCTCGAGCTCTTGATCTAGTTGAGGACAAGGGAGAGTTTTGTCAGCACGACGACATGGTGACGATGATGATGAAGTTACCGGCATAGGGCTTCGCCTAAGCACTATGAAAATATGACCGAGGTGTTTAACTATGGAGGGGGCACCGCACACGGCTAAAACAATTGTCAACTTGTGTGTTCTAGGGTGCCCCTGCCCCCGTATATAAAGGATCAAGGGGGAGGCAGACCAGCCCTCATAGGGCGCGCCCAAGGGGGAGAATCCTACTCCAAGTAGGAGTTGCCCCCCTTTCCTAGTCCAAGTAGGAGAAGAAGGAAGGATAGCGAGAGGGAGAGGGAAAGAGGGGCCGCACCCACTCCCCTAGTCCTATTCGGACTCCCCTGGGGGGCGCATGCCACCTCCTGGCTGCTGCCCTCTCTCTACCCTAATGCCCACTAAGGCCCATTACTTCCCCGAGGGGTTCCGGTAACCCTTCCGACACTCCGGTTTTATCCGAAACTATCTGGAACACTTCCGGTCTCCGAATAAGATGGTCCAATATATAAATCTTTATGTCTGAACCATTTCGAGACTCCTCGTCATGTCCGTGATCTCATCCGGGACTCCGAACAACATTCGGTCATCAAATCACATAAACTTATAATACAAATCATCATCGAACATTAAGCGTGCGGACCCTATGGGTTCGAGAACTATGTAGGCATGACCGAGACACATCTCTGGTCAAAAACCAATAGCGGAACCTGGATGCTCATATTGGCTCCTACATATTCGACGAAGATCTTTATCGGTCAAACCGCATAACAACATATGTTTTTTTGAGAAACATGACAGTAGGGGGTGAATCCCCTACTGTTCTTTCATATATCTTTATAAATGGGGTGTTTACATAGACATGTCAGCTAGTGTTACAAGGACCAACCACACCTAAAGCATGGTCGGGGTCACATAGCATGAGGGTATTGTCTATACAATAGTTTTACAGAAATTAATCAGGGAAACTCTATGTGCTGCCTTAACCCTATGTTGAAGAAGGTTCAGATCCTCCTTAAAGCGTTTTAGCCAGGATCCCACACTAGGAGCCACCCTTCTGAAGTGTTTGTTGTTCTTCTCCTTCCAAATGCTCCAAGCCGCGGTTAGAAAAGTTTCCAAGAAGAACGGATTTGGCCAGGTGTCTTTTGTAGCTTGTAGAAGAGTGAGACGGCAATCAAAGGGTGCCCAAATAATGTGAAGTTTAGCCCAGCTGCTCTGACTAAAGGGGCAAGTAAATATCATATGGTCAAGAGTTTCCTCAACGTGCTGGCCACAAAGGATGCAATCAAAATTGTCCCCGATATTATAATGTCTCCTTTTAAGCATGTTGCGTGTGTTGAGTCTATCCAGAAATAAGAGCCAGCCGAACACTTTGATTTTCATAGTGCACCATGACTTCCAAAGTTGGCTGAAAGTAGGATGCGCCTCTTCATCCCTAAAGTAGTTGTTGTAGTAATCCTCTAGCCTGTACCACGCCGAGCCCCAAGTATAGTGCCAAACATCGTGCAGCGAGGTCAACGGAGAGATCCAAAATGAAGAGGAACGCATGTCTTGGATTTCATTGAGCGCTTGCGGCAAGACCGGCAGGTGAAAGTTTTCATGCAAATCCGTGCAGGCTGACGCCTCTGCCACAGACAAGTCTTCATGGATAGCAAAGGAGAAGGCACGAGGGTGAGAGATTTGTAGGATTTCCTCCTTACAAAGGTCTTTCCAAAAGAGCGCCGACTTGCCGTCAACTAGTTGAACGCATGAGATCCCACGATATATGGGGGTGAGTTTTAGGATGTCCTTCCACCAAAACGAACCAACCGAGTCAACATCGTGTGGGATCTTGTCAACGTAGTGATTGTCCCAAATAAGTTTTACCCACGGGATATCTTCCTTGTTGAAGAATTTGTGCAAGAATTTTAGCAGTAGGGCCTCGTTGTGAATCTTTAAGTTGATCACTCCAATCCACCCTTTTTTTGGTCTACAGACCATATCCCACACAGCCAAAGAGTTGCACTTGTCACCTTGCTCCGTCTTCTTAGTCCAAAGACACCTGCGTCTGATTTTATCAATGATCTCAATGAGCTTGGGCGGAAACTTAAGCGTGCACATGGAAAACACGAGGAGAGATGTGACAGAAGCATTCAGCCAGGAAAGTTTGCCACCATACGACATCACCACAATGGTGGACGTGAGCTGTCTCTCCAATCTGCAAACCAGAGGCATGAACTCCTGCACAGTGGGCTTGGTCGTGCCGAGCGGGAGGCCAAGGTAGGTGAAAGGCATTTTTCCAATTGCACACCCAAAAACTCTGGCCAGATTAGATATAGCCGCCAAGTCCAAGTTCATCAGTATTAAAGTTGACTTGTGGAAATTTATCTTGAGCCCAACGGAGGAGGCATAATCTGATAGGACTTGCTTGACCAACGCGGCTTGCTGAACGCACGCGGGAAGGACTATGAGCGTGTCATCCGCATATTGGAGGACCGGGAAATCAGTCTGTCCTCTGCAGGGAAAGGGGAGGTGAATTCTGCCTTGCCTGAACGCCTCATTCAGCGCAGCCTGGAGTAATTCCGCTGCGAGGACAAAGATCATAGGGGAGAGCGGGTCTCCTTGGCGAACCCCGCGTTTGCAGAGAAATTGACGGCCCGACACTCCATTAAGAAGAACAGATGATCAACCCGAGGAGAAGAGACAGTTGATCTATGCAATCCAACGATCATTAAACCCCATGTGTCTCATAATATTGATCATGGGTTCATGAGCAATTGTGTCGAACACTTTAGCGAAGTCGAGTTTGAGAAAAATAATCTCCCTGCCGGAAGAATGGCACTGATGAATGTAATGATAGGCCCACGCTAGACAATCTTGTATGGTGCGCCCTTTTAGAAATCCGTATTGGTTACAGTGAACAGGTTGGAGGATGACACGTTGTAGGCGATTGGCAAGCAACTTAGTGAGCAACTTCAGATATCAGTTAGTAAAGTAATGGGTCTATAATCATTGACCGATTCTGGCGAGTTGACCTTGGGGATTAACATAATGAAAGCATCGTTGATGCTTGTGATATCAAGGTTTCCTTCATAGAATTGCGTGCAAAGCTCATAGAAATCATGTTTGCTAATGGGCCAGCAGGCTTTCAGAAAAAGCCCCACTAAATCCATCAGGTCCGGGGGCGCAATCGGGAGGCATTTCTTTGACAAATCTATCAATTTCTTCAGTAGTAAATGGATAAGTAAGAATATCAAGGTTGCATGCACGTGGAATGATCGATGCAGATCAAATTTCATATCACATGAGGCAGCCGTGCCCAGCCTGGATTTATATGTGTAGTGGAGTAACGCTTCTTTTCCAGGATGATCCTCGACCAAACTGCCGTCTTTAGTGCTGAACGAAGCAATATTATTCTTACGAAACCTCTGGGTAGAAATGGCTTGGAAAAACTTATGTTGTTCCCTTTGTCAACGGTATGTTACTTGCCCGAGATTCGATCATCGGTATCATCATACCTAGTTCAATCTCGTCACCTGCAAGTCTCTTTACTTGTTCTGTAATACATAATCTCGTGACTAACTCATTAGTCATTTGTTTCCAAGGCTGATTATAATGTGTATTACCGAGAGGGCCCAGAGATACCTCTCCGACACTCGAAGTGACAGATCCTAATCTTGATCTACGCGAACACCACAAACATTTTTGGAAACACCTGTAGAGCATCTTTATAATCAACCAGTTATGCTGTGATGTTTGATAGCACACAAGGTTTTCCTCCGGTATTCGGGAGTTTCATAATCTCATAGTCAGAGGAACATGTATAAGTCATGAAGAAAGCAATAGCAATAAAACTAAACGATCATAGTGCTAAGCTAACAGATGGGTCTTGTCCATCATATCATTCTCCTAATGATGTGATCCCGTTGATCAAATGACAACACATGTCTATGGTTATGAAACTCAACCATCTTTGATTAACGAGCTAGTCAAGTAGATGCATACTAGGGACACTCTGTTTTGTTTATGTATTCACACATGTATCAAGTTTCCGATTAATACAATTCTGGCATGAATAAAAGAAATTTATCATGATATATAAGGAAATATAAATAACAACTTTATTATTGCCTCTAGGGCATATTTCCTTCACCGGGACCACTCCCGGTGATGACCGTAGTTTGAGGAGTTCATGCATTCACTGTGTGTTAAAGCTTTGTTCCAGTTCTCTATTAAAAGAAGGCCTTAATATCCCTTAGTTTCCAATATGGACCCCGCTGCCATGGGAGGGTAGGACAAAAGATGTCATGCAAGTTCTTTCCATAAGCACGTATGACTATTTACGGAATACACGCCTACATTATATTTATGAACTGGAGCTAGTGCCGTATCACCCTCGGTTATTATTGTCTCATTCTGAATATCATCCAGCAAATTACCGATCCAGTGCCTACTAATTTATCCTATATTGTTCTTGCTAAGTTACTACTACTATCGTTACTGCTGCACTTGCTACAAAACAATTGCTATCACTGTTACCTTTACTATTGATGTTACCACTACTATCAAAACTATCATATTACTGTGCTACTGATCAGTTTGCTGCAGATAATCAATCTCCAGGTTTGGTTGAATTGACAACTCAGATGCTAATACTTGCAAATATTCTTTGGCCCCCCTTGTGTCGAATCTATAAATTTGGGTCGAATACTCTACCCTCAAAAACTGTTGCGATCCCCTATACTTGTGGGTTATCATGTTGGCTCTGCTCAACTTCTTCATATACACGAGTACGCGAACTACGACCCCGTCTTGGCAGCATAGCTCTACACCACATATGATGGAAATATGCCCTACAGGCAATAATAAAATGATTATTATTATATTTCCTTAGTCATGATAAAGGTTTATTATTACTGCTAGAATTGTATTAACCAGAAACTTAAATACATGTGTGTATATATAAACAAATACCTTGTCCCTAGTGAGCCTCTACTAGACTAGCTCGTTGATCAAAGATGGGTAAGGTTTCCGAACCATATACATGAGTTGTCATTTGATAACTGGATCAAATCATTAGGAGAATGATGTGATGGACAAGACCCATCCATTAGCTTAGCATATAATCGTCCAGTTTATTGCTATTGCGTTCTAAAATGTCAAATACATATTCCTTCGACTATGAGATCATGCAACTCCCGGATACCAGAGGAATACCTTGTGTGTTATCAAACGTCACAACGTAACTGGGTGATCATAAAGATGCTCTATAGGTATCTCCGAAGGTGTCTGTTGAGTTGGCATGGATTAAGATTAGAATTTGTCACTCTGTGTATCGGAGAGGTATTTCTGAGCCCTCTCAGTAATACAAATCACAAGAAGTTTGCAAGCAAATGACTAAGGATTTCGTTATGAGATGATGTATTACGGAACATGTAAATATACTTGCCGTTAACGAGATTGAACTAGGTATAGAGATACCGACGATCGAATCTCGGGCAAGTAACATACCGACGGACAAAGGGAATTACGTATGTTGTCTTAATGGTTCGACCGATAAATATGTTCGTAGAATATGTATGAACCAATTTGCACATCCGGGTTCCGCTATTGGTTATTGACCAGAGAGGTGTCTCGGTCATGTCTACATAGATGTCGAACCCGTAGGGTCCACACGCTTAACGTTCGTTGACCATATGGTGTTATATGAGTTGTAAGATTTGGTGACCGAATGTTATTAGGAGTCCCGGATGAGATCACTGACATGACATGGAGTCTCAAAATGGTCGAGAGGTAAAGGTTGATATATATGATGATGATATTCGGACACCAGAAATGTTTTGAAGTGCATCGGGTAGTCATCGGGTCACTAGAAGGGGTTCCAGACACACCCTGGTTTGTGTATGGGCCTAATGGGCCAAGGGAGGGACAAACCAGCCCATAAAGGGGCTGGTGCGCCCCTTCCATGGCCGGTCGGCCCTATGAGAAGGAAAGGGGAGGGGTGGCGCCTTGTGCCTTTCCCTCCTGAGGTGAGAAAGGAAGGGGGGGCGCCACCCTCCCTTGACCTCCTCCCACACATATACATGGCAGGGGGTGGCTTGGGGGAGGACCCCAAGTGGGATTCGGCCCCACTTGGTGCGCCTCCAGGTAGCCTCCTTCCCGCCACCTTTATATATGTGGGAGGGGGCGCCTAGCACAACCACGAGAATTGTTTAGCCGTGTGCGGCGCCCCCCTCCATAGTTTACACCTTCGGTCATATTTTCATAGTGCTTATGCGAAGCCTTGCGGAGATAGCATCACCATCACTGTCATCACGCCGTCGCGTTACCGAAACTCATCTACTACTTCGCTCATCTTGCTAGATCAAGAAGGCAAGGACGTCACCGAGCTGAACGTGTGCTGAACGCGGAGGTGCCATACGTTCGGTACTCGATCTATTGGATAGCGAAGAAGTTCGACTACATTAACCGCGTTACTAAACACTTTCGCTTACGGCCTACGAGGGTACGTAGACAAACTCCCCCCTCGTTTCTATGCATCTCCATGGATAGATCTTGCATGTGCGTATATATTTTTTAGTTTTCCATGCAACATACACAACAGTGGCATCAGAGCCAGGTCTATGCATAGATGATATGCACGAGTAGAACACAAAGAGTTGTGGGTGGTGATAGTCATACTGCTTACCACCAACATCTTATTTTGATTCGGCGGTATTGTAACATGTAGCAGCCCGGACCAACCTTACATGTCCACGTACATGAGACCGGTTCCACAGACAGACATGCAACTTGTTTTGCATAAAGGTGGTTGGCAGGTGTTTGTTTATCCTACTTTAGTTGAATCGAATTTGACTACGGCCGACCCTTGAAGAAGTTTAAAACAATAAACTTGATAAATCACCATTGTGGTTTTGTGCCGTAGGTAAGAACGGTTCTTGCTAGAAGCCCATAGCAGCCACGTAAAACTTGCAACAACAAAGTAGATGACATCTAACTTGTTTTTGCAGGGCATGTTGTGATGTGATATGGTCAAGACGTGATGAGTTATACGCTATTGTATGAGATGATCATGTTTTGTAATATCGACAACCGGCACGAGCCTTATGGTTGTCTCTTAATTATTGTATGAAATGCAAGCACATGTAATTGCTTTACTTTATCGCTATGAGTTAGCAATAGTTGTAGAAGCAATAGTTGGCGAGACGACCATGACGCAATGATGTAGATCAAGGTGTCGAGCCGGTGATGATGGTGATCATGACGATGCTTTGGAGATGGAGATCAAAATCACAAGATGATGATGGCCATATCATGTCACATATTTTGATTTCGTGTGATGTTTATTCTTTATGCATCTTATTTTGCTTAGATCGACGGTAGCATTATAAGATGATCCCTTCTCTTCGTTTCAAGATAAAAGTGTTCTCCTTGTGTATGCATTGTTGGTACAGTTCATTATTTCAAGACACCACGTGATGATCGGGTATGATAGACTCAACGTTCACATCCCTGTTCAAGAATTCATCCGATTAACCAGTTAACTTGCCGATTAATCCCTACTCGTAGGGTCCCCGAGTAGCCGATAACCCGATAAATTGTCCGATTAATTGATTAAATGGCCGATTACTTGCCGATTAGCCTATTAATCCCCTACTCGCTAGCCGACCAAGCAGCTACCAGTTAACGATTTCCTCAACAATGGTTCACATACAACGGGTGTAAGCCAGATTTACACACGTGGAATACATGGGTTAAACTTGACGTGCCTAGCATGTACAGACATGGCCTCGGAACACTAGAGACCAAAAGGTCGAACATGAGTCATATAGTAGATATGATCAACACAAAAATGTTCACCATTGATGACTACCCCATCTCATGTGATGATCAGACATGGGTTAGTTGATATTGATCATGTATCATTTGGATAACTTGAGGGATGTTAATTTAAGTGGGAGTTCTTTAGTAATTTTATTAATTGAACTTAATTTATCATGAACTTAGTCAAAACGTCTTTGCATATTATGTTGTAGGTCAATAGCTTGCGATGTAGCTCCCCTGTTTTTAATACGGCCCTAGAGAAAACTAAGTTGAAAGATGATGGTAGCAATAATGCGGATTGGGTCTGTGATCTGAGGATTATCCTCATTGCTGCACAAAAGAATTATGTCCTTGATGCACTGCTAGGTGACAGACATGTTGCAGAATCTAATGCCTACGTTATGAATGTTTGGCAAGCTCGATCCGATGACTACTTAATAGTTTAGTGCGCCATGATTTACGTCTTAGAATCGGGGCTCAAAAGACGTTTTGAATGCCATGGAACATATGAGATGTTCCAAGAGCTGAAATTGGTATTTCAGGCTCATGCCCGTGTTGAGAGGTATGAGACTTCTGACAAGTACTTTGCCTACAAGATGGAGGAGAATAACTCAGCCAGTGAGCATGTGCTCAGAATGTCTGGGTACTACAATCGCTTGAATCAAGTGGGAGTTAATCTTCGAGATAAGATAGTGATTGACAAATTTCTCTAGTTACAGTCACCAGGCTACTAGAGCTTCGTGATAAATTATAAATATGCAAGGGATGACAAAAACAATTCCCAAAGCACTTTGCGATGTTGAAATCAGCGGAGGTAGAAATCAAGAAAGAACATCAAATGTTGATGCTTAATAAGACCACCAGTTTCATGAAAAGGGCAAGGGAAAGAAAGGGAACTTTAAGAACGACAAGCAAGTTGCTGCTCCTATGAAGAAGCCCAAAGCTAGACTCAAGCCTAAGACTGAGTGCTTCTACTGCAAGGTTAATGGTCACTCGAAGTGGAACTGCCCTAACTATTTGGCGGATAAGAATGATGGAAAAGTAAACAAAAGTATATTTGATATACATGTTATTGATGTGTACCTTACTAGTGCTCGTAGTAGCCTCTTGGTATTTGATACCAGTTCAGTTGCTAAGATGAGTAACTCGAAACAGGAGTTGCAGAATAAATGGAGACTAGTTAAGGGCGAGGTGATGATGTGTGTTGGAAGTGGTTCCAAAATTGATATGATCATCATCACACACTCCCTCTACTTTTGGGATTAGTGTTGAACCTAAATAAATGTTATTTTGTGTTTGCGTTGAGCATGAACAAGATTAGATCGTGTTTATTGCAATACAGTAATTCATTTAAGTCATAGAATAATTGTTGTTCTGTTTACATGAATAAAACCTTCTATGGTCATACACCCAATGTAAATGGTTTATTGAATCTTGATCGTAGTGATACACATATTCATAATATTGATGCCAAAAGATGCAAAGTTTATAATGATAGTGCAACATACTTGTGGCATTGCGTTTATGTCATATTGGTGTAAAGCGCATGAAGAAACTCCATGCGGATGGACTTTTGGAATCACTTGATTATGAATCATTTGATACTTGCGAACCAAGCCTCATGGGCAAACTCTGTTCTCCGGAACAATGGAGCTAGCTAATGAATTATTGGAAATAATACATACCGGTGTATGCAGTCCAATGAGTATCAAAGCTCGCGGTGGGTATCGTTATTTTCTCACCATCACAGATGATTTAAGTAGGTATGGGTATATCTACTTGATGAAACACAAGTCTGAAACATTTGAGAAAGTTCAAAGAATTTCAGAGTGAAGTAGAGAATCATCGTAACAAGAAAATAAAGTTTCCATGATCTGATCGCGGAGGCGAATATTTGAGTCACGAGTTTGGCCTTCATTTAAAATAATGTGGAATAGTTTCACAACTCACGCCACCTCGAACACCATAGCGTAATGGTGTGTCTAAACGTCGTAACCGTACTTTATTAGATATGGTGCGTTCTATGATGTCGCTTACCGATTTGCCTTCGTCGTTTTGGGGTTATGCATTAGAGACAACTGCATGCACGTTAAATAGGGAACCAACAAAATCCGATATATCCATGGTCTGGTAAGAAACCAAAGTTGTCTGTGCCCATTTAACGTGAATGGAGTTGTCTCTAATGCATAACCCCAAAACGACAAGCACCAGCTCACTGATTCTTTATTTTGCCGGTATATCCATGGGGATGACTGTCCGTGCGATGCTTCGCTGAGGTCAATACATTGAGCTATCCTGAGGTCGGACGTGACAGCCTCGGGTATTCAATGCTTGTTAGTCCTGAGCAGACTATGGACTGAGCAAGTTGTCCTGATGCGACGAGGTCCTCACTGTATTGTCGGTCTGGATCCTTCATTATTATTTTCTGTGTCTAGATTTTTTTACTGAAAGACTGGGCATTATATATCCTCGATTATTTTCTCGACCCTTAGTGTTGTCATATGTAATATTCTGCCATCATACCTTTGTTCCGACTGATTCTCATTTCTGACTTAACCGTTGCAGATCTTACACTTGAAATAAACTGCCGTATGCTGACAATTTATTGTTTAATCTCTTGTACCAGTGTCGTACTGAAGGAGGCTGGGCAGCTTGCACTGGAAACCACCGGGATATCATGTTGAGGAAGACTGGATGGCTTGTGCTCAAACCTTTCGGCGAATAGCTTGCTGAGGAAGGCTGGGTACCGTACCTCAGAAGCTTCCCCCCTTAAAGACTTACTAGGGAAGATTTGGTATCTTATGCCAGAAGCTTGTGCAGTATCTTATCGAAGAAGACTGAATATCTTGCACGGGAATCCATTCATACCTTACTGATGCAGACTGGGAAATCTTGCCTTGTACGCTTCGCAGATAATTTGTGGAGAAGGACTGGCCTGATTTTCTTTGGGAACCAAATAACACACACACACACACAC
>LR738714.1:618417617-618552270 GCA_902687465.1 Secale cereale
ATATATATATATTCTTGCCATTCCGACTGTTGATTATTTGCATGACAAGAATTCATCTGACGGTCCTTGCTGAATTCATTGCATATGTGGACTGACTTCTGGCTGTCGCATGTTTCAAAACCGACCC
This sequence comes from Secale cereale, assembly GCA_902687465.1. Lineage (NCBI taxonomy): Eukaryota > Viridiplantae > Streptophyta > Magnoliopsida > Poales > Poaceae > Secale > Secale cereale. The sequence continues at coordinate 618,417,745 of LR738714.1, forward strand.
ATAGCAGAAATAATCATGGTGTACTGACCATACCTCTGACTTAAAATGCACACTTGGACGTGGATCCAATTTTGTTCTCCTGCTGCAATAATGGTGGATCGTTGACGGGTACTTGTTACCAAAAGTCTGTGCAGAATATAATTTGTATCCAGACCGGATGTCTGCAATCCAATGCTGTTGACTGAAAATCTCATCGCTTTTAATTGAGTGCCTTGGTGTATATTTTTACTTTTCGCTGTTTCTTCTGATCCGGTGTGTTGATGAGCAATTTCCATAAGGGGGTAACAGCGAAGATTCAAAACAAAGAAGCACGAGAAAACGAGTGATTGCACAAACCACACAACAAACAAGCTAAATAAAGCACATAGCAAACAAGCTACAAAACTAATCCACCCAGGCACACACAAGCACACACAAGCCTATACAAGCAATGATACTACAGCAGATGCACATGCACTACACGAATGACTACACCCTACGCTTGAGAAAATGCTCGGGAGCTGACGAAGTAGCTAGCGGGACGGCTGACTCCGAAACTCTGGATGGAGGAGGTGGAGGGGTTTGAAAAGCTGGCAAAGACTGAGGTAAAGCGGCACCAAGAAATCTCCTGGCCTAAATGGCGTCTCGGACTAACTCGGAAATAAGAAGACACTCGACCGTCATGTAACGAGACATGGCGAGGATATACAGGTCATCTTGAGGGTTGACAGAGGGAAACTGGATTCGCCTAGGATTCTCGATGATGGTGGGATAATATTGATAAGCACGGTTTTCTTTCACCATGCTCTCTTGATGACAAAGACCGGTAATTCCTGCCATTGCGGCAAGCTGAACGGCATGCTCGGGAGTAGCGCCGTAACCACCGTGGAAACTATAGGTGCGCTTATGTAATGCCCAGTATGCGGCTATGTCCCCCACGTGTCGAGGCACGACTTAAGGACATAAACGCATACTAGAATGATCTCAAGTATGGTATCTTTGCACACCTCATGTAAAATCAGGGATGAAAGTGTAAAATGATAGTTGTCTTACACTCGCCATATCACACAAATGAATACAATAGCATACATCATCCAAATAACATCAGAGTCCGACTACGGACGAAATCCAAACGAAAAGATACCATAAATAACACAAGCCCGGATCCTCCTAGTAAGAACCACTACCGATCATCGGGGTAAGACACATAGTAACGTCCACGCTCTTCATCGAACTCCCAGTAAAGCTCTGATACCAAACTTGTAACGCCCCGGACACACCCGCCGGTGGTCGTTACTCTTGGCGGGATCTAGACTGGCCTCCCATATCAATACTAGTCTTTTCTACACACTTTGTCCACACTCGTGGGCACCCGGGAGCAACTTCCCGGTCGATCACCCATCCTGAAACTACTCCAAGCTGAGCACACATAACTTTGGAGTTCTATCCGAATGGGCTCCCGGAAAAGAAGGAATTCCTTATTGATATGAGTAGTCTATCATCCCTAATAAGCCATGCCATCACATACACCCCCACTCAGAGGAACCGACGTCCTCGTCAGGCCACAGGAATGTTCCCTCTTGGCACAAACATCTGTGCATCCAGTCCGATACATGTGCCATATCGTGTGCCACGACTGGTCACAAACGTCATGAATGACATGACCGAGCACCTGTCCGCAAACATCCGTGTAACCGCGAGAACCTGGCTCTGATACCAACTTGTAACGCCCCGGACACACCGGTCGGTGGTCTTTACTCCTGGCGGGATCTAGACTGGCCTCACATATCAATACTAGTCTTTTCTGCGCACTTTGTCCTCACACGTGAGCACCCGGGAGCAACTTCCCAGTCGGTCACCGATCCTGAAACTACTCCAAGCTAAGCACGCTTAACTTTGGAGTTCTATCCGAATGGGCTCCCGAAAAAGAAGGAATTCCTTATTGATATGAGTAGTCTATCATCCCCAATAAGCCAGGCCATCACAACTTACCAATAGGAATAGGGGTTGACAGATGGACATGAGCAACATATTCCACGATTCTTTCTCCGGCAGAAAACTGGAATACTTGGTACTGGGGTTGATCTCCGAGGGGGTAAATGCTACGCCATATATCTCCAAGGAGGGTGGCAAAGATGAGAGGTGCAGGAGTGGGACTGAACTCAATAGGAACAACACCGGAAACTTTGGGGATGGCACTGAAATCATGGAAGTTGACCGCCATCTACGTACTAAACAGGGGCTAGACGTAACCGAATAAGACTATATGCAGCAAACAAATGCAACAACCAAATGCAGCAAGCAAGGGCAACAACCGGACCCTATACTACCATTTTCTAACGTTCCTACGGACTAGGACGCTCTACAGCCAGACCTGCTCTGATACCAAGCCTGTGGCACCCCGGCTCAGAGAAATCGGAGCGCCCCGTATTCCAGCCCAGAGATCGAGGTGAAGTCTTCTGGAATACGGAACTGCTTAGCATAGAACAAACTAGCTTTCTATTACAACACGAATATGGATACAAGGTCTCCGATATTACAATGAATAACACTGGCACGGCGACACTACGCCAACCATAGTTGTTCTATGCAAGCAACATAACAACTCGAGGCAGCGGAACCTCTACTGGCAGTGGAACAACGAACGACGATGATGGACTCCAATCCGCAGGGACTATGGCTGGAACGTTTATCCTAGCTCGCGAACATAGGAACCACACCAAAACAAGCAAGCAATCCAGGCACGACCTGCAAACTGGCATGACACGCCAGGTCAGTACATTGAGTGTACTTGCAAGCTCACAATTAAACCAAAAGCAGTCAAGTCAAACAACAGCATGGCATTATCAGGTTGAATCAAACATGAGCATGATACTTACAGAACAACATGGCAGGCACAACTGAGCATGATACAACTAGAAAAAGCATAGCATGAACATACGAGCATGATGATGCTACATGCAACATGATGATACTAACATGCACCAACTAACTCTGCTCGGGTTACCTTGTAACCTTCGCATGCACAAACTTACCACCACATACTGTTGGGGAACGTTGCATGGGAAACAAAAATTTTCCTACCGTTCACCAAGATCAATCTAGTAGAAGCAACTACGAGAGGGGAGTGTGATCTACGTACCCTTGTAGATCGCTAAGCGGAAGCGTTATGAACGCGGATGATGGAGTCGTACTCGTCGCGATTCAGATCGCCGAAGACCTAGCACCGAAGCAACGGTGCCTCCGCGTTCTTCACACGTACGGCTCGGGGACGTCTCCTCCTTCTTGATCCAGCAAGGGGTGGAGGAGAGGTTGATGGAGAACCGGCAGCACGACGGCGTGGTGGTGATGGTGGAGAAGAACTCCAGCAGGGCTTCGCCTAAGCACCGCGGGAGAAGAAGATATGACGGGAGAGGGAGGGCAGCACCGAGGCACAAACTGTCTTGGCTGCCCTCCCTTTGCCCCACTATATATAGGGGGGGTGGAGAGGTTAGGGCGCCCTAGGGTTTCCCCCTAGGGGCCGGCGGCCAGGGCAAGGGGAGGGGGGCGGCGGCCAGGGCAGGGGGAGGCGCCCAGGCCCTAGGGTTTCCCCCCTAGGTGCCTTGCCCCCCAAGCCCAAGGGGTGCGGCCAGCCCTAGGGGGTCCCACCCCCTTAGCCGCATGGGGAGAGGGCCCAGGGGGGGCGCACAGCCCCCTGAGGGCTGTGGTGTCCCCCCTTGTGGCCCAATAGGCCCAGAACACCTTCCGGACCCCCGAAAACCTTCCCGGTACTCCGCCGATTTCCCGATGCTCCCCGGAACACTTCCGGTACTCCGAAACCTTTCATCCTATATATCAATCTTCGTCTCCGGACCATTCCGGAGACCCTCGTCATGTCCGGGATCTCATCCGGGACTCCGAACAACCTTCGGTAACCATGCACTCTTCTCACTAACAACCCTAGCGTCACCGAACGTTAAGTGTGTAGACCCTGCGGGTTCGGAAACCATGTAGACATGACCGAGACACTCCCAGGTCAATAACCAATAGCGGGATCTGGATACCCATATTGGCTCCTACATGTTTCTCGATGATCTCATCGGATGAACAGGCAATCCCGTATACAGTTCCCTTTGTCTCGTCGGTATGTTACTTGCCCGAGATTCGATCGTCGGTATCTCTATACCTAGTTCAATCTCGTTACCGGCAAGTCTCTTTACTCGTTACCGTAATACATAATCCCGTGACCAACTACTTAGTCACTTTGAGCTCATTGAGATGACGTATTACCGAGTGGGCCCGGAGATACCTCTCCGTCATACGGAGTGACAAATCCCAGTCTCGATCCATGTCAACTCAACAGACATCTTCGGAGATACCTGTAGAGTACCTTTATAGTCACCCAGTTACGTTGTGACGTTTGGCACACACAAAGCACTCCTACGGTGTCAGTGTGTTACATGATCTCATGGTCATAGGAACTTATACTTGACATGCAGAAAACTATAGCGATAACTGACACGATCAAAAGCTATGTTTACGTTTGGGTCTCGTCCATCACATCATTCTCCTAATGATGTGATCCCGTTATCAAATGACAACTCATGTCTATGACCTGGAAACCGCGGTCATCTTTGATCAACGAGCTAGTCCTGTAGAGGCTCACTAGGGACACAAAGTCTGTCTATTCATCCACACGTGTATTTGAGTTTCCAATCAATACAGTTATAGCATGGATAATAAACGATTATTATGAACAAGGAAATATAATAATAACTCTTTTATTATTGCCTCTAGGGCATATTTCCAACAGTCTCCCACTTGCACTAGAGTCAATAATCTAGCATTACAAGGTAATGAATCTAACACCCATAGAGTCTTGGTGTTGATCGTGCTTAGCCCGTGGAAGAGGCTTAGTCAACGGATCTGCAACATTCAAATCCGTGTGTACTTTGCAAATGTTTATGTCCTCCTCCTTGACTGAATCGCGGATGGAATTGAAGCGTCGCTTTATGTGTCTGGTCCTCTTGTGAAACCTTGGTTCCTTGGCTAGAGCAATGGCACCAGTGTTGTCACAGAACAGAGTCATTGGGTTCAGTGCACTAGGCACAACTCCAAGATCTGTCATGAACTCCTTCATCCAAACACCTTCCTTTGCCGCCTCCGAGGCAGCTATATACTCCGCTTCACATGTAGAATCAGCTACCACGCTCTGCTTGGAACTGCACCAGCTTACCGCTCCCCCGTTGAGAATATATACGTATCCGGTTTGAGACTTAGAGTCATCCGGATCAGTGTCAAAGCTTGCATCGACGTAACCCTTTACGACGAGCTCTTGATCACCTCCATAAACGAGAAACATCTCCTTAGTCCTTTTCAGGTACTTTAGGATATTCTTGACCGCTGTCCAGTGATCCATACCAGGATTACTTTGAAACCTTCCGGCCATACTTATGGCAAGGCTGACATCTGGTCTTGTGCACAGCATTGCATACATGATAGAGCCTATGGGTGAAGCATAGGGGACGACACTCATCTTTTCTCTATCTTCCGCTGTCACTGGGCATTGAGTCTTACTCAACTTTGTACCTTGCAATACCGGCAAGAACCCCTTCTTGGATTGATCCATTTTGAACTTCTTCAAAACTTTATCAAGGTATGTACTTTGTGAAAGTCCTATCAAGCGTCTTGATCTATCTCTATAGATCTTGATGCCCAATATGAAAGCAGCTTCACCGAGATCCTTCATCGAAAAACTCTTGTTCAAATACCCCTTCACGCTATCCAAAAATTCTATATTGTTTCCAATCAGCAATATGTCATCCACATATAATATCAGAAACGCTATAGAGCTCCCACTCACTTTCTTGTAAATACAAGCTTCATTGTAAACTTGTATAAACCCAAACGCTTTGATCACCTCATCAAAGCGAAGATTCCAACTCCGAGATGCTTGCACCAGCCCATAAATGGAACGCTGGAGCCTGCATACTTTGTCAGCATTCTTTGGATCGACAAAACCTTCTGGTCATTCGAGCGTGACATGATCCAAATTCACCAACCCAAGTCCGATCATCACGTGAGATGAGGTGGTGTCAATGGTGAACATCAACATGTTGATCATATCTACTATATGACTCATGCTCGACCTTTCGGTCCTCCGTGTTCCGAGGCCATGTCTGTACATGCTAGGCTCGTCAAGTCTAACCCGAGTGTTCTGCATGTGCAAAACTGGCTTGCACCCGTTGTATGCGAACGTAGAGTCTATCACACCCGATCATCACGTGGTGCTTCGAAACGACGAACCTTCGCAACGGCGCACACTCGGGGGGAACACAATTTTATCTTGAAATTTTAGTGAAGGATCATCTTATAATGCTACCGTCGTCCTAAGCAAAATAAGATGCATAAAAGGATTAACATCACATGCAAATCATAAGTGACATGATATGGCCATCAACTCGTGCTTTTGATCTCCATCTCCAAAGCACCGGCATGATCTCCATCGTCACCGGCGCCACACCATGATCTCCATCATCATGATCTCCATCATCGTGTCGCCATCGGGGTTGTCGGCGCCCACCATGCTCTTACTACTATTGCTACCGTTTAGCGATAAAGTAAAGCATTACAAAGCGCTTAATGATTGACACGCAGGTCATACAAAAATTAAAGACAACCCTATGGCTCCTGCCGGTTGCCATATGTATCGACATGCAAGTCGATATTAACTATTACAACATGATCATCTCATACATCAAATATAATTCATCATGTCATTGGCCATATCATATCACATGCATACCCTGCAAAAACAAGTTAGACGTCCTCTAATTTGTTGTTGCATGTTTTACGTGGCTGCTATGGGTATCTAGCAAGAACGCTTCTTACCTACGCAAAACCACAACGGTGATATTCAAGTTGCTATTTAACCTTCTACAAGGACCGCCTTGTTCTATTCCGATTCAACTAAGATAGGAGAGACAGACACCCGCCAGCCATCTTATGCAACAAAAGTCACATGTCTGTCGATGGAACCGGTCTCATGTACGTGGACATGTAAAGTTGGTCCGGGCCGCTTCATCCTATAATACCGCTGAATCAAGAAAGACTAAGGAGGGCAGCAATTTAAACATCAACGCCACAAACTTCTTTGTGTTCTACTCGAGAAAGCATCTACGCAAGATCCTAGCTCATGATGCCACTGTTGGGGAACGTTGCATGGGAAACAAAAATTTTCCTACCGTTCACCAAGATCAATCTAGTAGAAGCAACTACGAGAGGGGAGTGTGATCTACGTACCCTTGTAGATCGCTAAGCGGAAGCGTCATGAACGCGGATGATGGAGTCGTACTCGTCGCGATTCAGATCGCCGAAGACCTAGCACCGAAGCAACGGTGCCTCCGCGTTCTTCACACGTACGGCTCGGGGACGTCTCCTCCTTCTTGATCCAGCAAGGGGTGGAGGAGAGGTTGATGGAGAACCGGCAGCACGACGGCGTGGTGGTGATGGTGGAGAAGAACTCCAGCAGGGCTTCGCCTAAGCACCGCGGGAGAAGAAGATATGACGGGAGAGGGAGGGCAGCACCGAGGCACAAACTGTCTTGGCTGCCCTCCCTTTGCCCCACTATATATAGGGGGGGTGGAGAGGCTAGGGCGCCCTAGGGTTTCCCCCTAGGGGCCGGCGGCCAGGGCAAGGGGAGGGGGCGGCGGCCAGGGCAGGGGGAGGCGCCCAGGCCCTAGGGTTTCCCCCCTAGGTGCCTTGCCCCCCAAGCCCAAGGGGTGCGGCCAGCCCTAGGGGGTCCCACCCCCTTAGCCGCATGGGGATAGGGCCCAGGGGGGGGCGCACAGCCCCCTGAGGGCTGTGGTGTCCCCCTTTGTGGCCCAATAGGCCCAGAACACCTTCCGGACCCCCCGAAAACCTTCCTGGTACTCCGCCGATTTCCCGATGCTCCCCGGAACACTTCCGGTACTCCGAAACCTTTCATCCTATATATCAATCTTCGTCTCCGGACCATTCCGGAGACCCTCGTCATGTCCGGGATCTCATCCGGGACTCCGAACAACCTTCGGTAACCATGCACTCTTCTCACTAACAACCCTAGCGTCACCGAACGTTAAGTGTGTAGACCCTGCGGGTTCGGAAACCATGTAGACATGACCGAGACACTCTCAGGTCAATAACCAATAGCGGGATCTGGATACCCATATTGGCTCCTACATGTTTCTCGATGATCTCATCGGATGAACCACGATGTCAAGGATTCAGGCAATCCCGTATACAGTTCCCTTTGTCTCGTCGGTATGTTACTTGCCCGAGATTCGATCGTCGGTATCTCTATACCTAGTTCAATCTCGTTACCGGCAAGTCTCTTTACTCGTTACCGTAATACATAATCCCGTGACCAACTACTTAGTCACTTTGAGCTCATTGAGATGACGTATTACCGAGTGGGCCCGGAGATACCTCTCCGTCACACGGAGTGACAGATCCCAGTCTCGATCCATGTCAACTCAACAGACACCCTCGGAGATACCTGTAGAGTACCTTTATAGTCACCCAGTTACGTTGCGACGTTTGGCACACACAAAGCACTCCTACGGTGTCAGTGAGTTACATGATCTCATGGTCATAGGAACTTATACTTGACATGCAGAAAACTATAGCGATAACTGACACGATCAAAAGCTATGTTAACGTTTGGGTCTCGTCCATCACATCATTCTCCTAATGATGTGATCCCGTTATCAAATGACAACTCATGTCTTATGACCTGGAAACCGCGGTCATCTTTGATCAACGAGCTAGTCCTGTAGAGGCACACTAGGGACACAAAGTCTGTCTATTCATCCACACGTGTATCTGAGTTTCCAATCAATACAGTTATAGCATGGATAATAAACGATTATCATGAACAAGGAAATATAATAATAACTCTTTTATTATTGCCTCTAGGGCATATTTCCAACAGCTGTTGGGGAACGTTGCATGGGAAACAAAATTTTTTCCTACCGTTCACCAAGATCAATCTAGTAGATGCAACTACGAGCAAGGAGTGTGATCTACGTACCCTTGTAGATCGCTAAGCGGAAGCGTTATGAACGCGGATGATGGAGTCGTACTCGTCGCGATTCAGATCGCCGAAGACCTAGCACCGAAGCAACGGTGCCTCCGCGTTCTTCACACGTACGGCTCGGGGACGTCTCCTCCTTCTTGATCCAGCAAGGGGTGGAGGAGAGGTTGATGGAGAACCGGCAGCACGACGGCGTGGTGGTGATGGTGGAGAAGAACTCCAGCAGGGCTTCGCCTAAGCACCGCGGGAGAAGAAGATATGACGGGAGAGGGAGGGCAGCACCGAGGCACGAACTGTGTTGGCTGCCCTCCCTTTGCCCCACTATATATAGGGGGGGTGGAGAGGCTAGGGCGCCCTAGGGTTTCCCCCTAGGGGCCGGCGGCCAGGGCAAGGGGAGGGGGGCGTCGGCCAGGGCAGGGGGAGGCGCCCAGGCCCTAGGGTTTCCCCCCTAGGTGCCTTGCCCCCCAAGTCCCAAGGGGTGCGGCCAGCCCTAGGGGGTCCCACCCCCTTAGCCGCATGGGGAGAGGGCCCAGGGGGGGCGCACAGCCCCCTGAGGGCTGTGGTGTCCCCCCTTGTGGCCCAATAGGCCCAGAACACCTTCCGGACCCCCCGAAAACCTTCCCGGTACTCCGCCGATTTCCCGATGCTCCCCGGAACACTTCCGGTACTCCGAAACCTTTCATCCTATATATCAATCTTCGTCTCCGGACCATTCCGGAGACCCTCGTCATGTCCGGGATCTCATCCGGGACTCCGAACAACCTTCGGTAACCATGCACTCTTCTCACTAACAACCCTAGCGTCACCGAACGTTAAGTGTGTAGACCCTGCGGGTTCGGAAACCATGTAGACATGACCGAGACACTCCCAGGTCAATAACCAATAGCGGGATCTGGATACCCATATTGACTCCTACATGTTTCGCGATGATCTCATCGGATGAACCACGATGTCAAGGATTCAGGCAATCCCGTATACAGTTCCCTTTGTCTCGTCGGTATGTTACTTGCCCGAGATTCGATCGTCGGTATCTCTATACCTAGTTCAATCTCGTTACCGGCAAGTCTCTTTACTCGTTACCGTAATACATAATCCCGTGACCAACTACTTAGTCACTTTGAGCTCATTGAGATGACGTATTACCGAGTGGGCCCGGAGATACCTCTCCGTCATACGGAGTGACAAATCCCAGTCTCGATCCATGTCAACTCAACAGACACCTTCGGAGATACCTGTAGAGTACCTTTATAGTCACCCAGTTACGTTGTGACGTTTGGCACACACAAAGCACTCCTACGGTGTCAGTGAGTTACATGATCTCATGGTCATAGGAACTTATACTTGACATGCAGAAAACTATAGCGATAACTGACACGATCAAAAAGCTATGTTTACGTTTGGGTCTCGTCCATCACATCATTCTCCTAATGATGTGATCCCGTTATCAAATGACAACTCATGTCTATGACCTGGAAACCGCGGTCATCTTTGATCAACGAGCTAGTCCTGTAGAGGCTCACTAGGGACACAAAGTCTGTCTATTCATCCACACGTGTATTCGAGTTTCCAATCAATACAGTTATAGCATGGATAATAAACGATTATCATGAACAAGGAAATATAATAATAACTCTTTTATTATTGCCTCTAGGGCATATTTCCAACACATACATCACACGATCATCTCAGGATCAAATCAAGGTTGGTATAAACAATAATGTAGTAATCTTTAAATGACCACATGGAGCTTGACCTTTATAATGGACTCTCGCATAACATCCCAAGTATCCAACAACTCGGTATCCTCGATACCACCGTGATCATCTCACGATCACATCCAACAACTCCGTATCCTCGATACCACCGTGATCATCTCACAATCACATCCAACATCCTTCTCATCCTCGAACCGGGGTTGTTGTTAATCAAGTTATTATTATTATCACTGTTGACTCATAGTGTGACCGACACGAACTGTGCCCTTATTTGCGGGGACGGCTATCGATAGATTAAACACACACACTCTACAGAGGTAGCGCACTTTACCCACACCACAGACCCCATGGCCTCGCACTCCCATTCGGGTGGACCAATGGTGTTCCGACAAAACGTCCTACTGCCATGACACTCTCCCGGCCACTCCGACTCACTCCCCACTAGGCTAGTCCTGGGTGGCCCCGTGTCTACCAAAGACACAATGACCACCGTCGTGGCCAAACGGTCCTGTCATGGATATTACTAGCAGGTTTAAACCTGCTAGGGTAAACCGGATTATGGTAATGTAGTTGTATAATTGTAAACTCAGTAGAGATTACGGCCCATGAAGGCTTAGGGCCCATGTGTAGAGTTACGGTTTGTAAACCGTCTAGTCTTGTAACTTGAAACACAAGGAAGAAACAGCAGAGACCGAGGCGGACACAATTATGAGCCGGCCTAGGGACTCTGTAAATCGGACCAGGCGTCACCTCTATATAAAGGGACGACCCAGCAACGGTTCAAGGACAAGAAACAACCCGTCGAGACACAGGCAAGCGATCCGCTCCCTGTTCATCGACGCCCAAGCAATACCAAACCAAACTAGACGTAGGCTTTTACCTTCATCGAAAGGGCCGAACTAGTATAAACCCTATGTGTCCTTTGTGTGCTTTTAACCCCTTCAAGCTAACCCGTGCGAAGGTTCCATCACTAAGTCCGTTAAACCGGACATCTGCCGTGCTAATTCCACGACAGTTGGCGCCCACCGTGGGGCCTCCACACGATGGTTTCGAGTTCTTGAAGGGCAGCTTTGAAGGACTCAAGGGCTACGCGGTCGGCCGGATGACCAAGAGTTGCCGCGGCCGGATCTACATCGACGACGCAGGCTGGGGACCGGAGGCCGATTCAATCGAATACGGGTACCGGGTTCCCTTCGGCGGCATCCACGTCTTCATCGGCAAGATTGGTGAACCGGGACCTGAGCCGGACGTCTTCCCCAACATCGTCGAGCCGGCTCAGCGTGCGAGATCGGCCCGGATTCAGCCTGCCATGAAGTGTGTCTTCGTCGGAGCAATTCACAGAGTCCAAGCCGAGGACGGATTGGATTTGGGTGGTGAGACAGTTGTTTATTCCGACGATGAATCATCATCCGGAGAGACTGAATCCTTGTATCTGTTGCGGGACGGCCGATCTGAGGGTGTGTCCGACGGAGACAGTATTCCGGACCCCTTTGATCTTTCAAACCGGGTGGCTGTCTTTATGGCCGGATCACAATCTACGCCGCAGCCCACGGTGAACGGGGCGATCACAGCAGAAGCTGGTGTAGGGGGGAGCGGCCAGGCCCTCTCGCCCTCTGACGCTCTATCCGCCTTGGTCGAGGAGTTCACAACCCGGGCAGTAGCAGTTGTGGCTCCAGCAAACAAGGCGCAACACGATGCAGAACTCCTTCAGCTGAGGGGCCGGATCGAGCAAGCAAGAGAGGATCTGAAGGCAGAGAAAGCTATGATAGCAACAAGGCAGGCAGAGCTGGATTCTCAGGCTTTCCAGCTGAGGATGGAACAGGCTTCTACGCAGGGTGTAAGGAATCAAAGGTACCAGTCTCGTCTACCGCCGGTCTATGAGGCGATGAATCTCTTCAGGACGCCAGGAGCGGGAGCTAGCAATGATCCGGAGGTAAACCGGAGGGCTGCCCCCGCGGGGGGCGAGCCGGTTCAACAGCCCACTGCAGAGCAAGCTCGCCGGATTATGCCCACACCTCACATCCCCACTCCTCCGGGTCATTACTCAAACCCTTTGGATAACATTGTTGCTGCCGCTTCACGCCTGGCCGCTTTACCCATTGAGGGGACATCCCCCGTGGCTATGGAGGCATGCAGGGTCAAGGATCTGCTTAACACGGCGTTGACACAGCAGCAAGCGTATTCTTATAGCAGGGAGAGGCTTCATTCAACACCCTGCCACAGCCGGAGTTATACTAGGCATTGGGAGGAACCAGAGGTGTCCAGTAGTGAACGGAGGCGACACCGTCACAGACAGGATAATCCGGCGGGCGCAGAGGCGCAAGCTCAGGAGGTAGCAAACCGGGTTGGATCTGCGGCCCGCGAGGAGATCCGCCAAACGACGCCGGTTCACACAACCACAGCAGAAGCAGGAGTCACGACGAGTTCCTTTGGGGTGCAGTGTCTTGTCCCTGCTCTACGGAGCGTGAAGTTACCCAAGGATTTCAAGGGTCCACGTAAAGTGCCTAATTACATAGTAGATTTGGCTCCAGAAGCTTGGGTAGAGAGTTACGAGATGGCTATGGAGATGCTGGACGTGGATGAAGCGGCTTGCGCGAAGTACTTTACCATGATGCTTGAGGGTACAGCCCGGACCTGGTTAAAGGGCTTACCGCCTAATTCCATCGGATCATGGGGAGAGTTACGCCGCCTGTTTATCAAAAATTTCAAGGACACGTGCAAGCAGCCGATGTCAGTGGTGGACCTAGCGGCATGTATACAAGGAGAGCAGGAGCCCACGAGTGCATGGGTCCGGCGAGTGTCAGAAATCTTGCACTCTTCGAACGGTATCAATCCCAGTACGGCAATAGTGACACTAGAAAACAATTGCCGGTTTGAGTCTCTGAAGTTAAAGTTGGGACGGCTCAAACGGGATTGTAGTGATATGGGAACTCTCATGAGCGCTCTGGTGAAGTACGGGGACTCCGACAACGCTAAGTAGCCAGAAGCGGATGGAGATAAATCTGGAAAGGCAAATAAGTCTGGTAAACCGGCGCAGGCTAATCCGGTCAGAACAAGCTTCTTAGGAAAACGAAAGGCAGAGGGTGGCTCTGATTTCGTGGCCAATACCCAAGTTCAAGGAAGTTTTCAGCGCAACAAGGATAAGCCGCCCCCACAAAACAGCCGAGGGGTCATTAATTGGGAGCAACAATTGAACGAGCCTTGCCCGAAACACAGAACGAAGCGAAATCCAGCTAAGCATACCTGGGAGAATGTCGGATACTGATGGAGGCCGTAAACCGGGCCAAATTTAACAACGGACCGCCGGGCGGTAGTTCAGGCCCCGGGTTTCACGGTCCGGGTCACCAGGGTAATGGTTCCGGATCAGGATATCATGGCGGCAATAACAGTCACAATCAAGGAAATCATCAGTATGGTCAGGGTGGTTATAATAACCAAGGTAACCATCAGTATGGCCAAGGTGGTTATAATAACCAGGGCGGCCAACAGCAGGGCCAGGGTAATCACAATAACCAAGGCAATTAGCAGCGTCAGTAGCAGCAGCAATCCGGATATCAGAGTAATCCGAAGGAGCTGAGTAGTGGGCAATATCATGTGTTCACTACGAGTTTGTGCAAGCGAGATAAAAAAATCTTAAAGCGGGCGGTCCATGCGGTTGAACCGGCAACACCACAATTCCTGCGTTGGTCGGAGCAACCTATTGTGTGGAGCAGAGAGGATCACCCGCCGCGAGTTGATAATCCGGGCTAGTTAGCCTTAGTGGTAGCGCCACAGGTGGGTGGCTACAAATTCACCAAGGTTCTTATGGACGGCGGCAGCAGCATCAATATCTTGTATTATGAGACTTTCCGCCGCATGGGGCTGACGGATAAGAAGCTAAGACAGTCAAACACGATGTTTCATGGAGTAGTGCCAGGTAAATCAACTTACCCAGTTGGAAAAATTGACCTAGAAGTTTCCTTTGGAGATGAACAAGATTCCAGATTGGAGATGATAACCTTTGAAGTTGTCAAGATCCGGAGCCCATATCATGCTCTGTTTGGAAGACCGGTTTACGCCAAGTTTATGGCTAGGCCGTGCTATGTTTATCTACAACTCAAGATGCCGGGTCACAAAGGAACCATCACGGTTCATGGAAGTCGCAAGATTGCATTGGAGTGCGAAGAAGGAGACGCTGCTTATGCGGAGGCAGTATGTGCTACGGAGGAGTTGAAGTTTTACAAGGACAATGTTGATCCGGCAGATATGTCCCCGTTGAAGAAGCCAACTACAGAGCATGATCCGGCATTGAAGTTCAAGTCTGCGGAGGAGACCAAGCAAGTTGACTTTGTGCCAGGCGATTCATCCAAGCAGTTCACTATCAGCGCTAACCTTGATCCTAAATAGGAAAGCGCGCTCATCGAGTTCATCCGTGAGAATCGGGATATCTTTGCATGGAAACCTTGTGACATTCCAGGTATACCGAGGGAACTCGCTGAGCACAGTCTTAACATTGATCCGAAGTTTAAACCGGTCAAGCAGTATCTGCGCCGCTTCAACGAAGAAAGGCGCAAGGCTATAGGAGAAGAAGTGGCCATGCTTTTGGCCGTAGGGTTCATAGTTGAAGTTTTTCACCCGGAGTGGTTGGCTAATCCGGTGCTGGTATTAAAGAAAAATGGAAAGTGGAGAATGTGTGTGGATTACACAGACCTAAACAAAGCTTGTCCAACCGATCCTTTTGCTCTCCCTCGTATTGATCAGATCATTGATGCTATGGCGGGATGTGAGCGGCTAAGTTTTTTGGATGCATATTCAGGGTATCACCAGATCAAGATGGCAGTTAAAGATCAGGAGAAGACGGCCTTCATAACCCCTTTTGGTGCCTTTTGCTATGTGTCTATGCCTTTTGGGCTCAAGAGCGCCCAAGCAACTTACCAGCGTTGCGTACAAAATTGTCTTAAGGGGCAGATAGGGAGGAATGTTCATGCTTATGTGGATGATATTGTGGTGAAATCAAGGAAGGAGGAGACGCTGATAGAGGACCTCAAGGAGACCTTTGACAATCTTCGAGCCTATAAAATGATGCTTAATCCGGAGAAGTGTGCTTTCAGTGTTCCGGCGGGCAAGCTCCTTGGATTCTTGGTGTCAAACAGAGGAATAGAAGACAATCCGGAGAAGATCAAGGCAATCACATCTTTGACTAAACCGGCTTGCATCAATGATGTTCAGCGTATCGCTGGCCGGATCACAGCATTGAGCCGGTTCATCAGCCGTCTGGGAGAGAAGGCAATTCCGCTTTATCAAATGCTGAAAAAGACAGACCGGTTTATATGGAGTGAGGAGGCAAACGCTGCGTTTGAGGATTTGAAGCGGCAACTAGCAGAACCACCGGTCCTTGCTGCCCCTGTTGATAATGAGCCATTGTTGTTATACGTCACCGCCAACGCACGGGCAGTCAGCGTGGCAGTCGTGGTCGAGCGCAAGGAAGCAGGAAAGGAATATCCGGTTCAACGTCCAGTCTATTATATCAGTGAAGTTCTCATTGAATCCAAACAAAGGTACCCGCATTGGCAGAAGCTGGTATATGGTGTGTTCATGGCAAACCGAAAGTTGAAGCATTATTTCCAAGGCCACCCAATAACTGTTGTCAGTTCAGCTCCATTGGGGGATATAATCCAGAACAGGGAAGCCACTGGCAGAGTGGCGAAGTGGGCCATTGAGCTTAGCCCACACGGATTGAAGTATGTGCCACACACCGCTATCAAATCCCAAGCATTGGTGGATTTCATCAATGATTGGACAGAACTGCAAGCGCAAGAGGAGAAGCCGGATCTTACATACTGGACGATTCATTTTGACGGTTCAAGGCAGTTAGAAGGCTCGGGGGCTGGAGTTGTGTTAACTTCCCCGCGAGGTGACAAGTTCTGTTATGTCCTCCGTCTAATGTTTCCTTGTACTAACAATGCAGCAGAATATGAGGCATTGTTGCATGGCCTACGGATGGCTAAGGAGATGAACTTGAGCCGGGTCAAGTGTTTTGGTGATTCAGATTTAGTGGCACAGCAAGTATCCGGCAAGTGGGATTCAAAAGACCCTCTCATGGCAGCTTACAGACGAGAAGTTGAAGCAGTCGCAGGGTATTTCAAAGGGTATCAGGTGGATCACATAGACCGGCGAAGGAATGAAGCGGCAGATGTTCTGAGCCTGGTGGGTTCTCAACGTAAACCGGTACCACCGAATACTTTTTTGGATGAGCTGCACAGTCCATCAGTTCAGGTACCATCGGAGGAAGATCTGTCTGTTCCTGATCCGGAGGCACAGCTAGTTGCAGCACTTCATGTTATTCCGGATTGGACGCTCCCATACTTGGCGTATCTAAGCCGTGGGGAGTTGCCTGACGACGAGATCGAAGCAAGATAGATAATCCAGCGCTCCAAATCCATGACAATTGCAAACGGAGAACTTCACCATCGAAGTGTTTCTGGAGCATTTCAGCGGTGTGTGTCATCTGAGGAAGGTTGTGATATCCTTCGTGAGATCTATGAAGGGGATTGTGGTCATCATGCCGGTTCAAAATCCTTGGTGGCTAAAGCTTTTCAACATGAGTTCTATTGGCTGACAGCCCATGCTGATGCAGCGGATCTAGTGCGGAGGTGCGATGCTTGTCAGAAATTTTCATGACGTGCTCTTGTTCCGGCGCAGGAGCTCCGGATGATACCGATTACTTGGCCGTTTGCGACTTGGGGGCTTGATATGGTTGGGCCCTTCAAACGATCCCAAGATCAAAAAACTCATCTGCTGGTGGCTGTGGATAAGTTTACAAAATGGATTGAGGCAGAACCTGTGAGCAAGTGTGATGCGGCAACAGCGGTTAAATTCATCAAAAAGGTAATTTTCCGGTTTGGCTTTCCACACAGCATCATCACAAACAACGGCACCAATTTATATAAAGGAGAGATGGAAGAGTTTTGTCACCGGGAGCATATTCGCCTAGATGTGTCTTCTGTAGCTCACCCTCAATCTAATGGTCAAGCTGAAAGGGCTAATCAGGAGATTTTGCGAGGTATCAAGCCCCGGCTTATGACTCCCTTGCAAAGAACACCAGGATGCTGGGTTGAGGAGTTACCTTCTGTCCTCTGGAGCATCAATACTATGCCGAACCGGTCCACAGGTTATACACCTTTCTTCATGGTGTATGGTGCTGAAGCGGTCCTTCCAAGTGATATCCGTCATGATTCGCCACGGGTGACGGCTTATGTTGAAGCGGCCAATGAGCAGGCAAGACAGGACAGTTTGGACCGGCTGGATGAAGAGCGTGACATAGCAGCAGCACGGTCCGCGATTTATCAACAGGACTTGCGCAGATATCACAGCCGCCGGATCAAAACCAGGACGTTCCAGGAGGGAGATTTGGTACTCCGGCTCATCCAAGATCAAACAGATATGCACAAGCTATCCCCGCCTTGGGAAGGGCCCTTTGTGGTCAGCAAGAATCTACACAACGGTTCATATTACCTGGTGGACGTTAGAGAACACAAGGACTCACGGACATCAGAAGAAGAGACAAAGAGGCCGTGGAACATCGCTCTCCTGCGGCCCTACTATACTTGAGCCATGAGCTCTGCTGTATCCTATGTATATATTATGATTAATGAATAAACCGGCGCCCTCGATACACCGGGGGATCAGCCCCTTTTTCCAATATAAGTATCTTATGGTGATATCCATCTACAGTATATTCCTCTTGTTATATATCATTTTCATTAAGAAAATAAGATGCTTTGATCATCCTATCTGGCTATGCAGGACAATTCTATAAGGGACCAAAGAGGGTTTTTTCCGCAAGGCGCAACTCCCATATAGGTGCCCTGATTCTAAAGTTACTAAAGGCTTCCTGTTCAAACATAGGTTGTATTCGAACCAAAGAGAACATAGCCATTTCTGTTCAAACATAGGTCGTATTCGAACCAAAGAGGACATAGCCGAATTCACAAGGGGGCTACACGGTCGTATTCGAATCCTAGCTCAACCCCTTGTGGTCCGGTTTACATGGTCGTATTCGAACCATCGGCCCTTTGGATCGTATTCGAATTCATTGATTGGCTCAAATCTCCACGGTCACAAGGGGGCTACATGGTCGTATTCGAATCCTAGCTCAACCCCTTGTGGTCCGGTTTGCATGGTCGTATTCGAACCATCGGCCCTTTGGATCGTATTCGAATCCATTGATTGGCTCAAATCTCCACGGTCACAAGGGGGCTACACGGTCGTATTCGAATCCTAGCTCAACCCCTTGTGGTCCGGTTTACATGGTCGTATTCGAACCATAAGCCCTTTGGATCGTATTCGAATCTATTGATTGGCTCAAAATTTTAAAGCCACTAGGAGCCACAAGATCGTATTTGAATCTTAGCTTAACCCCTTTGGTCCGGTTTTACTGATCGTATTCAAATCAGACGCCTTGATATAGAGTATGGCAGCTCACAAAAAGCCTCGACTACATGATTTTATTTGCAAACCTGTGTTTTTTGTATTTCTGTTCTCATGTGTTTCTATGGTTCTTTGATCCGGAGTGGGACAACTTCAAGGTTGACCACATATCTTCAAAAGTCTGGACACAAAGCTCCAGCATTATTTAAACCGGTAGTTCTTGTAAACCCGGAATAATTGGGTACGCCCCAACGAAGCCAAGAGCTTCCTCGGAAATAACAATGTTCGCCGGATTAAGGATATCAAGCATACTTAATCACAGGTATGAAGTTATTTCTGGTATAAGCAGACACTTTTTTGATATATTTTGTGAGCAATTTAATCGGTCCGGCGATAAACCGCTAGGACATCTTTTAAGTGTTATCTATGCAGAAACAGATAGTACGCAAGATAAACCATATCAAACAAGATTCAAATTGGCAAACGTCAAAGCAAAGTTGGGACATCCGGATCAAGACGGACAATATTTTAAGCTATCCTATTACAAGGCACAGCAAGCCTGAACGGATTAAAGTTTTTCGGCAAAATAATACTGCAGCTACAAATATAAACTATGTGGCCTATGATTCCTCCTGCTGCCATGGCTGAGGATCGACTTGTTCCGGAGCTTCTTCGTCTTCTTGAAGCGGCTGAAAGTCAGTGACGCACCAATCTATTTTTGTTAAAGCACGGAAGTACATCTCTTCCGTAATAAGATCAGACGGATCAACATCTGGGGCGAAAGTGTGGGGGCGCACTGGTGGGATTAGATTTACGGTATCATAAACCGGTCGATCCACCCGCTCATTCTGTAAATCGTATGCCGGATGATACCTGGTCAAGTCTGATTCAACAGCAAGTTTGCTGGCAAGAGGACGCATTTCCTTCGTCAAAGCATGAAGGTCTTTACCAGTGAAGGCCGATCCATCTTCTTTGGTGCTGGGATACCCGTTCAGAGCTTCTTCCGGATCGAAGTCTGGAACCCATGCTTTGGCTCTGGTGAGCGCTACAAGAGAACTGGCTCGGGCAGCAGACTTCTTCACCTCTTCCAAGCGTCCAGGCAAGATAGACAACTTCTCCAGAGTGCCTTGGATGGTGGTAGGGGCCGGTTTATTAAAAGACATCGCTCTTATAATCCTTTGAGCGCCAGAATACAGCTGCTCAACCATAGTATAAGAGGCCTTGAGTTTCTTCCGCAAGTCATCCCCAAGATGGGTGACGCGGCGCCCTGCATATGATTATCACAGTTAAACCGGAGCGGAATAAAAATTGCAAAGATGAAAGCATGTGCAAGTTAAATATTTACCAAAGACGGCGGAAGTCATAAGCTCTATTTGCCGCTTTAAACCGGACAGTTCTTCTGTCACCGGGTTAAGAGCTTCCTCAGCATCCTTCGCTCTCTTTTCAAGAGCATTTTTCTGCACTTCCCAGGTGGCCCGTTCCGATTCAAAATATTTCTTCAATTGTTCAGCAGTAGTCAAGCTCAGCGCCAGATCTTTTTTGGCCTTCGCAGCAGCAGAATCAGTTTCAGCAAGTCTATTCTGGAGCTTAGTTATCTCTTCAGCCCTCCGGGTCAAATCAGCCTACAAAGGAAATCAAGTGGGATAAATAACAAGTTCAGACAAGTCTCAAGCACATAACCAAGTTATCCACTTGACACTTGGGGGCTAATGAGCAATTGAAGTATCAAAGAGTGACAATTAAAGACAAGTCTCAAGCATACAAACAAGTTGTCTCCTTGACACTTGGCGGCTAATGGGCAGTTGAAACTTCGAAAGAAAGATTCAGACAAGTCCCAGTCACATAAACCGAGTTATGCCCCTGGCACTTGGGGGCTAATGTAAGATCATTTGCTCACAGTTGGAAGTACCGGTTCACCTTCTAACATAGCTAAACCGGAACTTGGGGGCTACTATGATATAGATAGAAATACAAAGAAGGCAAAAGCAAAGGACATGTAAGATACCTCGTATTTGTCCTTCATCATATTGACCAAGCCCGCTTCATAGTCACGACTGGTATGCAGCCGGTTCAAATACCCGGAATAAAGCTCCTGGGCACTCAGCTCGGCGAAACTAGACAAGTCTGTACTCCATTTGCCCTTCTTTTGCTGGAGTTTCTCCGCTTTAGCAGTATGCTTAGCTAAAACAACGGGCTCAGCAGGAGCGGTATAACCTGTACCGGTTATTTGAATTTCCGAAGAAGCAGCGGCCGGTTCTGGAGTGGCAGTATGAACCGGACTAGCGGGAGCCGGGCTAGTCCGAGGAGGGTTGGCCCGGGCAGGACTCGCTGGTTCATGGACATCTTCAGTGTTGGGATTCTCAGGAGCAGTGGCATAATTATGATCCATGGGAGCGGGATCTTCAAGCTGAACTATAGGCTCATTTTCCGGAGGGATGACTGTATCCGGATCAGCCGCCGGATCATCAGCGGCTGTCTCAGCAGCCGTTTTGCTGGCCTTTGCCCTTTTGCTAGGCTTAGGCTTGCTGAAAGGAATTAGAAAAGAAATCAGAGTCACGAAAGCAAATACAAAGGTAAACCGGATGAAATAAAGGACTTACCCAGGGACAGTCTTCAGAGTTGGGACTTGTGTGGTAGTGGATTCGCCAGAAGAAGATAAAGGAGTCTCCTGATAATTAGGATCAGACGGTTTAAGTGGTTTGCATATAAGTCCAGCCTTGGGATGAAGAAGAGTTGGGGAAAGTAAAACCTCAGAGCGGCGCCTCCGGGCCGGAGTAAGAGATATTCCGGAAGACTTGACTACAAGGCCGCTATGGCGTGTAGCCCAGCGAGCTTCATGTTGCTGCTTCTTCAAAAGAAAATTGGGGTCCAGTTGAGCGTAAGGATGAGAAAACTGATATTTCCGGACTACCCGACGAATTTTTGGTGGAGGTGGTTCTGAATCTGAAGAAAGAGTGATTACCTCACTTTCTGCCGCTTTATCCCCTTCAGCCAAATCATGCGAAAAGACATTGTTAACATAAATCGGGATAAAAGAGAATAAAACATATCAGGATTAACTCATACCTCAGAGTCCGGATCATCTTCTTCAGCATGTGAACCGGAGCCAGCAGCCACCTTTCTCTTCTTAACAGCATAGGTTTTCCGGCGTGGCAGTTTGCCTGACTTGTCCTGAGGTTTCCTCTTCCAAAAAGGATCATCGGCCTATATACAAGAAGAAAGATAAATAGAAGATAATTTAAATGGACGGATTAAAAGCAAGCAGAAGAGATTGAAAGCTTACAACTGGCAGTTTATTCTTCTTATAATATGGAGCCAATCCGGTTTGGCAACATTCCTCCAAAGGGACGTTGAGCATCTTCTTAGCAGATTCAGTAACTTCCTTCTCAGGAAGCATGATGTCGGTATGGCGTTGAGGATCGTCTGGCTTACCGGTATATTGACACATCAAACGGGAGCGCCGGCTCAGAGGAAGGATGCTCCAAGCAAGTCAACTCCAGTGAATCCGTTTGCCATACAAGCTTTGAGTTTTGTAAGCTGAGAGGCAAACCGGGGCCGGTCTGAGGAGCTAAGACGCTGTGGCAGCGGATGATCTTCAGGAAGGCGATGTTCGCGATAACCCGGCAGTGGGTTCTCCCCTTCAAGCAAAGTATCTCGGCAATAGAACCAAGATTTGTTCCAATCCTTGGGGTGAGTATGGAGAGCAGCGTGAGGAAAGACCGCGTCTCTTCTCTTTTGTATGCTAACCCCACCAAGTTCTTGATGAGGTCCGCCAGTAAACTCAGTTCACCGGCTCAAATGAAAGAAATCCCGGAACAAGTCGACTGATGGCTCCTCTTGAAGATACACCTTGGAGAAAACTTGGAAATCGCAGATGTTTGATATCGAATTTGGACCTATGTCCTGAGGATGAAGTTGAAAAGCGGCAAGCACATCCCGAAAGAACTTTGAACCGGGAGGGCTAAAGCCCCGGGTCATATGATCAAAGAAAACAATAACTTCTCCCTCTTTGGGAGTAGGGGGGCATTCATTTCCGGGGGCCCGCCATTTCAGAAATGCTCGAGGACCCAGAATGCCAATTGAAGCAGCTTTAACTAAATCCTCTTCCGTGATGATGGAAGGAACCCAGTCGCAAGAAACGAACTGCTTGGCAGACATATTAGCAGAAGGAAAGTGCTGAAAAGGTGAAGTATAAAATCCGGATTATTTAAGTACAGAGGCATAAACCGGATCATATATGCAAGATGACATCGACGGTTTAGACAAGGGACTAATGGCATTACTAATCTGGAAGTAAGCAGGAAACGAGCTACTACCGGTTTAGGACAACAAAAGAAAGAAGCTAAACCGTCATGTTCATGGTTGAAGCGTGGCAGAAGCAATGTATGACCGACTAAACCGGCGAGTATCTTACAGATCTATAAGGACAAAGAAACAGGTTTCTACAGAAAGCTAAGGTAAAAAAGATCTACGCGGTAAGGAAAAGAGGAAGTTTATGCAGGTCTATTACAGAAGAACTGCGGGAGTCTTATATAGAGCAAATGGATCTAAGGGTGAACTGAGAAGTATAGATCTAAGCATAAAGTTACGAAACAGGAGCAAGTTTCGAAGATAAATCTAAAGGTTAAAACTACTATGAGCATGGCGTATAGGATGAACAGCCGAAACTTTTTAAGGTCTAATGGCGGAGGCATGGAAGAACCCTAAGCTACAGATCTACAGCGAGGGAAAAAGAGATACCTGAGGCAGAAGGAAACGTCAGGCGGCGAGCTATCTGGTCGCGTTCAGGTTGATGCAGCGGCCGGACTTGCGGGCGAAGGCGAGCTCAACGGACGGCGGCGGAAGCTCGGGTACGGAGACGGAGGAAGAAGAAGCGGAAGGGAAAAGAGATGAGCCTCAGCAGTATTTATAGGCCGAGGAGAGATGAAACGGTAAGCGCGGGATTTGAGGAAGAAAGAGATTGGATAAAGATTCCCCTGTCGCCTCGATTCTCGGGATGGTCTTTAAAGCAAAGATAACAAACAGCTGCGTGCAATAAATGCGGAAGTGATGTCACGATCGAATCAAATGATTTCCAGGGCTGATGTCATAGCCGGTTTACAAAAACTAAGAAGATACAAGAAAGAAGGTTATGCAAGATTAAGAAGACTGACATGAACAAGTTCAAATCATTCTGGGGCCTAATGTCAGGGATATTACTAGCAGGTATAAACCGGCTAGGGTAAACCGGATTATGGTAATATAGTTGTATAATTGTAAACTCAGTAGAGATTACGGCCCATGAAGGCTTAGGGCCCATGTGTAGAGTTACGGTTTGTAAACCGTCTAGTCATGTAACTTGAAACACAAGGAAGAAACAACAGAGTCCGAGGCGGACACAATTATGAGCCGGCCTCGAGACTCTGTAAATCGGACCAGGCGTCACCTCTATATAAAGGGACGACCCGGCGACGGTTCAAGGACAAGAAACAACCCGTCGAGACACAGGCGAATGATCCGCTCCCTGTTCATCGACGCCCAAGCAATACCAAACCAAACTAGACGTAGGCTTTTACCTTCATCGAAGGGGCCGAACTAGTATAAACCCTCTGTGTCCTTTGTGTGCTTTTAACCCCTTCAAGCTAACCCATGCGATGGTTCCATCACTAAGTCCGTTAAACCGGACATCCGCCGTGCTAATTCCACGACAGGTCCCAAATGGGGACCCGAGCTCAAAACAACAACAACAACGGGAACACAAGGTTATGTCCGCCTACCTAATTAGGGTAGCGCGCGCCCATAACCTTCCCTCGTTGAAGGCACCAGCGAGAGGCACGACAATAGACCCAGTTAGGGCCTTCCCATAAAGGCAAGTGTGGCTGCACTAGTCAGCTCGATATGGTGGCACCATGACTCAACCAACTATTGTTCAAGTTCAATTTAATCCGGTTAAACTTGAATGCAAAAGATGCTGAGCCATAATAAAATAACATGATGCAATTATAATGCATGAACATGAATCTGACATAAACATGGAGGTGCAACATAATCATCGAGCATAACCACAATGCAATATTTAACCAAATGAGCATGGAAAACTGACTAGCATGAATATCACAGGTATAATGCTACTCATGGCATACATGACTACTAGCATCATAAATAAATACCATGCAAGAACATAGCAAGAACACTACCAAGTAAGCATGTAACTAACTAGTAGCAACGAAACATGCATATCACGGTACTTGACAGGCAACAAGCATGCATCAAGACTACTACTAGCATGTACTTCTGCGACCAAGCATGACATGTGAACATGATACTAACAAGTAGTACAAGATAACAAGAAGCATCAGATATAGGATGACTGTGAAGATGAAACTACGAGCATAACCGAGACAATGACAGCAGTAGCAAACAAGCAGACATATAACAACAAGCTTTTATTAAATATTCAAGTTAAAACCCATGGCTACTGCATGGCTATAATGCAAGTTGTTGTTGTGGCTTGCGTGGGGGTGACGGAGACTCCGGGAAGAAGTGCGGTGAAGCCTAGAATGAAACGCCGAAACGCTTCTCTCTCAGAGGGGGCTGATTAGAGGCAAGGGCAAAGTGGTCATTTCCAGTATGTCAAACCATAGTGATAATGATACCAACAGAACAGGCTCGACGAGATGAAGACGTGGGCTTTGGATTCACCTCAATCAGAGTCTCGAGCAAAGAGTTATAGCCCGACGGAGTTCAGGGACCAATCTGTCAGAATAACTTCTACAAACAGTCCCCTGAGCTGAAAAACAGAAATCGTTTTTACGGGGTTACGCCTTCAGAACAGAGGAAACGTACTTTAAGCTGAAGCAGAACTAAAGTACGCTTTCCCAGCTGGGAAGACGTATTCCGAAGAATACGCCTCCACTTAAGTGACGTGGCTGGGCGGGTCAACGCATGTGAGACTTACGTGCGGGGCCCGCGTGGAGATGGGGCCCCCCTGGCCTGGCCCGGTCGTCTTCTTCCTCCCCTCGTTCTGTTCCTCGACAGAACAGAGGAGGCGAGGCAGGGGAACACCGGCGCCGGCCTGGCTGCCTCCGGCCACCCCCGGCCAGGGAGAGGCCACCGACGGTCGCGGCTTGGCCGGCCGCATCCATGCAGGTGAGGAGCGCGTGACGGGGAAGACCGCTGCCGCTGCGACTCGGGGCGACAGAAGACTCAGGCGGCGGTGGTTGATCTTGGGGCGAGGGCATGGGTGTCTCCGGCGACGAGCTGAGATTCTGGGGAGGATCGGGCGGTCTAGGGTACTCCTCTGGGGGTGGTGGAGTGGAGGTAGGGGCTCGGCTTCGGGCCAATTTAGGCCGAGGAGGTCGGCGGCCATGGTGACAGAGAGAAGTGTGAGGGGCTCTAGAGATAAGGTGAGGGGCTAGGGAGGGCTCTAGGAAGTGGGGGAGGCCAGTGGTGAAGCGAGACGGGGTCGGGGAGGCCTTAAATAGGCGCGGAGCGAGAGCACAGCCTCGGGTGCCGTCGCTCGCGCTCGGCCAAGGCTCTGGCGACGTGCAGCGAGCACGTGCGAGCATGGGAAGGCGACGAGGGAGGCAACAGATGAGCTACAGAAATGCACAGGGCAAGAGGGGCCGACGCGCAGAGGAGAAGCGGCCACGGCGCCATTAAAGCTCGGTCGGCCATAGTACGCCCCTGGGCGCGCGGCGACGAGCGCTGACGGAGTGGCTGACGGAGGGGGAGATGGCTCCAGGAGGACGGCGACGATGCGCTAAAACGGTGAGACATGCTCAAGAGCGCTAAGACGACGGGAGGGAGAGGGGCCCGAGTAAGAAGCCACTCTGGACGCGACCATGGCATGCCAGAGAGGTGTTCACCGCGTGACCATGGACATTAAATGCGCTCTGGCGCCCGAATTGGTGTCTAGAAGAAAGACCTTGGTTACCTTAGTATAGATGAAGAAAGAAATTGGTCCAGGGGAAAAGAAGAGATTCTCACTTAGCTCCAAAGTAAACCAACAGCCAAGTGTTTGTGCTGTGCTGTGGAGACACCAGCTTGGTAACTCAGTAACTAAGTTGTCTGGCGATGATCTTACACTAAGATGATGTAGATCAACAAAAATCAGACTAATAGGAGGAGTTTAGATGGGGGTTGCTGTATAAAGTGCAAAACTGGCCAGATAAGGGAACCATGATGTTGCACTCACAAACTTGCATGTCATGAGCTGAAATTTGGTGGAGTGGGGTTATATGGCCATATGGAGCTGTTGTAAAAATTTCATGCCATTTGGAATTACCAAAGTGGTACTTCCTTCACAAAGCTCCATTTTGACCAGAAGCTTGGAAAATTTACTGAGGGTAAATGGATAAGTGGATTGAGTCAAAACTTGGTGGAGGGAGTAGATGTAGATGTAAGAATGTCCTGGTAAATGTTCAGCTCAAATGAAGCAAGGTAAAATAGGGTTGCTTCACAAAGTGAAAATTTTACCAGAAATCAAGATTTGGAGCTGAGGTCACATAGATGATCTACATGATCTCAAATTAGGTGGAGAGTCATGATTTAATCCAATAAAGGATGTGACCAAGTTTGACCTCATTTGGACATGCCTAGAATATACTTCCTTCACAAAGTTTGTTTCTGGACAATTTTTTTGGAAAATCACTGAAAAATATTTAATAGGTAAATGAGTATGAAATTTGGCACAGGGTAATGATATGGACAGGAAAACATGTCCACAAAGTAGGAGGTCAATTGGGCAAAGATAAATAGCACTTGCTTCACAAAGTGCCATTAAGGGCAGAATAGGAAAATGATTATTGGAGGATTATTTTTTAACATGGCAATGAAATGTTTTGCCATATTTGAGCAAGATAGTACTCAAAAAATTTATAAGAATTATTTGAGAATTTTCAGAATGACAGAGATATAGGTTGCTTCACAACCTAGGGCAAAAAGAATTATTCCTTTAATAGAAAAGGAACATTCTCTAGAAAAAGAGTTTTGGATTAGGTCAAGGATGGAAATGACAGGATCATGGGATGTTGAGGAGGATGGAAAGCCACTATAAAACCTAGGAAGATATGATCTTCCCAAGTTTCAGAACCACATAGCCACAGAAAAACAAATAAAATCAAGAAATCCAAGAAAATCAAAAGAAAAAAATAGGGCAAAATCCGAGCTGTCACATTCTCTAAAATTGGAAAGTAGCTCATTAGATAAAACTGATCCCGTGATGCCTACACCAACTAGAGAAGAAGCTAATGATGATGATCATGAAACTTTGGATCAAGTGACTACTTGTCACACCCTGCATTTTGTAACATGTTATTTGTATCTTTGAAGCATGAAAATTTGGACCAACAAATTTTTTTAGCATCATTTGGCTTTTATTTGGAATTGAGTTTTCTTCATGTGCTTTTTCTTGTGCTCATTAAAGTCAACTGTGACCTCTTGTAGAATTCATCTCCATACCCAAAACTTCTGCCCAATGATCATGCCAAGTGTTATATAACAGTATAGTATTTTCTACAAAATTAATTTGGCCAAAAAGTATTTTATAAATTTAGTTTTTCAAAAATCCCTGAATTGAGGTTTGCACTACAAGTACTTGATTTAGGGTGAGAAAATTATTTCAAAAGGTTTATTTGAGACCTAGTAGTCACAGGACTCCCAGAAACCCCAAGAGTATAATTTTAAAAGTTATTTTCCTATTTTATTTAAAAGCTTTTTCTTAAGGCCAGAAATGGTCTTTAATAGGTGAAAATTATTTAATTATTTCAAAAATATTTGCCAAAATTCAGAGAGACTCAGAGGACATATATTGTCCATATATATGAGTTTCAGCACTTGGTCATGTTCAAAATAATGGGCTAATCCCTCTAAAACCCTTTCTGGATATTTCAAGCTTTTGAAATATTTACAAAGGAAATATTCTCCAAATATTCCAGGGAAATTCTATCATGTCATATATGGCATATTTGATGATCTTGCCAAGTCCCATGCCTTGGGAAGCAAGAAAACATCCTCAAACCCCTTCATAACCATTCTGTCCATATTTGAAGTTTGAGCAACTCTACATTGCCAAACTTGTCCAAATGCTCTCAAATTTGGTGCACATGCTAGAATGGCCTAATTAGGCATCTAGACCAAATGGCACAAGATTTCGAATAGAGAAACTTGATCAGATCACCTCAAAACCCTTTCTGTTCAAAAGCAAATTTGAACAACTTTACATTACCAACTTTTTACCTGGAGCTTCAAACTTTGTGGGCATGATCAATACCCCAAATGATGATGCTACACCAAGTGGTGCATCAAGGGGAGATGATTAGCTCGACTTAATCAAGATGAAGCTGTTTCTGTTGATTTCTAGGGTTCACCAAAGTTACATTGGCCAGTTTCTTCAAATGAGCCCAAATTTGGTAAAGCACCCTATTTTCACATGTTATTCAATCCTGTTAAGTGCCATGCCAAGTGGAGGTCATTTTCTTGACCAAACACTGATCAAACACCTTCTGCAGATTTACTAAAACCCTCATCTTGATCACTTTTACCTTTTACCTTGGCCTCAACTTTCTACCACACGTTCATCTAGTTACTAGCTACCTCCAGTAACTTCCCCAGGACCCCAGCTCCATGATTGAGGGGTAAGAACCCAAGTTTACCTTACTGGACAGCAAGTTTTCACCAAGTCACCAGCATTCCCTTTCTCTCTCAGCATCTCCAGGGCATCCAAGGCCTCAGGCCAATTCTTTATTCCTCCCCTGACCTTCTAGACACTCCTGGGCACGTTGGTTTTGACCGGAGCGGCGAGGGCACGATGATGACAGCCATACGCACGCTCTGGAGCATGCTACAGTGCACCTCCGCACGGTGGCTTCAGCCAATCGCTGGCCCCCGACAGCCTCGGGCCTCTCCCTCGCGCCAGTCGATGCTCCTCGACGTCCGCGACCGCCCCGGCGCTGTCCCCCCCTCCTCCTGCGCCCTCCAGTGATCATCGTCGCACGCGCGCTGGCCGCCGCGAAGGCCACTCTTCTGCCTTGCACGCGCGCGCGGTCCAGAAGCTCCCCCGCTCCTCCTCTCACCTCAGCTGGACGTGGAGCTCGTCCAGCAACACCATGGACTCATCCCCCTTGCCTCCCGTGCGCTGTAGCTTCGAGCCGGAGCTCGCCGGCGCACTGGACCACGGGCCTCCGTCGACCCCCTATAAATAGGACCCCCCGGGCCTCTCCAGCAGCACCAGCAGCCTCACCCCACCTCACTGAGCCCCCCAGCACCATCAGTTCGACCCCAGGAAGTCCCAGTGCTCGGGATCGACCGGAGCTCCGCCGCGTCGGGCCGCCGGTGATCTCGCAGTACGGGCCTCCCCTGCCCTTCCTTTTGCCCGATTCGGAACCCCCTCACCTCACTGACCATTTCCCCTCTGTTTCTCCTCTCTGTGGCAGTTGGAAACGGCCGGAGCGACGACCTCCCGTAGCTCCTCCGCCGTCCCACCTCGCCGCCGGCGAACCGGACCTCCCCGGCGTGCCGCACCACCACCCCTAGAACCGCCACTCGACGCTGGTCACGTTCCCGCTCTCCGTTGCCGTCTCCGTGGCCGGAAACCTTGCCGGTGAGCTCGCCGTCGCCGTGGCCGCAAGGTTGGAGATGACAGGCGGGCCCCACCTGTCATCCCCACACCTCTCTTCCCCTCCTCTCTGCCACTGACCGCCGGGCCCCGCCCGTCAGGTTCAAAAACCTGACGTGCGCGCGCAGGCACCCGTGCGGCTGGGCTGGTCCGCCCTGGGCCGTGCACTGTGGCCTCTCTGGCCCAGTTGCACAGGGCACTTTTACCTTTTCTTTTCTGTAATTGTTTTAAACATTTTTTACAGAAAAGAATAATGGTCCAAATAAAATAATTCCAACTCCTAAATTCTTGTAATATTCCAACCTATTTAATGGTACTACTTTCACACATATCCATGATACTTTTCTGTACTGCTCAAATTTAAATTCAAATTTGGGCAGTAAAACTCCTGTTCAAAAATCAATAGAATCCATTCTGTTGCTCCAAAACTCCAACTAAGATTTTTCCCCACCTTAGAAATTCCTCTAGTATTTTACAAAAATAAGTTGACATTTTTCTGAGCACTTTGATTTTTTCTGTTTTATTTGTGGTCTTATTTTCCCGTGGTTATTATGCGACGTATAGATCCCATATTTGACAAAGTTGCTGTGGAAGGAGAAGGAGAAGGATTTGAAGACTTTGAAGACCAAGCCAATCCAGGCAAGCAGCCCTTTGACCATGATACACTTGTTCTTCGGAACCCGTTTGTTTCCGATGCATGATGTTAGGGTTACGATGGTGACCTAGTTGGAACCACCACATGATGCATGCTTTATTCTTGATCTTGCTAAGTTCTAGATGACATGCAAATGGTTGGTCATGATGCTTAAATGATGCATGTGTGATTTGAATCTTCATAGTTGAATCTTTGCAAGAACCCATCGGGTGCCCCTAATGCCCGAGGGTGATGTTGTGTTAGGTCATCACTTGAGGAAGAAGTGATGTACCAATAAATCTTGTGCATGGTGAAATGATGGATTAGATTTATGTGTGACTACCATCCCAACCAAACATGTGCAACCACACTACCCCTTATGGGACGGGGCTTTATTGATTACTTAGGTCGATACTAGCATGGTGCCCGCATTACTAGTGACGGGAAGACTTCAGGTCTTTCCCGGGACGGGGTCGTGCTTGGATAGACGGCCATGACTGTTTTTACAGGGCACCGGACACACCGTTGGTCCCTTCGGGTACGCGTGACATTGAAATAAGGGCAAGTCCCGTGATCTATTGTTTGTACCCGAGGGCCGTGTACCAACGAGTGGACTCTATGTTAGTGTCGTCTAAGGAAAGGTAATGATCGGGTGCTTACCCTGGGTACTTGAGGTACCGCGGGTCGTGGATGACACGGAAGTTCCCCGGATCTTGTGGGTAAAGTGCGCAACCTCTGTAGAGTGTAAAACTATTCGAATAGCCGTGTCCGCGGTCATGGATAGTTGGGTGGTGCTACTTAAACTATGTCCAGACTTTTACTTCATCGATGATAGTAGTGTGTGATGAGTCAAGGTGGTGACTTGACTCGATGAGATGAATCATATTCATGTTGATATCGGTAACCTGTCTTCGAGGTTCCGCGAGTTTACTGATGCATAAACTTGTTGGTAGTATATTCATTCTAGCTCTTGCTAGATTGCTCATTATTGATCAATCGCATTGTTACTTTGAACCACATCATGGGTTGCTTGTGAGTACATTCAAAGTACTCATTGGCTTGCCACTGGTTAGTTAATTGGCCAGGCATGGAAGAACATGAATATGAGGAAGAGTTCTTTGGAGACGAACATGCGAACTAGGACGCTATCCCAGTCAGAATGCCTGTAGGGTTAAGGCAGATGGCATGGGTTCTACCCGTTATCGAAGACTTCCGCTATTTGAGTTATTTGCTATTCAGCCCGTGAGGCTCTATCTATGTAAGACTTGGTCATAATGGCCTTAATTCGTGTAAGACTATTTGTATGGATGTAAGACTCTTGTTATTCAGCTTCTGTGTGTTCAGTGAGCATTGATCTCTGGGATCACTGTACACGTGCATTCGGTGATCTCGACTTCTAATTCGGGGTCCCCACACTACTGAACCTGTAAGGTCGACCAGAACTAGTACCGCACGAGAGTGGTATGGTAACCCTATCTCGGAAGTCATGTTGTTGGACAATGGCAAACCTTCAAACTATGAAGAAGCTATGATGAGCCCAGATTCCAAAAAATGGCTTGAGGCCATGAAATCTAGGATAGGATCCATGTATGAGAACAAAGTATAGACTTTGGTGAACTTGCCCGACGATTGGCAAGCCATAGAGAATAAATGGATCTTCAAGAAGAAGACTCACGCTGATGGTAATGTTACTATGTATGAAGCTTGACTTATCGCAAAGGATTTTTGACAAGTTCAAGGTGTTGACTGCGATGAGGCTTTCTCACCCGTAGCGATGCTTAAGTATCTCTGAATCATGTTAGCAATTCCCACATTTTATGATTGTGAAATCTGTCAAAATTGATTTCAAAACTGCATTCCTTAATCGATTTCTGAAAGAAGAGTTGTATATGATGCGACCAGAAGGTTTTGTTGATCCTAAAGGTGCTAACTAAGTGTGCAAGCTCCAGTGATCCATCTATGGACTGGTGCAAGCATATCGGAGTTGGAATATATGCTTTGATGAGGTGATCAAGCATATAGTTTTATACGGTCTTACGGTGAAGCCTATATTTACAAGAAAGTGAGTGGGAGCTCTGTAGCATTTCTGATATCATATGTGTGTCGGGGAAACTGATCGCCCATGAACACCTATGGGACCGGAGCCCCTTTTCGGTACGGCAAGGGAGCGGAGGGAGCACAAAGAGCGGATCGAGGTGCACACGCGAGCAGTTTACCCAGGTTCGGGCCGCACAGATGCGTAAAACCCTACTCCTGCCTTGATTTGTTATTGAGTTCTTAGCTCAGGAGCAAGAAGATCTACAGTGCTCGAAGCTAGCTACACCGAGCGTGGGAGTGATCGAGCTTCGGAACCCCCTCTACGTTGTGCATGGGCCTCCTTTTATAGTTCAAAGGGGTCACCGACAGGTGGCAACGTAAGTGAGGGTAAAAACGTAAAAACGGTGGTAGTTGTAACAGTGTATGTACAGTGTTTTGTACCTAACCCTGATGGTGGGGGACAAGGGCATTGAATGCCCGTCACCGTCGCCCCAAACAGTGCAAAAAGTGTCCGTCCGGGCGTCTCCGTTCGCCACGATGGTGGCTTCGTCATCGTGTTTTGCCACCGTGTACCCCAGGCTGCACAGCCATCTGCCACGTGCCCCTGGAAGGGCCCCAGGGCGACGCGTGGCCAGATGAGCTGGAGCGCAGGCACATAGTGAAAGCTTGCCGCGGCAAGCACCTTGCCGCGGTTGCTACCTTGCCGCGCCCGGAAGCTTGTTGCTCTCCGGGCCTTGCCGGGGCGCGCGATGCGCCACGGCAAGTCTTCTGAAATGCCACGCTTTGGCCTTCCTGGCAAGCTCCTCTTGCCAGGGTCTTGTGCTAAAGGGGTGGTTATGAGCCTGGAGTGGCCTTCCCGGCAAGCTCCTCTTGCCGGGGTCTTATTTCTTAACTTGAATACTTTGTTCTTGATTGGTTCAAAAGGAACCAAAGTGGGACTTGGCGCGCGCGTGGCAAACCCTGCCACAGGACACTGCTACTGCCAGTGCACAAGTCGGGATACTAAGGTACCCCTACTTTAGTACACCGACAGGAGCCCCCGGGCCTAGGCCACATACGGTGCCGAGCGCTGTTGGGCCAGGCCCAAAACAGTGCACGGTCACACGCGGCCCACGGCGCGTCGCATCCCACTCCGTATCCGCCGCATCCCTCCCTAACGGCACGCGTCGATTGCGGCGTCGTGGGAGAGATCGTGGCCTGTTTCTTTAATGGGAAAATGCGGAACGTCCCCCTCTCCCCCTTAAAAGCAGAGGAAACAGGGGCAGTTTCCCCCATTGCTTCATTACGTCTTCAACCTCCAGAAACCCCCGCCGCTCTCCTCCTCCCCGAAGGTCGAAAGAGAGCAGCGCTCCACCCTTCTTCCGCCGCCGTCAGCCTCCCCTGCGCCGCCGGCCTCCCTCGCCGTCTCCGCCATGGCCCCGAAGAGCGACAAGGCGAAAACCGCGAAGACCGACCGGGCGGCGAAGCTAGCAGCAATGCGGAAGAGGATGGTGGTCTTCCCGCCGAGGCTTGGCGCGAGGGAGTTGATGGATAAGTTCTACCTCTTCTGGTCGAGGGAGACGAAAGCCCACCCGCGCACCAGGGTTCTCCGCGCCGAAGCCTGCGACATGTATCCGGGAGGTTATCCTTACTTTGCCATGTTCTTCCATTGCGGACTCTGCCCTCCATACTCCGAGTTCTTCTACGACGTTATGAACACGTATGGATTCCATCTTCTTGATTTCACCCCGAACGCAGTCCTGACGATGGCTGTTTTCCCACATCTGTGCGAAAACTTTGTCGGAGTTACCCCCAACGTAGCCCTCTTCCGCCATTTCTTTACGCCTCGGGTAGAGTCTGGGTCTCCACTGTCCGGGGGGATCTCTTGGATCTTTAGGCTCAATAAGAAAGATGCATACTTGATTGGAGAGCTCCGCGGCAAGTGGTAGGAGTGGAGGGCTGACTGGTGCTGGATTATGGAGGATGGACCCCAGCAGTTTACTTCTCCGTGCCGAGCTGCAATAGTGCACGGCAAGGATTGGAGTGATCTGGCCCCGGAGGACGAGAAGCTGAAGATAGCTGTTACTAGGATTCTTCGCTTCCGGCAAGCCAATCTTACTGTAGGTGAGGTCGGGGCAGATTTCCTTCGCCGCCGCATCGCCCCCCTTGCAGGAGAGGAAGAGGGCTGCTTGGGATTTCGGCAACGCGGCAGACTATACGAGGCTGCGCCCCGGCCTCAACTACAACTTCACTGTCCTGGAGCTAAAGGGGATGATCCGGGAGCTATTCAAGCATGACCCCAAGCACCCGGAGTAGTTCGCCTCGCCGCGGGGGGTAGTTCCACTAAGTAACAATTCGTCACTTAGCACTATCCGCGCGGCGATGCCGTTGTGCGACTCCCACGGGGTTGACCCCACTTGGTTGGCACCTTCCGACGAGACTGCACAAACCTTCTTCGACAACTTGGTGGAGCTGCCGATCAACCCCGATGAGAAGAAAGGCCTCACCCGCGAGACCACCGACCGGGATGTGGCGTATATCGCCAGCAGAATGGAGGAGGCAGCCGCAGCCCAGGCCGCGGGTGAGTTTGGGTACTCCTTGGATGAGGCAGACGCAGCGGATGCGGTGAGCCGGGCCGAGGAGGAAGAGATCCTCAAACTGCTGAAGCCTTCCGGACAACCTGCCGGGACGAGTGAGGCTGCCGGGCAGGGCACAGAGTCAAGTGAGCCCGCCGAGGAGGACGCCGAATCGGGCGACCCTTCAGAAGACTCAGGCGGGTCTCTGGGCCTTGATGACTCCTCTTCATCCTCGGGGAGTTCTCCGCCACCACCAAGTCCTCCGCCTCAGCCAAAGAAGCGCCTCCGCAAGGCCACTGACACGGCGAGGCAGCCGGCGGTCCAGCAGCCGCAGCGCCGCTCGACGCGTGCCACCTCGACGAACAAGGCCGTCAAGGGGGCGCCTCGCGCCTCCGCGGCAGGCGGAGGAGGATCTTCCCGGTCTGGCTCCACGGCTCCTTCCGCCCCTCGGGCTTCGGCGATGACTGGAGCGGGGTCTTCTCAGACCACAGCTCCGGAGCCCGCCAAGCGCCCGAGGGAGCCTACTCCTCCAGCTCCTCGCGCCGGGACGCGCGAGGCGGACTTCGACTTCTCCGTCCTCAGTTCCGACGAGGAGGAGGAAGAGTAAGCACTTGCAACTCTTATTTCTTTTGGTTTTTGTTGTTCTTGTCTTGAATTTCCTTTGCCTGACTCTGATCTTGTTTATCTCTCAGGACCTTGGCCCAGAGGGCGGCAAAGAGGGCCAAGATCCCGGTGGTCGACCTCGAGGACGAGCCCGTCGCAGCGGCGGGAGATGCGCCCGTGACAGGCTTGCGGGACCAGCCTGCTACTCCACAGAGCAGCCCCCAGCGCAGCCCCCAGCGTAAGTCTTCTGTCCACTTCTTCGCTTGTCGGTCGCGCGTGAGCTTCTTATCCTTGCTAATGTCTTGTTTGCTTGCTGATTTGTGCAGAAGCAGAGCCGCAGCCTCAGGAGCGTCAAGAGACTGCTCTCGACGAGCCGCTCGTCTCAGCCTCCCCGCCAAGGAGGAGCTCCCCGGCGAGGGAGAACACTCCGCCAAGGGCGAGTACCCCGCCAAGGGAAGCCGCCAGCGGCCCTCTGCCGGCAGGGGCCACTACCACGCCGCCAAGGGAGAACTCCCCGGCAAGGAACCCCGTAGAGGAAGAGGCCCGCGCAGGTAACCCTTGTACTTTTCTTCTCTTGAATTCTTCTTTTTGGATATTTGCTTGACGATTACTTTCTTCTTTCTTCTTCTGTCAGATCCGCCCGCCCCGGAACCGATGGAGACAGAGGCCATCGCCGAGGAGGACGCGTGCGGCAACGCTGGCGATGCCGCCACCGCTGAAGGGATGGCCGGCGCCGACGAGCCAGCCGCCGATGAGACCGCCGCGACCGCTGACGCGGCAGCTGAGGAGGGGAACGGCGACCGCACTGACGGCCCTGAGGCCGCAGGAGCGCCGGACGCTGCGCCGGCCGCCGACCCTCCTACTACGGCGACCGGGTCGGGTGCCTAACTGGAGGCCGCCAACGGGGTCTTCATCCAAGTCACGTGGGCTTCTACGTCGAGGGCGCCCGCGGAGGGAGAGGTCTTTGATGGGGAAGTCCTGGCCTCCTCCGGGCTGAGGCTTGTCGACGGGCCCGGCAGCAGCAGCGAGCCTGAGGAGGAGCAGCTCCTGCGGAAGCTCCTGGCCTTGTACGGCGCCAGGCAGGCCAAGCTGGAGTCCCGAGAGGCTCTGGCTACCAAGGCTGGCGTCGATCTGGAGAAGCGCGCCGAGGAGCTCCGCACCGCCAACCAAGCGGCTCTCCGGAACTTGGCGGAGGAGCGGGAGGAGCTCGCCGAGGCACACCAGGCGTTCATCCTCGAAAAAGCCGAAGCAGAGGAGCAGCAACGGCTCGCCGCCGAAGACCTGTCTCGGCGGGAAGGTGAGCTGAGGCAGCGGAAAGTCGACCTCGATAGCCATGAGGACAACCTTACCGCGCGCGAGCAGTCCCTTGGCGGGGCTCTGCAGGAAGCGAGGGATGCCGCTGCAGCTGCAGAGACCGCCAAGAGAGACTTGGAGGCGAGGGTGGCACAGTTGGAGCTTAACTTGAAGACGAGCGAGGAGAAGGTTGCCGCGCTCACACTGGAGAGGGAGAAAGACGCCCACAGCCACTCGGAGCTGCAGGTCCGTCTCTTCGACAAGGGGCAGGAGCTCACCATCGCCAAGGATTCCATCGCGGACATGGAATTGAAGCTGTCCACCCTCACTGAATCACTTGACGGCGCCAGGGACAGGGAGATGAAGCTGAAGGAAGATCTCCGGGCTGAGAGGGCACTGTTGGACAGCGCCGCCCTCTCACAGAACAACTTCAGGCAGACGGTAGAGCAGTGGACCGAGGAGCTCGTCGCCGCCGCCGCTGACATTGACAGAGAGATGGCGGCGCTGGGGACGGAGCACCTCGGGTACTGCCCCGACGCGAACCTCCCGCACAACGCCAAGCTGAGCTTATTCTTCAGGGGAGTGGCGCCGGCCTTGAGCAGCTCAGGGAGAGGATCCCCACGCAGCTGGCAAACGAGGCGCGCAGGCTTTGCACGGGACTTGTGGAGAGGGTGTTGACGAAGATAGTCTACCGCAACCCCGGGATCAATCTTGAGAACGTCCTCCGGACCTTGCCGCCCGACGCCGAGTAGGAGGCGTTGAAGGCTCTTGTCGCCCC
Source organism: Secale cereale (assembly GCA_902687465.1). Classification (NCBI taxonomy): domain Eukaryota; kingdom Viridiplantae; phylum Streptophyta; class Magnoliopsida; order Poales; family Poaceae; genus Secale; species Secale cereale. The sequence continues at coordinate 618,456,396 of LR738714.1, forward strand.
CATCATGGCCAAGGTGGGCAAGATCAGGAGAGTTGACGGCGATCGTGTAGACTAGGTGGTTTTCTTTCCGCTCCCCTTGTCGCTGCCAATTAAGTCATGGACAGTAGTTTATTAGAACAGCGACAAGTTATCTTGTAATATAACCTTATTTTGGGTAGTTGATGCAGTGTTATTTCCTTTGTCCGACTCCTTTTCTTTGTATGCTTTTACCCTTTGCTTTTAGGGAACTTGCCGGCAAAGGGGCCCTTGCCGCGAGCGCTGAGTGCGGAACTTCAGCAGCCTGCGGGCAATGCCTCTGCCGGCAAGAAACCTTGCCGCAGCTAGTCGCAGCACACTTAGATTGTTGAGCGAACTCGAAAACGAATTAAGGGCGCGACACTTGTCGCAGCTCGCTTAAGCCGTTGAGCATGCTCGAAACAAAGAAAGGGCGCGGCTAGCCACGGGTAGGTTCCTCCGCGCACAGGTTTTCCATACAAAGTGTGGTCGTTCAAGGAAGATAACTTTTAAAATTAAAAATTTTTGAATGCTCAAACTTTGGCAACTTAGCTTTTGTGGGTTGTTTGCTTCCCGGCAAGGCTTTCCTTTCTTGAACAACACTTGGACACCACTGTCTCCTTCCCCCCCGGCAAACTTGAGCGCAAGGAACACTTCTTCTGCTTGAGAGAAAAAAGGAAAAAGGGAGGAAACACAGATATGGAGCCTTGCGGCTTGTTATTGCTTACCGGGGGTGTGTGTTGCACAAAGTGTCAGATCACACATGCAAGAAAACGGAAAGGCATGAAATGACAAATCGTGTGAAGCACAAAAGTTTTACTGATGCACGGGGTCTGCGCCCAGCTTTGTACAAAGGTTTACATGCAACAACGGCAAGACTCGTACAAAAGGTGGTTGCCGGAGCGGATCACGGCAACCGCGCCTCATGGGTGAAACTTGCGAAGATGCTCAATGTTCCAGGAGTTGCTCACCGGTAAGCCCTCTTCGGTCTCAAGGCGGACAGCGCCAGGCCTTGTGACTTGTCTCACCCGATAAGGGCCTTTCCACTTCGGCGACAACTTGTTGGAATTCTTGGCGGACTGAACGCGCCGAAGAACAAGGTCGCCTTCCTCGAGACTTTTGGCTCTAACTTTGCGGCTGTGGTAGCGGCGCAAAGCTTGCTGGTATCGAGCAGCTCGCACAGCAGCCTGAAGACGGTTCTCCTCGAGGAGCAGTGCATCATCTTGCCGCAGCTGTTCTTGCTCGAGCTCATCGTAAGCGAGCACTCGAGGAGACCCGTATACGAGTTATGTGGGGAGAACTGCCTCTGCTCCGTAGACAAGAGCAAAGGGTGTCTGCCCGGTGGCTCGATTTGGTGTCGTCCTGATTGACCAAAGAGTCGCCGGCAAATCCTCAATCCAGTTTCTTCCGCACTTGTACAGCCTGTCGAAAGTTCTTGTCTTGAGTCCGCGCAACACTTCAGCATTTGCCCTCTTCGCTTGGCCATTGCTCTTCGGGTGAGCAACAGAAGCGAAGCAGACCTTGGTGCCAAGGTCTTGGACGTACTGCATGAAGGTGCGACTTGTGAACTGTGTGCCGTTATCGGTGATGATCCTGTTAGGGATTCCGAAACGGCAAACGATCGACCTGAAGAACTTGACTGCTGACTGTGCGGTCACCTTTCTCACTGGTTCCACTTCCGGCCACTTTGTGAACTTGTCGATGGCGACGTACAAGTATTCAAAGCCCCCGGGTGCACGGGGAAAGGGGCCGAGGATATCGAGCCCCCAGACCAAGAAGGGCCAGGACAAAGGGATCGTCTGGAGAGCTTGAGCTGGCTGGTGTATTTGCTTGGCATGGAACTAGCACGCTTCACACTTGGTTACTTGTGCAGTTGCATCTTGGAGGGCTTCTGGCCAAAAGAAACCTTGCCGGAACGCCTTCCCGGCAAGCGCTCTTGCGCCAATGTGGTGGCCACATATGCCTCCATGTATCTCTGCCAACAGCTTCTGTCCATCTTCCCGGGAAATGCACTTCAATCTGACACCATTGAGTCTTCTTCTGTACAGTTCATTGCCGACGAACTGGTACATACTTGACTGTCTGGTTATTCTCTCTATCTCTTCTGGCTCTTCGGGAAGTTCTCCAGTTTGAAGAAAACGGAAAATTTGTCGTGCCCATGCGGGAGCCTGAGGCTCAATAACAAGGACTAAAGGCATCAGTGCTCCTGCGGGAACGTCAGCTTCTACGGCAAGGATTTGCGGCTCTGCCGGAGCTGGACCCTCCCCGGCAAGCCTGCCGGGGCAAGACTTGTCGGGAACGCCTGCTTCAACTGTACGAACCCTAGGGTCCGCAGGAGCAGACTGTTCCTCAGCAACTTGGTCGTTGATCTTGGGGACCTTGGCGGTGGCTTCAGGAAGATCCGCCGGTAAGTAGTCGCCGGAGACCAACTTTCTCTTCTTGCTTTGCCCGATTGATGGTGTCACGGATGGTTGAGTTAGCTTGAGCACAAAGATCCCTGGTTCCACAGGTAGCTTCAGTGCAGCACACTTTGACAGGCCGTGTGCGACGTCATTTTGAGCTCTTGGAACGTGCTCCATTTGTATGCCTTCAAAGCGTTCTTGAAGCTTTCTCACCTCGTCGACGTAAGCTTCCATCAATGGGCTCTGGTAGCTCTTGTTCACTTGACATACAACCAACTGTGAATCTCCCCGCACAATCAGTTTCTTGATCCCAAGTTCTGCTGCAATTCTGAGGCCGGCAAGCAAACCCTCATACTCTGCAGTATTGTTTGTTGCTTGCTCCTTGGGAAAGTGCATTTGGACAACGTACTTGAGGTGTTCTCCGGTGGGTGTGACAAGCAGCACACCAGCACCGGTGCCTTACAGCGAGAAGGCACCATCGAAGTACATTACCCATTCTTTGCTCGCTTCTTTGACGGGGATGTTTGTCTCTGGAACCTCTTCGTCTGGTGTTGGTGTCCATTCTGCTATGAACTCTGCCAAGGCTCTGCTCTGGATAGTTGAAGTACTTTCAAACTTAAGACCAAAGCTTGACAGCTCCAGTGCCCACTCGACAATCCTGCGTGTTGCTTCCGGATTTTGCAATATCCTCTTCAGCGGAAAGCGAGTGACCACTGTTATCTCATGGGCTTGGAAGTAGTGGCGCAACTTTCTGGAGGCCATGAGGAGGCCGAAAAGCAGCTTCTGCACTCCAGAGTATCTTGACCTAGCTCCCTGCAAGAGGGAGCTAACAAAGTAAACTGGGCGCTGCACCATCTTCTTCCGCACCTCTTCTTGCATCTGCGCAGACTCATCCTTGTCGGGGCCAGAGCTTCTCGGGGAAGCCCCCTGCTTGTCGCTGGATGTGCTTGCCGGGGCTGTGGACTCCTCATCTGCCTCCCTTTCCGCTACCAACGCAGCACTAACCACTTGATTGGTTGTTGCTAAGTACAGCAGCAACTTCTCTTGTGGCTTAGGTGCGACAAGTATCAGAGTGGAGGACAGGTACCTTTTCAAGTCCTGCAGCGCTGCCTCCGCTTCCGGAGTCCATTTCATTAGACCTGCCTTTTTCAAGATTTTGAAAAACGGCAGGGCGCGTTCTGCAGATTTAGAAATGAACCTGCTGAGGGCAGCCACACAACCAGCAAGTCTTAACACATCCTTGACGCGCTTCGGAGCTTCGATCTGCTCGATGGCTTTAATCTTGTCGGGATTGGCTTTAATCCCTCTCTGGGACACAAAGAACCCGAGAAGCTTGCCGGAGGGGACTCCGAACACGCACTTCTCGGGGTTTAGCTTGAGTTGTATCTTGCGCAGATTCGCGAAAGTTTCATCTAGGTCATGAATCAGGGTATCCTTGTCCTTGCTCTTGACCACCATATCATCCATGTAGGCTTCTACATTCCTGTGTATATGTGGCTCAAAAGCAGTGTGGACTACCCTTGCAAATGTTGAACCTGCATTCTTCAATCCAAAGGGCATGCGTATGAAGCAGTAGCTGCCACATGGAGTAATGAATGCGGTCTTCTCTTCATCTTTCTCAGTCATGAATATCTGGTGGTACCCTGAGTATGCATCAAGAAACGAAAGCAACTCACATCCAGCCGTGGAGTCAACGATCTGGTCGATGCGCGGCAAGGGAAATGGATCTTTGGGACAAGCATTATTCACATCCGTGAAGTCTATACAAAGCCTCCACTTCCCATTAGCTTTGCGCACGACAACTGGGTTGGCCAGCCACGTGGGATGAAGTACACCTCTAACAAGGCCTGCTGCTTCCAACTTCTTGATTTCCTCAGCGATAAACTCTTGGCGCTCCACCGCTTGCTTTCTGACCTTCTGCTTGACGGGCCGCGCATGAGGACAAACGGCAAGCTTATGCTCAATTACTTTCCTGGGAACACCGGGGATGTCAGACGGTTGCCACGCAAACACGTCGACATTCGCCCGCAGGAAAGCAACGAGCACGCTTTCCTATTTAGGATCAAGCGAGGCACTGATGGTGAAAGTACCACCAGTGCCGTCCTCCTTGGCGTACACCTTCTTGGTTGCAGGTGGAGCTGCCATTCCTTTCTTGCACTTGCCGGTGGAGCTCGATGGTGCATCCTCGACGGCAGCGCAGCACTCCGAAGAGGTGCGTTTGCCAGAGTGGGCCCCAGAGCTCTTGCCGGACTTGGTCTTGTTCTTCCCCCCGGGAGCTTCAGCGGCAAGTGTTTTGCTATCCGTTGCGGCTGCTGCGTCCCGGTAGATCTTGTCAGCACAGATAAGCGCGTCCTTCTTGTCGTCGGGGACAGAGATGACGCTTATTGGGCCTGGCATCTTGAGCATGTTGTAGGCATAATGAGAGGCTGCCATGAACTTGGCGAGCGCTGGACGGCCAAGTATCCCGTTGTATGGCAATGCGATATCAACGTCAAAGGTGATCCTCTCAGTCCTGAAGTTTAGCTCTCCGCCAAAGGTCACTGGCAGTGTGATCTTCCCTTTCGGCTTGCTCCTTCCCGGGTTAATTCCTTGGAAAGTTTCGGTTTCCTCGAGCTCGCTGTCAGGGATCTGCAGCTTCCGGACCACAGCAGAGGAGATCAAGTTTAGGCCGGCCCTGCCGTCAACCAGCATCTTGGTGACCCTGAGGTTGCGGATGGTTGGCGAAACCAACATCGGCAGGCACCCGACCGCAGTTGTGCGGTCAGGGTGATCCTCAATGTCAAAGATGATGGGCGTGCTGGACCACCTCAGGAGTTTGCGCGACTCGACGGGTGGCTCTGCTGCATTCACTTCCCGCACCCATTATTTGAGTTGGAGGTGGGAAGTATGCAGAGAGGCACATCCATCGACGCACAGAACTTCTGTGGCCTTCTGGAACTCCTGCTCGCTGTTGTCTCCGTCGTCCATGTCCTCGTCGTCGTCTTCATCTTCGTCCTTGTCGCGGCCGCGGGGAGGCCTATCCCCTTGCCGCTGCTTGGCCTTGCCGCGGCGTCCTCCCCGGCCATTGAAGGGCCGCTTCTTGCCGGACTCTCCTCCTCTTCCTTGGGCCTTCTCTTTGTCGTGTCGCTCGTACTCAGCCTTCTGCTGCTCGACGAGGTATTCGACCCTTTTGCAGTTCTGGAGATCGTGGCCCTTGGTGCGGTGGTTCTTGCAGTACTGCTTGTCGGAGCCGTCCTGCTTGTCGGCGGCGGCTACAGTGGTGGCTTCCTTGCCGGAGCCACCAGCCTGAGCTTTCTTGGCGCCTCCCTCCTTGCCGGACTGCTCGACGGCCAGCACTTCCTTGTTCTTCTTCTTCTTATTGTTCCGCTGCCGGTTTTTCCTTGCCGGGGCGGCATCCTCACTATCCGTTCCTCCTGCTCTAACATCCTCTCCGGGGAGTCTCCTCCCTTCTTCAGCACGCGCGCACTTGTCGGCCAGGGCATAAAGCTCACTGACGTCTCGTATCTTACACATCGCCATTTCCTCCCTCATCCGGCGATTACGCACGTTCTGATGGAACGCGCTAATAACCGCGGCAGGGTGGACGTCCGGGATGTTGTGCTGAACGCGGCTGAATCTCTGGATGTATTTCCGCAGGGACTCTCCTTCCTTCTGGGCAAGTATATGGAGATCACTTTCCTGGCCATGGGGCTTGTGGCCGCCCGTGAAGGCGCCAACAAACTGATGGCACAGGTCGGCCCAAGAAAAGATGGAGTTCTCCGGCAAGTGCATGAGCCAATATCTGACGTTTGGCTTGAGCACGAGCGGGAAGTAATTTGCCAATATCTTCTCGTCTCGTCCCCCAGCAGCCTACACCGCAATGGTGTAGATGCTGAGGAACTCTGAGGGATGGGTCTTGCCGTCGTACTTCTCGGGTACGTCGGGCTTGAAGTTCTTCATGCTGGGCCACTGCACTTGCTGCAGCTCATGGGTGAACGCAGGGCAACCTGCAGCGTACGGCAAGTCGCCTGGTTCTCCGGGCGCGTGCATGTCGACAGCGGGCCCAGCGCGCTGATCTGACTGTCGTCGCGCTTCTCTTCGACGCTCGATGCGAGTTCGTGCATCTTCTTGTCGTCTGTCGTCAAGGACTTGGCGTTGATCGCGGCGAGCTCGCGGATCCGACTACGCCGTGGAGTCGTCGTCGATGTTGATCCGGCGAGTCGGCGATTTCTGTTTCTACGGCGGGGAGTGCACGGTAGTTGCACCCCCGGCGGTCTTGTCTCCTCCATCAGCCCGCGCCTTGCTGACTTGCCGCGGCCGTGATGTCGCCGGCTGCTGCGGTGTGTCGTTGTTGGCGAAGGCGATGAGGCTTTGGATGGTAGCCCTCCAGTCTTCGGCTTTGTCTGCCGCTGGAGGGAAATCGAGGAGTAGCTGGGCTCTAGCTAGAGCTTCTGCTGGAGTGGAGGGGAGCGGTGGCGAGCGGTGCGAGGAGCGAGATATACTCGAACTTCTAACTGCGTTAGAAGGAGCAGGGTCTCGCCCCGGCGACCGCGCCTTGCTCGTGCCAGCGCGTTGGCCTTGAGCGTCCCGCGACCCGCCAGCTTGGCCTTGTCCCAGCAAGCGTATGGTACCTTGGGTACCACGTCGCTGCCGTTCCGGCACCTCCTGAGAAGGGCGCGGTGCGTGCACGGACGCCGAGGTCTTGGAGTGCGCTCGGTCGTCCGTCTTGTCCTTGGACTTGGCGGCGCCGTGAGTTTCCTCGCCGGCGTCCGTCCTTCCGCCAGCGTCTACCCCACCAACCGCTGGTTCTGGTGGTGGCGGGATCGACGCGGACGGGCCTCCTATCTCCGAAGCTTTCTTCTTCGGCGGCATGTCGATGAAGCTATCGAAGTTGGTGAAGTTGCTGAAGGTTGCGCCCGCGTGAACGCCGGATCAGGTTCGCACAACCTCGACGCCCCCCTACCTAGCGCGCCAAAGATGTCGGGGAAACTGATCGCCCACGAACACCTATGGGACCGGAGCCCCTTTTCGGTACGGCAAGGGAGCGGAGGGAGCACAAAGAGCGGATCGAGGTGCACATGCGAGCAGTTTACCCAGGTTCGGGCCGCACAGATGTGTAAAACCCTACTCCTGCCTTGGTTTGTTATTGAGTACTTGGCTCGGGAGCAAGAAGATCTACAGTGCTCGAAGCTAGCTACACCGAGCGTGGGAGTGATCGAGCTTCGGAACCCCCTCTACGTTGTGCATGGGCCTCCTTTTATAGTTCAAAGGGGTCACCGACAGGTGGCAACGTAAGTGAGGGTAAAAACGTAAAAACGGTGGTAGTTGTAACAGTGTATGTACAGTGTTTTGTACCTAACCCTGACGGTGGGGGACAAGGGCATTGAATGCCCATCACCCTCGCCCCAAACAGTGCAAAAAGTGTCCGTCCGGGCGTCTCCGTTCGCCACGATGGTGGCTTCGTCATCGTGGCTTGCCACCGTGTACCCCAGGCTGCACAGCCATCTGCCACGTGCCCCTGGAAGGGCCCCAGGGCGACGTGTGGCTAGATGAGCTGGAGCGCAGGCACACAGTGAAAGCTTGCCGCAGCAAGCACCTTGCCGCGGTTACTACCTTGCCGCGCCCGGAAGCTTGTTGATCTCCGGGCCTTGCCGGGGCGCGCGATGCGCCACGGCAAGACTTCTGAAATGCCACGCTTTGGCCTTCCTGGCAAGCTCCTCTTGCCAGGGTCTTGTGCTAAAGGGGTGGTTATGAGCCTGGAGCGGCCTTCCTGGCAAGCTCCTCTTGCCGGGGTCTTATTTCTTAACTTGAATACTTTGTTCTCGATTGGTTCCAAAGGAACCAAAGTGGGACTTGGCGCGTGCGTGGCAAACCCTGCCACAGGACGCTGCTACTGCCCGTGCACAAGTCGGGATACTATGGTACCCCTACTTTAGTACACCGACAATGTGGATGACATATTGTTGATTGGAAATGATATAGAATTTCTGGATAGCATAAAAGGATACTTGAATAATAATTTTTTCAATGAAAGACCTCGGTAAAGCTGCTTATATATCGGGAATCAAGATCTATAGAGATAGATCAAGACGCTTAATAGGACTTTCACAAAGGACATACCTTGACAAAGTTTTGAAGAAGTTCAAAATTGTTCAGTCAAAGAAAGGGTTCTTGTCTGTGATACAAGGTGTGAAGTTGACGAAGACTCAAAGCCCAACCACGGCAAAAGATAGAGAAAGAATGAAAGTCATTCCCTATGCCTCAGCCATAGGTTCTATAAAGGATGCCATGATGTGTACCAGACCTGATATGTGCCTTGCCACATGTCTGGCAAGGGGGTACAAGAGTGATCCAGGAGTGGATCACTCGACAACGGTCAAAAATTGTCCTTAGAGGAATAAGGAAATGTTTCTCAGTTATGGAGGTGATAAAGAGTTCGTCGTAAAGGGTTACGTCGATGCAAGCTTTGTCACTGATCCAGACGATTCCAGGTCACAATCTGGATATGCATTGAACATGGGAGCAATTAGCTAGACTAGCTCTATACAGAGCATTGTAGACATAGAAATTTGCAAAGTACACACGGATCTGAATGTTGCATACTCGTTGACTAAAACCTCTCTTACAAGCAAAACCTGATCATACCTTATAACTCTTTTAGTGTTAATCACATAGCGATGTGAACTAGATAATTCACTCTAGTAAACTCTTTGGATGTTAATCACATGGCGATATGAATTATGGGTATTAATCACATGGCGACGTGAACTAGATTATTGACTCTAGTGCAGGTGGGTGACTAATGGAAATATGCCCCAGAGACAATAATAAAATGATGATTCTTATTATATTTCCTTAATCACGATAAAGGTTTATTATTCATGCTAGAATTGTATTGACCGGAAACTTAAATACATGTGTGAATACATAAACAAATATCGTATCCCTAGTGAGCCTCTCTTAGACTAGCTCGTTGATCAAAGATGGTTAAGGTTTCCTAACCATAGACATCTGTTGTCATTTAATAACAGGATCACATCATTAGGAGAATGATGTGATGGACAAGACCCATCCATTAGCTTTGCATATGATAGTTCAGTTTATTCCTATTGCTTTCTTAAATGTCAAATACATATTCCTTCGACTATGAGATCATGCAACCCCCGGATGCCAGAGGAATAACTTGTGTGTTATCAAACATCATAACGTAATTGGGTGATCATAAAGATGCTCTACAGGTATCTCCGAAGGTGTCTATTGAGTTGGCATGGATCAAGATTAGGATTTGTCACTTCGTTTATCGGAGAGGTATCTCTGGGCCCTCTCGGCAATACACATCACACGAAGCTTGCAAGCAAATGGATAAGGAGTTAGTTATGAGATGATGTATTACGGAACGAGTAAAGAGACTTGCTGTTAACGAGATTGAACTAAGTATAGAGGTACCGACGATCGAATCTCAGGAAAGTAACATACCGACGGACAAAGGGAATTACATATGTTATCATAACGGTTCGGCCGATAAAGATCTTCATAGAATATGTAGGAACCAATATGGGCATCCAGGTTCCGCTATTGGTTATCGACCGGAGAGGTGTGTGGGTCATGTCTACATAGTTCTCGAACCTGTAAGGTCCGCACGCTTAATGTTTGTTGACAATATGGTGTTATATGAGTTGTAATATTTGGTGACCGAATGTTGTTCGGCGTCCCGGATGAGATCACGGACATGACAGGGAGTCTCGAAATGGCCGAGAGGTAAAGATTGATATATAGGACGATGATATTCGGACACCGAAAAGGTTTCAGAGTGCACTGGGTAGTCATCCGTCACCAGAAGGGGTTCCAAACACACCCCGATATGTGTATGCGCCTAATGGGCCAAGGGAGGGAGAGACCGGCCCACAAGGGGGCTGTTGCAGCCCTTCCATGGCCCGCTAGCCCTAGGGGAAAGAAATGGGAGGGGTGACCCCTCCTTCCTTTCCCTCCTCACGTGAGAAAGGAAAGGGGGAGAGGGCGCCATCCTCCCCAGCCTTCCTCCCACACATATACATGGCATGGGCCTTGGGGCAGGACCCAAGTGGGATTCGGCCCACTTGGGGCGCCTCCAGGCTGCTTCCTCCCCCCAGCTATATATATGTGGGAGGGGGCGCCTAGCACAACAACGACAATTGCTTAGCCGTGTGCGGCGTTGCCATCCACAGTTTACACCCTCGGTCATATTTTTGTAGTGCTTGGGAGAAGCCCCGCGGAGATAGCATCACCATCACCATCATAACACCGTCGTGCTGCCAGAACTTATATACTACTTCGCCCGTCTTGCTGGATCAAGAAGGCGAGGGCGTCACCGAGCTGAACGTCTGCTGAACACGGAGGTGACGTACGTCCGATACTCGATCGGTTGGATCACGAAGAAGTTCGACTACATCAACCACATTACTAAACGCTTCCGCTTACGGTCTACGAGGGTACGTAGACACACACACACAAAGAGTTAAGGATTTGGGACTAGCTCTATTCCTATGTGAGTAAGGGGATAAAGAGATATATATCTCCTTCCTTTCATTCCTTTAGGCTTATCCGAACAGGAGCTGGATTTTCCATTATTTCTGAAGTTATCCAAAGGCTAGAATCGACCGTCTCATCAAATATTCATCCAAACTCAATTGTGGACAAACTAATACTAATTTTGTGGCTACTCAATGAGGCAAATTGAACCGAGGTCTTGGATTTTCCGTAAGGCGTATGGTTACAAGGTCAAAGCTTGATCAGCATCCCTAAATTATTTTAGAATCAAACCTTGTAAATTATGGAGTATTACACCTATATATGCATTTTCAACCACTTTGGATCAAGTTCACCCAATTCCAACAAGGTGATGGCATTGATTGTAAGCAAGGTTGTTCCCACTCAACAAAGTGGCAAACATGAATCAAGCCTCCCCCGCGGCTAATGATCTTCATGGTGCCCCGGTATTGAAGCTTCACTGTGGAATCTAACGCATGGGGCCGATAAATTGGGCCACCTCGAGACAAATCACCTCGCCTATGTCAGGAAGTGTCAAAGGAGAGCGTGCCATGGGGACCGGGCGGAAGGAGATCGTAGTGGAGGGACCAGATGGAAGGAAAGCATGGTGGGTGGAGACGGTAGTGAGGAGTATGTGGCTCAACTAGATCCGATGGGCTAGGAAGAGACTAGGGAGGTTATTGCTAGAAAACGGAAAGGAGATAATTGGTGAAACTCATGACACATGTCCACTGCCTAGAACCAACAACGTGTAACACATTCTACACTTGCCACAAAGATACAAAGAGGTAAATTGATTTTCCAAAAGGAAACATTTTTTGCCTTATTTATTTAGTTGGACTTTCTTGCACGAAAAAAACTGTATACATGGTATGTGATGCAACTAGCTATATCTAGTTCCTCGGGGGTTGAATATCCTTGAAGAACGAGCACTTCTCTCCCTCCGGAAAACACGTGCCTGGCCCTTGCTACTTGCTTTGGCAGTACGTCGTGAACTGGTTGGCACCGCATGACCCGTTCCCGATGGCCGAAGTCGTCTCGTGGTTCGTCTTTGAGCTGGTTGCATCGCCATGCCTGAAAGTAACAAGCATAATCGTGCATAAGAAGAGTATTTTGGAAACGCATGATGGTACTATGTGCAAGAGCAACAAATTTATTTGATTCTTTGTGAAAAACATACCAGATGAGGATATCACCAGCATAAGGGTAACGGCCGTGCGCAATACTTGCCTAATCCTCATTGTAGTTGTGGATGAAAGTCGATGTCGATTGAGGGCTTGGATTGTTGGAAGAGATGAACGGGGGTATCTCGGGTTTTATAGAGGTCCCGAGGTGCCGTGTCCGTGTTGCTATTGAGAGTTTCAATAGGAGAGCCTTTTGCGGTTCTTTCGCCAGATACGCTTGCGTGCATGGAACAAAGACCGACGTGTCCATCGGTTATGTATTGTGAAGAGTTATGTTGACACGTGCATATGCAATGTGCAACATGGCAAACTATCCATGCAAGTTATGCATAGTCTATAGTCATCCCCAATTCCACATACCTTTTCATATAAAATGTAACTGCTATACGGGTACAAATAAATGTCTGACGCAATTGCATCCGGGTAATTCGTGAGTATTGAACATATGTGTATCCAGTGTGCAACGTGGCAACACACCCGTGAGAGATGAGAACATATTAAGCCTATTTGGTTTGCTTCGTGAGAAAGCTGCCAGACTCAGGCAAGAATCTCATGTGTTGGATTTCTCAAGCCTGTGATTGCCGCATATGTAAGGAGCTGCCCGTGTGTCCTCCATCCAAACAGGCCCATCATCGTCCAGCGCAACATTTCTTCCTAAAATATGGAACCGTTGATATGTATACGGTTCAAATCATATCTACGGTTATTTTCCACATAGCGAATCTATTTTTGGTTATTTCGGTTTAAAATGAAATTTTTTATTGACTTATGTTTTTTTTACCAAAATTGGAAAACATCATTGCTTTTTAGAAAGCTAATCAAATTGAAAAAAAATTCATTGATTTGAAAAAAAGAAATCCATCGATTTCATAAAAAGTTCATGAATTTGAAAAAAAGTTCACGTGTTTTGGAAAAAAGGTGTTTGTGAATTTGAAAAGGTCACAAATTTTTAGGAAAAAATTCACGAATTTGAAAAAGTGCTCGGTTTGAAAAAATCACGAATTTAAGAAAAATCATATTTTCTAAGAATATTTCATGAATTTTAAAAAGGAAAATAAACTGAAAAAACAAAAAAAATGAGAAAAAAAGACCAAGGGAAAAACCGGCCAAAACAAAAACCAAAAATAGGGGAAACCACTATGTTGTTTTAGTTTTATTGAAGAAGAGAAAAGAAGTAGAAAAGTCAGAACAACTAAGGTATGTTGTTGGTTACCATTGTTTTTATGACGCATGGTGGTCTCGATTTCGAATCACGTCGGGCATGGATTTTTTGAATTTTAAGAAAAGCGTAAAAAGGGTGTAAATGGGCCGGCCCATGGCGGAGGTGGAAATGTCATGTACCGGTGTGCTCGGCACATACAGCGTACTATAAAAAAGATCATCCTTCCTTTTATTATGAAAGGGTATGAGTTAATCTTAGTCGTCGATGTATTTAGGGGGGTGTACCGAAGCAAAATTGTTACTCTTAAAAGGTACCTATGTTTCTCACTGGTCAGCACACAACATGTGTGATCAATAATACTTCTATAGTAAATCTTTAAAAAGAGGGGACACTTTGCAAACATTTCTTCGTATAATTTTAGTGCTTACTGTGAGTGTAATAGGATTACAAAAAGACCATGATTGTATTCATCGTATGACAACTTCAGAGGCCAAGACTGAGCTCAACCAAGTTGATAAGAAAAAATAGCTTTCCCTATCTTATTTATGCACTCTGTAGAAGTGTATCTGCGATCACGGATGGGATGCGGCTTCCCCAAACGAAACGAATGTGGCTCTGGCTAGCTAGCTAGCTCTCTGTTCCAAAGCTAGCTTCATCCTAATAGGATATGGTAATACAAGATACTTCTAATTAGTCATCAACAACCGACATAGGAAGAAATATATTCATAGTCTCCAACAGACGAGGGGCAGATCGAAGGTTAGGAGGAACTCTGTTCGGGGCACCAAATGAAGGGAATGTCACCCTTGACGAGACCTGGATAGATGATATTCCACAAGGCACAGAAGAAGAAAATCATATTCTCACGGCACCTTTCTTAGAAGAGGAGGTGAGAGCGGCAGTGTTCCAAATGGAACACAACAAAGCTCGAGGCCCTGATGGTTTCCCTGCAGAATTCTATCAGAATTTCTGGGATATCATAAAGGCTGACCTTTTGGAGTTGTTGAATTGTCTTCATGCCAATATACTTGACATATTGAGGGTAAATTGTGGTGAGATTGTTTTGTTGCTGAAGATTAAGGAGGTTGAACGGATCCGGCAGTTTAGACCCATATGCATCCTTAATGTCAGCTTTAAGATTTTCATCGGAGTGGCTATGAATAGGTTAAACTCGATAGCTGACCATGTTGTCTGTTCATCTCAAACGTCCTTCATGCCAGGAAGGAATATACTAGATGGCGTAGTAATCTTGCATGTGACCGTCCATGAGACGCACTGAAAAAACATGAGTGGAGTTTTATTCAAAATTGACTTTGAAAAAGTCTATGACAAGGTCAAGTGGTCTTTCCTCCAATAGGCCCTAAGAATGAAAGGTTTGTCAGATAAATGGCACGAGTGGATCGAAAAAATTGTAACTGGAGGTAATGTGGCCATCAAAGTCAATGATGATCTAGGGCATAATTTCAGACAAAAAAGGATTATGCCAAGGTGACCCCATGTCCCCCGTGTTATTTAACAATGTTGCTGACATGTTGGCTATTCTGATTGAGCGCGCCAAGCAGGATGGACAGATTGCCGGAGTAGTGCCACACCTTGTGGATGGTGGCCTCTCTATTTTGCAATAGGCTAATGACACAATTCTTTTTATGGAACATGACCTGGACAAGGCTCGAAACCAGAAACTCTTGCTTCCAGCATCTGAGCAAATGCCGGGTCTCAAAATTAACTTCCATAAAAGCGAATTGTTCCGCTTTGGAGAAGTCGTTGAGGCCGTGACTGATTATGCTAACCTCTTTGGTTGCGCACATGGACAATTCCTGATTGTAAACTTGGGAATACCGATTCATTATCGGCATCTCACCATTGCGGAGTGAAAGCATGTGCAGGAGCGTCTAGAGAAACGGTTGAGTAGTTGCAAAGGAAAGTTGTTCTCAGTTGGAGGATGGCTGGTTTTGATTAAATCCGTTCTCACAAATATGGTTCTCTATATGCTTTCTTTTTTCAACTCCCAAAAGGGGTCCTACAAAGACTGGACTATTTTAGATCCAGATTTTTTTAGCAAGGAGATGAAGAAAAGAAAAAAAATACATGCTAGCCTAATGGAGCGTAATTTGTAGGCCAAAAGACCAAGGCGGCCTTGGTATCATGACGTGCAAGTCAAGAATGAGGCTCTGCTCATTAAATGGTTGTTCAAACTTCTTACTGAAGATGGTATTTGGCAAACCATGTTGCACAACAAGTATCTAGGCAAAAAGGCGGTGTCTCAGGCATATTGGAAACCTGGCGACTCACACTTTTGGGCTGGCCTAATGGTGGCAAAGAAATGTCTCTTTCATTTTGGGTCTTTCATGATAAAGGACGGCTCAAAGATTTATTTTTGGGAAGATATCTGGCTAGGTAATACCAGTCTCAGAGAACATTATCCAGCCTATATAACATGGCTCGTGATAAGAATAATACTATTGCGCACGTGCTCAGTTCCTTCCCGCCAAATATTTTATTCAGGTGGATATGATTGGCCTCCGACTAGTGTCATCGCATGATTTCTAAACCCGATTGGATACGATTAACCTGGCGCAAGGCAATGATGTGTTTTGCTGGAACCTTACTACATCAGGGTCTTTCAGAGTAGACTCTATGTACCTTGCACTAATGCATTCTGAGGTACCAGTGAGTAATAACAAGACAATTTGGAACTCCATGATTCCACTAAAAGTGAAAATACTCATGTGGTATATTCGTAGGGGGGTTGTGTTAACCAAAGACAACCTCGCACGGCTCAACTGGCTAGGGAGTAAGAAGTGTTGTTGTTGTACTCATGATGAGACCATCAAACACCTCTTCTACCAATGCAAATTTGCACGTTCTACACGGTGAGTCATCCAAATAGCGTCAAATTTGTACCCGCCCGCAAGTGTTGCCAATATTTTTGGTCATTGGTTGGACGGTATACCAAATGGGTTCAACACACTAATAAGGATGGGAGCGTATGCTTTAATTTGGTCGCTTTGGCTATGTAGAAACGATTTGATTTTTAATGACAAAAATGCTTCTCCTCTACAAGTTATTTTTCGATGTACACACTTGCTACGTATGTGGTCTATGCTACAACTACCGAAGTACCACCTGCTGTTCAAGGCAGTGTGTACGCCATTGGAGCTGGTGGCTACAGAGGTTTTTTCCAAACATGGGTGGCAGCATAACCTATGAATTGGTCCACCACCTTCTTTGACATAGGCATAGTGTCTGTATATAGGACTCTACTGTTGTCGATTTGTCAGTTTTTATTTCATGTTTTTCTGTCAAACTTTTGAATTTGGCTGTGTGCATCTTAGTTATGCAGAGGCCGGGTGTTACTCATAATGCTTTGTATTCACTTGATGCTACATTTTGAAATAATAAAATCGCCCTTTATCCAAAAAGGTAGCTCTCTAGTCGAGGAATATCTCTACAGAAGGAGCCCTTGCATCCTCAAGGGAAGCATGTGCGGATGTGCTTGTCCCTCGGTTGTACATGCCCCGATGTTATGTCATGCATGACTCGGAATTGCATGGGCCTTCCCTGGAGGTCAAGGTCATGGCACCCTCAAGATGTTATCCTAGTCATGGTCACCATGCCTGAAAGAGAAAATGTGTACAAAGAATGTAAGAAGAAAGGAGTACTTCCTTGTTTCAACTAACTAGATGACCAGTTGCGCCAAATGGCGCACAGACCCGTTTAAAACCACGTTCGTGTTAAAAATATTAGCATTTTTTCAATAAGTGTATATTTGAGTAGTTATGGGGACCTCTCCCAGGTTGAACTTCCTTACTAAAATCATTCTTCACCTTAGCCTTTGTACCTTCGTGGAAAATAGAATAAGAACACAATTACTCAAAATTAAAACCCTATAAGGTATTATTGCAATACGAAGCTAGCACTGATACACAAAAAAGACTGGATTGCTCTAACTAAAGTAAGGTATGACCGAACTCATCCAATATCTTTGCCGGGATGGTAAACAGAATACCTAAATGATTACTTAAGTAGTTCACTACTTCCTCCAACGCCCACTTCCTAAAAGATCTCAGCTTCGCACCTAAATCAGGCCAACAACCATAGCTATTTTTAATGAATTTTGGCATGATTGAAGAAAACTCTCACAGTATTTTAAGATCCTTCCAGTCTCCTGCTCTAAAAAAACACACATTGTAATTAATCCAGCAACGACTTCATCAGAGCAACATAGACATGAATATATATATTCTACATGCACCAGGATATCAAGATGTGGAGACCTTGGTCTCCATGATCCTTGACATCACAACCATGGAAAGAAACAATTAGCTACTTGACAAAATGACGGCAGCGGCCCAATGTCGAGAAAAGGAGGAGGCACCACAAGACATGCCTTCTTAAATTTTATCAAGGTTACCGATACAAAATTACATAGCTCATGAACAGAATCTAAATAGGCAACCATGAGCATGTGGGACGGAAATAACTATGTGGCACATGACAACTAGAGCAGCAAAGAAGAAACATGATTTATTGGCTTACCTATTTTGAATACCCACAAAAAAAATGAATTTCTTTCATCTCAAATCTGTAAGAACACAACTTTTGTAACCCCGTGAGACACCATTGTAATCAAATATCACATGCGTCCTACCATAATGCCATTCATTAAATTATGCCATCACCTGCTGTTAAAATAGGGGAAATAATATTAAGACTTGAGCATGACTGAGAGGCTGAACGGGGATTAGTTAAAATAGAAATCTAACCGTGTGGATATCTTTCGCATGGCCACAACGACCTGCATGATAAATGAGAATCCATGAGCTAAACACAAATCAGAAAACCAGCTAACACAATCCATAAGGCCTTCCATTACTCTCTGCGTGACTTTTAGCTAACCAGGTTCTGAATGAAAGGCAATCCCTCCGTATATTTGCAATGCCCCTTGAAAATAGAGAATGAGAGTCAATATAGATCAAAATATTGCCAATTCATTGCTCACTAACCGGCTACATATGTTTATAAAATTTAAGGCTCTAAAGGAAAGAAGGCGTGAGAAAATGCTACACACACACACACACACGATAAGAGGAACAAAAAGGATAGGAAAAGCAGCCAAAGTATACCTTCAGCTTCAATCGAATGGTCTGATTGAGTTCCTGGCCAAATTGTTCATACATCCTCATCTGCAGCTATATAATGCATAAGGCAGTGAGTGGAGAACAAACATTCAAATAAACCACTGTGTGAGTATATAAATGAGACGCATACCCAACCAAATGAGGGAATTAGGCTGGACTATTTCTTTTCATGTAATACTAACTGAATGACCAATTATAGGAGCAGATGCATTTAAAGCCCTAGTGTGGACAATAGGTATGTCATCTGAATACATTAGAAGCCTACAGGGAAATTATATATGAAACGAAGCAATCAATCTAACCATCAAAACTTTAATCCTGAATAAGAGATATCCCACTTGTAAATTATTCAGTGTTATCAGAAAAGTACATACGGTGAGTAACTCACTTGGTAAATTTATCAATCAGGAGATTGCATAATATTTATCAATCATTGACGCAAATAACATTATAAATTTTCTGCAAGGAAATGCCTCAGTTGTTATTCGGGTTAATTACCTATGGCCTTTCTTAATGCTATGTAGAAGATATAAAAAAATAACACGCCTTAAATACATTAGACGTATCAACTAAATCCAGGCACTTTATATAAATACGCTATTCTAACCTTAAACTATCATAGAACAAAAAAATGATGCTGCTAACATAAATGCCCAGAAAACACCTCTCTAAACTTCTTGCATGATGTGCCGAGAAAAAAAAGCAGAGAAACAAAGGTACAAATTTAAACTATTGTCAGGCTTGAAGATGTTAGCTAAACCAGTCGAAGAAAATTAGCATTGAAGTTTCCTTCTCAACTAAACAAAAACTGCAAAATTGTAAACTCAATTCAAGCAAGAAGTAGCATAGAAAATAAAGCTTTGACCATGGATGAGTAAAGTCGAGGTGTCATAGTAGGTCCCCAACGTATGCCAGCTATGTACTGAAGGTCTATATAGTACATCATTAGAATGCACGAACACACGAGTAAAATGTGTGCACTTCCGTGAGTGTAAACAGCCGTACCTTGCACGCTGATTTGCAAACTGAAATTTAAAATAACACACTAGACATAGTATGTAATATACTGGCTGCAAGCTCCACACGAATCCTACCAGAAATGACTTAAGCAACAATATATTCAACAGAACTAAGAAATCAAGAGAAGATGTATTTTCACCCGAGGCTTGAACCATTGATCTTTTGGCAGCGATGCAAAGCTATAACCAAATGGAGGGGATAGGAGGGTGAAACACACTGGCAAGATGATCCTCGCTGAGAAATCAGGAGCCCAAGGGGAGAGGCCCATAAGGTCAAGCCATCAACGTCAAGCAAGCACTATTTTTTTCGAGCTGATATAACCACTGTTGCCGACTATGTGACCTTTTTAACGCTCATAATTAGTCTCTCAAATTACCTAATCCTGCAATTATTCTCCAAACCTGAGAGCTTGCAACACACACGTATGTGAAGCCTGAAGCGGCCAACCGAGCAAGAAACACTAGGGGAGGACCACCCAGGGAACATAGTTAATACTAAAGATAATACTGTCTATCCAAACTAAACAAAAACATTGCACTACAACAGATAATAATTAGGGACAATTTCACTATGTAAAATGCATTGATAAATATATGAAAATATGCCTGAAACGAACCAGATTCAGACGCCTTTAGATATATCAACAAAGTAGCAGCATGCCCAGGAGCAAAGATAAAACATCATGTCACAGTATGGTCCTCTTGCACCGAAATAAAGAGTGATGTTCAAGATAGCTAATCTCAATGTATAGGACCACCTAGGGAACACAGCTAGTTTCAAGCTTTCATGTTTATGACCGTGTCATAATATGGTCACAATATGGTCCTGTTGCACTTGAACACCATTGAACCCAGGGCAACGAATTTAGTTTCCAACATTCAAGTTTACACATCCAAGAAAATAACTAGTCTGCAGGTTCAGTTGCAAGATCAAAGTTAAAAGCACCACAAGATTATATAACACTACATATCAAGAATTCAGTTCAACCCGTCTTTCTCTAACCGGTCAAGGGCCTTAAGAGTTTGAAATCACTCAAATTTATTTATCGTGTAAAGGAACCATCTCAAACAGGAATCCTAATTTTACTCTTGCTATATTTTTCTATGGTTGTCAATACAGCGAGTGATACGTCCCCAACGTATCTATAATTTTTTTTCGTTCCATGCTATTATATATTCTGTTTTGGATGTTTAATGGGCTTTATTATACACTTTTATATTATTTTTGGGACTAACCTACTAACCCAAGGCCTAGTGCAAATTGCTATTTTTTGCCTATTTCAGTGTTTCGCAGAAAAGGAATATCAAACGGAGTCCAAACGGAATGAAACCTTCGGGAGAGTTATTTTTGGAACAATATCAACACAGAAGACTTGGAGTACACGTCAGGGAGAGAAAGAGGTGGCCACGAGGGCAGGGGGTAGGTGCGCCCCCAACCTCATGGGCCACCTGTTGCTCCCCCGATGCCCCTCTTTAGCCTATATATACTCTCATACCCTAAAAACATCAAGGCAACAGACAAAACCCTAATTCCACCGCCGCAACATTCAGTTCTCGTGAGATCCCATCTTGGGGCCTGTTCCGGAGCTCCACCGGAGGGGGGTCGATCACGGAGGGCTTCTACATCAACACCATAGCCTCTCCGATGAGTTGTGGGTAGTTTACCACAGACCTACGGGTCCATAATAATTAGCTAGATGGCTTCTTCTCTCTCTTTGGATCTCAATACAAAGTTCTCCTCGATCTTCTTCGAGATCTATTTGATGTAATTCTTTTTGTGGTGTGTTTGTCAAGATCCAATGAATTGTGGGTTTATGATTGATACATCTCCAACATATCTATAATTTATGAAGTATTCATGCTATTATATTATCCATCTTAGATGTTTTATATACATTTATATGCTATTTTATATGATTTCTGGGACTAACCTATTAATCTAGAGCCCAGTGCCAGTTTCTGTTTTTTCCTTGTTTTTGAGTTTTACAGAAAAGGAATACCAAACGGAGTCCAATTGACGTGCCAATTTTTGATGATTTTTTATGGACCAAAATAAGCCCCTGGAGTAAAAGAGTTGGGCCAGAAGAGTCCCGGGCTGTCCACGAGGGTGAGCGGCACGCCCACCCCCTAGGCATGGCCCCCTATCTCATGGACTACTCGGAGACCCCCTAGACGTGAGACCGACACCAAAATTTTGTATAAATACAGAAACCTCCAGAAAATAACTTAGATCGGAAGTTCCGCCACCGCAAGCTTCTGTAACTACGAGAAATCAATCTAGGCCCTCTTTGGGACCCTGCCGGAGGGGCCCATCATCACCGGAGGCCATGGAGGAGGATCCCGGATAGGCCATCATCGCCATGAAGGCCAAGGACCAGAGGGAGAACCTCGCCCCATCTAGGGGGCATGCCATGGAGGAGGAAGCACACGGGGGAGAACCTCACCTCCTCTCTCTCAGTGGCACCGGAGTGCCATAGGGAGGGGAATCATCGTCGCAGTGATCGTCTTCATCAACATCACCATCCTCATCTCTTTTACGTGGTCCACTCTCCTGCACCCCGCTGTAATCCCTACTTGAACATGGTGCTTTATGCCACATATTATGATCCAATGATGTGTTGCCATCCTATGATGTTTTGAGTAGATATCCTTTGTCTTTGGGTTGATTGATGATCTAGATTGGTACGAGTTGTATGTTTTATTTTGTGCTGTCCTATGGTGCCCTCTGTGTCGCACAAGCGTGAGGGATTCCTGCTGTAGGGTGTTGCAATACGTTCATGATTCGCTTATAGTGGGTTGCTTGAGTGATAGAAGCATAAACTCGAGTAAGGGGATTGTTGCGTATGGGATAAAGGGGACTTGATGCTTTAATGCTATGGTTGGGTTTTACCTTAATGATCTTTATTAGTTGCGGATGCTTGCTAGAGTTCGAATCATAAGTGCATATGATCCAAGAAGAGAAAGTATGTTATCTTATGCCTCTCCCTCATATGAAATTGCAATGACGACTACCGGTCTTGTTAATAATTGCCTAGGACAATTCCGCACACCGATCCATCATTACTCCACACTCGCTATTTATAATATTTAGTAATATATTCTAACTTTATGTTAACATCACCTACTTTTATATCTTAGCTCTCCGATATCATGCGAAGTTATCCTCTTGATACCCACAACGTAGTTTTATTTCTCGTTTCTAGTTGGAAGCAAACGTTCGTAGTTCGTAGAGTCATATCAGTGGCAAATAGGACTTGAGAGAATATTGATCTTACCTTTAGCTCCTTGTGGGTTGGACACTCCATAATTATCACTTCCACCATTGGGAATTGCTACGATGATTCCCTGCACTTGGGGACCATCAAGCTCTTTTCTGGTGCCATTGCCGGGGAGCAATAGCGTGGGGTTGATATTCTCGTGTGTGCTTGTTTGCTTTCTTCACTAAGTAGATTTTGTTTTTCCTTTTTGTTTCTTTTTATTTGTGGGTGAAACATACAATTTTTGTAAAAATAATGAAAATACAAAAAAAACACTTGCCTCTTATGCCTAAAAAGTTTTTCAAAAAGAGAAGTGATTGGAAAGTTATGCATTGAAGAAGTGAGGGTCGACCTTGAGCACTTGTGTTCATGCTCACGGAAAAAATGTAGAATTTTTCATGGAAGTTTCTCTATAAATAATTATCCCCTTGTATATATCCATTGTATTATAATAATAATGTGCCAATCTTTGGTTTTAGGATGATTAGATTGCTTGTTTTCTATGTGCAGAACAAAAAACAGAAACTTTGGCTGTAGCGCATGATTTTACATTTTTTACTGGAAGGTCAAATGAGTCTGAAACTTTTTGCACATTACTTCTGAACAAATTGTTAAAATTTTAATATTTTTTAGATTTTTTTAGAGTTACAGAAGTTTACTAAACTTCCAGATGACTACACACTGTCCTGTTTTTGATAGATTCTGTTTTCTATGTGTTGATCGCTTATTTTGATGAATCTATGGGTAGTATTAGAGGGTATGAACCATGGTGAAGTTGGAATACATTAGATAAAGTGCTAATATGAAATTGGAATAAGTTTTCGCCAGTACCTAAAGGTAGTGATTTGCTTTATTATACTAACGGATCTCACAAAGTGTTTGTTAAAGTTTTGTGTGGATGAAGTGTTCGAAGATCGAGGAGCAATCAATATGAGAAGAATAAAGAGAGGCAAGAGTTCAAGCATGGGTATGACCAAGGCACCCAAAGTAAATATTTCAATGATACTCAAGCATCTAAGCTTGGGGATGCCCCGGTTGACATCCCATCTTTCTTCTTCAACAATTATCGGTATACCTAGGTTTTTGTTTTGTTCACATGATTTGTGTCCCTTGTGTTTTTTTCTTTAAGAACCATGCTAGTATGAGATAGCCCTTCCTTGATTTATAGAATTCTTCATGTGCTTCACTTATATTTTTTGAGTATGATCTTATAGAATGATCTTTGTGCTTCAGTTAAATCTTTTGAGTACGGTTTTATAGAATGCTTCGTGTGCTTCACTTATATATTTTGAGCTTGGATATTTGCTAGTCGATATTAATCATAGAATACTCCATGAACCTCACTTATATCTTTTGGAGTATGAATAATACTATCACCTAAAGTGGATTTGGAAGAGTGTCAACTTTAGTTAGTAATGATTCCACTATTTCGAGTTTGCTCCCACTATTTCGAATGAGAAGAATTTTGCTTATGTGGAGAGTAGTAAAATTTCTATGCTTGTAGATCATGAAAAGAATGCTTTATGTGATTGTTATATTGTTGAACCCATTCATGATGATACTGAATTTTTTTATGAGGGAGGAATACATACTTGTAGAAGTTGCAATAATATCAAGTTTCCTCTATATGTGCTTAAAGTTTTGAAGTTATACTTATCTTGCCTTCCTATGCTAGTTGATTCTTGTTCCTATAAATTATGTTCTCACAAAATCCCTAGGCATAGGAAGCGGGTTAGATTTAAATATGCTAGTCATATTCTTCATGATGCTCTCTTTATGTTTCAATTCTTATCTTTTATGTGAGCATCATTGAAATCATCATGCCTAGCTAAAAGGCATTAAAGAAAAGCGCTTGTTGGGAGACAACCCAATATTTACCCTTACTATTTTTGTGTGTTTACATGATTAAGCTACTATAGTAATCATGTTTTATAGCTTTTGTTTCAATAAAGTGCCAAGTAAGACCTTTGGGATGACTTGGGTGAAAGTTAATGTGATCTTGCTGTAAAAAAACAGAAACTTTGCGCTCATAGGATTAGCTGCCATTTTTTACAGAAGAGTGATTTTGAGTTGATTCTTTTTGAATAAGATTAATAGACAAATTACTCACCTCCACCAATTTACTTAATAATTTTAAGAGTAGCAGAAGTATGGTTGTTGTTCCGATCATTACAGACTGTTCTGTTTCTCACAGATTCTGTTTTCATTGCATAGTTTGCTTGTTTTCTAGTTTCTATGGCTTATATTTCTCAATATAAATTGTAGAAATGATATGGTATAGTAGGCATTGTGTGAGAACAATTATGAACCTTGTCTTTGACAGTACCAAAGTTAATGGTTTACTCTTTATCATACTAACCTATCTCACGAAGTTACGTTAAGTTTTGTGTGGTTGAGGGTTTCAAGCTTTGGGTGAGATATCGATATGAGGAGAATAAGGAGTGGAAAGACCCTAAGCTTGGGGATTCCCAAGGAACCCCAAGGTAATATTCAAGGAAGACTCAAGCGCCTAAGCTTGGGGATGCCCCGGAAGGCATCCCCTCTTTCGTCTTCAAAACTATCGATATACCTTACTCGGAGCTATATTTTTATTCGTCACATGATATGTGTTTTGCTTGGAGAGTATTTTAAATTTTACTTGTTGTTTGAATAAAATCATTGGATCTGAAATCTTGAATTAAAAAGAATCCTCCCATGGCTAGTTAATTATTTGACTACTCAGTGTCCTTCACTTATATCTTTTTGAGTAGTTTGTCATTTACTCACGTGCTGCACGTACATCTTATGAGTAAATGGTTGAATGAATTGAATATCATAAATCTGAATTTTTATATGTTTCATATGCTTATAGCAAGGGGAGTAATGACTTCACATAGAATAAGTATAGGTAGTAAACTTATTGGAAGTTAGCAAACGTAGAATTCACTTGAACAATTCATGAAAGAATATTGAAGGAAGAGAGATTTCACATATAAATATAGTATCTTGGACATCTTTTGTAATTGTGAGCACTCATTAAAATATGACATGCTAAAAGGTTGATGTTGGACAAGGAAGACAACTTAATGGGTTATATTTTCCTATATCTGAAACGTTATATATTCTTGGATAATCCAACATGCTGGGCTTGCCTTTCCCTCTCATTCTAGCCAAATTCTTTGCACCAAGTAGAAATGCTACTTGTGCTCCCAAACATCCCTTAAACCAGTTTTGTCATGAGAGTCCATCATACCTACCTAAGGATTGAGTAAGATCCTTCAAGTAAGTTGTCATCGGTGCATGCAATAAAAATTGCTTTCTAAATATGTATGATCTATTAGTGCGAAGAAAATAAGTTTTATACGAACTTGTGATAGGGAAGAAATAAAAGCGATGGACTGCATAATAAATGACTTTATCACAAGAGGCAATATAAAGTGATGTTCTTTTGCATTAAGATTTTGTGCTTCCAACCATAAAAGCGCATGGCAACCTCTGCTTCCCTCTGCGAAGGGCCTATCTTTTACTTTTATCTTCTACCCTTATACAAGAGTCATGGTGATCATCATCTTTCCTTTTTACACTTTTTCCTTTGGCAAGCACTTTGTGTTGGATTGATGTGGATATATATCCACTTGGATGTAGGTTTTCATAAATTATTATTGTTGACATTACCCTTGAGGTAAAAGGTTGGGAGGTGAAACTATAAGCCCCTATCTTTCTCTGTGTCCGGTTAAAACTTTGAACCCATAAATATCACATGAGTGTTAGCAATTGTGAAAGATTAAATGATAGTTGAGTATGTGGAGTTTGCTAAATCAAAGCTGTTACATAAACCCTTCCCGAAAATAAGATGAATTGCAATTGTTTGATGACTAAGAGCACTGTTTGTTAGTTTTCAAGAAAGTTTATGATCTATACTTTAACATGTGAATAGCTTGTTACTTGATCATGAAAAGTTTTATGAGATGGGCTACTGTTATGACACATAATGATGCTAGAAAAGGTGATTAAAATTATCATTGATCAAACTTGTGCACCTGCTAGCATTCACACTTCATAAATTATTTCTTTTATCATTTACCTACTCTAGGACGAGCAGGAATTAAGCTTGGGGATGCTGATACGTCTCCAACGTATCTATAATTTATGAAGTATTCATGCTATTATATTATCCATCTTAGAGGTTTTATATACATTTATATGCTATTTTATATGATTTTTGGGACTAACCTATTAACCTAGAGCCTAGTGCTAGTTTCTGTTTTTTCCTTGTTTTTGAGTTATACAAAAATGGAATACCAAACGGAGTCCAATTGACGTGCCAATTTTTGATGATTTTTTATGGACCAAAAGAAGCCCCTGGATTAAAAGAGTTGGGCCAGAAGAGTGCCGGGCTATCCACGAGGGTGGGGGCGCGCCCACCCCACATGGGTGTGGGCCCCTATCTCATTGACGACTCGGAGACCCCTTGGACGTGAGACCGGCGCCAAAAATTTCTATAAATACAGAAATCTCCAGAAAATAACCTAGATCGGAAGTTCCGCCACCGCAAGCCTCTGTAACGACGAGAAATCAATCTAGGCCCTCTCTGGCACCCTGCCGGAGGGGGCCGTCATCATCGGAGGCCATGGAGGAGGATCCTGGAGGGGCCGTCATCGCCATCAAGGCCAAGGACCAGAGGGTGAACCTCTCCCCATCTAGGGAGGGGGGCATGGAGGAGGAAGCACAAGGGGGAGAACCTCTCCTCCTCTCTCTCGGTGGCATCGGAGTGCCATCGGGAGGGAACTCATCGCCGCGGTGATCGTCTTCGTCAACATCACCATCGTCATCACCATCCTCATCTCTTTTACGCGGTCCACTCTCCCGCACCCCGCTGTAATCCCTACTTGAACATGGTGCTTTATGCCACATATTATGATCCAATGATGTGTTGCCATCCTATGATGTTTTGAGTAGATATCCTTTGTCTTTGGGTCGATTGATGATCTAGATTGGTACGAGTTGTATGTTTTATTTTGGTGCTGTCCTATGGTGCCCTCCGTTTTGCGCAAGCGTGAGGGATTTCCGCTGTAGGGTGTTGCAATACGTTCATGATTCACTTATAGTGGGTTGCTTGAGTGATAGAAGCATAAACCCGAGTAAGGGGGTTGTTGCATATGGGATAAAGGGGACTTGATGCTTTAATGCTATGGTTGGGTTTTACCTTAATGATCTTTATTATTTGCGGATGTTTGCTAGAGTTCCAATCATAAGTGCATATGATCCAAGAAGAGAAAGTATGTTAGCTTATGCCTCTCCCTCATATGAAATTGCAATGATGACTACCGGTCTTGTTAAAAATTGCCTAGGACAATTCCGCACAGCGATCCATCGTTATTCCACACTCGCTATTTATGATATTTAGTAATATATTCTAACTTTATGATAACATCACCTACTTTTATATTTTTGGCTCTCCAATGTCATGCAAAGTTATCCTCTTCATACCCACAACGTAGTTTTATTTCTCGTTTCTAGTTGGAAGCAAACATTCGGTGTACGTAGAATTGTATTAGTGGCAGATAGGACTTGAGAGAATATTGATCTTACATTTAGCTCCTTGTGGGTTCGACACTCCATACTTATCGCTTCCACCATTGGGAATTGCTACAATGATTCCACCATTGGGGACCATCAATGATCAAGATTATCTTTGAACAATATTTAATTATTTTCTAAAATATTTTATGTATGATTATAATATCCTTGCAAGTCTCTTCGAATTATTGGTTTGGTTTGGCCTACTAGATCTATAGTTCTTGCAATGGGAGAAGTGCTTGGATTTGGGTTCAATCTTGCAGTGTCCTTTCCCAGTGACAGCAGGGGCAGGAAGGCACGTATTGTATTGTTGCCATCGAGGATAAAAAGATGGGGTTTATATCATATTGCATGAGTTTATCCCTCTAAATCATGTCATCTTGCTTAAAGCATTACTCTGTTCTTATGAACTCAATACTCTAGATGCATGCTGGATAGCGGTCGATGTGTGGATTAATAGTAGTAGATGCAGAATCATTTCGGTCTAGTTGTCATGGAAGTGGTGCCTATATATAATGATCATGCCTAGATATTCTCACAACTATGCGCTCTTCTATCAATTGCTCGACAGTAATTTGTTCACCCACCGTAGAAATCTGCTATCATGAGAGAAACCACTAGTGAAATCTATGGCCCGCGGGTCTATCTTTATAATATTAGTTTCCCGTCAACCTGCCAATTTCTATTGCCTTTATTTATTTGCTTTATTTACTTTTTCTCTATAACAAAAATACCAAAAATATTATCTTATCATAACTATCAGATCTCACTCTTGTAAGTGACCGAGAAGGGATTGACAACCCCCTTTATCGCGTTGGCTACGGGGTTCTTATTTTTTTGTGCAGGTGCGAGGGACTCACGTATGGTCTCCTACTGGATTGATACCTTGGTTCTCAAAAACTTAGGGAAATACTTACGCTACTGTGCTGCATCACCCTTTCCTCTTCGAGGGAATATAATGCAAGCTCGAGAAGTAGCAAGAAGAATTTCCGGCATCGTTGCCCGGGAGATCTACGCAAAAGTCATATACCAAGTACCTATAACAAACCCTTATCACTCGCATTACATTATTTGCCTCTCGTTTTCCTCTCCCCCACTTCACCCTTGCCGTTTTATTCGCCCTTCTTTTTCCGTTCGCCCCTTTTCACTTGCCTTTTGTACGTTCGTCTTTACTACGGTTTGTTGCTATCATGTCTGAGATGGGGGAGGATGTCTTTGAAAAGGGTAGTAATGTCGACGGCAACTTTTCTTTTGTTGATCCCCCGGATGAAACTACCACTTTCATACTAAGAAGTTCCGGGTTGGTAGTGGTAATATCATTGGAAAAGGAGTTCTTCAAGACTTCTTTACTTGTGCCGGTGCTTTACCCACTATGGGTGGATCTATCCTTCATAGAACTAGTAGTCTTGCAGATGCCATATCTATGCTTGTAGTTGAAATCGAAAGGCAATTTATCCATATGAATCCTTGCATTCAGAGAATTTTTCTGGAATTTTCTAATATTGAGTATTCTTCTGTCAAGCGCGCAGCTACTATATTTTTGGCTCACGAGTTCAGGTTCATAATGAAAGAGGCCAAAGAAATCTTTACACATTATAGGGTAGATGCTGGTCGTCCTCCCATAGAAGCTATCTTATTTAATCAAGAGGATATAATGCGTTTGCAATCTTTAGATCATGTTGCTTTTAATGAAAACCTTAGGAAAAAAGTTCCTATATATATTTTGGTAGATAGAATCTCTTAATTGAATGATGATTTTGCTATTCAAAACAGTAGGTTAGGTTTTTCTCTCAAGAGAATGCTCATGACCTTCTGCCAAAAGAATACTTATAATGATGAATTGGTTGTGCAATATGAAGGGCCAAAGGAGGAACCTATACCTCCTGAGCATGATATGGGGGAATTTTGTCCTAATAAATTTAGCTCTTTTGATTACTTTTGCTTGCCACAAAGAAAACTTGCTACTGAACGTAGGGAGTATGAGATGAGTTTTCGAGATATATCTTATCATTATGGCAATAGGTAGATCTATTATTGTATCGTGCCTAGCTAGGGGTGTTAAACGATAGCGCTTGTTGGGAGGCAACCCAATTTTATTTTATTTATTTTTTCTTCTGTTTCGAAATAAATATTGCATCTTGGTTCTGTTTAGATGTGGTTTTGTGTTTTAATTAGAGTATGTGCCAAGTAGAACCTTTGGGAAGACTTGCGTGAAGTTTATGCGATCATGCTGTCAAAAACAGAAACATTAGCGCTCACGAGATTAGCTGTCATTTTTACTGGAGAGTGATTTTTAGTTGATTTATATTGCAGATGATTAATAGACAAATTACTGACGTACACCAATTTATTTCAATTTTTTTGAGTTACAGAAGTATTCAAAAGTTATAGTTTGCTACAGACTGTTCTGTTTTTGACAGATTCTGTTTTTCGTGTGTTGTTTGCTTATTTTGATGAATCTATGAGTAGTATCAGGGGGTATGAATCATAGAGAAGTTGGAATACAGTAGGTTTAACACCAATGTAAACAAAGAATGAGTTCATTACAGTACCTTTGAGTGGTGTTTTGTTTTTTTATACTAACGGAGCTCACGAGATTTTTGGCTAAGTTTTGTGTTGTGAATTTTTGAAGTTTTGAGTAAGGATTTGATGGATTATGGAACAAAGAGGGGCAAGAGCCTAAGCTTGGGGATTCCCAAGGCACCCCAATGTAAAATTCAAGGACAAGCAAAAGCCTAATCTTGGGGATGCCCTGGGAAGGCATCCCCTCTTTCGTCTTCATCTATCTTTAACTTTACTTGAGACTATATTTTTATTCATCACATGATATGTGGTTTGCTTGGAGCGTCATGTATGATTTGAGTCTTTGCTTTTTAGTTTACCACAATCATGCTTGCTGGACACACCTTTTGAGAGAGATACACATGATTCGGAATTTATTAGAACACTCTATGTGCTTCACTTATATCTTTTGAGCTAGATAGTTTTGCTCTAGTGCTTCACTTACATATTTTTAGAGCACGGTGGTGGATTTATTTTGTAGAAATTGTTGATCTCTCATGGTTCACTTATATTATTTTGAGAGTCTCTTATAACAGCATGGTAATGTGCTTGGGTTTTAAAACTAGTCCTAATATGATAGGCATCCAAGATGGTTATAGTAAAAACTTTGATATAAAGTGCATTGAATATGATGAGAAGTTTGATACTTGATGATTGTTTTGAGATATGAGGATGGTGATATTAGAGTCATGCTAGTAGAGTAGTTGTGAATTTGAGAAATACTTGTGTTGAGGTTTGCAAGTCCCATAGCATGCACGTAAGGTAACCGTTGTGTGACAAATTTGAAGCATGAGGTATTTCATTCAGTGTCATCCTTTGTGTGGAGGTCGGGATCGCGTGATAGTTAACTCCTACAAACCCTTCCCGTAGGAGCATGCATGTAGTACTTTGTTTTGATAACTTGTAGATTTTTGCAATAATTATGTGAGTTCTTTATGACTAATGTTGAGTCCATGGATTATACGCACTCTCACCCTTCCACCATTACTTGAGACTATAAATTGAAGGCGGATGAGAGGGAGTGGAATAGAACAACTAAAACATCCCAAATTTTCAATTTGGAATGTTATACATAGATCATATTGCATTGCATATTTCTTTTCATTTTTGTTCGTGGCGATCCTTGAAACGCAACTCAAGGACCTACGGGGAGAGTTGGGAATTCTACCATTTTGTATTTGAGTTTACTCGAATACCGGTGCGAGGATAGTGTTGGTTCTAATTATTTTTCTCTCCTAAACATAAACAAAATATATGAGCGGAGATAATATGACTTCTCCAAAATAACAAAAATATTGGAGGAAAAATATTAAAATCACTTTTGGTATTTTTCTGGATTTATTTGCGATTTTATTTGCATAGGAAAAATACGCGTTTTTTCAGAATTGCATTTAGGTCCGGGAAAAATGTTCACTTTGTCCTAAATATTATTAGAGGACGGTGAAAATTTATTTCGGAATTTTTGGACTCCGTTTAGTTTTTTTCGGCCCGTTTTACTATGTCAGGGCTCTTTAAAAAAAACGGGAACCGACTCCGGGCTGTACCCGGCCAGGACTCTCTGGCCTGGGGCCTTTATAAGGCGTCGCCCCGGCCTGTGAAGTCGCCCCAGCCCGCTCGCCCGCCCCTACCCTAGCCAGCCGCCAGCCGTCGCCGCCTCTGCTGCCGCCGCTCGCCGTGCTGTCGCCGCCGCTCGCCGGACCGCCGCCGTCGTCGCCGGACCCGCCGCCGGTGTTGACTTTTCCGAGGTAGTCGTCGGTTTTTCTTTTTAGCCGATTGTTTTTTTAGAAACCCTAGATTCGTTTTTTTAGGTTAGATCGTTTTTTTTCGATTTAGTTATTTAGTGGACGTTTGTCCGTACGTTCGTTTTAACGAACGTTGTTCGTCCGTTAGCCGCAGACAGCGAACGTTCGTTCGTTAGCCTGTTCGTCAGTTTTCTTTTTCGGGGTATCTATCCGCGATTATTTTCGATCACGATTTCTGCCCTGATCTTGTTTTTCGTTTTTCTTTTCGCTCGAGAGTCGGAATTAGGTGATTCAAAATCCCAGATCTTCGTCTCGACGCCCTCTTTCCATTTGATCAACTTGAACAAAGTTTTGGTTACTATAAAATTTGACTTCAGATCAAACTAGTAAACGAATCTCGTTTCTTTCGCAGTTTGAGTTTTGTTGCTTCTTTCGATTTGATTCTTTTTGCAAACCGGAGTTCTTAAGTTGAACTTTCTAGTTAGATCTTATCTTTTGGAGTTTTGTTTGTGCATCATTGCTTGTTTGCTTATGATAGAACACCCGGACTGTGAAGCGTGCTACTACGAGTCTCTAGGTTTTGCGAATCGTCAGCAAGGCAAGTAACACTTTGGTCATACCCTTTTATTACCCAGTTACACATTGCATGAGTAGGATCTCTTAACTTGTGGGACTGGGAAGTAGATTGAGGTAGAACCTATTAGCTGCATTATTTTCAAACCCTTGGGAGTTACTTCTATGCTATGCTTAGGTTATCATGCTATGCTCGTAGACGTGGGTTGGGTTTGAGTGAAATTAATGACAGATGTGAGTTGTTAATTAAGGACTCAACTTAAGGTGGCTACTTGAGTACACATCTGGGTGGATTGGTTGTAGGGCACCTAGGGAATCCAGGGTTGTCCTAGGAAATCTCAGGGTTCCGTCTGATTGTTCCTATGGAATGCCACCCAGGCTCAAAGGGATCATAAAACTTTTCATGCTAGAAACTTTCGTGTGCAGCCACAATGCCATTATGGGCTCTGGCATAGTTGCGTAAGTTGTGGGAAACCTTTCCATGATGGGCTAGCCGATGTAGAGGGATTGTAGGTGTACCGGCCTATCTATCTGGTTAAAGGGGACCTCTTCGGAAAGACTATGTCGCGGTCATCCGTTTCTCAAACACCTTGTAGTGCGAGAAACCAAACGGAGGCGATCGAGTCTTGTGGGAAAAGTGCAAAAACCTCTGCATAGTGTACAAACTGATCATGATTAGCCGTGTCCCCGGTTATGGACATCTTGAGTATCTGGTACTTGAATTATTGGTTGATCTCATCACTCTATAATTTAACATGTTGGGTTAATGATTACTTTAATTGGGATTGAGTTGGAAGTACCTTCTCAATGATGTTTCAACTACCATGATAGTTAAAATAAAATTTATTCCTTTGTTGTAGGGAAAAATTGGCTTTACGCCAAAACATTAACCTTAGAGCCTCCACCAGCCAAATATGCATATAGTGTAGGCTTTACTTATGTTACTTGCATCTTCTGTGTTATCTTGCCAGCATATTCCATGTGCTGACCCGTTTTCGGGCTGCAACATATTACGTTGCAGACTTTTTAGACGAGGAATAAGACGTTCTAGGTCGGTTGTCATGCACTCAGCTATGCCATTGGAGTTGATGGATTCACTTATCTTCCAAGCCTTCCGCTGTTATTTTGTTAGATGGCCTTAAGCCATAGACTTATGTAATAAGTTCTCTTTGGAGACATTCGATGTAATAAGTGTGTGATTGCCACTCTGTTATAAATCCTTCAAGTACTGTGTGTGTCAGCATTACCGATCCAGGGATGACACTGAAACAAAGAGACTTCGGTCAATTCGGATCGTGGTCGCTACAAGATGGTATCAGAGCACACGCTGAATGTAGGACATGACCACTAAGACAAACCCTAGACCACTCTTCTCTACTCATTTCTGACTCCTCTCCATTTTCTACTTCTTTAGGATGGTGGATCCAAGGAACAAGTTCACTCAACCAGATGAAGACACACCTTTTGGACGACACTTAAAGGAAGTCACTAGGTACCTGAACATAGGAATACCAAGCTTTATCGGGACCTATACCTCCACCTTACCTAAAGAAGAGCGATGGAGTATTCAAGTTCAAATTCCCGGGAGAACCTTCGCACCATCGACTGAGCCAATAGAGTTTTCTTATGATGCACCAACCTGGAGCCTAGGCAAGAGTATGGCCGCCCACATCACTATGGGAAGAATTGGAGAAGTTTATAAGCAGGATCTAAAGGACAATATCTACCAGATTTGTGGACGCCGAGATGAGCGTTGGGACATGATTATCACCCGGAAGGATAGGTCAATTGCATCATTCATCCAGGAGTTAAACCAGCACATTTGACGACAAGAGCACCCGATGTGCGCTGGGATGATAGATTTGAAGAAGGCACTAAACATGAATTTGGAGTTAGAAGAAGAACTTAAGTCTACTCGTGATAGATACGAGGAGGCGATGTTGATACTAGTAGAGAAGAATGATGATTTGACAAGGAAGCTAGGAGTATTCATGGGAGATCCAGCACCAGGAGGAGAAGAAGAAGAGGAAGAGCCCAAGGAGGTTCGTTCTGAAGATTACATCATCATCAACGGCACGGATTCAGACCCCGATGATAGTGACGACGAAGACTATGAAGATGAAGCTGGAGCAGACATCATGGAATCTTCCGCCGATCAAAATTTCTAGATGACCACCCTGTGACTAGTAGTTTTCCCCCACAAAGTAGTTTTAATTAGAGCACTTTTGTAACGTTAGTTAGATTTGTAAGACCTTGCTTGAAATTGATTGGTGTGATATGATTGTGTTTTTCTCATGTGCATATGGGTAGTGATTTCTCTTAGACCTCAATTCTATTCTAATCTCTTCCCTCTACACCCATCAGATGTCTCCAAGACGTGAGCCCGGATTTGAGTTTCCCCCTGAGCTCACTCAGTTGATCCAGTAGCTGAACACTTTGATGCAACTTCTTGTCCAGAACACTAAGAACAACCAGAACAACAACAACCCTCCACCACCACCACCCGTGGACAACCTGACACGTTTCTTAAGGTTGCAACCACCGGTGTTTGCAAGCAGCATTGAACAAATAGTGGCTGACGACTGGCTGCGCAAGATTGGAAGGGATTTGACCAACGCCAATTGCTCGGACGCTGAGAAAGTGTGATTTGCCGCACACCAGTTGTCGGGACCAGCCGCAGCATGGAGAATTACACAACCACCTTTCCTATAGCCAATGTCACTTGGGAGTAGTTTCAGCAAGCTTTCCGTACTGCCCATGTCTCAACTGGAGCTATGAGCATGAAGAAGCGGGAGTTTCGCAACTTGCGCCAAGGAAATCGTACTGTGGCTCAGTACGTAGATGAGTTTAGTACCCTATCTCGTTATGCCCCAGATGATGTGGCCACAGATGCCGCTAAGCAGGAGAGATTTATGGAAGGGCTAAATGATGAGATGAGCGTACAGTTGATGGTGGCAACCTTGAACAACTACCAGGAGTTGGTAGATAAAGTTCTTATGATTTAAGGGAAGCAGCAGCAGATTGAGAGCCGCAAAAGGAAGTATGGACAAGGAAGGAATAATTCTGGAGCCCAGCAGAAGCCCCGATTCACTCCGAATTCGGGAGGATACACCCATAACCATGGAAGCCACAACCACACTGGTGGAAGTTCCCACAACCACAATGGCCCTAAGAATGGAAATGGGAATGGAGCAGGCAACAACCAGAGTCACGTTACCCCATCCACCCCCACCAAAAAGGATCTGAGCCACGTCACCTGTTTCAAGTGCAGGAAGAATGGACACTATGCCAATGAGTGCCCTGAAGCTAAGAACGGGAACGGCAATGGAAGCGCCGGGAAGAAGCCCAACCCATTCAACAAAGGACAAGTGAACCATGTGACTGTGGAGGAGGTTGAAGAGTAACCAGATGCTGTTGTCGGTAAGTTTTTGGTTAAGACATTTACCACAATATTTTTTTCCAATACTGGTGCATCGCATTCATACATTTCAAGTGGATTCGTAAATAGACATAGGATGTCCAGCCAAGTTCTTAAGACCCCCATGTTAGTAAGTTCACCAGAAGCAGAGTATATGGCACATCAAGGATGTTTTCAGACGCCATTGATCATAGGACGCCATGTTTTCCCCTCAGACCTAATAGTTCTGGAGTCACAAGGATTGGATGTGATATTATGTATGGATTGGTTATCGAAGTATGGAGGCAACATCGATTGTGCCAGCAAGTCTATTTTGCTTACCACCCCGGGGGGAAAAAGGATTAAATATGTATCTAGGCATTCGCCTATAAGGACAGAAGTACATTCTCTCATGGGAGTCGTTCAGGAGGAAGTACCGGTAGTAAAGGATTACCCGGATGTGTTTCCAGAGGAGTTACCTGGCAAGCCACCGGATAGAGATATTGAGTTATTTATTGAGTTGTTGCCTGGCACCGGACCAATGTCTAAGAGACCATATCAGATGCCAGCGAATGATCTGGAGCAGATCAATAAGCAGATTAAGGAGTTATTGGAGAAAGGTTTTATTCGCCGAAGTTCATCACCTTGGGGAGCCCCAGTGCTTTTGGTCGAAAAGAAGGATGGATCTTTAAGAATGGTCGTTGATTATCGTGCGCTGAATGAAGTGACTATTAAGAATAAGTACCCGCTGCCGATGATCAATGATTTGTTCAACCAACTCCAGGGAGCGAAAGTATTCTCCAAGATCGATCTACGATCTGGATACCACCAGTTGAAGATCCGAGAGAAGGATATACCTAAGACATCCTTCACCACAAGGTACGGGCTATATGAGTATACTGTTATGTCCTTTAGATTGACCAACGCCCCTGCCTATTTCATGAGTATGATGAACAAGGTGTTCATGGAGTTCTTGGATAAGTTCGTCGTGGTATTCATTGACGATATTTTGGTGTACTCGAAGAATGAAGAGGAGCATGCAGAGCATTTGCGTTTGGTATTGGAGAAGCTCAGAGAACATCAATTGTATGCCAAGTTTAGCAATTGCGAGTTTTGGTTGAAGGAAGTTGGATTCCTAGGGCATGTTATATCAGGAGAAGGTATAGCAGTGGACCCCGTCAAAGTGCAGGCAGTCACTGAATTGTTGGCACCCACTTCATTTGGAGAGATCCGCAGTTTTCTTGGACTCGCGGGATATTACCGGAGATTCATAGAAAATTTCTCCAAGATTGCTAAGACAATGACCAAGTTGTTGAAGGAGACAAAGTTCGATTGGACTGAAGAGTGTGAAGAAAGTTTCCACGAGTTAAAGAAACGGTTGACGACAACCCCAGTGCTGATATTGCTAGATATACGTAAGGATTTCCAAGTGTACTGTGATGCTTCACACTTAGGACTTGGAGGAGTACTTATGCAGGATGGAAGAGTTATTTCTTATGCATCTTATCAACTGCGGTCGCACGAGTTGAATTATGCGACGCACGATCTGGAGTTAGCAGCTATAGTGCACGCACTGAAAACCTGGAGACATTTCCTTATTGGAAATCATTGTGATGTGTACACGGATCACAAGAGTTTGAAGTACATTTTCACACAGAAGGAGCTGGACCTCAGACAGAGGAGATGGTTGGAGCTTATAAAGGATTATGATATGAAGCTGCACTATCACCCAGGAAATGCCAACGTCGTGGCAGACGCTTTGAGCTAGAAGAGTTATGCAAATACCCTAGTAAAAGGGGGATTGCCACAAGAGTTAACAGAACATCTCAGGGAGCTTCGTTTGGAGATAGTTCCTAGAGGTTTCCTTGCAACATTGGAGGTTCAGTCAACATTGCTGGGAAAGATACGCGAAGCCCAGAAGGATGATAAGGAGATTGCCGAGATAAAGAAGAGGATGAGTGAAGTAAAAGCCAAGGGATTTCGTGAGGACAAACATGACACCTTGAGGTTTGAGGGTCGAATCTATGTGCCCAACGATCCGGAGATCAGGAAGTTGATACTGCAGGAAGCACATGATTCGCCATACTCGATACACCCCGGAAACACCAAAATGTAATTGTATTTGAAGGAATGTTTCTGGTGGACAGGAATGAAGAAGGATATTGCCGAGTATGTAGCCATATGTGATGTATTCCAGAGAGTAAAAGCAGAGCATCAGAAGCCAGCAGGATTTCTACAGCCTATGCCGATACCCGAATAGAAGTGGGAGAAGCTTGGCATGGATTTTATCACCGGATTGCCCAGGACCAAAGCATGATATGATTCAATCTGGGTAGTAGTGGATCGATTGACCAAAGTAGCCCATTTTATCCCCGTGAAAACCACATACACCAGTGCGAAGTTGGCAAAGATATACATGACCAGGATCGTAAGTCTGCACGGAGTTCCGAGGATCATTGTATCAGATAGAGGAACTCAGTTCACCTCAAAGTTTTGGCATCAGCTACACCAAAATTTGGGAACGAGGCTGGAATTCAGCACCGCTTTTCATCCGTAGACCGATGGGTAGACCG
The DNA here is from genome assembly GCA_902687465.1 of Secale cereale. NCBI lineage: Eukaryota > Viridiplantae > Streptophyta > Magnoliopsida > Poales > Poaceae > Secale > Secale cereale. The sequence goes on from LR738714.1 coordinate 618,495,466, forward strand.
AGAAAGTCAACCAGATTCTGGAAGACATGTTGAGAGCCTGTGCGCTAGATTACAGATCTAGTTGGGATGATAATTTGCCCTACGCGGAGTTCTCATACAAAAACAGTTACCAGGCTAGTTTGAAGATGGCATCGTTCGAAGCATTGTACAGAAGGAGATGCCGAACATCGTTAATGTGGGATGAAGTTGGAGACCGACAGTTGTTTGGACCGGACTTGATCAAAGAGTCTGAAGAGAAGGTTAAGCTGATTCGGGATAGACTGAAGGTAGCTCAGTCCAGGCGAAAGAGTTACGCAGACTCGAAGCGCAAGGAGATAGCTTACGAAATCGGAGACAGAGCGTACCTGAGAGTATCGCCCCTGCAAGGAGTTAAACATTTTGGAGTTAAGGGAAAGCTAGCCCCGAGATTTGTGGGAACTTACCGTGTTTTGGAGCGCATGGGAGAGGTTAACTATAAGTTGGAGTTGCCCGAAGGATTGTCAGGAGTGCACGGCATGTTTCACGTTTCGCAACTTAAGAAGTGCCATGCGGAGATGGCCGATAATCCGCTTAGAGACACCGTACCCCTAGAAGCAATTCAGTTAGATAGTGATCTGACTTACAAGGAGAAGCCTCTTAAGATTCTCGAATTTTCGAGCAGAGTCACCCGCAGTAAGGTTATCAAGTTTTGTAAAGTTCAGTGGAGTCACCAGACTGAGTAAGAAGCCACCTGGGAACGAGAAGATGATCTATGCAAGGACCACCCACACCTGTTCTCTAGCCAAGTCGAATCTCGAGGGCGAGATTCATTCTAAGGGGGGTAGGTTTGTAACATCCCAAATTTTCAATTTGGAATGTTATACATAGATCATATTGCATTGCATATTTCTTTGCATTTTTGTTCATGGCGATCCTCGAAATTCTACGTAACTCAAGGACCTACGGAGAGAGTTGGGAATTCTACCGTTTTGTATTTGAGTTTACTCGAATACCGGTGCGAGGATAGTGTTGGTTTTAATTATTTTTCTCTCCTAAAAATATTTCTGAACAAAATATATGAGCGGAGATAATATGACTTCTCCAAAATAACAGAAATATTGGAGGAAAAATAGTAAAATCACTTTCGGTATTTTTCTGGATTTATTTGCGATTTTATTTGCATAGGAAAAATACGCGTTTTTCAAAATTGCATTTAGGTCTAGGAAAAATGTTCACTGTGTCCTAAATATTATTAGAGGACGGTGAAAATTTATTTCGGAATTTTTGGACTCCGTTTAGTTTTTTTCCGCCCGTTTTACTACGGCAGGACTCTTTAAAAAAACAGGAACCGACTCCGGGCCGTACCGGGCCAGGACTCTCTGGCCTGGGGCCTTTATAAGGCGCCGCCCCGGCCCATGAAGCCACCCCAGCCCGCTCGCCCACCCCTGCCCTAGCCAGCCAGCGCCGCCGCCGCCGCCGCTCGCCACGCCGTGCCGCCACCGCGCTGCCGCCGCCGCTCGCCTGACCGCCGCCGCCGTCGTCGCCGGACACGCCGCCAGTGTTGACTTTTCCGAGGTAGCCGTCGGTTTTCTTTTTAACCGATCGGTTCTTTTAGAAACCCTAGATTCGTTTTTTAGGTTAGATCGGTTTTTTTCGGTTTAGTTATTTAGCGGACGTTCGCCCGTACGTTCGTTTTAACGAACATTGTTCGTCCGTTAGCCGCAGACAGCGAACGTTAGTTCGTTAGCCTGTTCGTCAGTTTTCCTTTTCGGGGTATTTATCCGTGATTATTTTCGATCGTGATTTCTGCCCTGATCTTGTTTTTCGTTTTTCTTTTCGCTCGAGAGTCGGAATCAGGTGATTCAAAATCGCAGATCTTTGTATCGATGCCCTCTTTCCGTTTAACCAACTTGAACAAAGTTTTGGTTACTGTAAAGTTTGACTTTAGATCAAACTAGTAAACGAATCTCGTTTCTTTCGCAGTTTGAGTTTCGTTGCTTCTTTTGATTTGATTCTTTTTGCAAACCAGAGTTCTTAAGTTGAACTTTCTGGTTAGATCTTATCTTTTGGAGTTGTGTTTTTGCATCATTGCTTGTTTGCTTATGTATGCTATTGTTTGCTTGTGATAGAATACCCGGACTCTGAAACGTGCTACTACGAGTCTCTAGGTTTTGCGAATCGTCAGCAAGGCAAATAACACTTTGATCATACCCTTTTATTACCCAGTTTTTATGCATTAGATCCAACCCTCACACATTGCATGAGTAGGATCTCTTAACTTGTGGGACTGGGAAGTAGATTGAGGTAGAACCTATTACCTGCATTATTTTCAAACCCTTGGGAGTTACTTCTACGCTATGCTTAGGTTATCATGCTATGCTCGTAGACGTGGGTTGGGTTTGAGTGAAATCCATGACAGATGTGAGTTGTTAATTAAAGATTCAACTTAAGGTGGCTACTTGAATACACATCTGGGTGGATTGGTTGCAGGGCACCTAGGGAATCCAGGGTTGTCCTAGGAAATCCCGGGGTTCTGTGTGATTTTTCCTATGGAATGCCACCCAGGCTCAAAGGGATCATAAAACTATTCATGCTAGAAATTCCGTGTGCAGCCACAATGCCATTATGGGCTCTAGCATAGTTGAGTAAGTTGTGGGAAACCTTTCCATGATGGGCTAGCAGATGTAGAGGGATTGTAGGTGTATCGGCCTATCTATCTGTTTAAGGGGACCTCTTCGGAAAGACTGTGTCTCGGTCATCCGTTTCTCAAACACCTTGTAGTGCGAGAAACCAAACGGAGGTGATCGAGTATTGTGTGAAAAGTGCAGAAACCTCTGTAGAGTGTACAAACTGATCATGATTAGCCGTGTCCCCGGTTATGGACATCTTGAGTATCTGGTACTTGAATTATTGGTTGATCTCATCACTCTATAATTTAACTTGTTGGGTTAATGATTACTTTAATTGGGATTGAGTTGGAGGTACCTTCTCAATGATGTTTCAGCTACCATGATAGTTAAAATAAAATTTATTCCTTTGTTGTGGGGAAAAATTGGCTTTACGCAAAAACTTTAACCTTAGAGCCTCCACCAGCCAAATATGCATATAGTGTAGCCTTTACTTATGTTACTTGCATCTTCCGTGTTATCTTGCCAGCATATTCCATGTGCTGACTCATTTTTGGGCTGCAACGTATTACGTTGCAGACTTTTCAGACGAGGAATAAGACGTTCTAGGTCGGTTGTCATGCACTCAACTATGCCGTTGGAGTTGATGGACTCACTTATCTTCCAAGCCTTCCACTGTTATTTTGTTAGATGGCCTTAAGCCATAGACTTATGAAATAAGTTCTCTTTGGAGACATTCAATGTAATAAGTGTGTGATTGCCACTCTGTTATAAATCCTTCAAGTATTGTGTGTGTCAGCATTACCGATCCAGGGATGGCACTGGAACACTGAGACTTCGGTCCATTCGGATCGTGGTCGCTACAACAACGGGAAGCTGTCACCGGTAGGAAGTCGGATATTTCTTGAGCGCGGTGATCTCTGCTCTCGCCTCTGCCGGCGTTTTCTCCATGCCGGAGGACATCGCCTGTTGGGACCCTGTGACAAGGCACTGCCGCCATACGTCCTCCTCTGCCTCCAATCACCCATCATGCTCCTACCTTGTACCCTATACTCGGCAGCCCTGCTCCCATGCCACCCCGTGCAGGAGTTCCTCCTTCGAGCTCCTACTCGTGAAAACACCCGGTGACCACGCCACACCCGTGGATCCACGTCATCCATCTCTCTTATCTATCCTCGTCCCACATGACGCCTAGCGGGCAGCCTTCCCGGTCTCCGATGGTGTGCATGACCAGATCAAAAGGAGAGAAATCCCCGCAAGACGAGCCAAATCAGATTTATTGAGACCCCAACTACAATTGTATAAAGGGGAGGGATCCTCGACCAAATCAGCTCCAGTGTTCGCTGGCGAAGGAGGGAGGGCTAGAGGGGAGGAATTTTGGACGGCTCTGGAAGACTTGGGGGCTGTTTGGATTACAACCAACGTCGACCATATCAAAATATTGACCAGCACACAGTATTTGATAGTTGTTTGGATCGCTACCAAAAAATTGGCTCGCCCTGAGCGCCCACCGTGGTACGGGCGAGCTCACGGCACAGAAAAGATCACAGTTCTGTCATTAACCATGGGTCCACTAGTGATTAGCAAGTTCTTTTTGAGACAAGGTGGTGATTAGGATGTTTTTTTTGAGAGTACACCTAGGTGTAGCTTTATAGAAGGCGGAATTTGAATTATAAGAAACTATACTCGCTGTGAACAACGAGCATAGCACAAACACCACAGCCAAACAAGGGCAAAGACAAACAACACCTCAGAGCAAGCTACAACGCAAAGAGCCTATCCTAATCGAAACACAACACCGCGTCATGACCGACACCAGACTCCTTGAAAGAACACCAACTTCCTCAGAACTTCACTTGTCAACACACCATCCGCTCTTAATGCCTAAGAAGAAGTGGCAAGTTGGTGGTAGGACTCGATCCGGTCCAAGGAAGACATCATCTTAGACACACCAGACACACCGATGACGAACGTACACAGCGCCGCAGAGGATCAAGGAGGATAGCGATGAGGAGCCAGCCATGTCTCCAGACACAATGCTCCCAACAGAGGAACGACGTCGAGGACGTGCCATTGTGTAGATCCAACCGAATCAAGGCTTTCGCCCGGAGACAACCACAACTCCTAGCAAGCGAGGGATAGACACATCATCGTCATGAACTCACATTTTTATAGGAATAGAGAAAACCATGCGAAGAATGACATGTAGCAAATCTTATTACCATTTATTATTTTCTCTTACGATGACCGATCTTGCTACACGAGTAACAAGATTACTACACCCACATCCAAATCTCTTCTATAATTAATTATCATGCAGATCTCATCATATCATTGCTCATCATCAATTCAGTTTAGTTGGGGACGCAATATCCTTTTGCTCTCACGTACTTCTCCCAGCAGTCCCTCCGACATGTGAGAGGTTTGCAGGTGCGGTGATAGAGCACCTTGGAGCAGTCGAACGGAGAAGGAACACCTGCCTCCAAGGCTGCGTACGTATATAAACAACAGGATATGCAGGCCATGGTCAATCATGTTAGATTAATTGCCTGTCAGTACAAAATTACATTAGATGAATGAATCAAAAGTGAGTACCTGACGATGACAGCAAAAGGGTGGTGCCTAGAAGAAGCACCCGTTTATTGGTAGTCACCATGGATTGTTTCTCGCAGTTAAGGTCGGTCCGCGTTTGATCACGTATTTGCTTTTTGTTGTGATGGTACCTTGTCTTTTGGCCTGGCCTAAGTGCTACTCCGAGGGTGGCATGGAGGGCTTTATAATGACCAAACCTATTATTTTTGGAATCATATTAATTGATCGACATTGATTTTTTCTGAATAAATTGACATTGATATTGCTCAATAAAAAAATTAATTGACATTCATACGGATATATGGATTAAATGAACCACTATGTAGCATCCCAAAATTCTAAATTTTGGAATGTTATAATAAATAAATAGCTTTGATTGCTTGTGTGATGTGCTGTGTGAAATTGAGTGAAATTTGAAACTTTTGAAAGTTAAATGAGAGGGAATGAATTGACTTTCCCAAACTTTCACTTTGCGGTTAAGTTCTCCATGAGTTCAAATTCATTTCAACAGAAAACCCTAGAGTGAAGATAATATGACTTCTTCCATTTATTAAATGAAAAAAGGGTTTTGAAAGGATTTTTAATTTCATTCTCGAAATATTTCAAAATTCAGAAACTTTATGCAACTCAATCATTTTCCCGAGAGAAGATAAAATGACTTCTTCAAATTATAGGAAATATGAGTTGGGAGTTCTTTTGGAATATTTTGGTTTTTATTTTTCAAATTTGAGTTATTTGATTTTATTGAAATTATTTTTCTCCAATAATAAATATATGGAAAATAGGGTAACACGATTCCCTACAACAGAAAATTGGAGAGAAATAAATTTGATATCATTTTGGTATTTTTAAAATGATTTTTATTGGATTTTATAGCAACAGTAGCACTATTTGATTTATTAGAATTTATGTAGATTTTATTTGACTGTCGAAAAAATGTTCATGTTGTAGGGTTTCTTTTTCTGAAAATTTTGATATATAATATGCCTATATTATATATTGTTTTCTTTTTTTATTTCTCTGTCTGTATAAACAAAAGTTTCTCGCCGACTAGGCCGGCCCAGCCCAAGCCAGGCCGCGGCCCAGCCCACAAGAGCCTCCGCCCCGTCGTGCTCCCGACGGACTCCACTGGGAGTCCCGCCGCCGGCCGTCTCGGCATCCGTGCCGCACCTGGCCACGTCGCCGCGCCCCTCTCTCGCCTCTCCCTCCTCTCGCTCGCGCCGCCGCCGCCGCACTCAACAGCCATCGTCGCTCGCGTTGCTCGCCGCCGCTGCCCTCGCTCCACCCCGCCGTGCTGCGCCAGCCGCCTCGCCACTGCTGCTTTCCGTGCCTCGCCCCTCGCCTCGCCTCCCGACGCCCCGCTTCGCCTGGCCGCCGGAGTTGGCCGCCGTCGCCGAAGCAGGTCCGCGCCGGGAAGATCCGCCCGATCCATCCGCCCCGGTTTTCTCCACCGAACCGCCAGTTTTCCGTCGGAAAACCGCCTAGGTAAAAAATCTACCCCGGTTTTCTTTTAGTTCGGTTTTATGCTTAGATCGGGTTTTTTTAGGTTTTGATCTATTTAGTGAACGTTCATTAGATTAGATCCTTTAGCAAACGGTTTTCGTTCCTTAGCGGTCGGTAACGAACGTTCACTATTTAGTCTTTTTCTTTTTCCTTTTAGTTTCGGCCAGGGACTTAGATGTAAGTTTTTATTTACACATTAGTCCCTAAACTTCAAACGGCCACAACTTTTTGCTCGTTGGGCCAAATCCAACGAAACCAACGCCCACGTCTTCGTACGATCCCCTCTTTCCAGTAAAACAACTTAAACATGTTTTTGAAAGTTTTAAAATTTGAATTCAACTATTTTTGATTCAAACTTGTTTTTTTTCATAACTTGAGTTTCGTAACTCCTATTTAGTTGATTCTTTTTGCAAATCAAAGCTCTTGACCTAAACTTTCTGATAAGTCCAAGTTCACATAATTTTGGTATTGTTAGAAATTGGTTTATGTTTCAAGAGTCATTCGTTTGTTTTCGAAGTTTTCCGAAGTGTTTTATCCGTTCTTTCTGATCTGCTGAGTGATTGCTTATGTGTGGTTACTATTGTTTGGTTATGATAGATTGATCGGAGTGTGACGAGTAGATCTATCATGAGTTTTGAGTGCAAAGAATCTACATCATCAGTAGAAGGCAAGTTCACACTTTGATCATACTTTCCAATACCCAGTTTTATTGCATTAGATACATCCTCCAACACTTGCATGAGTTGGACTGGTTACATAACTTGATGCATTGTAGTTCATGAGGTAGGAACCCAATGCCTTGAGATCAACCATGGGGGTATATGCTTTGTTACTTATTGCTTAGCCATGCTCGTAGACGTGGATTGGTGTGAGAATGTCATGAAAGATGTGAATGATATTTAAGGCAAACTTTAAGGTGGAAATTTAATACACGTCTAGGTGGATTGGTTGTGGCACCCTGGAGCACCCAGTGGTTTGCCGGGCACCTGGAGAAACCAGTGCTGTCCTAGGGGATCCCGGAGGACCCGTGTGATCACCCTATTGGAATGCCACCAAGGCTCAAAGGGTTCGTATGATATTTTCATATCTAGAGACTTCCGTGTGTTGCCACAAGCCATTATGGGCTCTGGCATAGTTGAGTATGCTGTGTGACCTCTTTCAGTGGTAGACTAGCAGATGTAGCGAATGTAGGTGTACCGATCTACCTGGGGTAAAGAGTTAATGCTTCTCAGAGACTGTGTCTCGGTCATCCGTTTCTCAAACACCATGAAGTGCGAGAAATTAAACGGAGGCGATAAAGTCTTGTGGGGAAAAGTGCACAAACCTCTGCAGAGTGTACAAACTATTCTTGAGTAGCCGTGTCCCTAGTAGTGGACATCTTTGAGTATCTAGAAGTGGATTATTTGTTGACCTCAACACTCTATTTAATTAATTTGTTGGGTTAATAATGACTTTGGTTTGTGATTGAGATGGGGGTACCATTCTCAATTGTTCATGATTTAAATTAAACAAAGTAATTAAATAAATGCATTCCTTTGTGGTAGGGAAAAATCAGCTTTATGCAAAAACAGCCTTACAACCTCCACCAGCCAAATATGCATGTAGTTGTAGGCATTGTTCATCTTTACTTCTAAAGTGGAATTTACAACGTCTCATGTTGCAGGAATTATTCGACGAGTAAGTGTTACGTTAGGGTTGCGCTGTCTACACTCAACTTTGTCGTTGGTGTCGATGGAACTCCACAACCTTGTTACTTCCGTTGTATTGATTGAGGTAATAGTATTTACGTTACTTTATACATGTGATTTACCTTTGTTATAAATCCTCGAGTACTGTGTGTGTCAGCATACCGATCCAGGGATGACACTTAAGCACAGGGACTTGATCCATATGGGTCGGGTCGCTACAAGATGGTATCAGAGCACATGTTGATTGTAGGACGTGACCATAGAAACTGGCCAGCCCATAGGAAAAGATTTCTCGAAAACTTTATTTTTAAAAAGATTCTTTCACTCTCATCTTTTCTGAGCTTTATCGAATTCTCCTCTCACCTCAAATAGTTAGATTACACCCTCGCCCCTTTTGACCACTTCGGAGTAAAGAGGATTTCACCATGCAATAGAAGCGTTGAAGCTACAACAATGGATATTCTGAAGATTTGAAGAGTTGACGACTTTGAGGAGATGTTGACCTTTAGAAGACAAAACCCCAGTTACGACCTTATGTTAGATGCGACTATTGTGAGTCGTCACTTGTTTATTGTTTTTCAGATAGCCACAAAACAAAAACCCGTCTTTTCAAAACTATAGTTTGTATTGAGTGTATCTCTCTCCATCTCCCGAATCTCATCCCAAAACCCTTGGACCCAATAAAGGATGATTGAAGATAGACTTGTATTCTCTAGACCGATGACCCAGCCATAGGCACAGCTATGGATACAAGACATTGAGGATCAATTCAGGAAAAATTTGATTGCAAGGAAGAATGAAGTTCAATATGCTCTTCAGTAATTTAAAAAAAAGTGTTGCAACATGGTGGAAGATGAATCAAGCCATACAAGGATGTAATGGAGCAGAAAGTTGGGAGGAATTCAAGAGGACTCTGTTAAGATCCCGTCTCATCCCTGAGCGTGGTGACTACCCGAAGAAGAAGCCTTGTGCCTGCAGGATTTGTGGAGAAATAGGACACACCCAGGAGGAGCACAAGGATGAATGACCAAATTGTGAAGGAAGTCACCTAGCTGAAGAATGCCCAACTAGGCAGATTACTTGTTTCTTGTGTGAAGGGACTACCCACTACCCTGCTCAGTGTCACATTTACCCCATGGTGCAACGAACTATCCAGCAGAAGAAAGAAGCAATGAAAGAAGTCCTTGAGGAAACCTTAAGGGGATCCATGATGGAGGAAGATATTTACGACCCTGATGGAGAAGGACTAGACAGATATTACTCACGTGATTGCTATTCATGTGGAGAAGAAGGACATGTTTCACAAGATTGCATGAAGAAAAGCCAAGAGTATCTGGGAGACTTCCCGACAGAAGAAGTGGAGTTTGATCCATGAAAGATAGGAGAATTGATTGGAACGAAGAAGTCGAGGAAGAGAAAGAACATGTGTCCCCAGAAGAACGCAATTTCTGTGGAAAAGGACCTGTGTCACATCACATGTTATAGGTGCAAGGATGTAGGTCATTATGCTAGCAGCTGCCCAACAAGGAAGCCAAGAACCCAGTGAACCAGGATAGTCCCTATGAAGTCCTTAGATTTGTCTGATGACATTAGTTTACACTACAAGGAAGTAGGGAATTTTGCCAGACAAGGTTCAGACCCGAGGAAAGATTGATCAGAGTAGTTGAGATCTGGATATTAGAATGAAGCATGTAGCTAAATATGGAATACAGTTTATTACGATGTTGAGTTGAGTTATGGAAAGAACATCATAATACTTCGTGAAGCAATAAGAGTTGACATTTTTGGAATCTAAGAAGGAGGTGCTATGAGTTGTTGGTTGAATGTTAGTGCCTCTCTTGCCATCCTACCTAGACTAAAACCTAGAGCCATGGACAAGCTGCCCAAAACCTTTCTCGAACAAACGACCACAAGGAAATACCTACATTGTCCCGAATGCCCTTTCATCTTATACCTACAGATGACAACCCTTTACGAGTCTTTTCTCAAGGGCCCGAAAACCATCATGACCCTGACTAGTGATCAGGATTTCCCAAAAATCCTGAAGGACATGAAGAAGCACATTCATCTAGAAGGAGATGCAGTTTACAAGGGTTATCCCTTCATGGAGAATGGAGTTGAACTTTGGTACATGGAGGTACACCTCCACCGTGTGAAAGGAGTTTGCCCAAAAACTACGGGACAATAATTTTTCATCTCCCGAGTACCACGAACAACGTTCTTCGACTCTGTTCGTGAAGCTGCTATGGAGGCCATACATCAGTTTGGAGAAATATTAGAAGCAAGACTTCGTCACACTCGGGAATGCCTGAGTGGGGTGCATGAAGAGATGATGGAGATGAAGCACACGGCCAATAGGATGAAGCAACAGATGGATGATTTCAAGAATCACATTGCACAATTCCCGTAGGACTGAAGCATCCTTAGCTAGGACAAAGGAATAAAGATGGAAGGGAATGTTTGACCATACCCAACTATGTGGATAGCAACACTCGTAGTGAAGCACCTTTGTAATAGGAGTGTTGAATAATGGTTCGGGAAGTAATAAAATATTTGATATGAGGAGAATATGGATTATGGATGAACCAGTGCATTTTGTTTAGTGGTACCTTACTGTGTGAACCCTGGACCCATAGGAAGGAGAACTGTTGCCCCAAATAGTGGAGTTTACACAAATAAGTTGGAGTTTATTTTGATATGATGCTTACCCCAAGGGTATGAAGGAAATAAGTACAATTGGATTTAAAGAGGGGCTAATGCTGGAGTATGGAGCAATAGTGACTCCAAGGATGAATTAAGGATATACAAGTTCTGAAGTGGACCCAAGCCGAGGACCTAATGAGGCTACGTAATCACGAGGGAACCACGAGACTTGTCAGAAGTAATATGTTTCTACTGTAATACAACAGGGCACTATGCTTCAGATTGTCCCAATGAGAAGGAGAGTTGTGCTAAGTAGTTGAGTAAAGCATGCAATGGAAATGCAGTAGATCATAGTAAGTGGAGAATCAATACAGTTAGCATCATGGTATATATTTTGGATTTTATTAGTGGTTACTATATAGGCAGTGAATGAACTCAGGATGCATGGAATAAGGTTTTGAAGAGAACTAGTGTTTTCATTTTTAAGTGTGGTAGAATCCAATTCCGTTACCCGAATACAAGGGCTAGTTACGACAGACTTTGGAATGGACCACTCAATTAGGAGTCTGAGTGAGTACATCCTAGTTTGTATCCACAGAAGGGAGGGACACAATACAATTGGATGGATTTGAGAATACTAGGAAGTTGGATGTTGGAAGACTGATCAGTTGCAACCCACTGATGAGACCAAGTGTTTCTAGTGATGAGATAAGCCATAACCCACAGGCCCAGGACCTATCAAGAAAGCAAGCACACTCTTGCTGAAGGAAAATCCCTGGTAGAAGTTATGACTTTGTCAACAGACGATCTTATAGGTGTTTACGCAAAACCCGAGGGTTGTGAAGAAACGATAGGTGGTTGTTTGGCTTGCAGAATCAATGGATTTATCTGAACTTACTTCATTGACAAGAGAAATTCTGCAATGCTTGTGAGGATGACTGAGTGTTAGAATGCGAGATTCACTAAACCATATACAAGGTAATGATTTGGGTGCGGAATGGATTGATCACCATACCGACGTACTCTTATTATTCGCCTCTGTTATATGGGATGGTAAATCTGAGTGACTTACCTATAGTAGAGAGACGACGATGTCAAAACCTTGTTTAAACCTTAGAATGATATAGAAAATTTCCCATGTACAAGGCAGTGTTGCCAACCATAGGATATACGGTGAGAGTGAAGCCCAGACCCATTTTCTGCAGGGACCCCTTTGTTGGTTGATGACCACCATGAGATATCGATATTTGTTTAGTATTGGCGCAAGACCTGTCAGTTAAGAATAACCAGTCTGAGAAGAACCTTACAAAGATGAAAGGACACAAGGATTGAGGACAAAGATTTTGCCACTACCGAAAGAGCCCAGAGAAGGAATAACCCTGAAGATTGAGAAGACCGACACCGTCAACCCAAAGAATGGAGTACTTGAGTTTTGACGGAAACGTAACCCTCCTTCTTAGTGTGGTAGCACACTAGACCATACCGATCAATGGATTTGTTAGGAGACCCCCAAACCACAACCTATTTCTTGCTAGCCTCTCCGAATCACGAGGACGAGATTCATTTTTAAGTGTGGTAGGTTTGTAACATCCCAAAATTCTAAATTTTGGAATGTTATAATAAATAAATAGCTCTGATTGCTTGTGTGATGTGCTGTGTGAAATTGAGTGAAATTTGAAACTTTTGAAAGTTAAATGAGAGGGAATGAAATGACTTTCCCAAACTTTCACTTGCCTTTAAGTTCTCCATGAGTTCAAATTCATTTCAACAGAAAACCCTAGAGTGAAGATAATATGACTTCTTCCATTTATTAAATAAAAAAGGGTTTTGAAAGGATTTTCAATTTCATTCTCGAAATATTTCAAAATTCAGAAACTTTATGCAACTCAAAGATTTTCCCGAGAGAAGATAAAATGACTTCTTCAAATTATAGGAAATATGAGTTGGGAGTTCTTTTGGAATATTTTGGTTTTTATTTTTCAAATTTGAGTTATTTGATTTTATTCAAATTATTTTTCTCCAAAAATAAAATATATGGAAAATAGGGTAACATGATTCCCTACAACAGAAAATTGGAGAGAAATAAATTTGATATCGTTTTGGTATTTTTAAAATGATTTTAATTGGATTTTATAGCAACAATAGCACTATTTGATTTATTAGACTTTATGTGGATTTTATTTGACTGTAGAAAAAATGTTCATGTTGTAGGGTTTCTTTTTCTGAAAATTTTGATATATAATATGCCTATATTATATATTGTTTTCTTTTTATTTTTATTTTTTTTATTTCTCTATCTGTATAAAAAAAATTCCCGCCGACTAGGCCGACCCAGCCCATGCCAGGCCGCGGCCGAGCCCACCCGAGCCTCCTCCCCGTCGTGCTCCCGACGGACTCCGCTGGGAGTCCCGCCGCTGGCCGTCTCGGCATCCGTGCCACACCCGGCCACGTCGCTGCACCCCCTTCCCCAAGTTGGTGCGCCCCCCTCCTCCTACAAAGCCCGCTGCCGCCCTCTCTCGCCTGTCCCTCCTCTCGCTCGCGCCGCTGCCGCCTGTCGGGGGAAACTGCCCACCACGAACACCTATAGGACCGGAGCCCCTTGTACGTTGCGGTAAGGGAGCGGAGGGAGCACGAAGAGCAGATCGAGGAGAGCACGCGGGCAGTTTACCCAGGTTCGGGCCGCGCGGACGCGTAAAACCCTACTCCTGCTTAGATTGTATTGAGTGTTGGGGCTCGGGAGCTTGAAGAACTAGCTACACCGAGCAAGAGAGCTATCTAGGTTCCGAACCCTTTCTACGTTGTGCATGGGCCTCCTTTTATAGCTCAAGGGGTCACCGACAGGTGTCAACGTAGATGAGGGTAAAAATGTAACTTTGGTGATAGTTGTAATAGTGCGGGAACAGTGCGTGAACAGTAGATGAACAGTGGTCATCACCTAACTTGACAGTGGGGGACAAGGGCATTAAATGCCCGTCGCCGTCGACCCCAAAAGCGCCCTCCCGTGCGTCTCCGTTCGCCACGGCGGTAGCCTCGTCACCGTGGCTCGCCACCGTGTCCCCCAGGCTGCACAGCCATCCGCCACGCGTCCCTGGAAGGGCCCCAGGGCGACGCGTGGGCCGATGAGCTGGAGCGCGGGCACACAGCGTGAGTTCCCCCCGGCAAGCACCTTGCCGGGGCCTTGACCTTGCCGGGTCCTGAAGCTTGTCGCTCCCCGGGCCCTGCCGGGGTGCATGCTGCGCCGAGGCATGTCTTCTGAGATGCAGTTTTCTGGTCTTCCTGGCAAGCTCCTCTTGCCAGGGTCTTGCGTTAATGTTATAGTCTTGAGGCTGGGACGGCCTTCCCGGCAAGCTCCACTCGCCGGAGCCTTGATCTTCTGACTTGTATACTTTGTTTTAGAATGGCTTAATAGGGACCGGAAAGGTTTTCGGCAAGCACGTGGCAAGCCCTACCGCGGGAAGCTGCTACTGCCCGTGCATAAGTTGGGGTACTAAGGTACCCCTATCTTAGTACACCGACAGGAGCCCCCGGGCCTGGGCCACACACGGTGCCGAGCGCTGTTGGGCCAGGCCCAAAACAGTGCACGGGCACGCGCGCGGCCCACGGCGAGCCGTAGATTCCCTTCCGCATCCGCCGCGTCTCTCCCTAACGGCACGCGTTGATTGCGGCGCGTCGTGGGAGAGATCGTTGCCACGTTCTTTAATGGGAAATGCGGAGCGTCCCCCACTCCCCCCTTAAAAGCAGAGGAAGCAGGGGCAGTTTCCCCCCTTCGCTTTCATTGCGTCTTCAACCTCCAGAAATCCCCCGCTGCCGCCTGCCCCCATACCTCCTCCGCCGTCTTCTGCATCTGCAGCGCCGTCGAACTCCTCGCTCCTTCCCTCGCCGCCTCCTCCATGGCTCCGAAGACCGAGAAGGCGAAGGCGGAGAAGGCCAAGAGGGAGAAATCCGAGCAGGCGGCGAAGCTTGCCCTCCCGCGGAAGAGGAACGTGGTTTTCGCGCCGAGGCTCGGCTCGAGGGAGCTCTGGAACAAGTACTACCTCTTCTGGGCCAAGGAGACCAAGGATCATCCCCGGACCAGAGTCTACCCCGCCGGCGCCAAAGATCTGCTTCCCGGCGGGTATTTCTTCTTCGCTGTCTTCTTCCACTGCGGCTTGTGCCCTCCATTCTCGGAGTTTTTCTGTGACATCATGAACACGTACAACCTCCACCTCTTGGACTTCACCCCCAACGCCATCCTTACGATGGCGGTTTTCGCACATCTGTGCGAAAACTACATAGGGATCTATCCAAACGTAGCACTCTTTCGGCATTTCTTCATGCCTAGAGTAGAGGCCGGCGCTCCCCTCTCCGGGGGTATCTCCTGGATTTTTCGCTTAAACAAGAAGGATTCATATCTGAAAGGAGAGCTCCGCGGCAAGTGGGAGGAGTGGCGCGCGATTGGTGTTGGATAGTGGAGGACCAGCCGGAGCCTTTCACTGCGCCGCGTACAACAGCCATAGTGCGCGGCAGAGACTGGAGCGAGTTGGCCCCGGATGACGTCAAGCTCAACGCCGCCCTCGTCAGGATACTTCGTCTCCGGGTAGCCAAGTTGACCATCGGAGAGGTAGGGGCAGATTTCCTCCGCCGCCGCATTGCCCCTTTACAAGAGAGGAAAAGGCCAGCATGGGAGTTCGGCAATGCGACGGATATTATGAGGCTGCGCCCAGGTTTGAACTTCAACTTCACGGCGTTGGAGCTGAAGGGGATGGTCCGGGAGCTTTTGAAGCACGACCTGGCCCATCCGGAGTGGTTTAGACCTCCCCGGGGAGTGGTGCCGCTGTGCAACAGCACTGCCAGGGACGCTTTGCGCGCAATGATGCCCGAGTGTGACTCTCACGGCGTCGACCCCACCTGGATAGTGCCCACGCCGGATGCAATTATGAGTTTCTTCGACAATCTGGTCGAGGTGCCCAAGAACGCCGAGGAGAACAAGGGTCTCACTCGGGAGACCACGGAGCGGGATTTAGCTTATATTGCTTCCCGGATGGAAGAGGCCGCTGCAGCTGCAGCGGCAGGAGATTTCGGATTCACTGTCGACGAGGCAGATGCCGAGGACGCGTCGTGCCAAGCCGAGGAGGCAGAGATCCGCAGATTGCTCAAGCTTCAGCCCGACGAGCTCGCCGGGGTTCCTTCCCTAAGGTATGCCAGGATTCCCGGGATCGTGAGCGAAGCCGCCGCAAGAGGCGAGGTTGCCGGAGGGAGCAGAGGTGCCGGAGGGAGCGGAGCCGCAGGGCAGGGTGCTGGACCCAGCGGGCCTACTCGGGAGGAGGAGGAGGACGAGGTCGATGAAGACACCGGTGGGTCTCTAGGGCTCGACGACGACGCCTCCTCGTCGTCGGAGAACTCCCCACCTCCGGCAAGTCCAAAGCAAGCGCCGGGGAAGCGCCTCCGCAAGGCGCCCACAGCAACGAGGACGCAGGCGCCCCGACAGCAGCCTGGTCGCCGGGCGGCGCGGGCCACCAGAGCGAGCCAAGGCGCGACGGAGGCCCCCAACGCACCAGCTGCGGCGGAGGCGCCCCGCGCGTCAGCCGCGACGGAGGCGCCTCGCGCAGCAGCACCTAGCGGAGGGGGATCCTCTCAGAGTGGAGCAGCTACTCCGCCTGCTCCCCGGGCCTCGGCGCCAACGGAGGGTGGGTCTTCGCAGCCCCCAGCTCCGGAGACCGCCAAGCGCCCGGTGGAGTTCGATTTCTCCGCCCTCAGCGACGACGACGAGGAAGAGGAGTAAGTGTTTGTAATTTGTGACTTCTTCGATTCTGTTTTGATTCTTCTTTCATGATTCTGATCTTGTTCTTGCTTTGATTTCAGGCCCCTGGCCCAGCGGATGGCGAAGCGGGCCAAGATCCCTGTGGTCGAGGTCGACGACGACTCGCCCGTCGCGGCGACAGGGGACGCGCCGGCGGCGAACTTGCCGGACCCAACCGCTGCTCCGAGGAGCAGCCCCCAGCGTAAGTCTGGTCTTGAGCTTCCCACTTGTCGGGCGCGCTTGAGGTTTTTTGCTTTGTACTGATATCTTGTTGCTTTGTTTGTTTTGTTTGTCTTGCACAGAAATGGAGCCGCAGCCGCAGGAGCAACCGGAGGTCACTCCCGAGGAGCTGCAGATTCCACCCTCCCCGCCAAGGGCGAACTCCCCGGCGAGGGAGAATGTCCCGCCAAGGACGGGCTCCCCGCCAAGGGCGGGTAGCCCGACAAGGGTGGCCACCCCGCCAAGGGAGGGCACAGGCGGCTCTCCGCCAGCAGGGGCCACCGCTCCACCGCCAAGGGAGGACTCCCCGGCGAGGGAGCCTGTCGTCGACGAAGTCCGCGAAGGTAAGTCTTGTAGCTTCGTCTTCTTGAACTTGTCTTTTTGGATATTTGCTTGATCGTTTCTTTTCTTCTTCTTTTGTTAGATCATCCTCCCCCGGAGCGGATGGAGACGGAGGTCACCGTTGAGGAGGAGGTGCGCAGCGGCGACGGCAACGCCAATGCCACTGAGGGCATGACTGGAGCCGGCGAGCCCGCTGCTGAGGAGAAAGTCCCGGCCACGGACGCCGCGGCTGGGGAGGGGGACGGCGACCATACTGCTGGCTCGGAGGCCGCAGGAGCGTCGAGCGCTGCACCAGCCGCCGATCCCTCCGCCGCCAAGGAGCAGCCGGGCTTTTACCTTGAGGCCCCCAATGGCGTCTTCATACAGGTGCCGTGGGGGTCCTCGTCGCGAGCCCCCGTGGAGGGAGAGACCTTTGATGGAGAGGTCCTCGCCTCCGCGGGGTTGAAGATCGTTGAAGCGCCCGGCAGAAGCGAAGAGCCCGAGGAGGAGAAGCTTCTTCGCCGGCTCCTGGCCCTTTACCGGGCCAGGCAGGCGAAGCTGGACTCCCGAGAAGCCCTCACCGCCAAGGCTGCAACAGACTTGGAGAAGCGCGCCGCGGAGCTCCGCGCCGCCAACCAGGCGGCCCTCCGCAACTTGGCGGAGGAGCGCGAGAGGCTTTCCGGAGAGCAGCAAGAGTTTCTTCTTGAGAAGGCTGAGGCCGAGGAGCAGCAGCACTTGGCTGGTGAAGAGCTGTCCCGGCGAGAAGGAGCGCTCAACCAGCGGAAGGTTGAGCTCGACGAGCTCACCGCCCGGGAGCAGACTCTTGGCGGGGCCCTGAAGGAGGCGAAGGAAGCTACCGCCGCCACGGAAACCGCCAAGAGGGACATGGAGCTCAAGGTGCAGCAACTGGAGCAGTACCTGAAGGCGAGCGAGGACAGGGTCACCGCGCTCAACATAGAGCGCGAGAAAGACGCCCATACCAACTCAGAACTTCAGGTACGCCTCTCCAAGAAGGGCGACGAGCTTACTGCCGCCAAGGACTCAATTGCTGACTTGGAGTTGAAGGTCTCCACTCTGAGAGATTCACTTGACGCTGCCCGGGACCGCGAGACCAAGCTGAAGGAGGAGGTTCGCAAGGAGCGGGAGCTGGTGGAGAGCACTGCCACCTCCGCGAACATCTTCAACCAGGCGGTGGAGCAATGGACGGAGGAGCTGGTCACTTCCGCCGCCAACATCGACAAGGAGCTAATGGCGCTGAGGGTGGAGCACCTCGTGTACTCTCCGGACCCGAATCTCCCCCACAGCGCCAAGCTAAGTCTTTTCTTCAGAGGGATCGCGCCGGCGCTCGCACGTCTGCAGCAGAAGCTCCCCGCGCAGCTGGCCGAGGAGTCGCGTCAGCTCTGCGCGGGTACCTTGGAGCGTGTCTTGACCAAGATTGTCTACCGCAACCCTGGTATCAATCTCGTCAACGTTCTCCGCAGCTTGCCGGCCGACGCAGATCAGGAGGCACTGAAGGCGCAGGTCGCCCACATCATTGCCAAGGTGAACAAGATCTCCAGGCGTGAGGGCGATCGCGTAGATTAGGCCTCTTTCTTTCTATTTCCTTTGCTGCTGCATAGTGTGTCATGAACAAGAACCTATTAGTCATTGCGACAAGTTATTTCTTGTAATATATTATCTTATCTTTGGGCAATTAATGCGGTGTTATCTCCCTCGATTCGGTCCTTTACTTTGTATGTTTTTTTACCCTACGCTTTTAGGAAACTTGCCGGCAAGGGGCCCTTGCCGCGAGCGCTGAGTGCTGGATTCTGAGCAGCCTGCTGGCAAAGGGCCTTACCGGCAAGTAACCTTGCCGCAGCTAGTCACAACACACTTAGCTTGTTGAGTGAACTCGAAAACGAAGCAAGGGCGCGACACTTGTCGCAGCTCACTTAAGTCGTTGAGCGTACTCGAAAACAAAGTAAGGGTGCGGCTAGCCACGGGTAGGTTCCTCCGCGCATAGGTTTTCCATACAAAGTGTGGTTGTTCAAAGAAGATAACTAAAATTTAAAAATTTGAACTGCTCGAATTCCGGTAACTTAGCTTTCATATACTGCTTGTTTCCCCGACAAGGCTTCTCTTTCTTGAACATCACTTGGTTTGGTTCATCCTCCATCTCCTTCCCCCCGGCAAACTTGTGCGCGAGGAACATTCCTTCTGCTTAAGAGGGAAAGAAAAAGTAGAGGGAAAACAAGTATAGGGCCTTTCGGCGTGCTAATGCTTACCGGGTATGTGTGTTACACAAGATGCCAAACAATGCATGCAAATAACGAAGAAAAGCATGGGAAAGGAAAATGGTGCAAAACACAAAAGCTTTACTGATGCACGGGATCTGCGCCCGACTTTGTACAAAGGATTACATGCAGCAGCGGCAAGACTCGTACAAAAAGGTGGTTGCCGGAGCGGATCACGGCAACCGCGCCTTATGGGTGAAACTTGCGAAGATGCTCTATGTTCTAGGAGTTGCTCACCGGTAAGCCTTCTTCGCTCTCAAGGTGGACAGCGCCGGGCCTTGTGACTTGTCTCACCCGATAAGGGCCTTCCCACTTCGGCGTCAACTTGTTGGAATTCTTGGCGGACTGAACACGCCGAAGAACAAGGTCGCCTTCCTCGAGACTCCTGGCCTTAACCTTGCGGCTATGATAGCGACGCAAGGCTTGCTGGTATCGAGCAGCTCGTACAGCAGCCTGGAGACGTTCCTCCTCAAGGAGCAATGCATCATCTTGTCGCAGTTGCTCTTGCTCGAGCTCATCATAAGCGAGCACTCGAGGAGATCCGTATACGAGTTCCGTGGGGAGAACTGCCTCTGCTCCATAGACAAGAGCAAAGGGTGTCTGTCCGGTGGCTCAACTTGGTGTCGTTCTGATTGACAAAAGAGCCGCCGGCAACTCCTCTATCCAGTTTCTTCCGCACTTGCGCAGCCTGTCAAAGGTCCTTGTCTTGAGTCCGCGCAGCACTTCAGCATTTGCCCTCTCCGCTTGACCGTTGCTCCTCGGGTGAGCAACAGAAGCGAAGCAGACCTTGGCACCAAGGTCTTGGACGTATTGCATGAAGGTGCGACTAGTGAATTGCGTGCCGTTGTCGGTGATGATCCTGTTAGGGATTCCGAAACGGCAAACAATCGACCTGAAGAACCTGACCGCTGACTGTGCTGTCACCTTTCTCACCGGTTCCACTTCTGGCCACTTTGTGAACTTGTCGATCGCAACGTACAAGTACTCAAATCCCCCAACAGCACGGGGAAAGGGGCCGAGGATATCGAGCCCGCAGACCGAGAAGGGCCAGGACAAAGGGATCGTCTGGAGAGCTTGAGCTGGCTGATGAATTTGCTTGGCATGGAACTGGCACGCTTCACACTTGGTTACTTGTGCAGTTGCATCTTGGAGGGCTTCTGGCCAGAATAACCCTTGCCGGAACGCCTTCCTGGCAAGTGCCCTTGCGCCAATGTGGTGGCCACATATGCCTCCATGTATCTCTGCCAACAGCTTCTGTCCATCTTCTCTGGAAATGCACTTCAACCTGACACCATTGAGTCTTCTTCTGTACAGTTCATTATCAACGAACTGGTACATACTTGACTGCCTGGTTATCTTCTCTATCTCTTCTGGGTCGTCGGGAAGTTCTCCAGTTTGCAGAAAACGGACGATCTGCTGTGCCCACGCCGGAGCTCGAGGCTCAACGGCAAGGACTAAAGGCATAAGGGCTGCTGCGGGTACCCCAGCCTCTACGGCAAGAACTTGAGTCTCCGCCGGAGCTGATGGCTCCCCGGCAAGCTCGCCGGGGCGAGGCTTGTCGGGAATGCTTGCTTCAACTGTACAAATCCTAGGACCTGCAGGAGCAAACTGTTCCTCAGCGTTTTGGTTGTTGATCTTGGGGACCTTGGCGGCGGTTTCTGGAAGATCCGCCGGCAAGTAGTCACCGGAGACCAACTTTCTCTTCTTACTTTGCCCAACTGATGGTGTAACGGATGGCTGAGTTAGCTTGAGCAGGAAGGTCCCTGGTTCCACAGGTAACTTCATTGCAGCACACTTTGAAAGGCCGTCCGCAATATCATTCTGAGCTCTTGGAACATGCTCCATTTGCAGACCTTCAAAGTGTTCTTCAAGCTTCCTCACTTCATCTACATAAGCTTCCATCAAAGGGCTCTGGTAACTCTTGTTAACTTGTCGGACCACCAACTAAGAATCTCCCGCACAATCAGCTTCTTGATCCCAAGTTCGACCGCAATCCTGAGGCCGGCAAGCAAGCCTTCATACTCAGCAGTATTGTTTGTCGCTTGCTCCCTGGGAAAGTGCATCTGGATAACATACTTGAGGTGCTCTCCGGTGGGCGCAATGAGTACCACGCCGGCACCGGCGCCTTGCAGCGAGAAGGCACCATCAAAGTACATTACCCATTCACTTGTCGCTTCTTGTACGGGGACACTTGTCTCTGGAACTTCTTCGTCGGGCGTTGGGGTCCATTCAGCTATGAATTCTGCCAAAGCTCGGCTTTGGATAGTTGAAGTACTTTCAAACTTGAGACCAAAGCTTGACAGCTCCAGTGCCCACTCGACGATCCTGCCTGTTGCTTCTGGATTCTGCAATATCCTCTTCAACGGAAAGCGAGTGACCATTGTTATCTCATGCGCTTGGAAGTAGTGGCGCAGCTTTCTCGAGGCCATGAGGAGACCGAAAAGCAACTTCTGCACCCCGGAGTATCTTGATCTAGCCCCCTGCAAGAGGGAACTCACAAAATACACCGGGCGCTGCACCATCTTCCTTCGCACTTCTCCTTGTTCCTGTGCAGAGTTGTCCTTGTCGGGGCCAGAGCTTGTCGGAGCAGCCCCCTGCTTGTCGCTGGATTCGCTTGCCGGTGGTGTAGGCTCCTCGTCGACCTCCCTCTCCGCTACCAACGCAGCACTAACCACTTGATTGGTTGCTCCTAGGTACAGCAGCAACTTCTCTTGTGGCCTAGGTGCGACAAGTATTGGAGTGGAGGATAGGTATCCTTTCAAGTCCTGCAGCGCTGCCTCCGCTTCTGGAGTCCATTTCATAGGGCCTGCCTTCTTCTAGATTTTGAAGAAAGGCAGGGCGCGCTCTGCAGACTTTGAAATGAACCTACTGAGGGCAGCCACACAACCTGCAAGCCTCCTTACGTCCTTGACGCGCCTCGGGGCTTCGATCTGCTCGATGGCTTTTATCTTGTCGGGATTGGCTTCAATCCCCCTCTGGGACACAAAGAACCCGAGAAGCTTGCCGGAGGGGACTCCAAAGACGCACTTCTCGGGGTTCAACTTGAGCTGGATCTTGCGCAGATTTGCAAATGTTTCTTCCAGATCTTGTATCAGTGTGTCTTTGCTCTTGCTCTTCACCACTATGTCATCCATGTAAGCTTCTACATTTCTGTGGATCTGTGGCTCAAAAGCAGTGTGCACCACCCTTGCAAATGTTGATCCTGCATTCTTCAATCCAAAGGGCATGCGCATGAAGCAATATGTGCTGCATGGAGTGATAAATGCAGTCTTCTCTTCGTCTTCCTTGGCCATGAAAATCTAGTGGTAGCCTGAATATGCATCAAGGAAAGAGAGCAGCTCACATCCGGCTGTGGAGTCAACAATCTGGTCAATGCGCGGCAAGGGAAATGGATCCTTTGGACATGCTTTATTCACATCGGTGAAGTCTATACATAGTCTCCATTTCCCGTTGGCCTTACGCACGACAACTGGATTTGCTAACCACGTGGGATGGATCACGCCTCTAACCAGGCCTGCTGCTTCTAGTTTCTTGATCTCTTCGGCAATGAATTCTTGGCGCTCCACGGCTTGCTTCCTGACCTTCTGCTTGACGGGCCGCGCATGAGGACAAACAGCAAGCTTGTGCTCAATTACCTTCCTGGGAACACCGGGGATGTCAGATGGTTGCCATGCAAACACATCGACATTTGCCCGCAGGAAGGCAACGAGCGCTTTCCTATTCGCTGTCAAGCGTAGCACTGATGGTGAAGGTACCACCAGTGCCGTCCTCCTTGGCGGACACCTTCTTGGTTGCCGGTGGAGCGGCCATCCCCTTCTTGCACTTGCCGGTGGAGCTCGATGGAACGTCCTCGACGGCAGCGTAGAACTCCGAAGAGGTGCGTCTGCCGGAGTGGGCTCCAGAGCACTTGCCGGACTTGGTCTTGGTCTTCTTCCCCCCAGGAGCTTCAGCGGCAAGTGTGTTGCTCTCCGCTGCGGCTGCTGCATCCCGGTATATCTTGTCGGCGCAGACAAGCGCGTCCTTCTTGTCGCCATGGACAGAGATGACGCTTATCGGCCCTGGCATCTTGAGTACATTGTAGGCATAGTGGGAAGCTGCCATGAACTTGGCGAGGGCAGGACGTCCAAGTATCCCATTGTATGGCAATGGGATATCGGCAACATCAAAGGTTATCCTCTCTGTCCTGAAGTTGAGCTCCCCGCCAAAGGTCACCGGCAGAGTGATCTTCCCCTTGGGCTTGCTCCTCCCCGGGTTTATTCCTTGGAAAGAACCGGTCTCTTCGAGCTCGCCGTCTGGGATCTGGAGTTTCTTGATCACAGCTGAGGAGATCAAGTTTAGGCCGGCCCCGCCGTCAACCAACATTTTGGTGACCTTGAGGTTGCGGATGGTTGGTGAGACCAACATCGCCAAGCACCCGACCGCGGTGGTGCGGTCAGGGTGATCCTCAAGATCAAAAATGATGGGCGTGCTGGACCACTTCAGCAGCCTGCGCGACTCAACGGGCGGCTCTGCTACGTTTACTTCCCGCACCCACTGCTTGAGTTGATGGTGGGAAGTATGCAGAGAGGCGCCTCCATCGACACACAGGACTTCTGTGGCCTTCTGGAACTCCTGCTCGCTGTTATCACCTTCCTCCATGTCGTCGTCGTCTTCTTCCTCGTCCTTGTGGCGGCCCCGGGGAGGTCGATCTCCTTGCCGCTGCTTGGCCTTGCCGCGGCGTCCTCCTCGGCCATTGAATGGCCGCTTCTTGCTTGGCTCTCCCCCGCCACCTTGGGCCTTCTACTTGTCGCGCCGCTCGTATTCAGCTTTCTGCTGCTCTACGAGGTATTCGACGCGCTTGCAGTTCGAAAGGTCGTGACCCTTGGTGCGGTGGATCTTGCAATATTGCTTGTCGGAGCCGTCCTGCTTGTCGGCTACCGCTACAGGGGCAGGCTCCTTGCCGGAGCTGCTGGCCTGTGCTGTCTTGGCAGGAGCCTCCTTGCCGGACTTCTCGACGACCAGCACTTCCTTGCTCTTCTTTCTTCTGTTATTCCGCCGCCGGCTCTTCTTTGCCGGGGCGGCGTCGTCGCTGTCGCTCCCCCCCGCGCCAGTATCCTTCCCGGGGAGTCTCCTCCCCTCTTCGGCGCGCGCACACTTGTCGGCCAGAGCGTAGAGCTCGCTGACATCCCGTATCTTGGTCATGGCCATCTCTTCACGCATGCGGTGGTTACGCACGTTCTGGTGGAACGCGCTGATAACCGCAGCAGGGTGGACGTCGGGAATGTTGTGCTGCACGTGGCTGAATCGTTGGATGTACTTGCGCAGGGGTTCTCCTTCCTTCTCGGCCAAGATGTGGAGATCACTCTCCTGTCCGTGGGGTTTGTGGCCGCCTGTGAAGGCGCCAACAAATTGGTGGCACAGATCTGCCCACTAAGAAATGGAGCCTTCCGGCAAGTGCATAAGCCAAGAACGTACGTTCGGCTTAAGCACCAGCGGGAATTAATTCGCCAGTATGTTCTCGTCGCGCCCCCCGGCAGCCTGCACCGCGATGGTGTAGACGCTGAGGAATTCTGAGGGGTGCGTCTTGCCGTCGTATTTCGCCGGTACGTCGGGCTTGAAATTCTTCATGCTGGGCCACTGGACGCGCCGCAGCTCACAGGTAAACGCAGGGCAACCTACCGCGTACGGCAAGTCGCCTGGTTCACCGGGCGCGTGCGTGTCAACAGCGGCTCCAGCGCGAAGATCTAATTGTCGCCGGGCTTCTCGGCGGCGCTCGATTGTTGTCCGAGCGTCTTCTTGTCGCCTATCGTCAAGGACCTGGCGCTGGTCCTGACGAGCCCGCGGATCCGACGACTCCGTGGAGTCGTCGTCGACGTTAATCCGGCGGGGAGGCGTCTTCTGCTTCCGCGGCGGGGAGTGCACGGTGGTTGCACCCCCGGCGGTCTTGTCGCCATCGGCCTTCGTCTTCTCGACTTGCCGCGGCCGCGATGTCGCCGGCTGCTGCGGTGTGTCATTGTTGGCGAAGGCGATGAGACTTTGAATCGTCGCCCTCCAGTCTTCGGCTTTGTCTGCCGCTGGATGGAAGTCGAGGAGCAGTTGCGCTCTTGCGAGTGCTTCTGCTGGAGAGGAGGGGAGCGGGGGCGAGCGGTGCGAGGAGCGGGATATGCTCGGACTCCTAACAGGGTTAGAAGGAGCAGTTTCCCGCCCCGGCGACCGCACCTTGCTCGTGCCAGGACGGTGGCCTGGAGCATCCCGCGAACCTCTGGTTTGCCCTTGCCCCAGCAAGTGGATGGTACCTCCTGTACCACGGCGCTGCTGGGTTGTCGTCTGCTGAGATGGACGTGGCGCGTCTACGGACACCGAGGCTCGGTCGTCCGTCTTGTCCTTGGATTTGGTGGCGCCGTGAGTTTCCTCGCCGGCGACCACCCTTCCGCCGGTGTCTCCTCCACCCACCGTTGGTTCTGGTGGTGGTGGAACAGACGCAGACGGGCCTCCGACCTCCGAAGCCTTCTTCATCGGGGCCATGCTGTTGTTGCTGATGAAGTTGGTGAAGCTGGAGAGGTTGATGAAGAATGCGCCCGCGTGAACGCCGGATCAGGTTCGCACAACCTCGACGCCCCCTACCTGGCGCGCCAAAGATGTCGGGGGAAACTGCCCACCACGAACACCTATGGGACTGGAGCCCCTTGTACGTTGCGGTAAGGGAGCGGAGGGAGCACGAAGAGCAGATCGAGGAGAGCACGCGGGCAGTTTACCCAGGTTCGGGCCGCGCGGACGCGTAAAATCCTACTCCTGCTTAGATTGTATTGAGTGTTGGGGCTCGGGAGCTTGAAGAACTAGCTACACCGAGCAAGAGAGCTATCTAGGTTCCGAACCCTTTCTACGTTGTGCATGGGCCTCCTTTTATAGCTCAAGGGGTCACCGACAGGTGTCAACGTAGATGAGGGTAAAAATGTAACTTTGGTGATAGTTGTAATAGTGCGGGAACAGTGCGTGAACAGTAGATGAACAGTGGTCATCACCTAACTAGACAGTGGGGGACAAGGGCATTAAATGCCCGTCGCCGTCGACCCTAAAAGCGCCCGCCCGTGCGTCTCTGTTCGCCACGGCGGTAGCCTCGTCACCGTGGCTCGCCACCGTGTCCCCCAGGCTGCACAGCCATCCGCCACGCGTCCCTAGAAGGGCCCCAGGGCGACGCGTGGGCCGATGAGCTGGAGCGCGGGCACACAGCGTGAGTTCCCCCCGTCAAGCACCTTGCCGGGGCCTTGACCTTGCCGGGCCCTGAAGCTTGTCGCTCCCCGGGCCCTGCCGGGGCGCATGCTGCGCCGAGGCATGTCTTCTGAGATGCAGTCTTCTGGTCTTCCTGGCAAGCTCCTCTTGCCAGGGTATTGCGTTAATGTTATAGTCTTGAGCCTGGGACGGCCTTCCCGGCAAGCTCCACTTGCCAGAGCCTTGATCTTCTGACTTGTATACTTTGTTTTTGAATGGCTTAATAGGGACCGGAAAGGTTTTCGGCAAGCACGTGGCAAGCCCTGCCGCGGGAAGCTGCTACTGCCCGTGCACAAGTTGGGGTACTAAGGTACCCCTATCTTAGTACACCGACAACGCCGCCGCACTGAACCGCCGCCGCCGCTCGCGATGCTCGCTGCTGCCACCCTCGATCCACCCCGCCGCGCTGCGCCAGCCGCCTCGCCGCTGCTGCTTTCCGCGCCTCGCCTCGCCCCGCGACGCCCCACTTCGCCTCGCCGCCGAAGGGCGCCGGAGTTGGCCGCCGTCGCCGGACCGGGTCCGCGCCGGGCAGATCCGCCCGATCCGTCCGCCCCGGTTGTCTCCGCTGAACCGCCAGTTTTCCGTCGGAAAACTGCTTAGGTATAAAAACCTACCCCGGTTTTCTTTTAGTTCGTTTATGCTTAGATCGTTTTTTAGGTTTAGATCTATTTAGTGAATGTTCATTAGATTAGATCCTTTAGTGAACGGTTTTCGTTCGTTAGCGTTCGGTAATGAACGTTCACTGTTTAGTCTTTTTCTTTTTCCTTTTATTTTCGGCTAGGGACTTAGATGCAAGTTTTTATTTACAGATTAGTCCCTAAACTTCAAACGGCCACAACTTTTTGCTCGTTGGTCCAAATCCAACGAAACCAACGCCCACGTCTTCATACGATCCCCTCTTTCCAGTAAAACAACTTAAACATGTTTTTGAAAGTTTGAAAATTTGAATTCAACTAGTTTTTGATTCAAACTTGTTTTTTTCATAACTTGAGTTTCGGAACTCCAATTTAGTTGATTCTTTTTGCAAATCGAAGATCTTGTCCTAAACTTTCTGATAAGGCCAAATTCACATAATTTTGGTACTGTTAGAAATTGGTTTTTGTTTCAAGAGTCATTCATTTGTTTTCGAAGTTTTCTGAAGTGTTTTATTCGTTCTTTCCGATCTGCTGAGTGATTGCTTATGTGTGGTTACTATTTTTTGCTTATGTCAGATTCATTGGAGTGTGATGAGTAGATCTATCACGAGTTTTGAGTGCGAAGAATCTACATCGTTAGTACAAGGCAAGTTCACACTTTGATCATACTTTCCAATACCCAGTTTTATTGCGTTAGATACATCCTCCAACACTTGCATGAGTAGGACTGGTTACATAACATGATGCTTTGTAGTTCATGAGGTAGGAACCCAATGACTTGAGATCAACCAAGGGGGTATACGCTTTGTTACTTATTGGTTAGCCATGCTCGTAGACATGGATTGGTGTGAGAATGTCATGAAAGATGTGAGTGATATTTAAGGTAAACTTTAAGGTGGCAATTTAATACACATCTGGGTGGATTGGTTGTGGAACCCTGGAGCACCCAGTGGTTTGTCGGGCACGTAGAGAAACCAGTGTTGTCCTAGGGGATCCCGGAGGAACCGTGTGATCACCCTATTGGTATGCCACCCAGGCTCAAAGGGGTCATATGATATTTTCATATCTAGAAACTTCCATGTGCAGCCACAAGCCATTATGGGCTCTGGCATAGTTGAGTATGTTGTGTGACCTCTTTCAGTGGCAGACTAGCAGATGTAGCGAATGTAGGTGTACCGGCCTACCCGGGGTAAAGAGTTAATGCTTCTGAAAGACTGTGTGTCGGTCATCCGTTTCTCAAACACCATGCAGTACGAGAAATTAAACGGAGGCGAACGAGTCTTGTGGGGAAAAATGCACAAACCTATGCAGAGTGTACAAACTATTCTTGAGTAGCCGTGTCCCCGGTTCTTGACATCTTTGAGTATCTAGAAGTGGATTATTTGTTGATCTCAACACCCTATTTAATTAATTTGTTCGGTTAATAATGACTTTGGTTTGGGATTGAGATGGGGGTACCATTCTCAATTTTTCATGATTTAAATTTAACAAAGTAGTTAAATAAATGCATTCCTTTGTGGTAGGGAAAAATCAGCTTTATGCAAAAACAGCCTTACAGCCTCCACCAGCCAAATATGCATATAGTTGTAGGCATTGTTCATCATTACTTCTATAGTGTGAATTTGCCAGTACATTCAATGTACTGACCTACATGGCTGCAACGTCTCATGTTGCAGGAATTATTCGACGAGTAAGTGTTATGTTAGGGTTGCGCTGTCTACACTCAACTTTGCCGTTAGTGTCGATGGAACTCCACAACCTTGTTACTTCCGCTGTATTGATTGAGGTAATAGTATTTACGTTACTTTATACATGTGATTTACCTCTGTTATAAATCCTCGAGTACTGTGTGTATCAGCACACCGATCCAGGGATGACACTTAAGCACAGAGACTTGATCCATTTGGGTCGGATGGCTACACACTATAATTGTGTTGCCAATTTCTGGATTTATTTTATACTCTAATGTAAGTATATACTCCCTTTGTTCTCTTTTATAAGTCGTTTTAGACAACTGAAATTGAGTTGTTTTGCACGCTGTCTGAAATGTCTACAACGCCTTATAAAAGTGACTAGATGGAATAGTATGATTTACGCAAGATCAAATTCTACATTGGGCCGTATCGCGCTTTACAAAGTGCTCAGGACTCGAGTGCATACGATATGCATCGTGCGGATGGCCAATGTTGCGCAGACAATAGATACCTTTTTGTCGTGATGGGTCGGCAGCGAGTTAGATTGGTTGTGCCACCACGTGGGAAGTTAGATCTCCGGTGAGCACCCGTCGTCCTCGGGAATCCTAGATACTTTTTTGTTTAATTTTTTGTTGGAGGGAAGGAGGGGGATGTGGAGGTTCACCACCACAAAAATCTCCTGATTATTTTTTCGCAGGAGGCAGGAGGAGGGGTGGGCACAAGTGATTTCATTTGGGGCGACCAAGGCTATTGCCCAATGAAGGATTGATTCCTATCTTATATAGGAATAGGAATCCATTCCTATAAACCAAAGGGCTTCAAAGGAATATTTCCTTTGCAAATCCTATCCTATAGAGTTCCTATAAAATTACTACAGACCAAAGCAGTGGTTTCAATTTTTTACACCATTATTGTTGTTACATCATGTGCACATTTTTTACACCCGAAGCCGAGTACATAGGGGTTATTTCAAATGCACTGTATATATTTCATCTAGTCTGTGTATAGAGAGCAGTTGTCCACACACTCTGGATGTATTTTTCTTCCTCTTTGGAACTGTTGGGTAAAGCAATAATGTACGATTTACATGTTGGATCCAATTCTAGCAGCAACCTAGATGTAGTTTTTGTGGGATATACATAGCTTAAAGAAAGCATCCCTGAATGTTCTGGCAGATTGGCCACTTGTAAAAATAGCTTAAAATGTAGCCCTCAAATGGTATGTATGTTGATTTTAGTAGGTAGCCAAGATGTACTTTGAGCACTATCCCTAAAGGTTGATATTTACAACTGCCACACACAACTACAAAAATAAGGAGGAGTGGTGTAGATTGTAAACATATTTTCTGTAGTACAGACGTAGCCCTTCAAAATGTCTTGGATGTAGCTTTTTTAGCATGGAGCCAAGATTTACCTTTTATAGTACTATGGAATTTTGACAAGTAAAGACGTACACCATCTGTTCATTAATGTTTTTGGTAGTTTAATTTATACTGAAAAAACATTCTACATTAGTGAACAAAGGCAGTAGCTACTTTTACAAGTGTTGTGCATAGTTTTTCAGAACTTGATGTAGTTTTAAGCATTTTCCAACTAGTGATCACACCAAAGGTAGCGGAAAAAATATTATGTTTCTAGTCCCCATGAATCATGAGCTTTAATTTCGGCTAATACTAATCTGAAAAATGTATGTCTTTATATAGCTTCAATTGTGCCTACTGCAAACTTGGAGCTGCAGTGTTGCGGCCGCAAACTACACCGTGAGTGGCACCAGCATACTTGGAAGATCATGTACACCATTATTGAGAAGCAACACTAGTGGTGTTCAAGGTCAAACAATTCCACATTTAGTGATTACATTACACTGCATACACTTCTGTGATCCAGTTTTCTTCACTCGGGTAGTTCTTATCTTCATATAAACCAGATTAATCCATGCATGACTTGCAGTTAATGAACATCAAAAGATCTTTGTTAGTTTGTCTAGAGTATGTGCACATGAAATAGAAACGACAAACAAAAAGATGTTTACTAGTACCTCTCACATCTCTTGTTTTTCTTTTTTCTGGTAGGTGCATCCTCTATCCACCTGAGGTAAATATGGGAGGGGGATTTTTATTTGGCAAAAAATACATCATATATGTTCAGAGAAAGGTGTCAGGGAGTAAGGAGGTAATCGAGGGGGTTGGAAAGCATAATTTTTATTTTATTTTAACACACCAATGATCGTTTGTGTACCTTAATGTGGACAGACGCTAGGAGCACAAGAGCTTGCAGGTTGTGTTGTCATCAGCTTGTAATTAATGTTTTAAGATGTTTGTTCCTGGGCTTTGTCCATTGGAAGAGTTTTCTTACCATCACAATTAGTTCATGTGTAACATGCATTGGTTAATTACATCAACTATTTTATTTTTACATGTGTGAGGTTCTTCCCGATATCAAAGATACTACTAGATGCATATTCCCTATGTTTTAGATCTAAGTTGCACGTAATACTGTTTATCAAAGATTTAAATTTCAATCTGGTTGCCCCTTGTGTACAATAATACTTTTCGAAAGGGAACTTCCAAGATGAGGATGTAACATCCTGTCGGGGGAAACTGTCCACCACGAACACCTATGGGACCGGAGCCCCTTGTACGTTGCGGTAAGGGAGCGGAGGGAGCACCAAGAGCAGATCGAGGAGCACACACGGGCAGTTTACCCAGGCTCGGGCCGTGCGGACGCGTAAAACCCTACTCCTGCTTAGATTGTATTGAGTTCTTAGGCTCGGGAGCTTGAAGAACTAGCTACACCGAGCAAGAGTGCTGTCTAGGTTCCGAACCCTTTCTACGTTGTGCATGGGCCTCCTTTTATAGCTCAAGGGGTCACCGACAGGTGTCAACGCAGAGGAGGGTAAAAATGTAACTTTGGTGGTAGTTGTAATAGTGCGGGAACAGTGCGTGAACAGTGGATGAACATTGGTAATCACCTAACTTGACAGTGGGGGACAAGAGCATTAAATACCCGTCGCCGTCGACCCCAAAAGCGCCCGCCCGTGCATCTCCGTTCGCCACGGCGGTAGCCTCGTCACCGTGGAGCGCCACCGTGTACCCCATGCTGCACAGCCTTCCGCCACGCGTCCCTGGAAGGGCCCCAGGGCGACGCGTGGGCAGATGAGCTGGAGCGCGGGCACACAGCGCAGGCTTCCCCCGGCAAGCACCTTGCCGGGGTCTTGATCTTGCCGGGCCCTGAAGCTTGTCGCTCCCCGGGCCCTGCCGGGGCGCATGCTGCGCCGAGGCATGTCTTCCGAGATGCAGTCTTCTGGTCTTCCTGGCAAGCTCCTCTTGCCAGGGTCTTATGTTAATGTTATAGTCTTGAGCCTGGGACGGCCTTCCCGGCAAGCTCTACTTGCCGGGGCCTTGATCTTCTGTCTTGTATACTTTGTTTTTGAATGGCTTTATATGGACCGGAAGGGTTTCCGGAAAGCACGTGGTAAACCCTGCCGCGGGAAGCTGCTACTGCCCGTGCACAAGTTGGGGTACTAAGGTACCCCTATCTTAGTACACCGACAGGAGCCCCCGGGCCTGGGCCACACACGGTGCCGAGTGCTGTTGGGCCAGGCCCAAAACAGTGCACGGGCACGCGCGGCCCACGGCGAGCCGTAGATTCCCTTCCGCATCCGCCGCGCCCCTCCCTAACGGCACGCGTCGATTGCGGCGTCGTGGGAGAGATCGTGGCCACGTTCTTTAATGGGAAATGCAGAGCGTCCCCCACCCCCCCTTAAAAGCAGAGGAAGCAGGGGCAGTTTCCCTCCTTCGCTTTCATTGCGTCTTCAACCTCCAGAAATCCCCCGCTGCCTCTCGCCTCCCATCCTCCTCCGCCGTCTTCCGCATCCGCGGCACCGTCGAGTTCCTCACCCCTTTCCTTGCCGCCTCCGCCATGGCTCCGAAGACCGAGAAGGCGAAAGCTGACAAGGCCAAGAGGGAGAAATCCGAGCAGGCGGCGAAGCTCGCCGCCTTGCGGAAGAAGAACGTAGTCTTCGCGCCGAGGCTCAGCGCGAGGGAGCTCTGGAACAAGTACTACCTCTTCTGGGCCAAGGAGACCAAAGCTGATCCCCGGACCAGAGTCCACCCCGCCGTCGCCAAAGATCTGCTTCCCGGCGGGTATTTCTTCTTCGCTGTCTTCTTTCACTGCGGCTTGTGCCCTCCATTCTCGGAGTTTTTCTGTGACATCATGAACACGTACAACCTCCACCTCTTAGACTTCACCCCCAACGCCATCCTTACGATGGCGGTTTTCGCACATCTGTGCGAAAACTACATAGGGATCTATCCAAACGTAGCACTCTTTCGCCATTTCTTCATGCCTAGAGTAGAGGCCGGCGCTCCCCTCTCCGGAGGTATCTCCTGGATCTTCCACTTGAACAAGAAGGACTCATATCTGAAAGGAGAACTCCGCGGCAAGTGGGAAGAGTGGCGCGCAGATTGGTGTTGGATAGTGGAGGACCAGCCGGAGCCTTTCACTGCGCCGCGCACAACAGCCATACTGCGCGGCAGGGACTGGAGCGAGTTGGCCCCGGATGACGGCAAGCTCAACGTCGCCCTCATCAGGATACTTCGTCTTCGGGTAGCTAAACTGACCATCGGAGAGGTAGGGGCAGATTTCCTCCGCCGCCACATTGCCCCTTTATAGGAAAGGAAAAGGCCAGCATGGGAGTTCGGCAATGCGGCGGATATTATGAGGCTGCGCCCGGGATTGAACTTCAACTTTACGGCGTTGGAACTGAAGGGGATGGTCCGCGAGCTTTTCAAGCACGACCCGGCCCATCCGGAGTGGTTTAGATCTACCCGGGGAGTGGTGCCGCTGTGCAATAGCACTGCCCGGGACTCCTTGCGCGCAATGATGCCCGCATGTGACTCTCACGGCGTCGACCCACCTGGCTAGTGCCTTCGCCGGATGCAATTATGAGTTTCTTCGATAATCTGGTCGAGGTGCCCAAGAACGCCGAGGAGAACAAGGGTCTCACTCGGGCCACCACGGAGCGGGATCTAGCTTATATTGCTTCCCGGATGGAAGAGGCCGCCGCAGCTGCAGCGGCAGGAGACTTCGGATTCACCGTCGACGAGGCGGATGCTGCGTACGCGTCGTGCCAAGCCGAGGAGGCAGAGATCCGCAGACTGCTCAAGCTTTTGCCCGACAAGCTCGCCGGGTTTCCTTCCCTGAGGTATGCCGGGATTCCCGGGATCGTGAGCGAAGCCGCCGCAAGAGGCGAGGTTGCCGGAGGAAGCAGAGGTGCCGGAGGGTGCGGAGCTGTCGGAGGGAGCGAGGCTGCAGGGCAGGATGCTGGACCCAGCGGGCCTGCTGGGGAGGTGGAGGAGGACGTCGAGGCCGATGAAGACACCGGCGGATCTCTAGGACTCGACGACGACGCCTCCTCGTCAGCGGAGAACTCCCCACCTCCGGCAAGTCCCAAGCAATTGCCGGGGAAACGCCTCCGCAAGGCGCCTACAGCGACGAGGACGCAGGCGCCCCGACAGCAGCCTGCTCGCCGGGCGGCGCGAGCCACTAGGGCGAGCCAAACCGCGACGGAGGCGCCCCGCGCACCAGCCGCGGCGGAGGCACCTCGCGCACCAGCCGCGGCGGAGGCGCCCCGCGCACCAGCGCCAAGCGGAGGGGGATCCTCCTAGAGCGGAGCGGCTGCTCCGCCTGCTCCCCGGGCCTCGGCGCCAATGGAGGCTGGGTCTTCGCAGCCCTCAGCCCCGGAGACCGCCAAGCGCCCGAGGGAGCCTTCTCCTCCTGCTCCTCGCGCGGGAGCACCTCAGCTGGAGTTCGATTTCTCCGCCCTTAGCGACGACGACGAGGAAGAGGAGTAAGTGTTCGTAATTTGTAACCTCTTCGATTCTGTCTTGATTCTTTCTTTATGATTCTGATCTTGTTCTTGCTTTGCTTGCAGGCCCCTGGCTCAGCGGATGGCGAAACGGGCCAAGATTCCCGTGGTTGAGGTCGAGGACGACTCGCCCGTCACGGCGACAGGGGACGCGCCGGCGACGAACTTGCCGGATCCAACCGCTCCTCCGAGGAGCAGGCCCCAGCGCAGCCCCCAGCGTACGTCTGGTCTTGAGCTTCTTGCTTGTCGGGCGCGCTTGAGGTTTTTGTCTTGTACTAATACCTTGTTGCCTTGTTTGTCTTGTTTGTCTTGCGCAGAAGTGGAGCCGCAGCCGCAGGAGCAACCGTAGGCCACTCCCGCGGAGTTGCAGATTCCACCCTCCCCGCCAAGGACGAACTCCCCAGCGAGGGAGGACGTTCCGCCAAGGACGGGCTCCCCGCCAAGGGCGGGTAGCCCGACAAGGTTGGCCACCCCGCCAAGGGAGGGCACGGGCGGCTCTCCGCCAGCAGGGGCCACCGCTCCACCGCCAAGGGAGGGCTCCCCGGCGAGGGAGCCTGTTGTCGACGAAGTCCGCGAAGGTAAGTCTTGTAGCTTTTTCTTCTTGGACTTGTCTTTTTGGATATTTGCTTGATCTTCTCTTTTCTTTTTCTTCTGCTAGATCCTCCTCCCCCGGAGCGGATGGAGACGGAGGTCATCGTCGAGGAGGAGGGCGCGCAAGGCGACGCCGGTAATGCCACTGTCGTTGAGGACATGGCAGGAGCCGACGAGCCTGCCGCCGAGGAGACTGCCCCGACCGCAGACGCGGCAGCTGGGGAGGGGGACGGCGACCACACTGCTGGCCCGGAGGCGGCAGGAGCGTCAAGCGCTGCGCCGGCCGCCGACCCCTCCGCCGGCAAGGAGCAGTCGGGCATCTACCTTGAGGCCCCCAATGGCGTCTTCATACAAGTGCCGTGGGGGTCCTCGTCGCGAGCCCCCGTGGAGGGAGAGACCTTTGATGGAGAGGTCCTCGTCTCCGCGGGGTTGAAGATCGTTGAAGCGCCTGGCGGGAGCGACGAGCCCGAGGAGGAGAAGCTGCTTCGCCGGCTCCTGGCCCTTTACCGGGCCAGGCAGGCGAAGCTGGACTCCCGAGAAGCCCTCGCCGCCAAGGCTGGAGCAGACTTGGAGAAGCGCGCCGCGGAGCTCCGCGCCGCCAACCAGGCGGCCCTCCGCGACTTGGCGGAGGAGCGCGAAAGGCTTGTCGGAGAGCATCAAGAGTTTCTTCTTGAGAAGGCTGAGGCCGAGGAGCAGCAGCGCTTGGCTGGCGAAGAGCTGTCCCGGCAAGAAGGAGCGCTCAACCAGCGGAAGGTTGAGCTCGACGCCCACGACGACGAGCTCACCGCCCGGGAGCAGACTCTTGGCGGGGCCCTGAAGGAGGCGAAGGAAGCTACCGCCGCCGCGGAAACAGCCAAGAGGGACTAGGAGCTCAAGGTGCAGCAACTGGAGCAGTACCTGAAGGCGAGCGAGGACAGGGTCACTGTGCTCAACATAGAGCGCGAGAAAGACGCCCATACCAACTCAGACCTCCAGGTACGCCTCTCCAAGAAGGGCGACGAGCTTACCGCCGCCAAAGACTCAATCGCTGACTTGGAGTTGAAGGTCTCCACTTTGAGAGATTCACTTGACGCCACCCGGGACCGCGAGAGCAAGCTGAAGGAGGAGCTT
Organism: Secale cereale; assembly: GCA_902687465.1. Lineage (NCBI taxonomy): Eukaryota > Viridiplantae > Streptophyta > Magnoliopsida > Poales > Poaceae > Secale > Secale cereale. Next base: position 618,532,215 of record LR738714.1, read on the forward strand.
CGCAAGGAGCGGGAGCTGGTGGAGAGCGCTGCCACCTCCGTGAACATCTTCAACTAGGCGGTGGAGCAATGGACGGAGGAGCTGGTCACTTCCGCCGCCAACATCGACAAGGAGCTAATGGCGCTGAGGGTGGAGCACCACTTGTATTCTCCGGACCCGAATCTCCCCCACAGCGCCAAGCTAAGTCTTTTCTTCAGGGGGATCGCGCCGGCGCTCGCACGTCTGTAGGAGAAGCTCCCCGCGCAGCTGGCCGAGGAGTCGCGCCAGCTCTGCGCGGGTACCTTGGAGCGCGTCTTGACCAAGATTGTCTACCGCAATCCTGGTATTAATCTTGTCAACGTCCTCCGCAGCTTGCCGGCCGATGCAGATCAGGAGGCACTGAAGGCGCAGGTCGCCCACATCATCGCCAAGGTGAACAAGATCTCGAGGCGTGAAGGCGAGCGCGTAGATTAGGCCTCTTTCTTTCTATTTCCTTTGCTGCTGCAAAGTGTGTGATGAACATGAATCAATTAGTCATTGCGACAAGTTATCTCTGTAATATATCATCTTATCTTTGAGCAATTAATGCGGTGTTATCTCCCTCGATTTGGTCCTTTACTTTGTATGCTTTTTACCCTACGCTTTTAGGAAACTTGCCGGCAAGGGGCCCTTGCCGCGAGCGCTGAGTGCTGGACTCTGAGCAGCCTGCTGGCAAAGGGCCTTACCGGCAAGTAACCTTGCCGCAGCTAGTCGCAACACACTTAGCTTGCTGAGCGAACTCGAAAACGAAGCAAGGGCGCGACACTTGTCGCAGCTCACTTAAGTCGTTGAGCGTACTCGAAAACAAAGTAAGGGTGCGGCTAGCCACGGGTAGGTTCCTCCGCGCACAGGTTTTCCATACAAAGTGTGGTTGTTCAAGGAAGATAACTAAAATTTAAAAATTTGAACTGCTCAAATTCTGGTAACTTAGCTTTCATGTATTGCTTGTTTCCCCGACAAGGCTTCTCTTTCTTGAACAGCGCTTGGTTCATCCTCCATCTCCTTCCCCCCCGGCAAACTTGTGCGCGAGGAACATCCCTTCTGCTTAAGAGGGAAAGAAAAAGAAGAGGGAAAACAAGTATAGGGCCTCTCGGCGTGCTAGTGCTTACCGGGTATGTGTGTTGCACAAGATGCCAAACAATGCATGCAAACAACGAAGAAAAGCATGGAAAAGGCAAATAGTGCAAAACTCAAAAGCTTTACTGATGCACGGGGTCTGCGCCCGGCTTTGTACAAAGGTTTACATGCAACAGCGGCAAGACTCGTACAAAAGGTGGTTACCGGAGCGGATCACGGCAACCGCGCCTTATGGGTGAAACTTGCGAAGATGCTCTATATTCCAGGAGTTGCTCACCGGTAAGCCTTCTTCGGTGTCAAGGCGGACAGCGCCGGGCCTTGTGACTTGTCTCACCCGATAAGGGCCTTCCCACTTCGGCGTCAACTTGTTGGAATTCTTGGCGGACTGAACACGCCGAAGAACAAGGTCGCCTTCCTCGAGACTCCTAGCCTTAACCTTGCGGCTATGGTAGCGGCGCAAGGCTTGCTGGTATCGAGCAGCTCATACAGCAGCCTGGAGACGTTTCTCCTCAAGGAGCAATGCATCATCTTGTCGCAGTTGCTCTTGCTCGAGCTCATCATAAGCGAGCACTCGAGGAGATCCGTATACGAGTTTCGTGGGGAGAACTGCCTCTGCTCCATAGACTAGAGCAAAGGGTGTCTGTCCGGTGGCTCGACTTGGTGTCGTCCTGATTGACCAAAGAGCCGCCGGTAGCTCCTCTATCCAGTCTCTTCCGCACTTGCGCAGCCTGTCGAAGGTTCTGGTCTTGAGTCCGCGCAACACTTCAGCATTGGCCCTCTCTGCTTGACCATTGCTCCTCGGGTGAGCAACAGAAGCGAAACAGACCTTGGCGCCAAGGTCTTGGACGTACTGCATGAAGGTGCGACTAGTAAATTGTGTGCCGTTGTCGATGATGATCCTGTTAGGGATTCCGAAACGGCAAACAATCGACCTGAAGAACCTGACTGCTGACTGTGCTGTCACCTTTCTCACCGGTTCCACTTCTGGCCACTTTGTGAACTTGTCGATTGCGACGTACAAGTACTCAAAGCCCCCGACAGCACGGGGGAAGGGGCCGAGGATATCGAGCCCCCAGACCAAGAAGGGCCAGGACAAGGGAATCGTCTGGAGAGATTGAGCTGGCTGGTGAATTTGCTTGGCATGGAACTGGCACGCTTCACACTTGGTTACTTGTGCAGTTGCATCTTGGAGGGCTTCTGGCCAGAAGAACCCTTGCCGGAACGCCTTCCCGGCAAGTGCCCTTGCGCCAATGTGGTGGCCACATACGCCTCCGTGTATCTCTGCCAACAGCTTCTGTCCATCTTCTCTGGAAATGCACTTCAACCTGACACCATTGAGTCTTCTTCTGTACAGTTCGTTGTCCACGAACTGGTACATACTTGACTGCCTGGTTATCTTTTCTATCTCTTCTGGGTCGTCGGGAAGTTCTCCAGTTAGCAGAAAACGGACGATCTGCTGCGCCCATGCTGGAGCCCGAGGCTCAACTGCAAGGACTAAAGGCATGAGGGCCGCTGCGGGAACCCCAGCTTCTACGGCAAGAACCTCCGGTTCTGCCGGAGCTGATGGTTCGCCGGCAAGCTCGCCGGGGCGAGGCTTGTCGGGAACGCTTGCTTCAACTGTACAGACCCTAGGATCTGCAGGAGCAACCTGTTCCTCAGCATTTTGGTTGTTGATCTTGGGGACCTTGGCGGCGGTTTCGGGAAGATCCGCCGGCAAGTAGTCGCCGGAGACCAACTTTCTCTTCTTACTCTGCCCAACTGATGGTGTAACGGATGGTTGAGTTAGCTTGAGCAAGAAGGTCCCTGGTTCCACAGGTAACTTCATCGCAGCACACTTCGAAAGGCCATCTGCAATATCATTCTGAGCTCTTGGAACGTGCTCCATCTGCAGACCTTCAAAGTGTTCTTCAAGCTTCCTCACTTCATCTACATAAGCTTCCATCAAAGGGCTCTGGTAACTCTTGTTGACTTGTTGGACCACCAACTGAGAATCTCCCCGCACAATCAACTTCCTGATCCCAAGTTCGGCCGCGATTCTGAGACCGGCAAGCAAACCTTCATACTCAGCAGTATTGTTTGTCGCTTGCTCCCTGGGAAAGTGCATTTGGATAACATACTTGAGGTGCTCTCCGGTGGGCGCTATGAGCACCACGCCGGCACCGGCGCCTTGCAGCAAGAAGGCACCATCAAAGTACATTACCCATTCACTGCTTGCTTCTTGTACGGGGACACTTATCTCTGGAACTTCTTCATCGGGCGTTGGGGTCCATTCAGCTATGAATTCTGCCAAAGCTCGGCTCTGTATGGTTGAAGTACTCTCAAACTTGGGTCCAAAGCTTGACAGCTCCAGTGCCCACTCAACGATCCTGCTTGTTGCTTCTGGATTGTGCAATATCCTATTCAACGGAAAGCGAGTGACCACTGTTATCTCGTGTGCTTGGAAGTAATGGCGCGGCTTTCTCGAGGCCATGAGGAGGCCGAAAAGCAACTTCTGCACCCTAGAGTATCTCGATCTAGCCCCCTGCAAGAGGGAACTCACGAAATACACTGGGCGTTGTTCCATCTTCTTCTGCACTTCTCCTTGTTCCTGCGCAGAGTTGTCCTTGTCGGGGCCAGAGCTTGTCGGAGCAGCCCCCCGCTTGTCGCTGGATTTGCTTGCCGGTGGTGTAGACTCCTCTTCTGCCTCCCTCTCCGCTACTAACGCAGCACTAACCACTTGATTGGTTGCTGCTAGGTACAGCAGCAACTTCTCTTGTGGCCTAGGTGCGGCAAGTATTGGAGTGGAGGATAGGTATCCTTTCAAGTCTTGCAGCGCTGCCTCCGCTTCCGGAGTCCATTTCATAGGGCCTGACTTCTTCAAGATTTTGAAGAAGGGCAGGGCGCGCTCTGCAGACTTTGAAATGAACCTACTGAGGGCAGCTACACAACCTGCAAGTCTCCTTACGTCCTTGACGCGCTTCGGGGCTTCGATCTGCTCGATGGTTTTTATCTTGTCGGGATTGGCTTCAATCCCCCTCTGGGACACAAAAAACCCGAGAAGCTTGCCGGAGGGGACTCCAAAGACGCACTTCTCGGGGTTCAACTTAAGCTGGATCTTGCGCAGATTTGCAAATGTTTCTTCTAAATCTTGGATCAGGGTATCTTTGCTCTTGCTCTTGACCACTATGTCATCCATGTAGGCTTCCACATTTCTGTGAATCTGTGGCTCAAAAGCAGTGTGCACCACCCTTGCAAAGGTTGAGCCTGCATTCTGCAATCCAAAAGGCATGCGTATGAAGCAATATGTGCCACATGGAGTAATGAATGCAGTCTTTTCTTCATCTTCCTTGGCCATGAAAATCTGGTGGTAACCTGAGTATGCATCAAGGAAGGAAAGCAGCTCACATCTGGCGGTGGAATCAACAATCTGGTCAATACGCGGCAAGGGAAATGGATCCTTGGGACATGCTTTATTCACATTAGTGAAGTCTATACACAGTCTCCACTTCCCGTTGGCCTTACGTACGACGACTGGATTGGCTAACCACGTTGGATGGATGACGCCTCTAACCAGGCCTGATGCTTCTAGCTTCTTGATTTCTTCGGCAATGAATTCTTGGCGCTCCACGGCTTGCTTCCTGACCTTCTGCTTGACGGGCCGCGCATGAGGACAAACAGCAAGCTTGTGCTCAATTACCTCCCTGGGAACGCCGGGGATGTCAGATGGTTGCCATGCAAACACATCGACATTCGCCCGCAGGAAGGCAACGAGCGCGCTTTCCTATTTGCTGTCAAGCGTAGCACTGATGGTGAAGGTACCATCAGTGCCGTCCTCCTTGGCGGACACCTTCTTGGTTGCCGGTGGAGCGGCCATCCCCTTCTTGCACTTGCCGGTGGAGCTCGATGGGACGTCCTCGACGGCAGCGCAGCACTCCGAAGAGGTGCGTTTGCCGGAGTGGGCCCCAGAGCACTTGCCGGACTTGGTCTTGGTCTTCTTCCCCCCGGGAGCTTCAGCGGCAAGTGTGTTGCTCTCCGCTGCGGCTGCCGCATCCCGGTATATCTTGTCGGCGCAGATAAGCGCGTCCTTCTTGTCGCCAGGGACAGCGATGACGCTTATCGGCCCCGGCATCTTTAGTACGTTGTAGGCGTAATGGGAAGCTGCCATGAACTTGGCGAGGGCAGGACGTCCAAGTATCCCATTGTATGTCAATGGGATATCGGCAACATCAAAGGTTATCCTCTCCGTCCTGAAGTTAAGCTCCCCACCAAAGGTCACTGGCAGAGTGATCTTCCCCTTGGGCTTGCTCCTTCCCGGGTTTATTCCTTGGAACGAACCGGTCTCTTCGAGCTTGCCGTCTGGGATCTGGAGTTTCTTGATCACAGCCGAGGAGATCAAGTTCAGGCCGGCCCCGCCGTCAACCAACATTTTGGTGACCTTGAGGTTGCGGATAGTTGGTGAGACCAACATCGGCAAGCACCCGACCGCTGTGATGCGGTAAGGGTGGTCCTCAAGATCAAAAATGATGGGTGTGCTGGACCACTTCAGGAGCCTGCGCGACTCAATGGGCGGCTCAGCTGCATTTACTTCCCGCACCCACTGCTTGAGTTGGCGGTGGGAAGTATGCAGAGAGGCGCCTCCGTCGACACACAGCACTTCTATGGCCTTCTGGAACTCCTTCTCGCTTTTATCGCCTTCCTCCATGTCGTCGTCGTCGTCTTCTTCTTCATCCTTGTCGCGGCCCCGGGGAGGTCGATCTCCTTGCCGTTGCTTGGCCTTGCCGCGGCGTCCTCCCCGGCCATTGAACGGCCGCTTCTTGCTTGGTTCTCCTCCGCCACCATGGGCCTTCTCCTTGTCGCGCCGCTCGTATTCAGCTTTTTGCTGTTCTACGAGGTACTCGACGCGCTTGCAGTTCGAAAGGTCGTGACCCTTGGTGCGGTGGATCTTGCAATATTGCTTGTCGGAGCCGTCAGGCTTGTCGGCTGCCGCTACAGGGGCAGGCTCCTTGCCGGAGCCGCCAGCCTGTGACTTCTTGGCGGGAGCCTCCTTGCCGGACTGCTCGACGACTAGCACTTCCTTGCTCTTTTTCCTTCTGTTGTTCCACCGCCGGCTCTTCTTTGCCGGGGCGGCGTCGTCGCTGTCGCTTCCCCCTGCGCCAGCATCCTCTCCGGGGTGTCTCCTCCCCTCTTCAGCGCGCGCGCACTTGTCAGCCAGAGCGTAGAGCTCGCTGACATCCCGTATCTTGGTCATGGCCATCTCCTCCCACATGCGGCGGTTATGCACGTTCTGGTGGAACGCGCTGATAATCGCGGCGGGGTGGACGTCGGGAATGTTGTGCTGCACGCGGCTGAATCGCTGGATGTACTTGCGCAGGGGTTCTCCTTCCTTCTGGGCCAAGATGTGGAGATCACTCTCCTGGCCGTGGGGTTTGTGGCCGCCCGTGAAGGCGCCAACAAATTGATGGCACAAATCCGCCCACGAAGAAATGGAGCCTTCCGGCAAGTGCATAAGCCAAGAACGAACGTTCGGCTTAAGCACCAGCGGGAAGTAATTCGCCAGTATCTTCTCGTCGCGCCCCCCGGCAGCCTGCACCGCGATGGTGTATATGCTGAGGAACTCCGAGGGGTGCGTCTTGCCGTCGTACTTCTCGGGTACGTCGGGCTTGAAGTTTTTCATGTTGGGCCACTGGACGCGCCGCAGCTCACGGGTGAACGCAGGACAACCTGCCGTGTACGGCAAGTCGCCTGGTTCACCGGGCGCGTGCGTGTCGACAGCGGTCCCAGCGCGCTGATCTGATTGTCGCCGGGCTTCTCGTCGGCGCTCGATTGTTGTCCGAGCATCCTCTTGTCGCCGATCGTCAAGGACTTGGCATTGGTCCCGAAGAGCCCGCGGATCCGACGACGCCGTGGAGTCGTCGTCGACGTTAATCCGGCGGGGTGGCGTCTTCTGCTTCCGCGGCGGGGAGTGCACGGTGGTTGCACCCCCGGCGGTCTTGTTGCCATCGGCCTTCGTCTGGTCGACTTGCCGTGGCCGCGAAGTCGCCGGCTGCTGCGGCGTGTCGTTGTTGGCGAAGGCGATGAGGCTTTGGATAGTTGCCCTCCAGTCTTCGGCCTTGTCTGCCGCTGGAGGGAAGTCGAGGAGCAGTTGCGCTCTTGCGAGCGCTTCTGCTGGAGAAGAGGGAAGCGGGGGCAAGCGGTGCGAGGAGCGGGATATGCTCGGACTCCTAACGGGGTTAGAAGGAGCAGTTTCCCGCCCTGGCGACCGTGCCTTGCTCGTGCCAGGGCGATGGCCTTGAGCATCCCGCGATACTCCGGTTTGTCCTTGGCCCAGCAAGCGGATGGTACCTCCCGTACCACGGCGGTGCTGGCCTGTCGTCTGCCGAGATGGACGTGGCGCGTCTACGGACACCGAGGCCTTGGAATTGGTCCGGTCGTCCGCCTTGTCCTTGGATTTGGTGGCGCCGTGAGTTTCCTCGCCGGCAACCACCCCTCCGCCGGCGTCTCCTCCACCCACCATTGGTTCGGGTGGCGGTGGAACAAACGCAGACGGGCCTGCGACCTCCGAAGCCTTCTTCTTCGGGGCCATGTCGCTGTTGCTGATGAAGTTGATGAAGTTGGAGAGGTTGATGAAGAATGCGCCCGCGTGAGCGCCGGATCAGGTTCGCACAACCTCGACGCCCCCTACCTGGCGCGCCAAGGATGTCGGGGGAAACTGTCCACCACGAACACCTATGGGACCGGAGCCCCTTGTACGTTGCGGTAAGGGAGCGGAGGGAGCACCAAGAGCGGATCGAGGAGCACACATGGGCAGTTTACCCAGGTTCGGGCCGCGCGGACGCGTAAAACCCTACTCCTGCTTAGATTGTATTGAGTTCTTAGGCTCGGGAGCTTGAAGAACTAGCTACACCGAGCAAGAGTGTTGTCTAGGTTCCGAACCCTTTCTACTTGTGCATGGGCCTCCTTTTATAGCTCAAGGGGTCACCGACAGGTGTCAACGCAGAGGAGGGTAAAAATGTAACTTTGGTGGTAGTTGTAATAGTGCGGGAACAGTGCGTGAACAGTGGATGAACAGTGGTCATCACCTAACTTGACAGTGGGGGACAAGAGCATTAAATGCCCGTCGCCGTCGACCCCAAAAGCGCCCGCCCGTGCGTCTCCGTTCGCCACGGCGGTAGCCTCGTCACCGTGGAGCGCCACCGTGTACCCCATGCTGCACAGCCTTCTGCCACGCTTCCCTGGAAGGGCCCCAGGGCGACGCGTGGGCAGATGAGCTGGAGCGCGGGCACTCAGCGCAGGCTTCCCCCGGCAAGCACCTTGCCGGGGTCTTGATCTTGCCGGGCCCTGAAGCTTGTCGCTCCCCGGGCCCTGCCGGGGCGCATGCTGCGCCGAGGCATGTCTTCTGAGATGCAGTCTTCTGGTCTTCTTGGCAAGCTCCTCTTGCCAGGGTCTTATGTTAATGTTATAGTCTTGAGCCTGGGACGGCCTTCCCGGCAAGCTCTACTTGCCGGGGCCTTGATCTTCTGTCTTGTATACTTTGTTTTTGAATGGCTTTATATGGACCGGAAGGGTTTCCGGCAAGCACGTGGTAAACCCTGCCGCGGGAAGCTGCTACTGCCCGTGCACAAGTTGGGGTACTAAGGTACCCCTATCTTAGTACACCAACACATCCATATGCCAATCTATCTCTATGTGTAATTCACCATTACAAGTTCAGTACAACCTATGTAGTATGTGTGAATCGGAGCAAAGAATTATGTGCCATTGTGTTCTTGGAATTCACTCAAATGTATATGCAACATTGGGAGAATCCCTATTTTTCTCATTTATTCCATCTTGCACAATCCCATTATCCATAGTAGGATAATTAAGGTAGATAAGGTTTGGGTATACTCAAATCCATACCTCCGTCATAAGTAGAAAACTAGAAAACTTTAGACTTTTTTCTCTTACTTTTTCTTCCCTTTTTCAACAGAAAAAGATGAATGTAATTTCAAGGGGGAAAAATTATTTCCTCTATTTAAGCGTCTTTTTTGGTTATCAACATCTACCAGAGCATCTATCATCTTGAATTATTATAAATCTAGCACAATGCACTGAAGTTATTTTCTTGCTAATATGTTTCTTATACAGGGAAACAAATAGCATGCTAATACCGTGTTGTTGACATGTACAAGAGTCCACTTCAAAGAAACAAAACACCTGCATAAAAGAACAAGTGAAATATGAGTTGTAGTATTCCGCACTATGTTCTGTAGACAATCTCCCATGTAACTCGTTTTGCACACTTGCTCGGTCGGTCTAGGTGTTTGTAACTATTTTTGTGTGATTTTTTGGTTACATCCTCATTCATATGATATTTCCATTCTAGAATGATATACATGGCAATGATTTTTATGAAAGCAATCATTTTTTCTACATGCAATGTATATTCCGCACCTACGGTCAAAATTATGCTACCAAAAACTAATTTTTATTAATCTCATTATTTTTTGAATGTAATAGAAGATGTACTTTTGACATCCCCAAATTTTTTGTGGGGTAGAAGTGGGAATATTTTTGTTTTAATAGGAGTGTATTTTGCAAAGTAGCGCCAAAGGATGATGAATGTGTTTTGATTTTATATCAATGGAGAAGGGATCGCCTTCTTCTTTTAAGGAGGTATGTGGGTCTGGACAGACGTTGGTTGTATTTTAACTCTAGCTTCTAACCATAAACAAATACATATATGATAGGGAATGGAAGTATTATTTCTCCTAAATGGCCCCATTTCAAACTTCAACGCTTCACTGTCCCCCTAGAAAACTTATTCCCATGTCTGGCCTGTGATGAATTATGGCAAATGGTTTGGCACCTCTAAGAGGGTGTCATGCCAAATGAATTGGTGTTTTAGGCCATTGCACCAGTCGCATTGGTGCCACAAGCAATTGACATTATTTTCTGATGTATACTATTTGATAGCTAGCACTAGGATATCTCTTCTATTAAATGTGAGTTTATTGGTTTCACTTCAATACTTTCAAACCTCCCGTTTATACATGGCTCCTTCCATCGTTTTTTTCAAACCGCATGATAACCCCATTAATTATTATTTTCTAAACCAACCCCACCTCCTCATTTATGGGAAAAAATCCCTTGCAAAACAATAAACACAAACCAAATAAATTTCCAATAGTAAGAGATACCTTGCAAGGAAAGAATAAAATCAAATCATGTAGTTGTGCGTTTACAATCCCAATCACATCCTATGTGTTCTTACTTCTGCCTATGGATTCCCTCCATGACGGAATATCTCAATCTTAACCCAATTAAATTTTTCCTATATTTAGCTTGTAGGATATGAAATGTACCTTACCATGTCATAGGTGACTGCGAGCTAGCTGAGATGGTTTGAAGTCTGGGTTGGCTGTGGAGGTTGGGAGTTTGATTCTTTCTAGGTCTTATTTTTTACTTTCTTTTTCTTTTCATTTTTTGGTTTCTTTGATTGTTCAACAAAGGGGAGGTCGTTTTGGACATTAGATCTACTGAAGCAAGGTAGAGGTCATGGGTTCAAGGCCTCCTTATCTTACATATTTGTATTTTGTCTCAAATCACAAATCATTCTTAAGAAAATTCTTCCATTTTATTTTCTTGATATTCTGTACTTTTGCCAGCCCATTTGGTAGGATGGATTTACATTGTTGTCATTTCCCGCTTTTTATTTTATTTTTTATTTCATAATTTGGTTTGGTCCATACCAACAAAACTAAGATCTGGCGAGATTGATTGGTATGGAAATTTGTATATTTGCTACACGAGTTCTAGAAGATGATGAATCATCAGAAAAAGTTGTAGCGGGCTAGGTTGTCTGATACTACGAGTGAGATTAAGCTGATATTTGAGTGTCCAACTAGGAAGGGCATCATTGGTGTCTTTAATTGACGTAGTGACGCCAAACGGTTTGGCACCACTGTGTGTATTGGAACTGTCAAACGATTTGGCTTCTATACCAAAAGATATGACAAACCATTTAGTGTTTTTAATACATGTATGGTTGCACATGGTTTGGCATGTCTAATACACGCAGCAATGCCAAATGGTTGACACCACCACTATGTGTACTAGTAAAGTGCCCGTGCGTTGCCACGGGCTCTTGAAATAGTTTGCAAGAGTTACATGTTAAATTTCATATGTACAAACAATATAACACAAACATAATTATTGAATAAATAAAGTCCATTTTTGCAATGTAAATTGATAATAAAAAGAAAAATTAACGACATGTCCATGTAACAAACTGAGTGATGTTCCAACTAAACATCTATTACAAAACTATCAATATCTAGATGACGACACTTAAGAAATTCTTTCACAATATCAAGAAAGTTGCCTTTAGCTTCATTCCCACGATGTTTTAGCAAGTATAATAAAAACCGTTTACTCAACTCATACCCATCCTGCACAAACAATATACTTCCTCCGTTACTAAATATAAGTCTTTGTAGAGATTTCACTATGAATCATATACGGATGTATATAGATGCATTTTAGAGTATAGATTCACTCATTTTGCTCCGTACGTGGTCCATAGTGGAATCTCTCCAAAGACTTGTATATAGGAACGGAGGGAGTATGTAATTAGTATGAAAATTTCACGCCAAAGGTCTTAAAACATGTAAAGGATGCGTTGCCACTGGCATTTCAAAAAAAAAAATGGTTGCATATATAATCATAAGACATGTCAATTTTCCAGCTTGGCATAGAAAGTGAGTCTAAAATTTCAAGCCTTGCAATATCATTGTCCTTGTTGATTCAAATTAGGATGATCTAACCCTAGCCGCCTCTTGCGCCGCCACCGCGCCTCTTCTTCATCGCGCCACGGCGCCCCGTCGCCGGCAGCCGCGATCGCATCTCCGTCAACCCTCTCCCTTCGCGTACAACCTACGCCCTAGACCAGGTAGGATCCTAGCTCCTACCACATATAATTTATAGTAAATTTAACATGAAGCGAACCCCAATTATAGGGAAAAAGGAACATTACTTCTGAGAGTACATGAATTAGTAACACACAATTTTCTTTGTCTCGTAAAACATGTATTCAACCAGTTGGAACCGGGACCAAGACAATTACAGACTACAAACGTCACTTATCACCCACCAAGTCTTGAAAACTTTGGATATAAGTAGTATGAACTTTAAGGGGTCAAATCCTCAATGCACTGCTCGCTCCCGTGCTAATCTAATAAAAAAGAAAACAGAAAAAGATGCAGGTTTGGCCCCCTATCCTGAAGCTACTATTATGCTCTCTAGGAACATAGTCTGAAAGAAGAAATAAACAGCAGTGACATTGCAGTCGAGGGAGGTTCATGTGTACGTACCAGATGTACTCAGCGACGACCCCGTTGGTCTCAACGGCGAGGGCCAGATCCTTGAACCTGAACGCTCCTCCAGGCGCCGAACACCCTTGCTCCCTTAGAGCCGATTATGCATTCTCGTTGAAATCTTAATACAACATCAGAAACTGCTACTTTTAGTCAGAAATAAATGCAATTCAAAACATGCTGTGTTAGGATGTTAGCAATTGATAAACCAATATAGATTGCCATGATGATGTTGTTGTAGTTGAGAGCCACCAACTTCTCACGGACCCAGGACATCTGATCGGTCGCCTTGCCATTCCGCCACCCACCACTGCCTATATCTAATGAAAAATAATACATTAATTGATACTGAACCAATATGGACAGGAATATTTTACCAACATTCACGTGAATGCTGGCATGTTTGATAATTGAAGATGTTATAGAGGGATATTAAATACAACAACAACAACAAAATAGTCATGTTTATAGAATTTAGTACATAAGTTAGAGCATGAAACATGAGATTTAGTTACACTCATATGTGGTGAAGTTGTGGCCTTTTATTCCGTTAAAAAGGATGTCGTGTACTTCCTCCGTCCAGAATTAGTTGGCGCTCAAACGGATGTATCTAGCACTGAAATACATCTAGATACATCCATTTGAGCGTTAACTAATTCCAAACGGAGGGAGTAGGACTGAAGATCAAACTTTAGTTATACAAGTAGAATCTTCGTTTTCATCTCACTTAGAAGGAATAACAACAATGCACATGGAAAAGGAAACCAAATCAAGAAAAGCATGCGGATTTTTTTATTGCAAAAAAGGTGTAAGATAGGGGTACCTGTCATTACTTGCATGCACCTCATTGTCATCTCTCAACTGAATATAATCTGGTATCTGAGAAGATGAAACATGCAATTGTAGGAGTTAATGGCACCTGTTCAGTGAGCAAAATAAAGGGAAGAAAGTCATGGTCCACATGTGTACCAGCCAAGCAAAACTGAACGTTCTATGCACCACTCCCAGCAGCAGTGACGCAGAAACACCACTATTGAGAAACACATATGTGAAAATCATTAAGAGGACTGCAAGATATACTAAAACAAATACAAAAATGAAATCATGTACACATGGTTTAAGAACGGGTGGACCTCCTAATAATAGTACTTTGGATTTGGTTAAGAAAAAGCTAATAGATCCCTAGTTCGCTACATCCCGAGGAGGAGCCTATACAATATTATATGCTGAGGATCTCTACCACCTTACCAAATTTGCATCACAATTTTTAGAAAACTTGCACTTCTCAAGATAAAGCAAAACAATTTGACAGCTTACATGTTTCATCAACTTTTCTCGTGTGCCCTTAAGAGAGAAACAAAACCATCACATTTCTTATTTGCGGCCTCCTCATGGAGTCTCAGCCGCACCTCGCCGTTGTCATCCACCGGCGACGGAGGGCTGATGTGAATGGAAAGATCGGGAGCAATTGGTGATGGATCAACGGAAAGGCCGTGTCGCTCTTTCCCATCCACCATACAACAAGAATACATATCAGGCAAAATTCACCGCACTCAAAATCGCATTTTCACCAGGCAAATATTCTTCATGTCCATCTATGAGAGTACGATTGTAGTGTAAAAAGTAGAAACATGTCACCGTCTATCAAAACAAATACGTGGTACCCATTGACTACAATTAAGCGAAAAATTGAGAACTGTTTTAGTCTCATGCTTGAAGCTACAAAACCATGTGGCTTACTACAATATGTGTGCACCTTTGTGGCAAAGAAAACCTGCAATTACTCACGAATACATTGATAACCATGGTAGCAACTGATCGCACCGTCCCATAGTCCCTTATAATATTTCTCAAAATAAGACCCCTAGAATAGTCCCAGATTCTCTTTTTTAATACAGGGCCAAGATGATACAAGTGAAAAGAATTCACTCTCTTGCCTCATATCCCCGTAGATTCTTTGAATTTTGTGGAAGCTTGTCATGAAATTCCACTCCATTATGTTCTCTCTCACCATTTCTCTTCTATGACAAGCCTTTTCATCAATCGTTTAATCCCTACATCATTTGTGCCAACCTTACAAAATTAAGCTATTATGCAGCCCGATATATGTAAAAGGAAAGAAAAGGAAGTGAAAGGTAAATAGCTAATTATCTACACCCTAATATATTTCAAGCAACCATTAATGAAATATGCTATATAAATTGTTGCTTTATGCTGCCATTGCAAAAGAAATACCTATAATTTGTTTCATTGAAATGTTATAATCTACTCCACTGGCATGTGACATAAAAATTTCTGAGAAAATTGCAGGCTAGTTTCAGCGTGCCAATGTGCAGTATGTACTACAGCTGCCTGCTACTATCAGAGTATCATGCATCCATCCACCCCAAAAAAGGAGTAAACGCGGGAACTGAGATTGAATGTGGATTAAGTGATCACCTTGAAGATGTGTGGCTTGAGGTGCTTGGAGCAGATCCATCACGCGTGTGCCCCTCTACTCCTACGGCTTCATCAAGATGAAGAGGAAAGAGAGAAGGAGCGACAGAGGTTGTCCCCCTCTCCCTCCGCTGGCAGACTCAAACCATCAGCTAGAACGCGGCTAGGGTGCGGGGAGGCCATGCCATCACGGATCAACAACGAGAACGCATGCCCTCACAAGTTGTATGCGCCCCTGACCACCACGTCGGCATGGTTGAGAAGAGATGGATCTGGGCGGTGGTTTCCGGTGACGACCTAAATAGAAGTTGCTTGTACCCATAGTAGTTGTGTCGGCAACTACCATCACAATGAAATATAATCAATGTGTGTCGTCCTGAGTTCCTGAAAGTTTTCACCTGGATTTTCCTGGACCAATGAAGCAAAAACATGCACAATTTCTCAAACAAGGATAGATGAAGTGTGTGAATCAGATGCAGTATTAATACAACAAAAAATAGCACTGTCATCAAAGGATTCACTTACAATCGAAAGAAGAAGCAGCAGCACGATTTTGCTTGTCTCCGTCGGATCTGGACCAGATACCTGCACCATAAAAATACTAATAAAATGATGGCATAAGAAGATTACCCAGCAATAGAAAAGCAAACTAAATGTAGACGACTCTATCTTTATTGTTAAGATTCATTTAACAAGAATTTCCCGACCATCATGTAAATGAATTGCAAGAAATTTTTCCTGATATTTAATGTAGAAAGCTAACGTTAAATTATATGTTGTGCCATGAACTTATTACAATTTCCTTGATGTACCTGTCATTTGCTCCTGGGAGGTAACCCACCCATTGCCATTTCGTAACCTCTGAATGCAGTTTTTCTCCTCCTAGCATTGACATGGAGATGAGCATGAGTCATATTGTTGAATTCTCTAAATGGTTCATGCTTAACTTTCCAACACAAAACGAAGAAAATATATATTTGTAAAATTGTGAAATAAGCATGCTGGCCAACACTACAGATAATACTACCATGGTAGCCAGGAATCATAATACTACCATGGCAGACAGTTCACGTTTTGTTGAGTACATACATGATACTACCAGGTCAGAATCTACGAACACAGGATCATTGATTTTTACTATTCAACAACACTGACAACAATCGCAACCCGGAAATTAAGTGGCTTGAAACTGGCAACCCAACCCATGAATAAAGCGGCATCGATCTGGAACGCAGGACAAACAGCGGCATAGATAAGCATAAGTAGCATATATTTAAAAAGTATTAAAAAGGCTTGTGTTCAGTTGGACATGAATAGCCTCATGATTCCTGAGTCAGATGAACAAAGCGAAATCAAACCAGCACGAGGATAGGAGATCCCACATTGCCCAATTTCTACAATCGTCATCACCACACTTGTAAACAAGATAACAGATTTACTAATTCCAGCGCATCAATTTCTACATAAGCAAAATTACCACATAATGAAATCCACGTCACTGGAGTTAAATTACGCAAATTTGCATAACACTCACGGGTAGAGGATAGCCATCATTCGTAGTAGTATTGGAGGTTGTGGCCGTACTGGTGTCACGGCTCGATATGTTCAGGTGGGAACCTTTGCCACTGCTCACCTCGATGCTGCTATCATGTATCTGGAGCTCGGGGGAGAGGCGGCACTGCTGCTTCCCATCTACCTTGCATGATCCCAGCTGCCGAGGCACAACACCATCGTCGACCCAACGCTGATGGCATGCTCGCAGCCACTTCCCCTCCTTTGATAGGGAGACGAGGTTGGCGCAGAACCTACTCTCTTCTCCTTGGTTTGCTTCTCCGTGGGTGACGAGATCATCCTCTGAAGAGGAAATATACAAATGACGACCCTTGGTAAGAATGGAATTTATCAAATCAAGCGAGTCAAGATGTAAACCTAATTATATGATCAAAGTAGAACCATTAAACAGTAGGCGAGTCAACATGATTTTAACTGACAAAGTTCAAGCAGAACACAGTTTATATAATTGTATAATTTAGTCATGAAAACTTGCAAACATACTTCCAAATTGTCTTCCTGGGAGATAATCAACCTTGTACATATTCATCCTGGTGACATGACTTGTCATACTAATCAAACTGTACTTAATCAAACTGTACTTGACATACTGAGACTCCACCATGTGACTTCCACTTAGAAGGTTCTCATATAGATGGACCGACGAGACAAAATTACGACAGGTTAGACCAAAAAACAGGAAACATTTTCCTGTCAAAGGCTCCACCATGTGACGTCCACTTAGAAGGTTCTCATATAGATGGGCCAACGAGACAAAATTACGACAGGTTAGACCAAAAAACAGGAAACATTTTCTTGTCAAAGGTAATTCAAAATTAAAGAGAGGAAAATCACAGTCTCTCGTTTTGCCAAAATTACTGTGTCGACCTGATTGCTTTTTAGAGGCCCAAATTTGCTTGATTCATAATAGATGACACGATTAACTGTCTATAAAAGTCGTCAGTTCATACCACAACCCAATGACTAACAATGAACATCTCTCTATATGCAATATGATTTCAGAGTGAAACATACCATCATTTGCTATTGGACCAACCAAATGTGGTTTCAACTTCACATGAGAAAAACAATGTAGGAACTGAACATACATCCAAGCATACAAAACCAAAAATTCAAGCAAGAATTAGACAGGGCATCTAAGGCCAAGATAGCATTCACTCACCCTGGTATATAGCATCGGTGGAGCGAAAAGTGTCAATGCCACGATAACATCCACATGTCCACCTTCATGCCTCCCTGACTCCTCCTGCCGACCACGCGCCTCTGCCATGGCGTGTCCCCACATTCCCAGCCACGCCTTCTCAAGTACTACCAAGAAGATAACGGCAATAACAGACTATGCCAACATTATAAACTTAATATTAGTAATTATTGAACATACGTTTAACTTGCACATGAACTATGTAAAATGCAAAATTACTAATGCCAGCTTAATAAAATGACTCCGCGGTGTCGTACATGGCAAACCAAAGATCATGCTTGGTACTATCTCAGGTAGCAACAAATAAGCTAAAAGAAGGGAAACTTAATAAAGGTGCTGAATCACATATAATTCATGTTGCCCTTGACAACGGATCAATCTACTCTTCCTAAATTAAACAATAGTGAAATTCCAGTAACCTAAAGGCATGATTTGCACATATAGGATATAAGATCATATGATCAAGAACTGTAGCCATGTTTAATATAACAAACCTCGAACCTGCACTTCATATGTTAACCATTGTAGCTTCATCTAGTAAAATTAGAACAAAAACAGATCTTATGATCAAGAATAGTAGCCCTGTTTGATGGAAGGCAATCTATTCAGGTGAAGAAGACATGGAGAAATAGCAACATGGATGCTACCCGGCACGAGGCACTACTTTTTGATATAGCAGCACTGATTACAACGAACATGATTTATCAAGTGAACAAAAGCTATTTTCCCCTAAAAAATAACTCACATTATTTTTAAGAGAAAAGCCTAAGAGTTATAAATTTAAAAAGTAGAACCATTGAAATTATTGATTTATAAACTGTCGGATGCATCCAGTGAAGTACTTTAAGAGAAAGGCAAATAGCAAGAAACCAAAGCAGACCCCCGCCTTCTAAATAAGAGCTTCAATAAACTTAAATTGTCATCCTATCAACTAATCTATATAGATAAGAACCTTCCGAAATGTCTGCCTCTTAGCCAAGATCATGATGACATTCAGACCTTCACCGAAAGGAAGTAACTTCGTCAGTTGAGACCTATGACACATATATTTCAAATCAAAACCAAAAGGAAGTAACTTCATGAGTTGTGACCCATGGGCAAGTATATATCTCAATAGCAGATGAAAAGATGTCAATCTCTGAAGATTCTTGCCATATGTATCCCGGCTAGACATCTTTGCTTCGAGCAAATCTTTTAGTGCTTTCATGTTTATGCATCTCAAATTCTTTCCATTTGCATCCCTTCTTCTGCTAGTTAACACAAACACCGAACTGAAACACTCAATGATATTAGCAAAAAGTCATACCTAGAGGAGGCGCCTGCTTATCACATGCAATTCTTATTACATCCAGTGCAGCAAGATGGATCCATATCCATAATTGGCGTTGTAATGAACTGTGGTTTCTTTCAAAAATTTAGTCTGAGAATTTGACAAATATGCTTTTGTGTACAACACAAAGAGGGAGCGCGTGGGGCATCGAGCTACCACGGCCTCCAAAATAGGTATTACAAAGGAAACAAGCGTACACATCCTGCTCACACGCATACACAAAACCTAAGTAGCACGAGAACGAACAACACACAACCCCCGACCACATCCGGAACATTTAAACGATCAGCACGACATTCAGATATTTAAAAGATCACCAAGGCAGACGGCATGACATAGAAGATACTGAAAGTAAAACACGCACAAATATAGTAGAAACAAAGAAGAAAACCTTGATGAGTCGAACGACGCAGCGACAGAAGAGATCGTACAACCTATGAAATACACACACAAAAAAAAGGTCAGAGCACAATGACACACAGGCATGCAATGAACACTCCCGGTCACAGAAGGAACAGAACGGCCTATTTACCCGAGGCAGCAAGCAGAAGCACATTGGGTAAGCAGCAGCGACAGGAGAAGTAGGCTGAACCGTAGAACAAGCATCAACACACACGCATTTCATCGAGCACTATATAGGCAAGCACAAGAGGAGAGCCATGTCTTTGGATTTCATTACAGAAAAATCCACCTCACCCTGAAGGAGGGGACGACCTCGCGCCGGAAGATGGTGGAGGCGGCGGTGCGCCAGGAGGAGGCGGAGGCGACCTCGCGCGGGAAGCAGGCCGGGGCGGAGGCTCGCTGGGTTCGAGGGAGGGGCCAGGTGGGGGTCCGAACCGCCGGGGCACCTAGTGGAGGTGCTCGGCTGCTGCAGCGGTTGGGGCGGCGGCCGAGTCGCGGGAACCGGCCGTGAGGCAGGATCCGGTGCGTCTCCGGCAGATCTGGGTGGGGGGAGACCGGCGATGGGACCACTGGTCCAGTGGGCGGGGGTGGCGGGGCGGTGGCGCTCTGGGGAAGACGGCGGCAGCGGCGCGCTAGAAGATGGCGGGGGCAGCGGGGTGGCGGCGCTCCAGGGAAGAAGGAGGGTCC
>LR738714.1:618553866-618585194 GCA_902687465.1 Secale cereale
CGCGCTAGAAGATGGCGGGGGCAGCGGGGTGGCGGCGCTCCAGGGAAGAAGGAGGGTCCGGCGGCGCGCCGGTAGGAGGCGGGGATGACGGCGCGCCGGAAGGAGGCGGGAGCGGTGGCGCACCAGTAGGAGGCGGGGTAGGCAGCAGCGGCGACGGGATCGGGGGGAGGTTGGGGATCGGACGAGGGGAAATTTTTTTAGCGGGTCGGGCAGTTCGGGGTGTGAGAAGGGGGCGAAAAAAACCGACGAAAAAAAATCAACGAAAAAAAACCGGACGAAAGTAGTGGGACGAAAATAAACCCGGAACGGAGACTACCAACTGCTCCATTAGGAGTTTAGATTAGAAATGCCAATTGGTTTGGCTTCTATACCAGAAGCAATGCAAATCATTTGGTGTTTTTAATACATGTAATGATACCAAACCAGTTGGCGTTAGTACTTGTATTAGATATGGTGTTCGCACATGAACACGTCACTGTGTACCTCCAACACCGAGGGTGATGCACCGCAGCTCACGTCGAAGGAGACCCATCCGGAAGCGTGGTACGCAAGCAATCCGGCGGGCACTTTTGTAGACCCGAAACCCCACGCGCCCGGGTGGGACCCCGTCTGGACGCATGGCGGCTATGGGCTGCCCTAGGTCGGCCTGACTGCCCCTAGGGCCTCGAAGTTCGCCGCCCTGCAAACGAAGAACGAGCGAAGAACGAGAAGAAGAAGAACTAGGGTTAAGGAGAAAAGATAAAAGACAAAAAGTGGTAGATGAATTGATCGTTTGTGTGTTTTTCAATCGGCCATCACCCCTTAGGTATATAAGAGGCAGCTGGAATTCCTGTGCAAGGAAAAGGCTTGGATTCACGTCCAAAACCCTAGTCAAATTCGTATTGGTTTTGTCCGAAATTTCGAAAACTGTTTGGTTTAAACTGGCCGCACCTTGCGGGACTTTTTTGTGATGGTAAACAATCTCGGATGGAAACGAGTTCAAACGTAGTTTCGACCGTTTCGACGAGACGAAAAACTTTCATGTTGAACGTGTTTTGATCAGAGATCATCTTGAGGGTAAAATCACTCGTGCAAAATAGGTTATTATTCGCGCTACCCATCAGACAGGGTATCTGGTAGGGCGTGCCATTTTTTGCCTCCTGACAGAGTTGTATTCCGATGGCTCTAACTTTTTCATACAAACTCGGATTGGAACGATTTTTATAAATCGATCGTTTCAACGAGACGAAGACAATCCATGTAGATCATTTTTTCATACGAGGCCGTCTTGGGTGCGTAATCAGCCAAATAGTGTTCTGGAAAAAAAATATGAGTGCTTCAAACATAACTTTGGCCTTAGAGATGAGATCGGATGGCTATGGCCTAAATATCAAAGTTTGTCCTTTCGACGATACAGAACTTTCTCCCTTTGAGCACTTTTTCATTTGAGGCTATATTAATTTTGTTTCTGACCATGCTAAAATCTAGTGTCAACACATGCCCCCCTGTTTTTCGGCAAAACTTGCGCGTCAAAAAATAATTTGCAATGTATTTGTTGTATGGACGATGTCAACACTCCATCGGCCATTTATATTTCTCAGGGAGATACTTATGTATCGGCCATGTTTATGCTAAGGGCGATAGTTATTTATCGGCCATGTCTTTGCTTAGGACGATATTCATATATTGGTCGTTGCTTGTTAGAACCTCTTGATGCAAGTTGGGTGAAAACTTCTCAACATATATAACAAGCGATGATAAGATTCCATAGATATGTATCCCAAAGCCATCCGCCAAACCATATTATTCACCCTTTCGCTAGGATTTTGCAGATCAAGAATGAACTTCCTCCAATCCTTGCTTTGCCTGCATAAAAGTTTCATTAGTGACCGAGGTGGTGAGCTCCAATTCGGCCTTACCTATGTTGGCAAGAATAAGCATCGGCTATTGATAGATGTGCAATTCACCATGACAGACATGGTAGCCAGATGCTTGCTATGCCAACTCTCTCCAATCGTCATGTCTAGAAATACGAAGAATATTAAAGCAACCCAAGGTAAATTCCGCATCTAGACATACCCCAAGATAAAGTATAAGTGATTCATCAAAACATTGATAAACCCTGGATATTTGTTGGACTACTCATAACGAATTACTGAAAGCCTCAATTTGTATAGCACCTATAGCAAATATAATATTCAATCCGAATAACAATGCATATTTGGCTTTGATTAATTGTGCATAAAAATATTCTAAGCGGCATGAGGCTTCAAAAAATAGTACCATAAAGAAATATATAGACAACACCAACACTTTGGCCATTGCTATGAATTGAACCATCAAAACATAATCTCCATAGTACTAGAAATACAAGGCTAATATCAACATTTTGCATGTCATTAATCCGATGTTCAGTAATAAAATCAGCTATTATTTGGCCTCTTGTAGATCTCAATGATGCATAAGCCAAATCATATCCAAACAAAGTATAAGCCCACTAGCCAATTCTGCAACTATGAATTTGCCTATGCAGCGTATATTCAATGACATCGGTCATGATGTCTCAACTCCATTCAATAATAATATAGGCATACATATAAATTCCCATGAGCACATACCTTATCTCGCTCTCCAATCAAACTAACGACGATGTTAGAGTACTACACCAGCCATGCGTTGACATAATCTTAGGACGATAGATAAATATCGGCCATTCCCATGTATACTTCATTCAAAGCACATATAGCTGAAATAAACAAATGAAATGACAACTCAAGTATTTTGGCCCTTTGGGTCAGCAACAAACTTGTAGCTAATCAAATGTATAGTGATTTGGAAATACCCTTTCATGATGTGAGAAATTATATTGCATCCAGGGATTAAAATAAACCCATTGAGGGTTACCAATCATGCCTGATGACGAATTCCATGGCATGGGCGTTAATGGCATAGGTTAAGAATGTGGATAATGTGTAGACTGAAGATGTTGAAACCTTCGGCTTGTTCCTTCATAGTTTTCACTCTTTTCCTTCATCACCTTCGCTGCACTTCTTGTAATGGAAGCTTCCACATAATTATTATTTTGAGTACTTCCTTTGGGAACCCATGCCATGTTCCTTTCTTCAAGTTCTTATGCACTAAGCTTTTATAATTCCTTCTTTTTCCAATACGATAAGCCGAGTGAGCACCTCGACTGTAATTTTGTTTCAACCAATGGCAACTCTTTTTGGGCCTTGTGCACCCTCAACTTCCTTTCTTCAGATTTGGCACTCTGATTTTTATCAATTGATTACTTCACTTCTTTGCCTTTTGTAGCCAATGTCAACACTTTAATTGGCTCTTTGTTATTTGAGATCAAATCTGAAGTAGCACAATTACGACCATCTCTTTTCACGCGGTAAACTTGCTTTACCACCTCTTTCTTCTTCCTTGAGCTCTGGACCGATTCCTTATGATTGAAACGGTCTTTGACGTGTGATTGTTCAAATGTTGATCTTCTTGGAGCTGCACAGTATTTGTGGGATGGTCTAAAATAAGATGGAGAATGTGCCCTTGTATCATACATGTCCCATGATGAATATGGATCTATATGAGCATAGGGAGGCATCCACAGCATTGGCATTGGCGTCCCAAAATAAGGATATGAATATGTTGCATTAAAATTCTCATATTTGCGCCTTGGGGTGATCTTGGTTTCTTTGCATGATTTGGCCGATAAGAATTCTTCTCTTCAATCTTCTTTTGATATTTATCCAATCGTCTAGCGAAGGTGATTTTTGATCTCTTACACTTGCGCTTATTTGGGCCTTTGTTTTCTTTTGGTTTACTTCCATCGACCATTGGCTTTGCTTGCTGCCCCCAGTCCTTGGCATCTCCATTGTAGCTTCGATGGACTTGCCCTCAAGATTATGTTCATTATGCTCTTGATACGTCCAAAACGTATCTATAATTTCTGCTTGCTCCATGCTTCTTTTGTGTGATATTGCTATGATATTTATGCACTTCCATACACTTTTGATCATATTTGGACTAACCTATTAACTCAGTGCACCCCAGTGCCAGTTTCTGTTTTCTGCTGTTTTTGTATTTCAGGTTTTCCCATTACTTAAATTGCCAGAAAAATTCCGGCAAAAATATATAAAAAATCAGCGCTCCAGAAGCTTCCACGCGCCAGAAGTGGGGCCAGAGGGGAGCCAGGGGTGGCCCAGGCGGCCACCCGGGGCGGCCCCACCCCTAGCCGCCCCAGGGGGGCGCCTGGGGCCCCCTCTCCGCCTTTGGTGACCCCCCTTCGCATATATTTACCTCCCGTCGCGAAAACCCTGATTTCGAAGCCCTTTTCTCGAGAAGCAACTCCGATCTCCGCCGCCATCGCCACCAAGTTTCGGGGGACCAGAATTCCTGTGCCGGCATCCTGCCGGGACGGGAAAGTGCCCCCGGATTCATCTCCATCGACGTTGCTTCCTCCCTCCATGATGCGGGAGTAGTTCCTCCTCGGGGCTGAGGTTTCTACCAGTAGCTATGTGGTCAATTCTCTCTCCCATGATGTGATCTTCGTTGTGATCATAGGCTATGTTAATCTAGGGTGATCCCATGATATTTCCCCTTCCTCTATGTATTGGATTGATGTACTCACTTGTCTTTATCAAGTATAATCCCCGAGACCAAGGTGACAGCGGTCTATTGGACATGGATTAGAAGAATATTTTCATGAGTGACTTCCTCTTTTGTGTGTTGATTGAAGATTGAGAGTCTCTTGGTGCTTGTCTTTGACTATCCTTGAGATATGTAGTGGTGATTGTGGTACTCTCTTTGGATGGCCGCGGTGACATTGGGAAATCCATAGATTGAGAACTAGGAACTTTGAGGTGTGCTTTTGTAGCCCTACATAATTCTCGTCCTCTCTTGACCACAAAGGAATGACCTCCGAGTGCGTCTCCATTGCACGTTTTTATCATGTGATTAGTCTATGTTAATGTTGTTGGGAGTTGCCACTAGTGAAAGTATGAAGCCTAGGCCTTGTTTCCACCATTGCAATACCATTTGTGCTCACGTTTACCACTTGTTTGCTTGCTGCACTTTTTATTACAGATTTATATTACTTTTCTTTGCCACTCCTATCATCCATATTTTACCATCTCTTCGCCGAACTAGTGCACCTATACAACTCCTAGTTGTATTAGGTGTGTTGGGGACACAAGAGACTTCTTGTATCTTAGTTGCAGGGTTGCTTGAGAGAGACCATCTTCAACCTCTACTTCCCTGAGTTCGATAAACCTTAGGTCATCCACTTGAGGGAAATTGCTGCTGTCCTACAAACCTCTGCGCTTCGAGGCCCAACATAGTCTACAAGAATAGAAGCGTGTGTAGACATCAAGCTATTTCTAGCGCCATTGCCGGGGAAGTAAGTGTTTGAAGGTATATCTTTAGATCTTGCAATTAAATCTTTTCATTTCTTGTTTTTAGTTTCACTAGTTATGTTTATGGAAAACCGCACTCTTAGTTCGCTGCTTGGGGAAGGCCGCTTTACCACACCCGTGGTAGAGAAGTCTCCTCCACCTACTGAATGTATCCCATTCCAAATACCACTTGGGATAATTGAAATGATTAGGAATGATTGTTATGATGGGACAGTCAATCCTAGTATTCATTTGTTGAAACTTACAGAACTTTATGAGTTGTTTAAGATTTCAGGTTTGACAAGAGATGGAGTCATGAGGAAATTATTTGCCTTGTCACTGAAAGGAAAAGCATTGGAATGGTATAGGCTACTAGATGACTCTCACCTGCTGGATTGGGAAGAGATCCAGTCTCTCTTTTACTCCAAGTTTTATCCTCTTCATGAAGCTCATGAGAATAGGAATTATGTTTATAATTTCTATCCTCATGACGGAGAGAGCATAGCTCAAGCTTGGGGGAGACTGAAAACGTTAATACTAAAATGTCCTAACCATGGGCTCCCCAAAGATATGATTATTACTAATTTCTATGCGAGGCTCTCTCGACAGGATAAAGATTTGCTCGATGCTTCCTCTATGGGTTCTTTCACAAACGAAAAGATTGATGCTAAATGGGAACTCCTTGAAAGAATTCAACGCAACACTGAAGATTGGGAAATCGACAAAGGTAAAGAGTCAGGTATAATTTATGAGTATGATTGCATTAAGTCCTTTGTTGAAACTACAAGTTTTAATAAGTCTAGTGCTAAGTTTGGGCTTGATTCTCAACTCCTTGTTGATTTCCTCAAATATTTTGCTTCACATCTTAATATGCCTAAGGAGGATTGGATCAAGCATCATGAAACTTTTAAAGAGATTTGCAAAGAAAATGAAATTGTTCATGATGATTGCAACATGCATGATCCAATTCCTAAAAATGAAGTTTTATATAAGCATGTTAATTTTTGTGGAGTGGATAGACCTTGTGAAAGGCCTATGATTGAAGAAGAGAAGTATTGTAAGCAACATAAGCATGAAAGAACAATCACTTGGGTCAAAGATTTAAATGAAATTGCTAGAGAATTGTGTGACCTTTATCCTTTTACTTATGAACTTTGCTGTACAGAGGGTCACTTTAATTTTCAATGCATGCACTTTCAAAACATAACTGTTAACCAGTTGTGTGATAACATGATCACCCCTGATCTTTATGATGAGCTTATGTTATTTTTGATGTGTGAAGAGTTATCAGAAAAGACTTCTTGGCTAGATGTTAATGCCATAGGAATAAAAAACACTTTGCAAAATTGCCATCTCTATTGTGTTGTTAATTGCCATAAAAATGATTACGTAAGTAAGATTAGAAAGGAGGGAACTTTACCAAAGTATAAAAATGTCTCTTATATTTCTGCTAATAAAAAGGAGAGTTTCTCCCAAGTTTCCCCTATTGTTTCTAATGATAAACCAGGATATGTGGAGAAGCTTCATCTCCAACCACTCCCTCCTAAGGTGAAGAAGAAGAAAAAGAAGAGGAGGAGGAAGAGGAGCAAGAAGGAAGAAGAATGGGTATCAACCTGGCCTGGGCATATTCCTCCCATCAACTTTTATCCTAACGGTTGTAAGTTTAAAGAAGAAGGTGAAGTTTATTGCCTTAATTATCATATTGATGATACGTCCGTAGGTACTATTGAAGATGATTTTGATTATGATATGCATGTTACTTATTGTGATTGGGAAAATGATGATAATGCTACTTATGATCTTGAAAATCTTTTTGGTACCAACTCTGAAAGTGATGATATGGAAAGCTCTAAGCTTGGGGATGATAGGATTGCAAATCCTTTACCCACTAGTGATGTGATAATTGATAATTCTATTGCTAGTAAGAATAAAGACAACATGTTTACAAATATAGTTGCTAGCAATGATAATGCTCTTCTCTACTATGATGATGTTATAACTCCAATCTATAGTGATTATAAAGGTACCTATGACATAAGGAGAAATTATCCTTATGAAACTTGTCATAATCATGGAGGGAATTACTCCCTTGTTGAACACCATCTTCCTAATACACAATTAATCTATAGTGTTCAAGTTGTTTACGATAGTCCTACTCCCACTATTACCAATGAGAAAGATTATGCTTATGTGGAGAGTAAGAGTACCTTTTTGCATGTGGATCATGGTAACAATGCTTTATGTGATGCTTATATTGTTGACTTTATTCGTGATCACATTGAAAATTATTATGAGAAGGGAACATATGCTTATGGATATTTCAATAATATCAAGTTCCCTCTCTTTATGTTGAAGGTTTTGAAGCTGCACTAGTTTTGTCTTCCTATGCTTATTGCTTTCTGCTTCAATGAATTATTCTATTGCAATATTCCTATGCATAGGAAGCATGTTAGGCTTAAATGTGTTTGGTATTTGCTTCTTGATGCTCTCTTTTGTTCTTCAACTCTTATTCCTACGAGAGCATCATTAAAGTCTGAAGCCTATCTTTATGGCTATAAAGAAAGAGCTCTAGGGAGACAACCCTTGTTATCTTTGCTTTCAGTTTGTTCTTTCAGTTTTTAGTGGTCTTGATCTTTGTTACAACAGTAGCATCATCATTGTATCTTTATTTTTCAGCTTTGTGCCAATTTTAGCCTCTGATTGCAAGAAAGTTCAAAAGTTGTGACGTGCTGTCCAGAAAACAGATTCTGTCCTTGGTCAGAAAAATTCGTATAAAATCACCAGATCATCTTTTTGATCTGAATTGTTTTGATAGCGTGCTCTATACAATTGGCTTTCTAGTGTCTGTTCTGAGTTTTTTGATTTGAGTTGCAGAAGTGCCCCGAAAAAATTATTTACTACCTGCTGGTCTGTTTTTCACAGATTCTGTCCTGTTTTACCGTTTCTTCATTTTGCAAACCTTGAGCTTGCTTTTTCTTTGAAAAAACCTTTTGGCAATCTCGAGAAACAGTAGCTCTTCAAGATTATCTTTATTTCCAGTAGGGAAAAATTATTTTATTGTGGGTACTAACCTCGCTAATCAGATTATGATGAGTTATGTATGAAGGGAGTTTTCAAGTGTGCGAGGGAAGATGAGAAAAGAAGATTCAGGAGGGTCAAACGCTCAAGCTTGGGGATGCCCCCGTGCACCCCCAAGAAATATCCAAGGAGACTCAAGCATCTAAGCTTGGGGATGCCCTCATGCATCCCCTTCTCCATCAACAATTATCAGTTTGTCTTTCGTTCCACTATATTTTAATCACTTCATGCGTTATGTGCTATGCTTGGAGCGTCTTGCTCTTTTCTTTTTAGTTTATTTAGTTTTTCTTGCTGTTCTTAACAAGTTGGATCCTAGCCTTCATTATTTGGGAGAGAAACACGCTCCACTCCACTGTAGAACACAACATAGGCTTGCATGCGTATCTTCTTGTGTGTGTTCTTTATCTTTTCATAGCTGCTGTCATGCTTAGCTCTTAGTTTTCATGCTTATATTTTAAGAGCTTTTGTTTAGGTTGTTGCTTCTGGAACTCTCTTGAGTTATCATGCTTATCTTGTTAAGAGAGTTGGCTTCTGTGACACTGGTTGATATGTCTATGATAAAAATACTATGTGCATAATGGTGCTTAGTAGTTCATGTTTTCTTATGGTTAGTCTCAAATAGCTGTTGGTTCTTAATGTGTTATTGAAGTACCAGCATGATTTGTTTGCCTATGATGTGGTATGGTTTAGTGATATCTTCCTCCAAGAATTTATTTTGATTGATTTGGCATATGCTCACGCATATTTAAGACTGTAAAGAAAGTCTATCAAGCCTTGATGATCTTTAATTTCTGAGTAGTGATATAACTTCCATGCCCGATTCAATGCTGCTTTGTCGGTCTGCATGATTATGGCCGTCATTGCTCTCTTAGTTGGTCGCTCCCAGTCTTTTGCTAGCCTTCACCTGTACTAAGCGGACTGACTGCTTGTGCATCCAAAATCCTTGTAACCAGTTATGCCATATGAGTCCACCATACCTTCCTATATATGGTATTTACTTGCCACTCCTAACGAAGAATTTCGTGTACCATCTCAAAATTATTCAAAAGCATTTCTCATTTGTGCCTCTGTTTTAGCTCATGAGGAAGTAGTAGGTAATTCATGATCTTCTTATGTTGGACAAATGTTACCCCAGGATTGCATGTCTAATCTACAAACCCCTAATACGAGGAGGAACTGGCATGAGTGCGCCCGGCTCATAAAAGATAATACAACAAACAAACCCTCCTTCACGCTTTGTTCATGAGAAATCAGAAAACTTTTGGCAGTGATAAACAAAGGAGATTAAGGGGATGTGATCATCCCTGTGCGGGAGCCGTTCCTCGAAACTTGTCCAGTTCGAGAAGTGATTGGGTTGTCTACTAACATTCGTTGACGAAATATGCACCTCCCAAAATCATTTTTACCTCTGTTTTCAAAACCAAGAGCTCTGGACATGTTTAGTCTTTGCTTCCAGCCACGGGTTTTCAACCTTGCCATCAAAATCCACGGTTCGAGAGTAACCACCTTCTTTCTTCAAAGCACCAACTATTGAGAGCATGATTGTCATTCTGAGTGTAATGTGCATTGTCCCAAAGTACCATTGTCTTCTGCATGATTGTGATATCGCTTATTCTGAAATCATTGTATCTAGTCGTCACTTAATGTCGGTGTACTAAAGTAGGGGTACCTTAGTATCCCGACTTGTGCACGGGCAGTAACAGCTTCCCGTGGTCTGGCTCACCACGTGCCCGCCAAAGCCCACTCTGGACCCTTTTGAAGCCATTCAAGAACAAAGTATACAAGTCAGAAGATCAAGGCCCCGGCAAGAGGAGCTTGCCGGGAAGGCTGACCCAAGCATAAGGCCACTCTATTCTCACAAGACCCTGGCAAGAGGAGCTTGCCAGGAAGGCCAAAGGATAACACTTCAGGAGATATATCGTGGCGCATCATGCACCCCAGCAAGACCCGGAGAGTGGCAAGCTCCCGGGCCCGGCAAGGTGGCAACCCCGACAAGGTGCTTGCCGGGGGAAGCTTACACTGCGTGCCTGCGCTCCAGCTCATCCGGCCATGCGTCGCCCTGGGGCCCTTCCAGGGGCACGTGGCAGATGGCTGTGCAGCCTGAGGGACACGCTGGCGAGCCACGGTGACAAAGCCATCGCCGTGGCGAACGGAGACGCGTGGACGAACGCTTTTGGGGCGACGGCGACCGGCATTCAATGCCCTTGTCCCCCACCGTCAGAGTTAGGTGAAGACCACTGTACATATACTGTTCATGCACTGTTACAACTACCACCACTTTTACACTTTTACCCTCCTCTACGTTAACACCTGTCGGTGACCCCTTTGAGCTATAAAAGGAGGCCCATGCACAACGTAGGGGGGGTTCGATCCCAGAAACTCGATCACTCCCACGCTCGGCGTAGCTGGTACTGTAGATCTTCTAGCTCCCAAGCTCGAGAACTCAATACAACCAAAGGCAGGAGTAGGGTTTTACGCGTCCGCGCGGCCTGAACCTGGGTAAACTGCCCGCGTGTGCTCCTCGATCTGCTCTCCGTGCTTCCTCCGCTCCCTTACCGCAACGTAGAAGGGGCTCCGGTCCCATAGGTGTTCATGGGCGGTCAGTTTCCCGGACATCTTTGGCGCGCCAGGTAGGGGGCGTCGAGGTTGTGCGAACCTGATCCGGCGCTCACGCGGGCGCAGTCTTCATCAACCTCTCCAGCTTCATCAACTTCATCGGCTACGTCAACATGCCTCCGAAGAAGAAAGCTTCGGAGGTCGGAGGCCCGTCTGCGTCAATCCCACCACCACCAGAACCGACGGTTGGTGGAGGAGACGCTGGCGGAAGGGTGGACGCCGGCGGGGAAACTCACGGCGCCACCAAGTCCAAGGACAAGATGGACGACCGGGCGAACTCCAAGACCTCGGCGTCCGTACACGCACCACGTCCTTCTCAGGAGGTTCCAGACCAGCAGCGACGTGGTACCGGAGGTACCATACGCTTGCTCGGACGTGGCCAAACTGGCGGGTCACGGGACGCTCAAGGCCAGCGTCCTGGCACGAGCAAGGCGCGGTCGCCGGGGCGAGACCTTGCTCCTTCTAACCCTGTTAGATGTCCGAGCATATCTCGCTCCTCGCACCGCTCGCCACCGCTACCCTCCTCTCCAGCAGAAGCTCTTGCTAGAGCCCAACTGCTCCTCGACTTCCCTCCAGCGGCAGACAAGGCCGAAGACTGGAGGGCTACGATCCAGAGCCTCATCGCCTTCGCCAACAACGACACGCAGCAGCAGCCGGCGACATCACGGCCGCGGCAAGTCGACCAAAAAAAGGCCGATGGAGACAAGACCGCCGGGGGTGCGACTACCGTACACTCTCCGCCGCGGAAGCAGAAATCGCCACCCCGCCGGATCAACGTCGACGACGACTCCACTGCGTCGTCGGATCCGCGGGCTCGCCGCGACCAGCGCCAAGTCCTCGACGACAGGCGACAAGAGGACGCTCGAACTCGTATCGAGCGTCGAAGAGAAGCCCGAAGACAGTCCGACCAGCGCGCTGGGACTGCTGTCGACATGCACGCGCCCGGTGAACCGAGCGACTTGCCGTACGCGGCAGGTTGCCCTGCGTTCACCCGAGAGCTGCGGCAAGTCCAGTGGCCCAGCATGAAGAACTTCAAGCCCAACATACCCGAGAAGTACGACGGCAAGACACACCCCTCGGAGTTCCTCAGCATCTACACCATTGCGGTGCAGGCTGCCGGGGGACGCGACGAGAAGATCTTAGCAAACTACTTCCCGCTCGTGCTCAAGCCAAATGTCAGATCCTGGCTCATGCACTTGCCGGAGAACTCCATATCTTCTTGGGCGGATTTGTGCCACCAGTTTGTTGGCGCCTTCACGGGCGGCCACAAACCCCATGGCCAGGAGAGCGATCTCCACATCCTTGTCCAGAAGGAGGGAGAATCCCTGCGAAAGTATATCCAAAGGTTCAGCCGCGTTCAGCACAACATCCCCGATGTCCACCCTGCCGCGGTTATCAGCGCGTTCCACCAGAACGTGCATAACCGCTGGATGAGGGAGGAGATGGGGATGACCAAGATCCGGGATGTCAGCGAGCTTTACGCCCTGGCTGACAAGTGTGCGCGTGCTGAAGAGGGGAGGAGACTCCCCGGAGAGGATACTGGAGCAGGAGGAACAGACAGCGAGGATGCCGCCCCGGCAAGGAAAAACTGGCGGCGGATTAACAGAAAAAAGAAGAGCAAAGAGGTACTGGTTGTCGAGCAGTCCGGCAAGGAGGCTCCCGCCAAGAAGACACAGGCTGGTGGCTCCGACAAGGAGTCCGCCCCTGTAGCGGCAGCCGACAAGCAGGACGGCTCTGACAAGCAGTACTGCAAGATCCACCGCACCAAGGGCCACGATCTCCAGAACTGCAAGAGGGTAGAGTACCTCGTAGAGCAGCAGAAGGCTGAATACGAGCGTCGCGACAAGGAGAAGGCCCAAGGAGGCGGGGGAGAGCCCATCAAGAAGCGGCCGTTCAATTGCCGGGGAGGACGCCGCGGCAAGGCCAAGCAGCGGCAAGGAGACAGACCTCCCCGGGGCCGCGACAAGGATGAAGACGAAGACGACGATGAGGACATGGATGAAGGAGACAACAGCGAGCAGGAGTTCCAGAAGGCCACAGAGGTTCTGTGTGTCGACGGAGGTGCCTCTCTGCACACTTCCCACCGCCAACTCAAACAATGGGTGCGGGAAGTGAATGCAGCTGAGCCACCTGTCGAGTCACGCAGGCTGCTGAAATGGTCTGGCACGCCCATCATCTTCGACCTTGAGGACCACCCTGACCGCACAACAGCGGTCGGATGTTTGCCGATGTTGGTTTCACCAACTATCCGCAACCTCAAGGTCACCAAGATGTTGTTTGACGGTGGGGCCGGCCTCAACTTGATCTCCTCCGCTGTGATCAAGAAACTGCAGATTCCTGACAGCGAGCTCGAGGAAACCGGGTCGTTCCAAGGGATCAACCCGGGAAGGAGCAAGCCGAAGGGGAAGATCACGCTGCCAGTGACCTTTGGCGGAGAGCTCAACTTCAGGACGGAGAGGATCACATTCGACGTTGCCGATATCCCATTGCCATATAATGGGATACTTGGCCGTCCTGCGCTCGCCAAGTTCATGGCGGCTTCCCACTATGCGTACAACATGCTCAAGATGCCAGGGCCGATAAGCGTCATCTCTGTCCCCGGCGACAAGAAGGATGCGCTTATCTACGCCGACAAAATTTACCGGGATGCAGCAGCTGCGGCAGACAGCAATACACTTGCCGCCGAAGCTCCCGGGGGGAAGACCAAGACCAAGTCCGGCAAGAGCTCTGGAGCCCACTCCAGCAAACGCACCTCTTCGGAGTGCTGCGCCGGCAAACGCACCTCTTCGGAGTGCTGCGCTGCCATCACCGGCAACCAAGAAGGTGTCCGCCAAGGAGGACGGCACTGGTGGTACCTTCACCATCAGTGCTACGCTCGACCCCAAATAGGAAAGCACGCTCGTTTCCTTCCTGCGGGCGAATGTCGACGTGTTCGCATGGCAACCGTCTGACATCCCCGGCGTTCCCAGGAAGGTAATTGAGCACAATCTTGCTGTTTGTCCTCATGCGCGGCCCGTTAAGCAGAAGGTCATGAACCAAGCGGTGGAGCGCCAAGAGTTTATAGCCGAGGAAATCAAGAAGTTGGGAGCAGCAGGCCTTGTTAGAGGTGTACTACATCCCACGTGGTTGGCCAATCCAGTCGTCGTGCGTAAGGCTAATGGGAAATGGAGACTTTGTATAGACTTCACTGATGTGAATAAAGCTTGTCCAAAGGATCCATTCCCCTTGCCACGCATTGACCAGATCGTTGAATCCACGGCTGCATGTGAGTTGCTTTCATTTCTCGATGCATACTCAGGTTACCACCAGATATTCATGGCCAAGGAATATGAAGAGAAGACTGCATTCATTACTCCATGTGGCACATATTGCTTCGTACGAATGCCCTTTGGATTGAAGAATGCAGGCTCAACATTTGCAAGGGTGGTACACACTGCTTTTGAGCCACAGATACACAAAAATGTAGAAGCCTACATGGATGATATAGTGGTCAAGAGCAAAAGCAAGGACACCCTGATCAAAGACTTAGAAGAAACCTTTGAGAATCTGCGCAGGATACAACTCAAGCTGAACCCCGAGAAGTGCGTCTTCAGAGTCCCCTCCGGCAAGCTTCTCGGGTTCTTTGTGTCCCAGAGGGGGATTGAAGCCAATCCCGACAAAATAAAAGCCATCGAGCAGATTGAAGCCCCGAAGCGCGTCAAGGACGTAAGGAGACTTGCTGGGTGTGTGGCTGCCCTCAGTAGGTTCATTTCAAAGTCTGCAGAACGTGCCCTGCCTTTCTTCAAAATCTTGAAAAAGGCAGGTCCTATGAAATGGACTCCGGAAGCGGAGGCAGCGCTGCAAGACTTGAAAGGATACCTGTCCTCCACTCCAATACTTGTCGCACCTAAGCCACAAGAGAAGTTGCTGCTGTACTTAGCAGCAACCAATCAAGTGGTTAGTGCTGCGTTGGTAGTGGAGAGGGAGGCAGATGAGGAGCCCACGGCCCCGGCAAGCACTTCTAGCGACAAGCAGGGGGCTTCCCCGACAAGCTCTGGCCCCGACAAGGACAAGCCTGTGCAGGAGCAAGGAGAAGTGCGAAAGAAGATGGTGCAGCGCCCAGTTTATTTTGTAAGTTCCCTCTTGCAGGGAGCTAGATCAAGATACTCTGGGGTGCAGAAATTGCTTTTCGGTCTCCATATGGCCTCGAGAAAGCTGCGCCACTACTTCCAAGCACACGAGATAACGGTGGTCACTCGCTTTCCGTTGAAGAGGATATTGCAAAACCCGGAAGCGACGGGCAGGATCGTCGAGTGGGCACTAGAGCTGTCAAGTTTTGGTCTCAAGTTTGAGAGTACTTCAACCATACAGAGCAGAGCTTTGGCAGAGTTCGTAGCAGAATGGACCCCGACACCAGATGAAGAAGTTCCAGAGACAAGCATCCCCGTCCAAGAAGCAAGCAAAGAGTGGATAATGTACTTCGATGGTGCCTTCTCGCTGCAAGCCGCCGGCGCCGGCGTGTTACTCATGGCGCCCACCGGAGAGCACCTCAAGTATGTTGTTCAAATGCACTTTCCCAAGGAGCAAGGGACGAACAATACTGCTGAGTATGAAGGTTTGCTCGCCGGTCTCAGAATTGCGGCCGAACTTGGGATCAAGAAGCTGATTGTGCGGGGAGATTCACAATTGGTGGTCCGACAAGTAAACAAGAGTTACCAGAGTCCTTTGATGGAGGCTTATGTCGATGAAGTGAGGAAGCTTGAAGAACACTTTGAAGGTCTGCAGATGGAGCACGTTCCAAGAACTCAGAATGATATCGCAGATGTCCTCTCAAAGTGTGCTGCAAAGAAGTTACCTGTGGAACCAGGAACCTTCGTGCTCAAGCTAACTCAGCCATCTGTTACACCATCAGTTGGGCAAAGTAAGAAGAGGAAGTTGGTTTCCGGCGACTACTTGCTGGCGGATCTTCCTGAAGCCGCCGCCAAAGTCCCTAGGATCAACAACCAAGATGCTGATGAACAGTTTGCTCCTGCGGACCCAAGGGTCTGTACAGTTGAAGCAGGCGTTCCCGACAAGCCTTGCCCCGGCAGGCTTGCTGGGGAAGCCTCAGCTCCAGCAGAGCCGCGGGTTCATGCCGTAGAAGCTGAGGTTCCCGCAGCGGCACTGATGCCTTTAGTCCTTGTTTTTGAGCCTCAGGCTCCAGCATGGGTACAGCAAATAGTCCGTTTTCTTCAAACTGGAGAACTTCCCGAAGAACCAGAAGAGATAGAGAGGATAACCAGGCAGTCAAGTATGTACCAGTTCGTTTGCAACGAACTGTACAGAAGAAGACACAATGGTGTCAGGTTGAAGTGCATTTCCCGGGAAGATGGACAGAAGCTATTGGCAGAGATACATGGAGGCATATGTGGCCACCACATTGGCGCAAGAGCACTTGCCAGGAAGGCGTTCCGGCAAGGTTTCTTTTTGCCAGAAGCCCTCCAAGATGCAACTGCACAAGTAACCAAGTGTGAAGCGTGCCAGTTCCATGCGAAGCAAATTCACCAGCCAGCTCAAGCTCTCCAGACGATCCCTTTGTCCTGGCCCTTCTCGGTCTGGGGGCTCGACATCCTCGGCCCCTTTCCCCGCGCCGTCGGGGGCTTTGAGTACTTGTACGCAGCAATCGACAAGTTCACAAAGTGGCCAGAAGTGGAACCAGTGAGAAAGGTGGCAGCACAGTCAGCAGTAAGGTTCTTCAGGTCAATAGTTTGCCGTTTCGGGATCCCTAACATGATCATCACCGACAACGGCACACAGTTCACGAGTCGCACCTTCATGCAGTACGTCCAAGACCTTGGCGCCAAGGTCTGCTTTGCTTCTGTTGCTCATCCAAGGATTAACGGTCAAGCGGAGAGGGCCAATGCTGAAGTGCTGCACAGGCTCAAGACAAGAACCTTCGACAGGATGCACAAGTGCGGAAGAAACTGGATAGAGGAGTTGCCGGCGGCTCTTTGGTCAATCAGGACGACACCAAATCGAGCCACCGGACAGACACCCTTTGCTCAAGTCTATGGAGCAGAGGCAGTTCTCCCCACGGAACTCGTATACGGGTCTCCTCGAGTGCTCGCTTACGATGAGCTCGAGCAAGAGCAACTGTGGCAAGATGATGCATTGCTCCTCGAGGAGGACCGTCTCCAGGCTGCTGTACGAGCTGCTCGATACCAGCAAGCCTTGCGTCGCTATCATAGCCGCAAGGTCAAGGCCAGGAGCCTCGAGGAAGGTGACCTTGTTCTTCGGCGCGTTCAATCCGCCAAGGGCTCCAACAAGTTGACGCCGAAGTGGGAAGGCCCTTACCGGGTGAGACAAGTCACAAGGCCCGGTGCTGTCCGCCTTGAGACCGAAGAAGGCTTACCGGTGAGCAACTCCTGGAACATAGAGCATCTTCGCAAGTTTCACCCATAAGGCGCGGTTGCCGTGATCCGCACCAGCAACCACCTTTTGTACAAGTCTTGCCACTGTTGCATGTAAACCTTTGTACAAAGCCGGGCGCAGACCCCGTGCATCAGTAAAACTTTTGTGCTGCGCACTGTTTGTCATTTCATGCTTTTCTTTTTTATTTGCATGCATCATCTGACACCATGTGCAGCACACATCCCCGGTAAGCAGTAACAAGCCGCAAGGCCCTATACAAGTGTTTCCTCCTCCTTTCCTTTCTCTCTTAAAACAGAAGGAGTGTTCCTCGCGCACAAGTTTGCCAGGGGAAAGGAGATAGAGGTATGAACCAAGTGCTGTTCAAGAAAGGGAAGCCTTGCCGGGAAGCAGACAATCCATGAAAGCTAAGTTACCAGAGTTTGAGCAATTCAAATTTTTAAAAATTCTTAGTTGTCTTCCTTGAACAACCACACTTTGTATGGAAAACCTGTGCGCGGAGGAACCTACCCGTGGCTAGCTGCACCCTTACTTTGTTTCGAGCATGCTCAACGGCTTAAGTGAGCTGCGACAAGTGTCGCGCCCTTATTTCGTTTTCGAGTTCACTCAACAACCAAAGTGTGTTGCGACTAGCTGCGGCAAGGTTTCTTGCCGGCATGGCCATTGCTATTGGGCTGCTAAGAGTCCCGCACTCAGCACTCTCGTCAAGGGTCCCTTTGCCGGCAAGTTCCCTAGGAGCGTAAGGTGAAAAGCATACAAAGTGAAAGGACTAAAGCAAGGGAGATAACACTGCATTGATTACCCGAAATAGAAGTGTATATTACAAAGATAACTTGCCGCTGTTCTAACCAACTACTGCCCATGATTTAATTTACAGCGGCGAAGGAAACAGGAAGAAGGAAGCCTAGTCTCTACGGTCTCCATTGACCCTCTGGATCTTTCCCGCCTTGGCTACGATATGGGCGACTTGTGCCTTCAACGCCTCCTGGTCGGCTTCAGGCGGCAAGGTCTGGAGGACGTTGACAAGGTTGATCCCGGGGTTGCGGTAGACAATCTTCGACAACACCCGCTCCATAGTACCCATGCAAAGCCGGCGCACCTCGTCAGCCAGTTGCGCGGGGATCTTCTCCCGTAGCTGCGCAAGCGCCGGCGCCACCCCTCTGAAGAACAGGCTCAGCTTGGCGCTTTGGGGGAGGCTCTCGTCGGGGGAGTACGCGAGGTGCTCCGCCCTCAACGCCACCATCTCCCTGTCGATGTTGGCGGCGGAGGCGACGAGCTCCTCGGTCCACTGCTCCACCGTCCGCTGGAAGTTGTTTTGCGAGACGGTAGCGCTCTCCAGCAAGAGCTTCTCAGTGCGGAAATCGTCCTTCAGCTTCGTCTCGCGGTCCCGGGCGGCGTCAAGCGAGTCGGTGAGGGTGGAAACCTTCAGCTCTAAGTCAGCGATGGAGTCCCTGGCGTCAGTGAGCTCTTTGCCCTTCTCGGAGAGGCGGACTTGCAGCTCCGAGTTGGTGTGGGCGTCTTTCTCCCGCTCCACATTGAGCGCAGTGACCCTGTCCTCACTCGCCTTCAGGTTCAGCTCCATCTGCGCCACCCTGGCCTCCAGATCCCTCTTAGCGGTCTCTGTGGCAGCGGCGGCATCCCTCGCCTCCTGCAGAGCCCCGCGAATGGCCTGCTCACGGGCGGTGAGGTCGTCCTCGTGACTGTCGAGGTCGACCTTCCGCTGGTTGAGCTCTCCCTCCCGCCGAGACAGCTCCTCGGCGGCCAGACGTTG
This sequence comes from Secale cereale, assembly GCA_902687465.1. Lineage (NCBI taxonomy): Eukaryota > Viridiplantae > Streptophyta > Magnoliopsida > Poales > Poaceae > Secale > Secale cereale. The sequence continues at coordinate 618,573,094 of LR738714.1, forward strand.
CTGCTCCTCCACCTCGGCCTTCTCGAGGAGGAATGCTTGGTGTGCTCCAGCAAGCTCTTCGCGCTCCTCCGCCAAGTTCCGGAGGGCCGCCTGGTTGGCGGCACGGAGCTCCGCGGCGCGCTTCTCCAGATCAGCACCGGCCTTGGCAGCCAGAGCCTCTCGGGACTCCAGCTTAGCTTGCCTGGCCCAGTACAAACCCAAGAGTCGACGCAGGAGTTGCTCCTCTTCGGGCTCGTCGCTACTGCCGGGCGCGTCGACAACCTTCAACCCGGCGGAGGCGAGAACTTCTCCGTCGAAGGCCTCCCCCTCCGCTGGTGCCCTTGATGAGGACGCCCACGGGACTTGGATGAAGACCCCGTTGGCGGCCTCCAGATAGACGCCCGATCCAGTTGCGGAGGCGGAGGGGTCGGCGGCCGGTGCAGCGTCCGGCGCACCTGCGGCCTCTGGGCCAGCAGTGCGGTCACTGGTCCCTTCCCCAGCGGCGGCGTCAGCGGTCGGGGCAGTCTCCTCGGCGGCTGGCTCGTCGGCGCCGGCCATTCCTTCTGCGGCGGTGCCGTTGCCAGTTTCGCCGCGCACCTCCTCCTCGGCGATGGTTTCCGTCTCCATCGGCTCCGGGGCGGGCGGGTCTGACAACAGAAGAAAAAGAAAAGAAAGATTTGTCAAGCAAATATCCAAAAAAGAAGAGTTCAAAGAAGGAGAGTACAAGGGTTTACCTGCGCGGCCCTCTTCGATAACTGGGTCTCTCGCCGGGGAGTTCTCCCTTGGCGGCGTAGTAGTGGCCCCTGCTGGCGGAGGGCCGCTTGCGCCCTCCCTTGGCGGGGTGCTCACCCTTGCGGGCTGCTCGCCCTCGGCGGAGTACCCGTCCTTGGCAGAGTGCTGTCCCTTGCCGGGGAGCTCATCCTTGGCGGGAAGGGTGGAGCAAGCGGCTCGTCGGGGGCGACCTCCTGGTGCTCCTGCGGCTGCGGCTCCACTTCTGCACAAGACAGCGAGCAAACGAAACATTAGTAAGGATAACAACCTCAAGCGCGCCCATCAAGCAGAAAAGTGAACACAAAAGACTTACGCTGGGGGCTGCGCTGGGGGCTGCTCTCCGGAGCAGCAGGCTGGTCCGGCAAAACCGTCGCCGGCGCGTCACCGGTCGCCGCGACGGGCTCGTCGTCCACGAGGTCAACCACAGGGATCTTGGCCCTCTTCGCCATCCGCTGGGTCAAGGTCCTGGAAGCCAAACAAGATCAGAATCAGAACCAAGCAAGAAAAATCAAGACAAAATCAAAGGAGATGAAAATTGCAAGTACTTACTCTTCCTCCTCTTCATCGAGCTGAGGGCGGAGAAGTCAAACTCCGCCTGGCGCGCTCCAGTGCGAGGAGCTGGAGGAGAAGGCTCCCTCGGGCGCTTGGCGGCCTCCGGAGCTGCGGGTTGTGAAGACCCCGCATCGGTCGTCGCTGAAGACCGAGGGGCAGAAGGAGCACCAGAGCCACTCTGAGAAGATCCCCCTCCGCTTGTCGCTCGGGCTCGGGGCGCCTCCTTGACGACCTTGCTCGTCGTGGTGGCGCGCGTCGCACGACGCTTCGGCTGTTGTCGGGGCGCCTGTGGCCTCGTCGTCTCAGCGGACTTTCGGAGGCGCTTCTTCTGCTGTGGCGGAGGACTTGGCGGCGGCGGAGAGTTCTCCGAGGATGAGGAAGCGTCGTCGTCGAGGTTCAGTGACCCGCCCGAGTCTTCGTCGAAATCGCCCAATTCGGCGTCCTCCTCGGCGGGCTCACTGGACTCGGGCCCCTGCCCGGCGGCCTCGCTCGTCCCGACAGGCCCCCCGGCGGGCTCCCCGGCAAACTCCTCGGGAGAAATCTTCAGCAGCTTGAGGATTTCCGCCTCCTCGGCTTGGCTCACCGCGTCCGCCGCCTCTGCTTCATCCACAGTGTACCCAAATTCACCTGCAGCCGCAGCTGCAGTGGCCTCTTCCATTCTGGAGGCAATATACGCTACATCTCGCTCGGTGGTCTCCCGAGTGAGGCCCTTCTTCTCCTCGGCGTTGCGTGGCTTTTCAACCAAGTTGTCGAAGAAAGCCTGCACGGTTTCCGCCGAAGGCACCAGCCAGGTGGGGACAACCCCGTGGGAGTCGCACTCAGGCATCGCCGCGCGGATGGCACTAAGGGCAGTGTTGTTGCACAACGGAACTACTCCCCGGGATGGTGTGAACCACTCCTTGTGCTTGGGGTCGTGCTTAAACAGCTCCCGGACCATCCCCTTCAGTTCCAAGATGGTGAAGTTATAGTTCAACCCGGGGCGCAGCCTCATGCAGTCTGCCGCGTTGCCGAACTCCCAAGCAGGTCTCTTTCTTTCCTGCAAAGGGGCAATGCGGCGGCGGAGGAAATCGGCCCCAACTTCTCCCACAGTCAGATTGGCAGCCCGGAGGCGAAGGATCCTAGTAAGGGCAATCTGCAGCTTGTCATCCTCCGGGGCCAAATCGCTCCAATCCTTGCCACGCACTATTGCAGTCTGGCGCGGTGAGGTAAACGGCTCGGGTGCATCTTCCAGAACCCAGCACCAATCCGCTCTCCACTCTTCCCACTTGCCGCGTAGCTCTCCAATCAAGTACGCCTCCTTCTTGCCGAGCCTGAAGATCCAGGAAATACCGCCGGAGAGTGGGGATCCAGATTCTACTCTAGGCGTGAAGAAGTGGGGGAAGAGGGCTACGTTTGGGTGGACCCCGACATAGTTTTCGCACAGATGTGCGAAAACGGCCAAAGTGAGGACGGCATTCGGGGTAAAGTCTAAGAGGTGGAGTCCATAGGTGTTCATCACATCGCAGAAAAATTCCGAATACGGAGGACAGAGACCGCAATGGAAGAATGCAGCGAAGTAGTAGTAACCTCCCGGGAACATGTCGACGGCTACGGCGGGGAGGACCCGGGTGCGAGGATGAGCCTTCGTCTCCCTCGCCCAGAACAAGTAGTACTTGTCCCGCAGCTCCCTCGTGCCGAGCCTCGGCGGGAAGACCACCCTCCTTCTCCGCATGGCTGCCAGCTTCGCCGCCTTTTCGGACTTCTCCTTCTTCGCCTGGTCACTCTTCGGCTTGTCGCTCTTCGCGGCCATGGCGGGGGCAGCGGGGAGGTCGACGGCGCTGCGGATGTTGGAGACGGCGGAGGAGAGGATGGAGCTCGGCTCTCTGTCGACCCTTGCGGAGGCAGAGAGCGGCGGGGGTTTCTGGAGATTCAAGGCGCAATGAAGGCAATGAAGGGAAACTGCCCTTGCTTCCTCTGCTTTTAAGGAGGAAGTGGGGGACGTTTCGCATTTTTCATTAAAGTAGCAGGCCATGATCTCTCCCACGACGCCGCAATCGACGCGTGCCGTTAGGGAGAGATGCGGCAGATGCGGAGTGGGAAACGGCGCGCCGTGGGCCGCGTGTGCCCGTGCACTGTTTTGGGCCTGGCCCAACAGCGCTCGGCACCGTGTGTGGCCCAGGCCCGGGGGCTCCTGTCGGTGTACTAAAGTAGGGGTACCTTAGTATCCCGACTTGTGCACGGGCAGTAGCAGCGTCCCGTGGTCTGGCTCACCACGTGCCCGCCAAAGCCCACTCTGGACCCTTTTGAAGCCATTCAAGAACAAAGTATACAAGTCAGAAGATCAAGGCCCCGGCAAGAGGAGCTTGCCGGGAAGGCTGACCCAAGCATAAGGCCACTCTATTCTCACAAGACCTTGGCAAGAGGAGCTTGCCAGGAAGGCCAAAGGATAACACTTCAGGAGATATATCGTGGCGCATCATGCACCCCGGCAAGACCCGGAGAGCGGCAAGCTCCCGGGCCCGGCAAGGTGGCAACCCCGACAAGGTGCTTGCCGGGGGAAGCTTACACTGCGTGCCTGCGCTCCAGCTCATCCGGCCACGCGTCGCCCTGGGGCCCTTCCAGGGGCACGTGGCAGATGGCTGCGCAGCCTGAGGGACACGCTGGCGAGCCGCGGTGACAAAGCCATCGCCGTGGCGAACGGAGACGCATGGACGGACGCTTTTGGGGCGACGGCGACGGGCATTCAATGCCCTTGTCCCCCACTGTCAGAGTTAGCTGAAGACCACTGTACATATACTGTTCATGCACTGTTACAACTACCACCGATTTTACACTTTTACCCTCCTCTACGTTGACACCTGTCGGTGACCCCTTTGAGCTATAAAAGGAGGCCCATGCACAACGTAGGGGGGGTTCGATCCCAGAAACTCGATCACTCCCACGGTCGGCGTAGCTGGTACTGTAGATCTTCTAGCTCCCGAGCTCGAGAACTCAATACAACCAAAGGCCGGAGTAGGGTTTTACGCGTCCGCGCGGCCCGAACCTGGGTAAACTGCCCGTGTGTGCTCCTCGATCTGCTCTCCGTGCTTCCTCCGCTCCCTTACCGCAACGTAGAAGGGGCTCCGGTCCCATAGGTGTTCGTGGGCGGTCAGTTTCCCCGACACTTAAACTTCGGAGGTGCTCCTGCATTTATGTTTTGCTTCACTAAAGGGGGCAAGCGAGGTATCACTTTGTCATGTTTGCACACCATGCTCACTACAAATCTATTGGGTGTTTCAGTATCATATTGTAAACTTTCAGTTCTTTGTGATATTGACATGAGGCAACTTAATTACTAAAGATTCATTATCTCAATAAAGCATTTGTCATGTGATTGTGAAAGACTCTTTGGTGGCATGTCACCACAGAAATTATGCTTGTTATCATTTACCTACTCGAGGACGAGCAGGAATTAAGCTTGGGGATGTTGATACGTCCAAAACGTATCTATAATTTCTGCTTGCTCCATGCTTCTTTTGTGTGATATTGCTATGATATTTATGCACTTACATACACTTTTGATCATATTTGTACTAACCTATTAACTCAGTGCAACCCAGTGCCAGTTTCTGTTTTCTGCTGTTTTTGTATTTCAGGTTTTCCCATTACTTAAATTTCCAGAAAAATTCCGGCAAAAATATATAAAAAATCAGCGCTCCAGAAGCTTCCACGCGCCAGAAGTGGGGCCAGAGGGGAGCCAGGGGTGGCCCAAGCGGCCACTCGGGGCGGCCCCACCCCTGGCCGCCCTAGGGGGGCGCCTGGGGCCCCCTCTCCGCCTCTGGTGACCCCCCTTCGCATATATTTATCTCCCATCGCGAAAACCCTGATTCCGAAGCCCTTTTCTCCAGAAGCAATTCCGATCTCCGCCGCCATCGCCACCAAGTTTCGGGGGACCAGAATTCCTGTGCCGGCATCCTGCCGGGACGGGGAAGTGCCCCCGGATTCATCTCCATCTACGTTGCTTCCTCCCTCCATGATGCGGGAGTAGTTCCTCCTCGGGGCTGAGGTTTCTACCAGTAGCTATGTGGTCAATTTTCTCTCCCATGATGTGATCTTCGTTGTGATCATAGGCTATGTTAATCTAGGGTGATCCCATGATATTTCCCCTTCCTCTATGTATTGGATTGATGTACTCACTTGTCTTTATCTAGTATAATCCCCGAGACCAAGGTGACAGCGGTCTATTGGACATGGATTAGAAGAATATTTTCATGAGTGATTTCCTCTTTTGTGTGTTGATTGAAGATTGAGAGTCTCTTGGTGCTTGTCTTTGACTATCCTCGAGATATGTTGTGGTGATTGTGGTACTCTCTTTGGATGGCCGCGGTGACATTGGGAAATCCATAGATTGAGAACTACGAACTTTGAGGTGTGCATTTGTAGCCCTACATAATTCTCGTCCTCTCTTGACCACAAAGGAATGACCTCCGAGTGCTTCTCCATTGCACGTTTTTATCATGTGATTAGTCTATGTTAATGTTGTTGGGAGTTGCCACTAGTGAAAGTATGAAGCCTAGGCCTTGTTTCCACCATTGCAATACCATTTGTGCTCACGTTTACCACTTGTTTGCTTGCTGCACTTTTTATTACAGATTTATATTACTTTTCTTTGCCACTCCTATCATCCATATTTTACCATCTCTTCGCCGAACTAGTGCACCTATACAACTCCTAGTTGTATTAGGTGTGTTGGGGACACAAGAGACTTCTTGTATCTTAGTTGCAGGGTTGCTTGAGAGAGACCATCTTCAACCTCTACTTCCCTGAGTTCGATAAACCTTAGGTCATCCACTTGAGGGAAATTGCTGCTGTCCTACAAACCTCTGCGCTTGGAGGCCCAACATAGTCTACAAGAATAGAAGCGTGTGTAGACATCAGCTCTTCAACAACTTCTTTACTTGAAAGCTTGATCCCATCACATCCAGTTTTTACCTTCTCTTTAAATGGATCGGCTTGAAGCAGCCGATGCAATTTTTTTGGCCATCAGGACCAATGGGAATAGACTGGTCATCTCTTGGTGTTTCAGCAAACTTCAATCATCCTTTTTCCATGGCCCATTTAACTATTTGACGAAGCATGTTGCAGTCCTCAAAATTATGCTTGAACAAATCTTGCAACTTACAATACATTCATCCTTGGATAGATGGCTCAACATGGTGATCAAGAATTCTTATGTAATTATTTTTCAGCAATAAATCAAATATTTGGTCACACATGCTTGAATTGAAGGTAAACTTCTTGTTTTCTAGCCGATCTTGTTGTGCGAATGGCTTTGGAGATAAGCAAACGAATGGTTCAGATTTGGAATCTCCACATTCGGCTATGCATTTTGTTTTCCTCTCTATCTTCGATGTCTTTGGATAAGATATTATATTAGCATCGGATTTTTCAAAAGAATTTAACCTTGGCTTTAAACTTCTGAAACAAAAATATTTAGAATACACATGTCTTAATTGAGACCAAGTGCAAGCCAAGCATGAAATAAGCAAAGCTACCCAACTAGATATGAACTTTAGATAAAGCAACGGGGAAAGCTTTGGCCGCAACAAGTAGTCATTTTCGATCTTTATAAATGGCGCAATGGGTTGGCCGATATGTTCCATAACAATTTAATTGCTAACAAATTACCCTTCTTCATTTGTTTTTCAAAATTACTTATGAGGATTTTTCTAGTAGATGCATCAACAATAAAGTTTTGACCAAATCTGAAAATAGGTAAATTACTTGCTAAACATACCTCTTCTAATATGTTGGGAGAGTATGATGGTGGTGTGACTTGAAATATATCTTGCTTCGCCTTTGGATGGCTCCCCAACGCCTCTTCATCATCTTTTTCTTGATTCTGTGTATCATTACATTGAAGATTTTTGTCAGCCAAACATTGTTCGGCTAATTGTTCTTGTCCTTGAAGTTCATCATTTTCTATGGCACGAAACTCATAGGGTAGGAAGTAGGTTCCATTAACTTCAGAAAAATCAAGCATGGTCGTTTTGCCATGCTTTCCATGCCCTTTCTCAATACTACTTTCCTCTTTGTATTTGATGGATTCAGAATATATACTACTTGATTCGGCTTTTTCAACCGAAGCACTTTCATGTTCCGAATCATCCTTCTTTTCATTGATACTACCAATTGGCAGTGCTTCTTTTATCTGAGCCAATTATTTTTCTATTTGTTTCTGGAGGTGAGCGGCAAAATTGGCTTTAAGCTTTTTCTCAACTTCAACCCACTCCGGATATGATTGCCCCCCAATGCTTTTAGATTCTTTCGGCGATGACACATGGGTGTTGCCTAAACCTTGCAATTGTGTAGGGGGTGTATAATATGACGTAGTACTGGGTGAAGGCATATGCATTGTTGTACAACCATACCTTTGCTCGCCAATTTTATCAATTGGCAAAGATTCATCTTCTTGCAAAACTCTAGCTTTTATTGTGGCATAATCAGGAAATAGCCCCTTTTCATGTTGTTCAAGGCAAAGAGCACTAATCCTCTTATTTTGCACTAAACTCTTCAATGCAGCCACTACTACCTCATCTTCTACAATATTGGGCACAACCGCTCCTGTAAAATTTACATTTATTCGGCTATGACCAGGAAGGTGTGAAGCCGTATTATGAACATCTATAGTTGTGTATGGTGCTGAAAATTTACTAACATGAGGTGTATCATATGACGGTCGAGCGTAATTGTCCAAATAGCTAGTAGTAGCATAGCCAATTCTCCCATCCATCAGCATGGTTGAACTAGTATATTGCAAATTAGTTGTCGATGAATAGAAAGGTGAAACACTTTGTCGCATGCTATTGGAAGTTCCTACACGAGGTGGTTCAACTTGATTGACCAAACTCATCATGTTGTTCATTGACATAACAATTTCTGGGGTTGCCGATGGATGAGAGTTGGAGTACATATGGTGCATGTTACTAGTATCATGAGAAGTTAAAGCATGTAAATTACTTTGAATCAGCATTTGCACGTATTTAGGTGCATATTGAAAAAACTAGGGTTGGCCGATAGAGTATACTCATTGAACGATCTAGTAACACCATATGAATTATTTGCATCTACACAAGGGAAATGGGTATTCATATTACCTTTGTAGATGGAAACCCAAGATGACGATCTCTTCGTAGCAAGAACGGGCTGGAGACCGTTCAAAGCTTCATCCCTAGCGGAGTCGCCAAAAAGTGTGTTCGCACATGAACACATCACCGTGTACCTCCAACGCCGAGGGTGATGCACCGCAGCTCACGTCGAAGGAGACCCATCCGGAAGCGTGTTACACAAGCAATCCGACGGGCACTTTTGTAAACCCGAAACCCCACGCGTCCGGGAGGGACCCCGTCTAGACACACAGCGACTATGGACTGCCCTAGGTAGGCCTGACCGTCCCTAGGGCCTCGAGGTTCGTCGCCCTGCAAACGAAGGACGAGCGAAGAACGAGAAGAAGAAGAACTAGGGTTAAGGAGAAAAGATAAAAGATAAAAAGTGGTAGATGAATTGATCGATTGTGTGTTGTTCAATCGACTGTCACCCCTTAGGTATATAAGAGGCGTTTGGACTTCCCGTGCAAGGAAAAGGCCTGTAATCATGTCCAAAACCTTAGTCAAATTCGGATTGGTTTTGTCCGAACTTTCCAAAACTGTTCGGTTTAAACTGGCTGCACCTTGCGGGTCTTTTTTGTGGTGGTAACCGATCTCGGATGGAAACGAGTCCAAAAGCAATCTTGACCGTTTCGACAAGACAAAAAACTTTCATGTTGAACGTTTTTTATCAGAGGTCATCTTGAGGGTGAAATCGCTTGCGCAAAACAGGTTATTTTTCACGCTACCCATCAGAGAGGGTGTCTGGTGGTGCGTGCCATTTTTTGCCTCCTGACAGAGTTGTATTCTGATGGCTCTAACTTTTGCATACAAACTCGGACTGGAAAGATGTTTATATCAAAATCGATCGTTTCAACGAGACGAAGACAATCCCTGTAGATCATTTTTCCATACGAGGCCGTCTTGTGGGCGTAATCAGACAAATAGTGTTATGAATACAAAATCTAAGTACTTCAAACACATCTTTGGCCTTAGAGATGAGATCGGATGGCTATGGCACAAATATCAAAGTTTCTCCTTTCGACGATACATAACTTTCTCCCTTTGAGCACTTTTTCATTTGGGGCCATGTTAATTGTGTTTTTGACCATGCCAAAATCTGGTATCAACATATGGCAAAACGTTTGGTGTTACTACTCGGTCGCTACATATTTGGAAGTTTATAACATAAGTATAATCAACCATACTGACTAATAGTTGCACTTTTCTTTCTCTACTCAATTATGCATTATCCCAAATCATTGCACCTAATCCTTTATTTCTTTAATCACATCTTTCATATCTAGATAACTAACCAGCAGCTTCGTTTATTTTGTGTATTATTCAATTATTGTGCTAGAGGCATATTTTTTCTCCCGCTGCAAGACACAAACATATTTTCTAGAAAATAAAAAATGAAATGGAAATTGAAGAGAAATGAAGTAATAATATGGGCATAGTGGAATTCAAACCAATATCCAAGGGAGTCTTGTGGCTCCAGCTTTTGGACCAAAACATTAATGTGATATCATGAGAGATGTATAGTTTGTATTATATAATTGCATGTCAATTGTCTTAGCCAAACATATGCTTGGGATAACGTCTTTTGCTAGACGTGCCAATCCATATGGCGTGACTCAAAAACAATAATATATATGGCGTTATATACACTAAAGCACCAAATCAATTGACATCGATACCAGAGGGCAGAGACGTAGCTAGGCCCCAGGTAGCAGGGGCCTTGGCCTCATAGCTACACATTTCTTCATCCACGGTATCAATGTTTGTCATTGTAGATATTGTTCATTAGTTTAGTTTTAAGGTTGGCCTGGGATGTGCTATGTCCTTGCTACACAACTCCCTAAGGGGTAGACCTGGAAATAACCTTTTTGAAGGGCCATATAGGTGCTTAACTTTCAAAAAGGGTCATTCAGTGTAAATGATACGGAAAGTAAGGGGTAAGGGTGTGGGCGAAAGGTGGAGGGAAAGGTAGTATTTGGGTTTATGGGATTTCAAGCCATGGCAATAAAGACTGCTTAACACTGGCACATGATCCAGTGAGAACCACATACTTTGGATCTTTCTATTTATGGAAGGAGGTGGGTTGTTGGGACATGGCACTGTGCAAGGAAAAAAGTAAGCGCACACTGCATAGTTTCTACCTAAATATAACCTACCATACACCCATTTATTATTACTCTTCAAATTAGATAGAGCGATAATCATGCTACAAGAGTCTCTTATAACTACTTCAAAAAGCAGAATTAAAAAATCTAATTCAATTTGCAATTTGCACCACATCATTCAACAACACGTCTCCAAACGGCATGGCAGCCAAGCTCGGTTAAATAGTTTGTTGATGCGGCTTGCAGCAGTAGGAGCACCTGCATCCTTGAGGGAAGCATTGTCCTTCCCCTGCGCCCTTGTACGCGCTCACACAGTCCATCATGCACTTGGCAGCGTCACATGGGCCCTGGTTGATGTACTTGGTGCAGGTGTACTCCGGAGGGCACTTGGTTGCCATGGCTACTTGCACAATTGGCACAATAAAAAAGAATATGTAAATACATCCCAAATATACTGATGCGGAGATGGATGGAGAGAAAAATACACTGATATTTAGTTGTCGTGCATGTTCTATGGTTCACAATAACACAAAGTATGTACCTGGTGATGAGGCAAGAACGACCAAGGCCAGGAGGAGGGTTACTTGGCAAGACTTCATGTCTTGAAGAAATCCAGACTCAATAGGATGGGAGATGTGATGATACGTCTATGCACGGCATGTTCCTGAAGTAACTGTGGCACTTTATAGTGTTGTCGCGCTTGGTGTTTTAGGAATTACTTTATTCTTTTTACCAAACTAGTAATCATGTACGTGGAATGCATGCTATATCGGAAAAGAAATTAATTGCACTGTGTGCTAAAATTAGAAAAGATATTGAATGTACGTTGATATTAGGTAAATATAATTACCATGTTATATTAGAAAAAGATGTTAATTGCATGGGACATTAATATTAGGAAAGACACTAATTGAATGTTGATATTAGATTGGATATATTTACATGGTTAGCACTGGATTTGATATAAGTATGATATTATTTGTATGCTAAACATTTTTAGTGTGAAATATGAGAGCAACATAGACCAATAGTGCAAGGAATGGAAAACATCGATTTGGTTTAGATTTTATTAGAAACCAGGGGGCACGATGAGAAAAAAACAAAAGTCGGGCAGGGGAAAACCAAAGGGAGGGTCGAGCGAATCGATTTGGTTTTCAGTGTGAGGGAAACCCCTCAATTGTGACGCGGTTTGCGGTGAGGTGCACGTACCAATTCCATTTTAATAGTAGAGATATTCCAGATTTTGGTAAGATTTGATTGTATTTGAGTATGGATACGGGAAGACAATGCAAATTTTGATTTAGTCGAGATTTTGAAAAGATTTGATTAGGATATGATTACGAGATGCAAGGAAAATATTGATTTCGTTGAGATTTTGTGATATTTGATCTGATTTGATTGAGTTAATGCAGTTCATGGTTTTGGTAAATTTCAGTGAGTTAGTGATGGGCATGATTTCTGGTAGGAAAGAAAGAAAAACACCAATTTGGTTTAGATTTTTGCAAACTAGGGGGCTTGGAGAAAAAAAAAACTAAGGCATGGGAAAAACCAACTGGGGGGGGGGGGGGGG
>LR738714.1:618585277-618603840 GCA_902687465.1 Secale cereale
AAGCGAACCTATTCTATTTTTAGTGGGAGGGAAACAGTGCGGATGAGGCGGTGGAAGTTGAGGCGGACGTACCAAATCTCCATTTATATTAGAAATATGCTAAATTGGTATAAGATTTGATTTGATTTGACTTGAGTATAGGTAGAGGAAGGAAATTAAAGTTTTGATTTAGTTGGGGTTTACTAAGATTTGATTTGATTTGATTTGGATATGGTCACGTGAAGGCAAGAAATTATTGATTTGGTTGAGGTGTTGATAATATTTTATCCGATTGATTTAATGCGGTACATAGTTCTGATAAGATTTGATTGAGGTAATCCAGGGCATGACTTTTAGTAGGCCAAGGAAAGGAAAGCACCGATTTGGCTTACATTATTGCAAACCAAGGGGTGTGGAGGGAAAAAACCAAGGTAGGGCGGCAGGAAAAAATTGACATGGAGGGGTATCTAGGGTTACACATGGTTGGTTGCCATCTAAGGATTTACATGCTGAATCTAGTCAAATATGCTTGATGTACACAACAATTCTACGGTCGCCGCAATCTGAAGGCCTCTCGAGTCTTGCTTCCTTATTGGGCTGGTAGTCCAGCCCATACATTTGTCCGACTAGGCTAGGACCCCCTAGTGCAAGACACCGTTAGTATCACCCGAACTTTTGTTCGAAGCCATGGTTGACAATCTTCCTCGGATAATGTCTTTAGTTGGGTGGTCTACGGTTTAGCCGCCAAGTTCCACATCCTCAAACATGCATCATATGATTCTTCATGAGTCTTTTTAATAGGTTACTATCTCGCTTTGACCGAGGCCCAAACATATCTAGCCATGTGACACTCGAGGCACACTATTGTTTATCCAAAGTACAAATCTTGCGTAGCCCCGAAGACTAGCAACATAGGTGAGCTGAGGGGTCAGTAATTGACAACCTTTACTGAAGCGTCACCAATCCTGACACGATATACGTTAGCCCGTACTTATTCGAATTGCGGTTGGAGGCAAACCTCTTATTGGCACGTCGTATCAAAACAGAGATCGTGCCCTACATTTTTGGGGATATCATCAATCAATTGTTTCTCCTCAAGAGGACATAGCAGCACGGTAAGCCGAAACATGGCGATTTTTACGGTGCTATAAAGGGACGCTTCGCCTTTTACTCGCTTATAAAGAGCAAAGAGGGGTTGAATCGACACTCCACACTCTCCTCCTACTCCAACACCAAAATCCTCCAAGCCTTCTCATTCTCAATATCAAGCCCAAAACTTCGCCTAATATTCTGCGCCCGCATCCATGGTCGATGCAGATGTGAAGGGGATGTGGGTGTCCTTCAAGGTCACCGACACCACCATTGCTAATCTTTGCACAACGGGATACATCACCGCCGGCGTCATTGGCCGGGCCCTAGATCCTAGCCAGCGCGTTCCCACTCCAACCCAGGGGAGCGGGTCATCTTCATTCCCCACCTCGTGTGAGGTCTGGGGTTCCCCCTGCACCACTTCATGTGGGGGATTTTGTTCTTCTAGGTGCTAGATTTCCACAATCTAGCCCCGAATTCCATTCTCCACCTCACCCTTTTATCATATTGTCTGAGGTCTTCCTCCGCGTGGAGCCACACTTTAGCCTATGCCTGAGGATGTTCTGTCAAGACAAAGAGCGGAGGTGCCGAATTCATCAAGTGCGGCGGTGCCATGATCAATAAGCTCCAAAATTCGATCTGGCTGGAGGGGACTTTCATGGCGACTGTCGAGATCTGGCAATGCGAGTGGTTCTACATGACCGAGCCACTCCTCCTGAGTCAAGTTGCGGCTCCAGTCTTCATCGGCGCTCCTCTGAGGAAGCTGGTGTCCAGGCAGAAGCAGGGCCTCGAATGGGGCTACCCACATGAGGTCGTAGCACTCCAAGAGTGGCATCGAGCACTCAAAATAAGTTTAAGCCGGTGGATGTGGTGAACGTGATGCCTCATCGATATATCTTGCCACTCCAGATACGAAGTAGTCCCATGTGGCTTTAAATGCTCGAGGACACGCCAACTCTGCAGAACTTCTTCCGCACCAACATCGATGGGATGTGGACGGCTCTCTTCAGTTCGTCCCTGATGGCGGGCCAGACAGCGGCTACAAAGCTAAACGCGGTCCTTCCGAGGTAAGCATCACTCTATATGTTCATCATTAATTAGTTTTGTATTTTGCATTTATCTGAGTGTTCCCTCCCTATTTCCAGAAATGGGCGTCCAAGGCGGCTCGCATTCCCTACCCGGTGTTGCTGCCCAAGGGCCCAAGGACATGCGAGCTATAGGCCCTCCTAGTCGGGGTGCCTCCAAAGGCTTCAGTCAAGGATAAAGGGCCAGGAAAGAAGAGGGACAGTCTCTGGATCCGAGATCTAGCGGACACCACGTTCAAGAACATCTGGGTTATCTCCTTGGATGAAGAGGGGAGGAAGGATGAGGAAGGGGAGGAAGGTTCGTCGTCCCCAAAGAAGAAAAAGGTGGCGGCCGAGGACATCATGGGGGTCACACTGTCCGGAGATGTCGGTGCCTCATGAAGGCCACCGACGCCGTACCCCGCAAGGCCCCTGCGGCTGCTAAGGTTGACTCCTCCGAAATGGAGGATGGCCTCGTCCAAACACGGTGGACAAGGCCACAACCGAGGTGGTGAGCCTTCTTCTCGTACGAGCAGTATGTACTAAAGCGCAATGACATGATGTAGAGGTATAAACTCATGAAATATGATATAAACCCCATCCTTTTATCCTTAATGTCAACAATCCAATACGTTCCTCGCTATTCCTTCTATCACTGGGTGAGGACACCGCAAGATTGAACCTATCACAAAGCACCTCTCCCATTGCAAGAAAAACCAATCTGGTTGGCCAAACGAAATTAATAGATCAAAGAGAAATACAAAGCTATCTTAATCATGCATAAAAGGGTTCAGAAAAGACTCAAATAATATTCATATATTATCTGATCATAAATCCACAATCATCGGATCTCAACAAACACACCACAAAAGAAGATTACATCGAATAGATCTCTAAGAGACATGCCGGTAACGAGATTGAACTAGGTATGATGATACCGACGATCGAATCTCGGCCAAGTAACATACCGATGACAAAGGGAACAACATATGTTGTTATGCGATTTGATCGATAAAGACCTTTGTAGGATCGAAAGTATGTCTAGAGGGGGGGTGATTAGACTACTTGACCAAATAAAAATCTAGCCTTCTCCCATTTTTAGTTCTTTGCAGATTTTAGCAACTTAGCATAAGTCAAGTAATCAACCTACATATGCAATTCTAAGAGTATAGCAGTGGAATGTTAAACAATTACATATGAAGGTAAAGGGAGGAGTTTGAGGGAGCAAACGCAATGTAGACACGGAGATTTTCTATGCGTGGTTTTGATAGGTGGTGCTATCGTACATCCACATTGATGGAGACTTCAACCCATGAAGGGTAAGGGCTGCACTAGTCCACGGAGGGCTCCACCCACGAAGGGTCCACGAAGAAGCAACCTTGTCTATCCCACCATGGCCATCACACACGAAGGACTTGCCTCACTAGGGTAGATCTTCACGAAGTAGGCGATCTCCTTGCCCGTACAAACTCCTTGGTTCAACTCCACAATCTTGTCGGAGGCTCTCAAATGACAAGTAACCAATCTAGGACACACCACTCTCCAAAAGGTAATAGACGGTGTGTTGATGATGAACTCCTTGCTCTTGTGCTTCAAATGATAGCATCCCCAACACTCAACTCTCTCTCACAGATTTCGATTTGGTGGAAAGATGATTTGAGTGGAAAGCAACTTGGGGAAGGCTAGAGATCAAGATTCATATGGTAGGAATGGAATATCTTGGTCTCAACACATGAGTAGGTGGTTCTCTTTCAGAACAGTGAGTAATGGAAGTGTAGGTATGTTCTGATGGCTCTCTCCACGAATGAAGAGTGGGTGGAGGGGTATATATAGCCTCCTCACAAAATCTAACCGTTACACACAATTTACCAAACTGGGTGGGATCGAATCATGAAACTCGGTCAGACCGATTTAGTTCATAATGTGACCGTTAGGCATTTCGGTGGGACCAATATGATCAACTCAGTGGGACCGATTGCATTAGGGTTAGGGCATAACATAATCTCGGTGAGACCGACTACACAAACTCGGTAGCGCCGATTTTGGTATTAGACTAACCAAAGAGTTGGTCAGGCAAACTTGGTGGGACCGATTCGCTCATTTCGGTGATACCGAAATGTTACGAATGGGAAACAGAGAGTTTGCATTGCGAACTCGGTGGGACCGATCGCTCATCTCAGTTAGACCGAAACGTTATGAAGGGAAACAAAGAGTTTGCAATCCCATCTCAGTGAGACTGAGATCCTTTTCGGTGAGACCAAAATGATTAGGGTTTGTGGCAATGGCTATGTCAAATGAACTCAGTGACGCTGGATAGAACTTTTCGGTGGGGCCGAGTTTGACTTTTGGTTTGGGACATATGTGGATGTGAGAAAGTGGTTGAGGGTTTTGGAGCATATCACTAAGCACTTTGAGCAAGAAACCCATTAAGCAACACATCATCCCCTTTTAATAGTATTGGCTTTCCTATATACTCAATGTGATCTTGGATCACTAAAATATAAAATCTAGAGTCTTGAGCTTGAGCCAATATGTGTCCTTAGCATTTTGAGAGGTCCACATTCCTAGTCCATGCCATGCCAATCATTGAACTTTTCGTGGGGCTGAGTTTGACTTTTGGTTTGGGACATATGTGGATGTAATAAACAAACCAGAGAGTTGGTCAGGCAAACTCGGTGGGACCGATTCGCTCATTTCGGTGAGACCGAAATGTTACGAATGGGAAACAGAGAGTTTGCATTGTGAACTCGGTGGGACCGATCGCTCATCTCGGTTAGACCAAAATGTTACGAAGGGAAACAAAGAGTTTGCAATCCCATCTCGGTGAGACCAAAATGATTTGGGTTTGTGGCAGTGGCTATGTCAAATGAACTCGATGGCGCCGGATAGAATTTTTTGGTGGGGCTGAGTTTGACTTTTGGTTTGGGACATATGTGGATGTGAGGAAGTGGTTGAGGGTTTTGGAGCATATCACTAAGCACTTTGAGCAAGAAATCGATTAAGGAACACCTCATCCCCTTTTTATAGTATTGGCTTTCCTATGGACTCAATGTGATCTTGGATCACTAAAATATAAAATTTAGAGTCTTGAGCTTGATCCAATATGTGTCCTTAGCATTTTGAGGGGTCCACATTCCTAATCCATGCCATGCCAATCATTGAACTTTCTGAAATGATCATCTTGAAAGAGCATTAGTTCAATGAGCTATATGTTGTTAGGAATTACCAAAACCACCCAGGGATAGTTGCACTTTCAATCTCCCCCTTTTTGGTAATTGATGACAACATATAGATCAAAGCTTCGACAAATGATAATAAGATTTAAATACATCGTCCCTTTGAGAAGTATGTGATAAGCAAGAGCTCCCCCTAAATTTGTGCATTATTTTAAAATTTGCGTTTCAATGCAAATGCACAATCGCTTAGGATCATGGGTTAGTCTTCCATGTCACATACATCTTGGTGCAGCGCTCAAAATGATATAAACTAAAAGCATGCACTCATCACCAAGCAAAGTGAATTATCATATAGAGATATAAGAGATAATATCATCCAAGCAAGCATTAAGGTAGCATATGATCAATCGCATGATCAAACAAGTATCTCACACAAGGACATAGATTATCAAGCAAACACAAAAATGAAGTTCAACCAAAATCAAGAGAGACCAAGAAGCAAAACACACTCTCTCAAAGCCTATGATCTATACATAGTTCTCCCCCTTTGGCAACAAGTTACCAAAAAGTTTGAAAATGCATAGTGCTATGCGTCTCTCAGGCTTGATCTTCGGGAGGCGGTGTAGAGAGAACTCCAAGGACGAAGGCTTCAGATGATGTAGTTGGAGCTGGTGGAGTGGCAACTGGAGGTGGTACTGAAGCTGTGGCTCCTGGTGCTGATGTAGTAGCTCTAGTATCAGGTACTGGCACTACTTCAGACCTGTGACCTCGAGGCACTCTCTAAAAGGCATCAGTGGTAGTCTGCCCTCTCCTCTCCTCTGCTTCCTGCTGGAGCTTCTCTACTGCATATTGTATCTCTGTCACTTTCAGATCAAGACCATAGAACTTTGTTTCAATGATCCTCTCCAAGCTCTCCTAATTCCGAGTCAGGGTGGCCAAGACCTTCTCAATCCTCAAAGTTGCTTGAATCAGATATGCCATTTGATCTTGCGTTGACTTGAGGGACAATTGAGATGCCTCTTCAACACTTGGCATCTTGGCAGCTTTCTCAGCTCTAGCTTTGGGTCTCTTCTCCTATGCTTGCACTGATGAAGGTTCATTCTCATCCATGACAACTGTGTTGTCCTCAAAGTCAGGATATAGGGGTAGATGTTCCTTATCCAACAAGTATATGCCTGTGCCCATCTTGGAGTTGATGAGCTCCTGAATGTGTGGAGCATACCCACATGATCTCTTCTGATCTGCAGTAGTCCTCTTGATTGTCTCAACAATCAGACTCATGACCTTGAATTTTTTAGGGACATAAAAAATGTGCAGCAAGTTTATTGAATGGCCTCTGATTATCTTGTGATCTCTAGATTTGGGCAATAATGTATGCCTCAAGATTGTGTTGATTGTGGCTAGACCAGACAACAAGAAGTGTACAGATCCAAACTGATGTGTTTCCAATGCTTTGTCTCGTATCTCTTGGTACATTTTAGCCATGGAGTTGTGTTCTTGCTTCTTCTTGGCATACACGTCTAAGTCAACCTCATGCTCTTTAGGGGCTTTTATCAGCTTGGCCCACTCATCAACAGTTGACTGGTACCTTGTACCTTCACACATCCATACAATTCTACCATTAGGATAAAAGTGAGCTATGGAGTAGAATTGCATGATGAGTTCATCATTCCATTTTGTCAGCTGCTGACCCACAAAATTGTCAGCACCACATGCTTTGAAACTTTCAAGCACATCTGGGAAGTGATCTTCATTGTCCTTGATGTAATCCCAATCGACCCATCTCATGTCACACACTATCGGCTTCTTGTCAACCAAAACTATCTCATAGAAGTCTTGCTGTTCTTTGGTATGAAACCTGTAGTCCACAACAGTCCTTCTCCTCACAGCATATGGGTCACTCTGTCTCCATCTTCTGAGATTTGCATCCTTCCTCAGCTTCATATCATTAGCAACAATATGAGTATTATCATGGTCAGGGATCTTGGGCTTCAACCTTCTGAGCACTTGGACTTCAGCATCTTCATCAACCTCGGGCACTGGGTCCTTGTTCTTATCTGAAGTTGGAATATTCCTAGTGCTTCTCTTGGGTGCAGACTTGGTGGCTTGAGTAGCTTTGGGAGCAGTCTTGGGCTTTGAAGGAGCAGCCCCTGACTTAATTGCATCTCCCATAAGCTTCCGAGCTTTAGGAGCTGGTGCAACAACCTCTTCTTCCTCTTCATCATCATCATCATCCTCTCTCATGGATGGCTTGCCAATCACTCTGGCTATTGTCTTTCTAGCTCTCTTCTTTGCTCCTCCTGGCTCATCATCTCTGGTTTCAAGTGTGAAAACCATTGTCTCTTGAGTAGATGATCTGGCCTTAGACATTGGAATCTTCTTGTCAGGTGCCTTCTTGTTCGGACCTTGCTTTGTTGCAGCAGCTATGCCATACTCCTTCCTTAGAACTTTCTTCTTTGAAGTGGCCTCATCAGCCACAAAGTCCTCATCATCAGTGTCAGAAGTTTTCTTCTTTCTAGTCTTGGTAGCTGCCTTGGGCAAGTTGCTAGGTGTGCTCCTGCTACCCTCATCAGAGCTACTAGAGGGACTAGTGCCCTCACTCAAGTTAACTTACTCCTTAGACAAATTCTGGCTGTCACTCTGGTCAGACATCTTGTCAACAACACTGACAGCAGACATTGTGAATAGATGTAGATGAGGTAGAGTGGATAAGCATCACAAAGTGCAGAGTTTTATGCAAAACAGATGACTCAAAAACTTAGTTTTAGTTCTCTACAGAAAGCATTTCGGAGGTACCGATTTGTTAAACTCGGTGATACCGAAGCAATTCTGGAACCTAAACTAGTGAACTCGGTCAGATCGAGTCACAGTTCGGTGGCACCGAGATTGCTAGGGTTTCACAAAGAGTTGAACTCGGTCGCACCGATTTGCAGTTTTTGGCCAGACCGAAAAGTGCAAGTACAGTAGCTTAAGCCAAATCGGTGAGAC
Organism: Secale cereale; assembly: GCA_902687465.1. Taxonomy (NCBI): domain Eukaryota; kingdom Viridiplantae; phylum Streptophyta; class Magnoliopsida; order Poales; family Poaceae; genus Secale; species Secale cereale. The sequence continues at coordinate 618,593,574 of LR738714.1, forward strand.
CAATTTCTACGACTCGGTCGGTCCGAGATGAGTGCGGCGGAGATCTAACCCTAAATTTTCGAATCAAAACTAATTTCTATGGAGTTTCTGCTGGATAGGATGATTTCGATCGTGGTAAGAATCATGGCAAAGCAATGTGCTACGAATCGGAGTTAAAGAATAGCACAAAGATCAAGTTCATCCCCTACTCGGCGGTGAACTTGCTACGGCGGCAACGATAGGGAATTTTGCCGTTGACGGTGGCGGAGACCAGCGGCGGGAGGTCGCAGGCGACGAGGAGATGATCCGGAGGCCCGAGACGGCAGAGCAGGTTACGCGCGGGCGAGAAGGGTTTGGAAAGTTTTCCAAAATTTGACCCGTCAATATATATAACCTGACCCTGTCGGTGTGACCAAGTGGAACAACTCTGTGGCACTGAGATGCAAAACTGCTAGCAGTTACTGCAACTCGGTGTGACCGAAAAGTTCAAATCGGTTGCACCGAGATTGAAAACCTAGATCAACTTAGTGAACTCGGTGTGACCGAAGTGGATGACTCGGTCATATCAGAATGCACAGAGAGGTTTTGGAAGTTTAAGTATATGACAAATCGGGGACTCCGAGTGCTCCTCACACAGAGTGGTTCGAATCTGACTTGATCAAACTTTGTGATGTAGCATGAATGGAGTTTGAGACGATAAAAGCATAGATAGCTAGAGGGGGTTCTTAGGCATTCTTGTCCATCCATTTGGCAAAATAAAAAAAGCCAAACAATCAAAGCAACAAATGGATGTCCTGGAATGAGAAAAATATGCATTCAGTATGCTCACACAATAAGATAGCAAATAAAACATGTGGCAAAGCATGCACAACCATTCTAGCATCTATCAAGCAATTGGCGATGGCTAGGTCATCTATATATGAGTATATTGACTTAGGAGTCAAATGAGATCATTTGATCATAGGTCATACTCATCGTTTAATCACAAGTGGGGTTACCACTTTTACATAAAGCATTGTTGTGTTCACATCATTAGAGTTGCTTTAGCTCAATTGATTAGAGTAAAGCTCCCCCTAGATGTGATATCCCCCCTAAGAGGGATGAACTAACCTTGGGTTTTGTCGATGATGACTGCATGTAGGTGTTGAAGATGTAGATGCTCAATGTTGATGTAGATCATTTGGAGCAATCCATTGGAGTGAGTAGCACTTTCAATACCTTGTCCCTTGTTTTACCAACAAGAGGGTTTGTGACTCCTTGAACTAGTGCAAGATATGGAAGTTGTTTGCACTTGTTCTTGCCAAAATGATATGAGTGAAGTATGTTGGTGGAGTCACCCTCAAGAACTCTCTAGTTCTTCTTCTTCGGGATCCACACCATCTTGATGGGAATCCTTGGAGTTGTAGTCGTACTTGATAAAGTAGAACTTGATGTAGTCTTGGGAACCCACTTGACCAAGGCCTTAGGATCTTCTTCAAGTGCGTCAATCTCTTCTTGAAGCTTGTCCTTGCCCTTTAGCTTGTGGCCTTGTGGTGGAAGATAATCTTGTGCTTGTGTCCCTTCAAAAGAAGTACAACCATACTTCTCTTGTTGAGGAACAAACTTCGTCTTGGGGTATTGATCTTCTTCCCACTCATCTCCGTTGGCATTGAACTTTCGTTCAAAACCAACACCTTGATTCTTCTGGTGTCTTCCTTGCTTGCGTACAATTTCGTCAAATTGCTTACTCCATGCAAGGCTCTTGTAAACACCTTTCTCTATAATTCCCTTCAATAAGCTATTTTCTTGCTCAAGTGTAACTTGGCTAAGAGAATTGTTAGTGGAATCAAGAGAACTACTAGAAGCAACATCATTGGGTTTAGCATGATTATTATTACTACTAGAGAAAGAATATTTCTTGTTCTTGTTGCTAGATTTTACTTGTGGCATGTAAGTAGACAAGAGTAAACACTTGGCAATGTAAGAAGAACTTTTCTTGCAAAGATCATCATTGATTGCTTTCAAGAACTCATGCTCTTGCTCAAGGTTGAGCTTTTCAAAGCGTAACTTCTCATGAGTCTTTAAAAGTTCTCGATGATCTTCCAAGGTAGTTTCATGAGCTAACTTAAGAGTGTTTAGTTCTTTATTTAGACGCTCAATCTTCTCCTTATCATTGGCATTCATTTTATCTTGATTAGCATGATTAATAGAAATTTCATCATAGTTTTCATCACTATTGCTACCAACAAGTAACTGTTCATCTCCTAGCAAATCATCTTCATCACTATTAAAATCAAGATACTCGGGGTGTGGTACCTTAGGGCCTTTAGCCATGAAGCATCTTCCAATTCCTTCATTTGGTGAGTCAAATATGTCATAGGAGTTGGTTGACAGAAGAGCAATTCCAGCAACACCTTCATCTTGAGTATCTTCGGAGTCGGGGTAATAGCTTCTCTCAGAGTGGTCATCGGAGTAGGAACCGGATACCCATTCACCAACATGAGCTTGATATCTTCGTCTTGTATAGCTCCTTGATATTTTGTCCTTCCTTTCTGAATCCTTGCTTCTCCGAGAAGGTCTTCGTTCATAACGATCATCTCTACTTCTTCTCTCTCTTGGTGGTGACTCTTCTCTTATACTTCTCCTTTTAGGTGAGTCTTCTCTTCTTTTGTGGGGAGCCGTACACTCATTGGAGTAGTACCAAGTAGGATACACAACAAGTCTACATATGATACACAACAAGTCTATACAGGAAGCAAAACATGGCAAGGCAAGAAGCACATCAAAACAACACAAGTCTATATATATGATACAAACATACAAGCAGTCGTTGTAGTATAGTGGATAAGTTTACAAAGTGGATTGAGGCAGAGCCTATACGCAAGTGTGATGCGGCAACGGCAGTCAAATTCATCAAAAAGATAATTTTCCGGTTTGGCTTCCCACACAGCATCATCATGGACAATGGCACCAATTTATCTCAGGGTGGGATGGAAGAATTCTATCAACGGGAGCATATTCGCTTGGATGTATCTTCTGTGGCCCACCCCCAATCTAATGGTCAGGCTGAAAGATCAAATCAGGAGATTTTGCGAGGTATCAAGCCCTGGCCTATGACTCCTTTGCAGAGAACCCCAGGATGCTGGGTTGAGGAGTTACCATCTGTTCTTTGGAGTATCAACACTACACCAAACCGGTCCACATGTTATACACCTTTCTTCATGGTATATGGTGCTGAAGCGGTCCTTCCAAGTGATATCCGTCATGATTCACCAAGGGTAACGGCTTATGTTGAAGCGGCCAACGAGCAAGCAAGGCAAGACAGTGTGGACCGGCTGGATGAAGAGCGTGATATAGCTGCGGCACGATCTGCAATTTATCAACAAGACTTACGCAGATATCACATCCGCCGGATCAAGACAAGGACGTTCCAGGAGGGCGACTTGGTACTCCGGCTCATCCAAGATCAAACAGATATGCACAAATTATCCCCGCCTTGGGAAGGGCCCTTTGTGGTCAGCAAGAATCTGCACAACGGCTCATATTACCTGCTGGACGTTCGAGAACACAAGGACTCACGGACATCAGAGGAGGAGATGAAGAGGCCATGGAACATCGCACATTTACGGCCATACTATACTTGAGCTATGAGCTCCACTGTATCCTATGTATATATTATGATCAATGAATAAACCGGCACCCTCGGTAAACCGGGGGCTCAGCCTTTTTTCCAATACAAATATCTTGTGAGGACAACCATATATGTATTATCATATGTTATATTTCAAACATATCGGCCGGTTTAAAACTGATTTTTGCAGAATATATGTACTCAGAAGCAATAAAACTCCCTGAAGAGTATGAGGTGACATCCGGTTCAAAAGAGGACGCTTCAAAGAAACTCTCTGGATGGTAATCCATCCAGTGATTGGTTCAAGACCTACCCATGACTTCATGGAGCCATGGAAGACTATATGGACCTACGGGATTCCCGCATCTATCAACCGGCCCTCTGGACAGACGGGATTACCCGCATCCAGTGATTGGCTAAAATTCTTATGGACAGACGGGATTCCCGCATCCATCAACCGGCCCTCTGGACAGACGGGTTTACCCGCATCCAGTGATTGGCTAAAATTCTTATGGACAGACGGGATTCCCGCATCCATCAACCGGCCCTCTGGACAGACGGGTTTACCCGCATCCAGTGATTGGCTAATTTTTTTCTTATGGTTCCTATGGACAGACGGATAATCCGCATCCACCGGCCCTCTGGACAGACGGGATTCCCGCATCCAGTGATTGGCTGAACCTTGCTTTGAGCCTGGCAGCTCTTAAAAAGCCTTGACTACATGGTTTTATTTGCAAATTCGCATCTTTGGTGTTTATGTTTTATGACTATTTAAACCGAAGTGGAATAGCTACAGAAGTTGACCACATATCTATAAAGTTAAAAGTCTGGGTCATGAATACCAGCATGAATAAACCGGTGTTCATTATAACCCGGATCATCCATCAGGCAACAAGCTACAAACTTCTGGACAAAGTTTCAGAACGATATAAACCGGTGTCTTTTATCAAGCCCGGGTTCGTTATTGGGTCCATGAAGATCTTCATCAAGAAAATTTAAAGTTCTACCGGATTAAGAGTATTGAGCATACTTGGTCTCAGGTATAAAATTATTTCTGATATAAGTATATACTTGTTTGATATATTGTGAGAACAATTTAATCTATCCAGTGGTAAACCACTAGGACATGTTTTCAGTATTACTTATGCAGGAACAGATGATACGCAAGATAAGCGACATCAGGCAAAATTTAATTTGGCAAATATTAAAACAAAAGGTCAGAATATCCGGATCAAAGCGGATAATGTTTCAGCTATCCTATTACAAGGCATAGCAAGCCTGACGGATTAAAAGATTGTTTGATAAAGCGGAACTGCAATTACAACAACAAGTTATGAGTTATGCTCCTTCCTGCTGAGACGGCTGGCCATCAACTTGATCCGGAGTCTCCTCTTCCTCTTGAAGCGGTTGGAAATCCGGGGCGCACCAGTCGATTTTTGTTAAAGTACGAAAATACATTTCTTCGTTGATGAGTTCCGACGGTTCAATATCTGGAGCGAATGTATGAGGACGCACTGGTGGGATTAGATTGACGGTTTCATAAACCGGCTGCTCCATCCGCTCGTTTTGCAAGTCATACCCTGGATGATACCTGGATAAATCTGCTTCGGCCGCAAGTTTGCTGGCAAGAGGACGCATCTCCTTTGTCAAAGCATAGAGATCCTTTGCAGTAAATCCGTCTTCCTTCGTATTTGGACACCCATTTAAAGCCTCTTCCGGATCAAAATCCGGAACCCAAGCCTTGGCTCTGGTAAGTGCCATGAGGGCACCGGCTTGAGCCGCAGATTTCTTGACTTCTTCTAGACGCACTGGCAAAACAGACAACTTTTCTAATGTACCTTGGATGGTCGTGGGGGCCGGTTTACTGAAAGATGTTGCACTGATGATCCTTTGAGCGCCAGAATACAGCTGCTCGACCAAAGTGTAACAGGCCTTAAGTTTCTTCTGTAGATCATCCCCAAGATGGGTAACACGGCGCCCTCCATATGAATATCACAATTAAACCGGCACAGATGGAAGATTAGAAGGATAAAGCAGGAGTTCGGATCGTACTTACCGAAGATTGCAGAAGTCATTAACTCAATTTGCCGCTTTAAACCGGTTAATTCTTCAGTAACCGGATTAAGCGCCCCCTCAGCATCCTGAACCCTTTTCTCCAGCTCTTTCTTTTGAACCTCAAAAGTGGTCTGCTCTTCTTCAAAGAATTTTTTCAGATCTTCAGCAGTCTTTAAACTCACCTGAAGATCTTTCTTGGCTTTCGAAGCAGCAGACTCTGTTTCAGCAAGACGGCTCCGAAGCTCATTGATCTCATCAGCATTCCGGTTTAAGTCAGCCTGCAAGTAAAATCAAGTGATAAGAAGCGAAAATCAGACAAGTCTCAAGCACACAAACAAGTTGTCTACTTGACACTTGGGGGCTAATGGATAATTGAAGTATCAGAAGAAATTCTTACAAGTATCAATTACATAAACAAGTTATCTACTTGATACTTGGGGGCTAATGTAAGATCATTTATGCAAGTTATAAGTTCTGGTTCAGCTTCAACACGCAGCTAAACCGGAACTTGGGGGCTACTATGAGATAGTTAGAAGCATATCAAAAGCACAAAGTCAGAAGGAAAGGATTACCTCATATTTTTCTTTCATCATGTTAACCAAACCCGCTTCATAAACTCGGCTGGAGTGGAGCCGGTTCAAGTACCCGGAATAGAGCTCCTGGGCACTCATATCAGCAAGGCCAGATAGCTCAGTACTCCATTTACCCTTCTCTTTATGCAATTTCTCCGCTTTAGCCGTATGCTTGGCTAAACCGGTGGGCTCAGCTGGAGCAGTGAAAGCAGTCCCAGTCACTACAACTTCTGGAGAAGCAGGTGCAGTTGGTGGAGTTGCAATATGAACCGGACTGGGAGAGGCCGGATTGACCTAAGGAGAATTGACCCAGGCAGGACTTAGCGGATTGTGGATGTCATCAGCAGTAGGGTTCTCGGGTACTGAGATATGATCCGTAGGCGCATGATTCTCAAGAGGAATTGTGGGTTCGCCTTCCGGGGGGACGGTTGTCGCTGGATCAACAGCCGGATCATCAATATTAGTCTCAGCAGTGGATTTGTTGGCCTTGGGTTTCTTGCTAGGCTTTGGTTTGCTGGAAGAAATTTGGAAAATGAGTTAAGATTATGAGGCAAAAGGTAATCATAAACCGGAAAGTTAAAAAGACTTACCCTGGAACAGTTTTCAGTGGGGGAAGTTGCGTGGCAGTCGATTCACCAGAGGAAGATAATGGAGTCTCCTGATAATCAGGGCCAGACGGTTTAAGAGGTTTGCGGATAAGGCCGGCCTTGGGATGAAGGAGGGTTGGAGAGAGTATAACCTCAGACGGCGCCTTCGAGCCGGAGTGAGAGAGATTCCGGATGACTCCACTGCCAGGCCGCTATGGCGAGTGGTCCAGCGAAGAGCTTCATGTTGTTGTTTCTTCAAAAGAAAATTAGGATCCAATTGAGCATAAGGGTGAGAAAATTGATACTTCCGGACTGTCCGACGATTTTTTTGTGGAAGTGGTTCTGAATCGGAAGAAAGGATAGTTACCTCAACTTCGGCCGGTTTATCACCTTCAGCCAACTCCTGTGGAAAGTTATCATTAGATACAAATATGAGTACAAGCAAGCAAATTAAAGCCGGATTAATTCTTACCTCGGAATCCGGATCATCATCCTCAGCGTGAGAACTAGAGCCAACGGCCGCTTTTCTTTTCTTATTGGCAAAGGTCTTCCGGCGTGCCTGTTTGCCGGGTTTCTCCTGAGGCTTTCTTTTCCAGAAAGGATCATCGGCCTGTTCAGCCAGAGAGATAGTTAGAAGACGGTTTATATAAACGGATTAAAAAATATATACAGGAAAGCAAGGCTTACTGCAGGCAGTCTGTTCTTCTTGTAATACGGAGCTAATCCGACTTTGCTGCAGTCTTCTAAGGAGACGTTGAGCATCTTCTTAGCCGATTCAATAACCTTCGATTCAGAAAGTTTATCCTTGGTAAACCGTTGAGGGTCGTCCGGTTTATCAGAATACTGGCACATCAACTGTGATCGTCGACTCAAGGGAAGAATACTCCAAGAGAGCCAACAACGCATAAAATCGGTTCCAAATAAACCGTTGGCCATAAAAGCTTTTAGTCTGGAAAGCTGAGACGCGAACCGGGGCCGTTCGGCGGAGCTAAGTCGTTGTGGCAGAGGATGATCCTCCGGAAGACGGTGCTCGCGATAACCCGGCAGCGGGTTCTCCCCTTCAGTTGAAGCGTCAACACAGTAAAACCAAGATTTGTTCCACTCTTTTGGGTGCGTGTGTAGAGCGGCATGGGGAAAGATTGCGTCTCTCCTTTTCTGGATACTAACCCCGCCGAGTTCCTGATGCGGCCCGCTGGTGAATTCCGTACGCCGGTTCAGGTGAAAGAAATCCCGGAACAGATCAACAGACGGTTCTTCTTGCAGGTATACCTCTGAAAAAACTTGGAAGTCACAGATATTTGAAACAGAGTTGGGCCCAATGTCCTGAGGGTGGAGTTGGAAGGCAGCAAGCACATCTCGGAAGAATTTTGAACCGGGGGGTGTGAAGCCTCGAGCTATGTGGTCGAAGAAAACAATAACCTCCCCTTCTCTGGGAGTAGGAGGGCATTCGTTTCCTGGAGCCCGCCACTTCAAAACGGATTGAGGGCCTAAAGTACCAATGGCAGCGATTTTAACCAAGTCTTCTTCCGTGATGATGGAAGGAACCCAGTCACAAGAGACAAACTGCTTGGCCATAGCAACAGAAGGACAAGCACTGAAAAAGGTAAAAGTGTAAAACCGGATTATGCGGGTACAGCAGTATAAACCGGAAGATATATACGAAGATAATGCAACGGTTTAGACAAGGGACTAATGATATGGTTAACCCGGCAATAACAGGGAGCTATGTTACTGCCGGTTCATGACAGCAAAAGAGGAACAGCTAAACCGTCACGTTCAATTTTAAAAGCCTACAGGAAAAGGGCATGACAGTATAAACCGGAGTATACCTAATAGATCTACAAAGGAGAAGAAACGGGTTTTTGCAAACAGCTAAAGGTGGAGCAGATCTGAGCACACAAGAAAAGAAAAATAAATACAAGGATATGCGGAAGAAAATACAAGGATCTTATATGGAGCAGATGAATCTACAGGATGGGTGTAGGTGACGAGATCTAAAGCATATACTAGAGGAACAAAAGCCAAGATCTAAAAGCTAGATATAAAGGTCAAAAGCTTCTGCGAAACTGGTGTTAAAATGAACAAGGTGAAGCTTTCGTTAAAGCTCTAATGGCGGAGACACGAGCAAGAACCCTAAAAGATACGGATCTACAGTGAGGAAGAAAGATGTACCTTGGAACAGCAGGGATTAGCGGCGGAGGTTCTCTGGTCAAAAGTCAGGTTGATGCAGCGGCCAGTGAAGTCTCGGACTTGGCGGTCGACGGCGGCGGTTCGAGCTCAGGCGTCAATGGCTCTTGAAGCTCGGGCGACGGACGGAGGAAGAAGATGCGAGAAGAAGATAAACGAATGAGGACGGCGGTATTTATAAGGGAAGGTCAGATACGAAGCGACAGGTGCGGGATTCGAGGGAGCAAAGATCGGATAAAGATCCTTTGACGCCTCGATTTTCGGGATAAACATTAAACAAAGTAACAGTACAGCTCGCAGCGTTAAATGCGGAGATGATGTCACGGTCAGATTCAGTGATTCTCGAGGATGACGTTAGGGCCGGTTTACAAAAAATGAGAAGACACAGAAGAAAATTATACAAGACAAGGGAGATTGATATGAACAAGTTCAAATCATTCTGTGGCCTAATGTCAGGGATATTACTAGCAGGTATGAACCGGCTAGTATAAACCGGATTACTATAATATGTTTGTTGTAATATTTAGTTAAAGCTACGGCCCATGAGATCTTAGGGCCCATGTATAGGGTTATGATTTGTAAACCGCCCGATGATGTAACTTGAGGAATAAGGAAGAAAGAACAGAGACCGAGGCGGACACAAGTATGAGCCGGCCTCGGGACTCTGTAAACCGGACCGGGCGTCGCCTCTCTATATAAAGGGACGACCCGGCGACGGTTCAGGACAAGCAAGAATCAACCCGTCGAGACTACAGGCAAGCAATCCGCTCCCTGTAATCCGACGCCCAAGCAATACCAAACCAACTAGACGTAGGCTTTTACCTTCATCGAAGGGGCCGAACTAGTATAAACCCTCTGTGTCCTTTGTGTGCTATGAACCCCTTCAAGCTAACCCGTGCGATGGTTCCATCATCAAGTCCGTTAAACCGGACATCTGCCATGCTAATTCCACGACACATGGTAAGGTATGATGCATGACAAATATATACAGGAAGCAATACGTGGCAAGGTATGATGCATGACAAGTCTATACAGGAAGCACAACAAGTCTATGAAGCATAACATGGCAAGGTATGATGCATGACAAGTATACAGGAAGCTCAACAAGTCTATACAGGAAGCACAACAAGTCTATACAGGAAGCACAACAAGTCTATAAAGGAAGCATAACATGGCAAGGTAGGAAGCATAGAAAACAACACAAGTTTATATGATGCAATACATGGCAAGGTATGATGCATGAAAAATCTATACAGGAAGCACAACAAGTCTATACA
>LR738714.1:618603970-618664705 GCA_902687465.1 Secale cereale
AAGCATAGAAAACAACACAAGTTTATATTATGCAATACATGGCAAGGTATGATGCATGACAAATCTATACAGGAAGCACAACAAGTCTATACAGGAAGCATAACATGGCAAGGTAGGAAGCATAGAAAACAATACAAGTTTATATGATGCAATACATGGCAAGGTATGATGCATGACAAATCTATACAGGAAGCACAACAAGTCTATACTAGAAGCACATCAAGTCTATATAGGAAGCATAACATGGTAATAAAATCTGACAGCAATATTTTGTAGCAACTTGGGAGCAAGAAATAGATAAGCTAAAGCATCCCAAATGAGCAAGTGAAGGCATGAATGGATAGACAACAACATATACAACAAGGGATGATCAATAGCCACCCCAAAACTATCATGGATTTGCCTAGAACAACAAGCGAACATAGCATCCGGATATTACAGATTCCAGACTTAGTGAAATTTCACTAAGTGTTAAAACAGTAACAGCAACATGGCATGTTTGCAAGCATGTTTAAGTCAACATAAGGCATATCATGGAAAGTTAAATGCACCACATCAAAGAACACATCATGGAGATTCTAAAATATCTAGGCATGTGACAAGGGGACAAACACAACAATAGCAACGAGCTCCTCAACTAGGCATCTCGTAACAAGTTTCAGAACATAACAGCCAAATGCACTTTTGCAACATAGATAAACATGGCAATATGAACTCAAACAAGCATGCTATAGCAACCAACATGTAGAGCATCTCACGATGAACATTTTGACATATCATTTGCATCATTTGGATAAACATGCACCAAGTTAGCACATCTCAAACATAGCAACAAAATAACAAGTAGCAGCAGTTTATAACAAGTAGCACTCTTGCAACAGATATTTAAGCATCTAGATGAATTCAAATGAGCATGGAACAATGGAACAAAGTGTAGAGCATATCACCACGATCATTTTGACATATCATTCACTCAATTTGGATCACCACACAAAAAGTTATCACTATGCAAAGTAGCAACATTATAACAGTTAACAGGGACTTAGCAGATTTCATGACTAAGGAAAAAAAAACAACTGAGCGGCGATGAAATAAAATGCGCTCGGGCGAAGGATAGGGCTCTCACCAGATGGGTGATACGTACAAAACGTATCTATAATTTCTGCTTGCTCCATGCTTCTTTTGTGTGATATTGCTATGATATTTATGCACTTCCATACACTTTTGATCATATTTGGACTAACCTATTAACTCAGTGCACCACAGTGCCAGTTCCTGTTTTCTGCTGTTTTTCTATTTCAGGTTTCCCCCATATTAAAAGTGCTCCAAAAATTCCGGGAAAAATACAGGAAAAATCAGCGTACAGGAAGCTTCGAGAAAAACCAAAGTGGGGCCAGAGGGGAGCCAGGGGTGGCCCAGGCGGCCACCCGGCACGGCCCCACCCCTGGCCGCGCCAGGGGGGCGCCTGGGGCCCCCTCTCCGCCTCTGGTTGCCCCCCTTCGCATATATATTCCTCTCGTCCCGAAACCCTCGAGGACGGAACCCTTTTTCGCGATCTCGCCTCTGTTCCGCCGCCGCAACGCTTCCAAGATCGGGAGCATCAGGAGAACTCTTCCCGGCACCCTGACGGAGGGGAGAACCACCACCGGGAGCTTCTCCACCACCATGGACGCTTCTCGGATGAGTCGTGAGTAGTCCACCTTGGACCATGGGTCCATGACCAGTAGCTATGTGATGTTCTCCTCCCCTCTTTGTGGTTTAGACCTCGTGAGCTGCCCTACATGATCGAGGCACATATGTAATCTTTATGTTGTTGCTCTACTGAGTTTGCTGGGATCCGATGGATTATGAGATTATGTTCAGATTGTGTTAGAGTAATATATGTGATTCACCTCTTTTATATATTTGTTCTTAAGTAATTCTTGCATGTTCTCCGTTGCTGTTTATTGCTTTGGCCAAGTAGTAGGTAGTAACTCCAAGAGGGAGTGTTATGCTTGATTGTGGGTTCATGCCCCCTGATGACTAGCTTGAGTGACAGAAACATGAGTCTAGGGGATGTGTTGTTGCCACAAGGGGGAAAACAACGGTGCTTGTACTTGCGGGTGCAAGGATTGTTTACTTTACGCAAAGTTCTTTTAATGCAGTTGTCTGTTGCTTTGAGTTTACACTTTGAGTGGGATTCGCAACTTAATACCAGCGAGGTGTTCTGGACAGATATCTCAAGGTGGATGATTAGTAGTAGATGTAGATGGATTTCGGTCTACTTGCCTTGGCGTACCGCCCATGCTTTTGAGCCTCTACCTTTCATTGCAGCATAGTTAGCATTGGTTTGCGCACATAATCCTGTCAATTGCCCAGCTGTAATTTGTTTACCTCGCTTAGCTGTTTTATCGTATTTTGGGAGAGAGACATCACTAGTGAACATCATGGGACCTCGGTCCATATTACCACCACTGATCACGCCTTCTATTTACTTCCTATTTTTATTCCCTAGTTGCAGTCATAGCTATCATTATTATCTCTTGTGTTTGATCCTTTGTAAACAACAAGGCCGGAGGGATTGACAACCTCTCTGTACTCGTTGGGAGCAAAGTTATCTGTATTTGTGTGCAGGTCCTGTCAACCGCTAAGTTTCTGGCGCCATTGACACCTACTTGTCGACCCTCGGAGTCTCACGGGATTCGATCCTTGGTATATTTGCCAAGGGAAATTTGCTGCTACGCTACATCTCAACCTTCCACTTGGGGTAACCAACGAGGTGCGAGAAGCCATCAAGCAAAGTTTCTGGCGCTGTTGCCGGGGACTCCACTCTTCAAGATAGGGGAGTTGCACGCTATCTTTTATCTTTGCTTTTTAGTCTTGTTAGTTTACCTTTCAGTTTTTGCTTTAGTGTCCTTTACCAAAAATCACAAAAATAGTTATCTTGCTTGCTGCTACTATGGGTTCCACCGAGAACACCAAGTTGTGTGACTTCACTAGTCATAACAATAATGACTTTATCTGCACGCCTATTGCTACACCGGCCACTTCAGCACCTTCTTATGAGATTAAACCTGCTTTACTGAACCTAGTTATGAAAGATCAATTCTCCGGTGCTGGAGATGATGCTGCTTTGCACTTAAATAATTTTGTTGAGCTCTGTGATATGCAAAAGTACAAAGAAGTAGATGGTGATATTGTTAAGCTTAAGCTTTTTCCTTTCTCCTTGAGAGGAGGAGCTAAAATCTGGTTTCAATCCTTGCCTAGGAATAGTATAGATTCTTGGGACAAGTGCAAGGATGCCTTTATTGGGAAGTACTATCCCCCTGCTAAATTATCCAATTAAGGAGTAACATAATGAATTTTAAACAATTGGATAATGAACACGTTGCCCAAGCTTGGGAACACATCAAATCTCTTGTCAAGAACTGCCCTACTCATGGTTTGACTACTTGGATGGTTATCCAAACTTTTTATGCAGGCTTGAACTTTACCTCGCGGAATTTGTTAGATTCGGCCGCGGGAGGAACCTTTATGTCAACTACACTTGGTGCTGCCACGAAGCTTCTCGACGAGATGATGACCAATTATTCCCAATGGCACACCGAACGCGCTCCAACAGGTAGGAAGGTAAACTCTGTCGAGGAGATTTCCTCCCTAAATGAAAAAATTGACTTGGTCATGTCTCTACTTTCCAAGCAATCTTCTATTGATCCTCATGATGTTCCTTTAAATTCTTTGATTGCTCAAGATCAAGTAGATGTGAACTTTATCTCTAGAAACAATTTCAATAACAATGATTATAGGAGTAATTTTGGTAGCAACCCTAGACCGATCCCCTCTAATTCCTATGGGAACAACAATGCTTATCCTAGCACCAAGAACTCCACTTCTGAACTAGAGATTATGCTTAAAGATTTCATCACTACCCAAAAGGCCTTCAATAAGAGTGTAGCAGAAAAACTAGACAAACTAGATAATCTCTCTTCGAAGGTAGACAATTTAGCCCATGAGGTAGAGTTGCTTAAAAAAAGAACTTCTCCTCTTGAGGAGAGGAAGACCACTCCTATGAATGCTATTCAAGTGCAAATTAATGAAAACATTAGGATGATGGCTAAACTTAAAGGGAGATGGGCTAGAGAAAAGGAGGAAGAAGATAGGATTAAGAGACTTCCTACCCACCACACTGTTGCTACTATTCAACTTGTTGAGGATATCCAAACCCTTAGCACCCAATGCACTCCTAGTCCCATTGGACCTATTAATGGTGATGCTATGACCTCAACCGTAAAAGAAGAAACTCCTATAACCATAGAAGCTACCAAACAAGTGAGCCTAAAGGACACCACTACCACTTTACTTGATAGTAGTGACCTTGATTTTGATAATTGCACCCTTTCTGAAGTTATTGGCTTTCTTCACAAGATGTCTAGAGATCCCCACACTAGCACACTTAATCTTTTTTTTGACTATTAGCACACTTAATCTTGCCTTCACGGAGCATATCACTAATGCTCTTATCAAAGCTAGGGAGGAGAAGCTTAGGGTAGAAGCCTCTATACCTAGAAAGCTAGAAGATGGTTTGGATCCTATGATTAAAATTAAGTTGAATAACTTCTCTTGCTATGCTTTATGTGATGTTGGAGCTAGTACCTCCGTTATGCCCAAAAGAATGTATGATATGCTTGTATTGAAACCTTTTGATCCTTGTTCTTTTGGTGTTCGTCTTGTTGATTCTTCCGTACAGAAACCTTTGGGGAAGATCGACGATGTTCTTATCATTGTCAATGACAATTATGTTCTCGTTGATTTTACTATTATGGATATTGAATGTGAACCTTCTTGTCCAATTATTTTGGGACGTCCTTTTCTTCGCACCGTTGGTGCTATCATTGACATGATAGAGGGGAATATAAAATTCCAATTTCCTCTCAAGAAAGGGGTGGAACACTTCCCTAGAAAGAAGATTAAGTTGCCTTTTGAGTCCATTACACGGGCAAGCTATTCTCTTACTCTTGATAAAACTTGATCTTCTCCTTTTTGCATCATGCCTAGCTTAAAGGCATAAAAGAAAGCGCTTTTGGGAGGCAGCCCACAACGAATAAGGTTTTATTTTGCTTTTGTTGTGTCTTGATATTTGTTACTACAGTAGCATCATCATTGTATCTTTTCTTTTCAGCTTTGTGCCAAGTTTAGCCTCTGATTGCAAGAAAGTTCAAAAGTTGTGACGTGCTGTCCAGAAAACAGATTCTGTCCTTGGACAGAAAAATTCGTATAAAATCACCAGATCATCTTTTTGATCTGAATGTTTTTGACAGCATGCTCTATACAATTGTCTTTCGAGCGTCTGTTCTGAGTTTTTTGATTTGAGTTGCAGAAGTGCCCCGAAAAAATTATTTACTACCTGCTGGTCTGTTTTTCACAGATTCTGTCATGTTTTGCCTTTTCTTCGTTTTGCAAACCTTGAGCTTGCTTTTTCTTTGCAAAAACCTTTTGGCAATCTTGAGAAACAGTAGCTCTTCAAGATTATCTTTATTTCCAGTAGGGAAAAATTATTTTATTGTGGGTACTAACCTCGCTAATCAGATTATGATGAGTTATGTATGAAGGGAGTTTTCAAGTGTGCGAGGGAAGATGATAAAAGAAGATTCAGGAGGGTCAAACGCTCAAGCTTGGGGATGCCCCCGTACACCCCCAAGAAATATTCAAGAAGACTCAAGCGTCTAAGCTTGGGGATGCCCCCATGCATCCCCTTCTCCATCAACAATTATCAGTTCGTCTTTCGTTCCACTATATTTTAATCACTTCATGCGTTATGTGCTATGCTGGGAGCGTCTTGCTCTTAGTTTTCTTTTTAGTTTTCTTTAGCTTTGCTTGCTCTTCATAACAAGTTAGAACCCAGCTTTCTTTGTGTGGGAGAGAAACACACTCCACTTCAACCTAGAACACAACATAGGATTTTCATGCTGATCTTTGCTGTGTGTGTTCTTTGTCTTTCCATAGCTGCTGTCATGTTTAGCTCTTAGTTTTCATGCTTTTCTTTTTAAAGAGCTTTTGTTTAGTTGGTTATTGAACTCTCTTGAGTTTTCATGTTTATCTTGTTAAGAGAGTTTGCCTGTTGCACTGAGTTGTGTGTCTTAACTTAAAATAGGTAACTGAGGTTGCTATTTAATTTTAGTAGTAACTTGTAATAGTTTTGAGGTATTGCCATGAGAATTGTCTGAACTTTTGGTGTCAAGAGCTTTAGCCTATTAGTGATAGATGTCGTATTTTGGGCAATCCGTGTTTATTTTCGAAAACCTACAAAATAGTTGAGAACTTTAGCTACTAAATGGATCACTAATCTTTGGAGGAATCGAATATTAGAGTACACTCACGTACCATGGGTCGAGGATGCGCAAGGATAACCAAACCGCCATACACACCTCCTCAGGGTACTTGTCTCTTTGTGAACCTCCTAATTAGATTGAGAGTTACCGATAATAAGTGCATGAGTTCTTCGGACTAATGTGAGTATTCGAGAGTTGACACTTCCACCTAACCATATTTTTCTAGCCTCTTCGGTATCGTGCATTGCCCTTTCTCACCTCGAGAGTTGGCGCATACTTCGGCGGTGCATCCAAATCCTTGGCACAATACACTCTGTCATCATAAGCCTCATAATATCCTTCCTCAAAACAGCCACCATACCTACCTATTAAGGCATTTCCATAGCCTTTCCGAGATACATTGCCATGCAACATCCATCTTCTCATGACTTGATATTCATGTCATACATGCTTTTTGCTTGATCGATGAGCCGCATGCTAGTTGGGCCTTGCCCTAATCATTGCTACATGACGCGCTAGTATCATTGCATATCCTGCTACACTGGCAGAGGCATACATTTGCATACATCATGATAGTTTCATTTTCTTTATGTTGAGTACTTTTGCAAAGTGTGAAAGATCTTCTATACTTCTTGTAATATATAGAGTGTTGCCCCTAAAGTGAGGAAAAGATCCCAAAGAGGACAAATCAAAAGATCCCAAAGAGGACAAAATCAAAAGATCCCAAAGAGGACAAATGAGAGTTAAATAGAAAGAGCCATTGAGGCCACAAAAAAAATAAAAAAAAGAGAAAAAAGAGAAAAAGAAATAAAAAGAGAGAAGGGGGCACACTACTATTCTTTTTGAGAGATCCACACTCATACTCCATCTTATACCTTGTACTCCATAGAGATTATCATTCATGCATATAGCTATGTGGGGACCTTCACACTATAGAACTTGGCTTGTATATTCCAATGATGAGCCTCCTCAAAAGAGCTCTAGGTCTTCTTGAGCAAGCAAGTTGGATGCACCCCCACTAGTTCCATTGGAGAGCTTACCTTAGCTCATATGTGCATCCGTTGCATGGCAATCCCTACTCCTCACATCATATCTATCATTTGGCTTTCTCTCGCCTATGATTGTCCTCATTGATGTGAGGCTTTCACACCCTTTTTGTCTTCCCCCTCCATTATTTTTCTCTCTTTTGCCATCCTAAGTGTCAACTTTCTTGCTTACGATCATCCATTGCATGAGTGCTCAAAATATCGAAAGGGAGTGGATGATTTTGACTTGTACCTGGCTAGTGGTCTGGGGATGAGTCAAGATAAGATTCCAAAGAAGACCAAGTGTGAAACTTTAGTAGATTAAGTTCTCAACAATACAAAAACTATGTTTTACTCTCTCGTATATCCCTATCCCCTTTCTTGCACGCAAACACCATTTGGAGACGTTCGAGTCACGGACAGCGTTAGCTCTTGCACCTTTATGTTCTTATGTTACTTGTTACAACGCTAATATAGACTCTTGCTTGTTATGACTTGAATTGAATTACATGCCTTGATTGCTTTACTTAAAAAGTTCTTATATGGTTGGTAGCATGTCACCACAGAAATTATGCTTGTTATCATTTACCTACTCGAGGACGAGCAGGAATTAAGCTTGGGGATGTTGATACGTCCAAAACGTATCTATAATTTCTGCTTGCTCCATGCTTCTTTTGTGTGATATTGCTATGATATTTATGCACTTCCATACACTTTTGATCATATTTGGACGAACCTATTAACTCAGTGCACCACAGTGCCAGTTCCTGTTTTCTGCTGTCTTTCTATTTCAGGTTTCCCCCATATTAAAAGTGCTCCAAAAATTCCGGGAAAAATACAAGAAAAATCAGCGTACAGGAAGCTTCGAGAAAAACCAAAGTGGGGCCAGAGGGGAGCCAGGGGTGGCCCAGGCGGCCACCGGGCGCGGCCCCACCCCTGGCCGCGCCAGGGGGCGCCTGGGGCCCCCTCTCCGCCTCTGGTTGCCCCCCTTCGCATATATATTCCTCTCATCCCGAAACCCTCGAGGACGGAACCCTTTTTCGCGATCTCGCCTCTATTCTGCCGCCGCAACGCTTCCAAGATCGGGAGCATCAGGAGAACTGTTCCCGGCACCCTGCCGGAGGGGAGAACAACCACCGGGAGCTTCTCCACCACCATGGACGCTTCCCGGATGAGTCGTGAGTAGTCCACCTTGGACCATGGGTCCATGACCAGTAGCTATGTGATGTTCTCCTCCCCTCTTTGTTCTTCATGGTTTAGATCTCGTGAGCTGCCCTACATGATGGAGGCACATATGTAATCTTTATGCTGTTGCTCTGGTGAGTTTGCTGGGATCCGATGGATTATGAGATTATGTTCAGATTGTGTTATAGTAATATATTTGATTCACCTCTTTTATATATTTGTTCTTAAGTAATTCTTGCATGTTCTCCGTTGCTGTTTATTGCTTTGGCCAAGTAGTAGGTAGTAACTCCAAGAGGGAGCGTTATGCTTGATTGTGGGTTCATGCCCCCTGATGACTAGCTTGAGTGACAGAAACATGAGTCTAGGGGATGTGTTGTTGCCACAAGGGGGAAAACAACGGTGCTTGTACTTGCGGGTGCAAGGATTGTTTACTTTACGCAAAGTTCTTTTAATGCAGTTGTCTGTTGCTTTGAGTTTACACTTTGGGTGGTATCCGCAACTTAATACTAGCGAGATGTTCTGGATAGATATCTCAAGGTGGATGATTAGTAGTAGATGCAGATGGATTTCGGTCTAATTGCCTTGGCGTACCGCCCATGCTTTTGAGCCTCTACCTTTCTTTGCAGCATAGTTAGCATTGGTTTGCGCACATAATCCTGTCAATTGCCCAGCTGTAATTTGTTTACCTCGCTTAGCTGTTTTATCGTCTTTTGGGAGAGAGACATCACTAGTGAACATCATGGGACCCCGGTCCATATTACCTCCACTGATCACGCCTTCTATTTACTTCCTGTTTTTATTCCCTGGTTGCAGCCATAGCTATCATTATTATCTCTTGTGTTTGATCATTTGTAAACAACAAGGCCGGAGGGATTGACAACCTCTCTGTACTCGTTGGGAGCAAAGTTATCTGTATCTGTGTGCAGGTCCTGTCAACCGCTAAGTTTCTGGTGCCGTTGACACCTACTTGTCGACCCTCGGAGTCTCACGGGATTCGATCCTTGGTATCTTTGCCAAGGGAAATTTGCTGCTACGCTACATCTCAACCTTCCACTTGGGGTAACCAACGAGGGGCGAGAAACCATCAATGGGCTGAGACCATCAGGAGAAGAGGCCGGCGCGGGGCCTGGAGCTGGGCCTCCCGCGGGCGGAGCCCTGGAGGCCGGCCCAGGAGGCGGGGTGGCCGGCCCATGAAGCGCTGGAACGGGCCAGGAGGTCGACCCGATCGGATCAACGCCCACGACGGGAAGGGGCGCCGGCGGCCATGGTGCATACGGCGGCGGGGAAGGGGCGGGAGAGGTCGGGGCCGGCTGGATCCGAAGGCGGCGGCGGTCGGGTGGAGCTCCCGACGGCGAGGCAAGGTGGGAACGGCGGTGGAGGGTCGCCGGAGGGCGGCGGCGGCAAGCGCCCGGCGGTGGGGACGAAGGCGCGAGGGCGCTCGGCACTGGCCAAGGGCAACAGCGGGAGCGGGCCGGCGCTGGGCCTGCGGGGCCCGCGCGACGGGGGCGGAAGCACTGGCGGTGGCGGTGGAAGCACTGGGCGACGGCGGTGGAAGCACTAGGGTTTTGGACGCAAAATTGGAGGGGGGAGAGAGGGTAGGCTGCCAAAAATGGAATATGGGGGTGTTTATATAGGGAAAAGACTAGGGTTTGGAGTTTGGAGGGGTTTTAGAGCCCTCCGATCGCGATCCGACGGATCCGATCCCGAGGGGAGTTAGGATGGGCCTAGGGGAGGCTGGTGGGCTGTGTAGAAGAGGTTTCGGGCTACGAGGAGAGAAGGGAAAAGAGGCCCACGGGGTTTTCGGAGACCGAAAACGTCCGACGAATTAACCCGGCGACTAGTGCCGCTATATATATCCGTTGGGCTATCAAACAGACTCCGAATGCGATGAAATTTGGCAGGCGGCCTATCTACACTATAATAAGACCACATGCCAAGTTTCAACCCATTCCGAGAACATTTTTCGGCCACTCATAAAATAAATATTCGGAGACACCGCGGGCGTGTGCAAGCGTGTCTGGGCTCAGAACGGACAACAGAAAGGACGAGGGAACTCGGACGGATGCAAGTTTTGAAAACATGCTGATGCAACACACATGATGACATGGCAAGATGCAACACGCTAGCAGATGACATGGCACTGACAATGAATAACTGGCTGACACCTGGTGCACCGGTCTCGGGGTGTCACAACACTCCCCTACTAACAAGAGATCTCATCCCGGGATCTTAGGAATGAGACGGGAAGGAAAAAGGAAGAACAAAGTTCTTCGAGCACAAGAGTGAAAGCAAAGAACCTTGAGAGGTTTAGCCACTTGAAAAGAAGAATGCAACGAAGAAGAACGAAGTTGCAAGGATTTCGTTAAACAAGAGGAACGAAGAATATGACGAGAACCAAGATTTTAAATGACAAGGGAGACATTGAAACCACTCCGGTTAAAGAGATAGAAAAGAATTTGGACGAAGGAATTCGGGCAGCACTCCGTCTGATGCTGAAAGAAATAGCACACCGGTTGAACAAGAATGGAATAGGGCAAGAACTTGAGAAGATGGAACGATACATGACGAAAGTAACAACACAAAACCTCCGGAAGAATTGAAATGATGGAATTAGAAGAACGAAGAAGAAGTTGACAACTTCCATCATGAATGAATTGAAAGTGAATCATCAAGAGAAAGGCTTGAACGGAGTTATTGAGAAAATCAACAACAAAAGAATAAGCTTGTTGTGGACTTATTTAATCCTCTCAAAAGTTGAGGTGAATTATGCCGCAACCAAAAGATTGAATAGCCGAGAATGAAGAAATGCAAAACTCCCTTTCAAAAAAATGCGGAGAATTATTTGCACAACTCGAGGGGCAAGAAGAAGAATGCTTGAGCTGCTCCATCAGAATTAGCTGAATATTTGAAGAATGAATTAAATGATGAAGAACCACCACGAAGAACTCCGGTAATGAAAGGGTTATGATTTAGAAGTGAAGGATTCAAGAATAAGAATAAAGCGTTGCGATGATTAGAAGGGGTTCCAACGAGATATCCGAGAAAAACTTGAACTCCGGAAAGAAAAGATTAAGCACTTGGAACAAGAATTTATTCATCAAGAATAAACTCCGAAGAAAGGAATAAATCAACTTGATGAAAATAATAAGAATTATGTTATGCTTATCCTTCACCAATTAAATTGATGAGAAGCAATGGATTTGCATACTACTTATTCCCGTTGAAATGATTAAAGAGGGATATATCGCGAACTTGCGAAAAAACTTCATGAACCACCGGTAGGATTGGGATAAAATGAATGGATTGATATGAAAACACCGGAAAAGAACTGTTGAGCGAACCACCGTAAAGAATTGAAGCTGAGTGAATAAAAAGAACGAACCACCGGGAAGAATTAAAATCGAGTGAAGAACGAGAATGACCACCGTAAGGAATGAAATTGAACGACGCAAGAGGACAAGGCACCGTAAGAAAATGAATCGAGTGAATACAAGAGAATGAATCTCTAGGAAGAATAAAGCACTTGGGGAAAAATAGAATGACGAGAATGAAGAGATTGTGAATGATTAAAGAATGCTTGAACAAGCACCGGAAGAAAGTGAGACGAACGAAGAGGCATCACTGAAGAATATTTGGAGGACGAAGTTGAAAACTGAGAACGAAGAAATCTTCTGAAATGATGGCCTTCGGAGGAACACAATGAAAAAGAATTCAAGAATAACTCCGGATGAATGAAAAGAAGAAGGTTTGAACCACACATGAAAAGAATTAAAAAGCGATCTTGGAGAAGGCACGTGACTGATGGAATCCATACTTACGTCACATTTGAAAAGAATATAGGAACACTCCGGGAAAATAAGACGAGTCAGGTAGGATCCTGGGAAAAGACCTGTGGGTTATGAGCCCACCGAGGGGAAAACTCCGTTGAAATGGATTAAAACGAAGATAATGCACCGGAACAATTGAAAGACTCAAAGGAGGTGACAACCTCGAATTAATTGGAACGCAGACATTTCTCTTGAGAATGTCTTCGGAACACCGGAACAATTAGATGGCGAGAGGTAAACGAGCAAAGTGAAGCAATTGAGCCGAATAAAAAGAATATGAACAACACCGAATACTTGAATTGAATCCACCGGAAAGAAGAAGAGGTGACGAATATCGAATCGAGAGGAGAACTCATCGGAGAAGAAAAGAGATGAAGGATGACGAACTAAACGAGAATTCACTAGTTGAAATAACTGAGGAAAGAATGCAAAGGATTCACACGAGTAGGAAGGATACTCGATTAATGACTCCGGCTCCGAGAAGCAAAAGGGTGGGCGGGTTGGAAAAAGAAAGACACCATCAGATGGGGAAACACCGTCGGTTGAAAAGAACTGAGGTTGAACTTGCAAAGAAGAAGAGGGTTGAATCCACTTGACGAGAGATGCACCAGATGAAAGAACTAACAACGCAACGAACGAAAACTAACCACGTGATCCAAAAAAAATTTGAAGGGGAAGAGGAGTAATTCAAAACACCTACGTCAAGATTCCTCACCAGAGCGACGTAGGGACTGAGGAGTAAAAAGAATTCCTACTCTCCGATATAACTAGACTCCGAAAAAGTTTTCTGCTAGACTCAACAACGGCCAAGCTACGATTAATCAAGGGGGCTCCTATGGTCGGTCGAGGCTCTGATACCAACTTGTCAGGCCCAAGATGCGATTCTATCCCGATCACGTGACACTTACGTGATTGGGGCACAACCGCATTTCAGGCGCTTAGCAAGATGGATATCATTATATCGTACCATTACATACATACATACATGGATATCAGTCACATGTATTGTTGTATCCCCCATGTATGTATGTAATGGTACGATGTAATGATATCCATCTTGCTAAGCGCCCGAAATGCGGTTGTGCCCCAATCACGTAAGTGTGTCACGTGATCGGGATAGAATCCCATCCTGGGCCTGACAAGTTGGTATCAGAGCCGACCCTCGCGTTTACACGGATGTTTGCGAACAGTTTGCAGTCATGTTGTGCATGGAGTTTGTGACCCGTCGTGGCACACGGCATGGCACATGTGCTGTCCTAGAAGCACAGACGGTTGTGCCAAGAGGGAACGTTCCTTTGGCCCGACGAGGACGTCGGTTCCTCTGAGTGGGGGTGTATGTGATAGACTGGCTTATTAGGGATGATAGACTACTCATATCAATAAGGAATTCCTTCTTTTCCGGGAGCCCATCGGATAGAACTCCAAAGTTAAGCGTGCTCAGCTTGGAGTAGTTTCAGGATGGGCGACCGACCGGGAAGTTGGTCCCGGGTGCGCACGAGTGAGGACAAAGTGCGCAGAAAAGACTAGTATTGATATGTGGGGCCAGTCTAGATCCCGCGAGGGTAACGACCACCGGCAGGTGTGTCCGGGGCGTTACACAACCATCGGCCGATTCAGTTGGAACCGGCTGGAATTTGAACTGCGGGTCCTCCATAGCTTGCCTGTTATTTTTGCTAAAAATCATTTTTAGCTTCACAGGTAGGCATTTCATCATAGAATCACCAACAGATATGCATGATCAAACCCCTAGGCACGGACAGCCGACGCTACAAGTCAGACCGGTTTTTGAAAACACAGTAAAAAAATCAAAAAAATTAAAAAAAAATGGGAGACCTCTGCGTCACATCATCAAATGTGGCCTACCAACTAGTAAAAATATTAAACTTGGAATACCGATGTTTTCTTGAAAAAGTGTTGTCAAAAACGACCTACCATGAACGAAGATTCATGGCTTTTAAGCCAAAGGAGCAATGATATGGCCTCATTCTTTGAATAGTTTGTGATAATGTGCCCAAATTTGGCACATGACTCCATCTTTTGATGGCAAACAATGTTGCCAAAGAGAGGTGCCAACTTGTTTCACAAAGAAAAACCATTTTTCATTTTTTGAATGCCAAAAACACGTGTATTTCGTGAAGCGTCTACAAAGAGGGACATTCCAAACGGTGCCATTCCATGTCTATCTCAAAGTAGACCCTATTCTACGGACGGTCGCAAAAAATCATGCATTTCCGACCCTCGTTGCTACTCCCGGCCATTCAGATAACCATCGGCCGATTCAGATGGAACCGACTGGAATTTGAACTGCGAGTCCTCCATAGCTTGCATGTTGTTTTTGCTAAAAATCATTTTTAGCTTCACAGGTAGGCATTTCATCATAGAATCACCAACAGATATGCATGATCAAACCCCTAGCCACGGACGGCCGACGCGACAAGTTAGATCAGTTTTTGAAAACATCGTAAAAAAAATGGGAGACCTCCGCGTCACATCATCAAATGTGGCCTACCAACTAGTAAAAATATTAAACCTGGAATACCGATGTTTTCTTGAAAAAGTGTTCTAAAAAACGACCTACCATGAACGAAGATTCATGGCTTCCAAGCCAAACGAGCAATGATATGGCCTCATTCGTTGAATAGTTTGTGATAATATGCCCAAATTTGGCACATGCCTCCATCTTGTGATGGCAAACAAAGTTGCCAAAGAGAGGTTCCATCTTGTTTCACAAAAAAAACCATTTTTTTATTTTTTGAATGCCAAAAACACGTGTTTTTCGTGAAGCGGCTACAAAGAGGGACATTCCAAATGGTGCCATTCCATGTCTATCTCAAAGTAGACCCTATTCTATGGACGGTCGCCAAAAATCATGCATTTCGGACCCTCGTATCTACTCCCGGCCATTCAAACAACCATCGGCCGATTCAGCTAGAACCGGCTGGAATTTGAACTGCGGGTCCTCCATAGCTTGCATGTTATTTTTTCTAAAAATCATTTTTAGCTTCACAGGTAGGCATTTCATCATAGAATCACCAAAAGGTATGCATGATCAAACCCCTAGCCACGGATGGCCGAAGTGACAAGTTAGACCGGTTTTTGAAAACACCGTAAAAAAATCAAAAAATAAAATAAAAAAAATGGGAGACCTCCGTGTCACATCATCAAATGTGGCCGACCAACTAGTAAAGATATTAAACTTGGAATACCGATGTTTTCTTGAGCTATTCGGCATGATTGTAACCATTATTTGTACAAAGTTTACAAAAAAACCAAACATTTTGTGCCACAAAACCCAAAAGAATTTCCCTCCCACCCCAAAATTTTCCCTCCACTCTCCCAAAATTTCCCTCCTACTAACAGGCGGGACCTACCACCCCCTCTCCCACTAACCTGTGGGATCCCCTCCCGCACCCAAAATTTCCTCATTCCCACGACCGCGCCGCCTCACCGCCCCTCCCCTGCTCCTCGCTGCACCGCCACTCTGCTTCGCCCCATTCCTCCCCTGCTCCTGGCCGCACCACCACTCCTCCCCACTCCCCGTCAACGGCACCATCGACGACATCGCCCGCCTCGTAACCCTAGGCCATGACGACGGCGGCCACATCGACGACGGCGGCCACATCGACGACGACCACTGCTGCGTCATCGACGAGGACGGCCACATCGACGACGACCACCGCTACATCATCGACGACGGCGGTCACATCGACAACGACCACCGCTGCGTCATCGACGATGGCGGCCACATCGACGACGACCATCGCTGCGTCATCGATGACGGCAGCCACATCTACCGCTGCATCATCTACTAGGTACTTCTCCCCTTGCTCCATCTCCTCTCGATCTACTAGGGTTAGGGTAGATCCCCGTCATGGGTTCTTCTAGGGTTCGGTAGATCCATGGTTCATCTGGTACATGTTGCTCTCTGGTTCTTCTAGGGTTAGGGTTCTTGTTGCACGCCATGGGTTAGGGTTCATGTTGTATATATGTAGCATGGCTAAACTATTGATGGGGTTAGGGTTCTTGTTGCACGCCGTGGGTTACGGTTCATGTTGTTGTTGCTCATGTTGTAGATGGAGTAGAAGTTGTTGTGACAGCTCATGTTGTTATTGCCTACTCAAATCTATTAATGCCTTGTTATTTTTCTACAAGAAGTTGTTGTGGCTACTCATGTTGTAGATAGAGTAGTAGCAAATTGGGCTGAATTGGCTAACATCAGTTGCTCCAAATACTTTCCTTTATTGATACAAGTGCATCATTTTACTTTATCCCTGTTGTATCTGATTGTTCTTTATTATTTTTTGCAAGCACCACCTGAAGATCATCCATGGCAAGGATGACAAGGTCAAATAATCGGCCAACCGTTGGTATGCAGCTTGCTCCTTGTGGTTATATTGTTAGTTTTATAAAATATGTATCTTAATATGATAAGTGAAATGTATTGCTGCAAATTGAATAATCTGTCTTAATTGTGCAACGAGGATTAAATGTTTGCTGTCTTAATTGTGAATAATTTGAATAAGTTGTCTTAATTGTGAATAAGTTGTCTTAAATGTATGATGTTAGTCTTCCGTACCCGAATAACTAGGATTAAATGATAATAAAATCTTATAATATATGTTTGGTTGTCTGTCCATGCATTCCAACCATTCACCTAATAATTATGTTTCCTTTATCATGCAAAGAGGATCCTATCACCGAGTACGAGAAGGTTAGGGCTAGAAATATCATGAGGAACAATCGGATGTTCCAGTCTATTGGCATCAGTGCAATAGCGTCGATAATTAGGAAATCGAATGAGGTACAAGAGGGTAGGACTGAAGAGGTTCAAGAAGGTATTAGAGTTATCAATGATGACCCATAGTACAATCCTAAAGAGGATGAAGTTATTGATGGGGAGGAAGTGGATGATGTTGTAGTGGAGAAGACTGTTAAGGTGGAAACTCTGTCTTGCTTGGAGGGTTGGGGTTCTTGTATGCTCTGTGTTTCCTTGTGCTCACATATTTGTCTTGTGATCTAATGCTTTTTTCCATGCTATTTATACGAGGCACTGAAGTCTCTGAAGAAGAGGCCTGATGTTAAGAAGACAATCAACAAGAAGAGGAAGAGCTTAGAAACATATGCTGCAATGCCTCTAGGAAGGGTGTTGGCCCCAGCTCTAGGACAAGCAAAGAGGATCCTGGAACCTAATGAACCATGCCCTACTAGAGTCACGAGGCAGAAAGCAAATATGACGGCTGCGATGGACCATCAGGAAAGTCCACTGCACATGGACACTGAGAGCTCGGTGCAAATGGGTAATGTGTTTCCGCCCATGGAGATGAGACCACTGTCTGCATGGATGAGAGAGGCACCATCTGCCTAGATGAAGGAGGAGCTATCTGCATGGATGAAGCAGGCACAGTCCACACAGACCTCAGCCCTGTTGCACCTTCTATTGACATGAATGCTGTCATCAGTGAAGAAGAACAACAACTTGTGCTTAAATCAGGCAAGTTCACCTTTGCAATGCTCTCTTTTACTAGTGCATTTTCCAAATTGGAGTGATCATGTATGGTTACCTGTTTAGCAGAACCATTCCTGCATTTGTCGATTTCTCTTCAAATTTATGAGTTCAATTTCATTTTTAGACGCACTGACTACCAAGCTTAGACAGAGAAAGGGCAAAGGGCTAGAGAGAATCACCAAGTCGCTTGGTAGCAAGGTGCCTATCCAAATTGCCGAAGGGATGAAGCGTTAAGAGAAGCCCCTGCACGCAGCAAAGCTTGCTTCTGAATGTGGACTCGTTGCAACAAGCCATCTGCTGGTTCTTCCTCACTTCAAGGAATACAAGAAAAATGCTAGTCTATTGGAGAACTACATTGGGAAAGTTGTTGTAAGCTACTTGTTTCGTAGTTAATGTGTTATCTATTTTCTGTTACACCTATGCATGATCACTAATATTTTTCCTACATTGTTTACTGTCTTGGTAGGAAAATTTTGAGATGAACATGGACTCGGAGACCATCAAGACTGCGTGCAAAGATATTCTGTAGAAAAATTCGAAGAACAGACGCTATCAGATCAAGAAGAAGTATTTTAATACCGTAGCAGCAAACAAAGTCAACATCAAGTCTCCGGTGCCGGATCTGATGGACGGTGAATGGCAAGCTTTGGTGGAGATGTGGTCTACCCCAAGACGCAAGGTTTGTCTCTGCTTTGTTTGCTGCTTTATGTTTTGCACATGATACGCTAGTGCTAGATTATGGCTGACAGTATGCTTTTTTGTAGGAAACATGTCTATCGAACAAGATGAATCGAGAAAAAGTTGTGTACAATCAGAGAACTGGTTCCAGGCTCTAGACAACACACATTTTTTCCACTGTGAGAATATTTCTCTAAAGACCTTACCGTTTGATCTCGTTGAATAACATTTCTGATTCTTGCTGAATAACATTTTGATTTTTGTTGAAAAAACATTTCGGAAGGAAGAGCGTAAGGGTGAGGAGCTATCTGCAATTGACTTGTTCAAGGCTACCCACAACAGCAAGAAGCACGGGTTATCGGAGCCAGTCAAGACTGCAATAGTAAGTCACTCCATGCTTTGTCCAGCCAGTTCAAACTATGGTCTAGAAACCTCAGCCCTGTTTCATTCACAACCAGCTTTGATGCTATTTGATGCTTGAATGCTGTTTGATTCAGAGCCAGTCAAGAACACACAATATGTTCCATGCTTTGATGTTGTTTGCTAGAGCCTAAGATAGTTCAACAAAGATATCAGAACTTGTTGTAGTTATTTGTTGCATTTTTATGATATGATGAAATTTTATCTGAATGTTAGATTGATGATCGGTTCACTCGGGAAGACATCTTATATAGAACCACCATTCTAGGCTTAATGAAGCGATCATATTTTCCAATTGCATGTCTCCAGATCACATAAGTGTGTACACTTGATATAATGAATCTGTTATTGGTAATATCTACGTGCAGATTCAAATAATGCTTTAAAGTTACTAGTCATCATCTTCTTCTGTTTGAGTTTGAGTAAAATATTTATGTATAGATTTCGTGTGCTGGTTTGGTTATTTCGTGTGCTGGTTTGGTTTCTCTTGCTTGGTTTGGTTTGCAGAATGTGAAATAGATCTGCCACTAATGTCTATCATTTTCCTCCATATGCTAGCTTGAGATGGAAAAAATGAAGGACGCGCCGGTACCAAAAGGTGAAGAGCCAAAGTCTGCTGCTGAAATTGTTGACGAAGTGCTCAAGACCGAAGTCAAGCAAAGCACATTCCTCAGGAGTGTTGGGCTCCAGTCATCTAGGAACAACTCCGGCAAACCAACTACTGCTATGGCTGCTCATGTGCATGATCTTAAGCAGAAGTTGGAGAGGTCGGAGCTTCAAGCTGAAGTGATGCAAGAAGAATTGGCGGCAATCAAGATGAAGGCGGAAGAAGTTGAAGCTGCACGCGAGAAGGAATTTGAGCTGCTGCGCAGGAAGTCTCAAGAGCGGGATGAGAAGTTAGCCCACTTGATGGATCTTTTTGGAGCTAAGGCAGTTTGATGGTCTTTGAACTTGCTGTGCAGTTTGTCTTTGAACTTTCTGTGAAGTTATATCGTAGTAGGTCGTGAACTTATGCACTTTGTTGCATTTTGCACTTGGTAGTGTTTTGCACCTGGCTGTGAAGTTATGTGGATCTTGTGTAGATCTTCTGTGGATCTTGTGAACCTGTTTATAGTTGTGTGGATCTTGTGAACCTGTTTATAGTTATGTGGATATTGTGAACCTGGGCTTGTGGATCATTTTCTGAAGTCATACAAAATATGAACCTGTGCTCTAATAAGGCTGAGGGCCAAACAAGAATTAGACTAAAAAGGCTTGGGCCTAAAAAAAGAGTTGACTGTATTTTTTTTGTAAAAGGCTGCCTTGCATAAAATAAAAAGGCCAAGGCCCAAATTAGAACTTGACTAAAAAGGTTGTGGCCCAAAACAATAGTGGACTATAAAAGATGATCAGAAAAAGGCTCCATTCCAGAAAATAAAAGGCCAAGTTATTGGGCCAGGCCCATGCAGATACGAAAAATAAAGAGAGAAAAAAACATTAAATGGGCTGAATTATTGGGCTTAGCGCAAGTAGACAGACGAAATGGACCGGGTTCATTCTATTTTACGACCTTCTCATTTGGTCATAATTCTGCCATGTCAGCTTGCCACGGTGGATCTGACGTGGTGTGGGTGGACTGCTAATGACCAAAATAATTGGTCGTTAAATCTATGACCTTTTTTTGGTGATAAACATCTACGACCATTCCAGAAGAAAGGTCGTTAATTTCAGTTCACGAAAGTCAGCTTTTGACCATGTATTTATGGTCACAAAAAGGTCACAAATGGAAAATAATGACCATTCAGTGACCAATAGTCAAGGTCATAAGATAGCATATTTCTTGTTGTGTGGGACCGATTTCATTAGGGTTAGGGCATAACGTAATCTCGGTTAGACCGATTACACAAACTCGGTAGGACCGATTTTGGTAATAAACTAACCAGAGAGTTGGTCAGGCAAACTCAGTGGGACTGATTCGCTCATTTCGGTGAGACCGAAATGTTACGAATGGGAAACAGAAAGTTTGCATTGCGAACTCGGTGGGACCGATCGCTCATCTCAGTTAGACCGAAACGTTACGAAGGGAAACAGAGAGTTTGCAATCCCATCTCAGTGAGACTGAGATCCTTTTCCGTGAGACCGAAATGATTAGGGTTTGTGGCAATGGCTATGTCAAATGAACTCAGTGACGCTGGATAGAACTTTTCGGTGGGGCCGAGTTTGACTTTTGGTTTGGGACATATGTGGATGTGAGAAAGTGGTTGAGGGTTTTGGAGCATATCACTAAGCACTTTGAGCAAGAAACCCATTAAGCAACACATCATCCCCTTTTAATAGTATTGGCTTTCCTATATACTCAATGTGATCTTGGATCACTAAAATATAAAATCTAGAGTCTTGAGCTTGAGCCAATATGTGTCCTTAGCATTTTGAGAGGTCCACATTCCTAGTCCACGCCATGCCAATCATTGAACTTTCTGAAATCATCATCCTGAAATAGCATTACTTCAATGAGCTATATGTAGATGATATGCACGAGTAGAACTCAAAGAGTTGTGGGAGATAATAGTCATACTGCTTACCACCAACGTCTTACTTTGATTCAGCGGTATTGTTGGATGAAGCGGCCCGGACCGACATTACATGACTGCGTTCATGAGACTGGTTCTACCGACGTGCTTTGCACACAGGTGGCTGGCGGGTGTTAGTTTCTCCAACTTTAGTTGAATTGAGTGTGACTACGGCCGATCCTTGATGAAGGTTAAAACAACACACTTATCGAAAAATCATTGTGTTTTTGATGCGTAGGTAAGGATGGTTCTTGCTAGAAGCCCGTAGCAGCCACGTAAAACTTGCAACAACAAAGTAGAGAATGTCTAACTTGTTTTTGCGGGGCATGTTGTGATGTGATATTGTCAAGACGTGATGAGTTATACGTTATCGCATGAGATGATCATCTTTTGTAAATTATCGGCAACCGGCAGGAGCCTTATGATTCTCTCTTCAGTGTATGAATTTCGAAATCCATGTAATTGCTTTACTTTATCACAATGAGTTAGTGATAGTAGTAGTAGTAATAGTTGGTGAGACGACCACGACGCTACGATGGAGATCAAAGTGTCAAGCTGGTGACGATGGAGATCATGACGATGCTTTGAAGATGGAGATCAAAAGCACAAGATAATGATGGCCATATGATGTCACATATTTTGATTGCATGTGATGTTTATCTTTTTTCTTAGAATGATAGTAGCATTATAAGATGATCCCTTACTAAAATTTCAAGGTACAAGTGTTCTCCCTAAGTATGCGCCGTTGCGACAGTTCATCATGCCGAGACACCACGTGATGATCAGGTGTGATAAGCTCTACATTCAAATACAACGGGTGTAAGATAGTTTTGCACATGCAGAATACTCGGGTTAAACTTGATGAACCTAGCATGTACAGACATGGGCTCAGAACATTGGAGACCGAAAGGTCGAGCGTGAATCATATAGTAGATATGATCAACATAAGATGTTCGTTGAAAACTACTCCATCTCACTTGATGATCGGACATGGTTTAGTTGATATGGATCACCTGATCATTTAGATAACTCGAGGGATGTCTATCTAAGTGGGAGTTCTTTCGTAATATGATTAATTGTAATTTATCATGAACTTTGTCCTGATAGTATTTAAAAATTAAGTTGTAGATCAATAGCTCACGTTATAGCTCTCCTATGTTTTTAATATGTTTCTAGAGAAAACTAAGTTGAAAGATGTTAGTAGCAATGATGCGGACTAGGTCTGTGATCTGAGGATTATCCTCATTGCTGCACAGAATAAGTATTTCCTTGAAGCACCACTAGGTGACAAGCCCCCTCCCACTAATGTAGACGCTTTGAACGTCTGGCAGACGCGGTCTGTTGACTACTCAGTAGTTCAGTGTGCCATGCTTTACGGCTTAGAATCGGGACTTCAAAGACGTTTTGCACATCATGGATCATATGACATGTTCCAAGAGTTGAAGTTAATATTTCAAACAAATGCCCGAGTTGAGAGATATGAAGTCTCCAACAAGTTCTATAGCTGCAAGATGGAGGAGAACAGTTCTGTCAGCGAACACATACTCAGAATGTCTGGGTACCACAACCACATGACTCAACTTGGAGTCACAGTTGATGATGATAGTTTTATTGACAGAGTTCTTCAATCACTGCCACCAAGCTATAAATGCTTCGTGATGAACTATAATATGCACGGGATGCAGAAGACAATTCCGAACTCTTCGCAATGCTCAAAGTTGCAGAGGTAGAAATAAAAAAGGAGCATCAAGTGTTGATGTTTAACAAGACCACTAGTTTCAATAAAATGGGCAAGGGAAAGAAGGGGAACTTTAAGAAGAATAGAAAGCCAGTTGCTACTCCCGGGAAGAAACCCAAGTCTGGAGCCTAGCTTGAAACTGAGTGCTTCTACCTCAAAGGGACTGGTCAGTCGAAGCGGAACTTCCCCAAGTATTTGGCGGATAAGAAGGATGGCAAAGTGAACAAAGGTATATTTGATATAGACGTTATTGATGTGTACCTTACTAATGCTTGTAGTACCGCATGGGTATTTGATACTGGTTCGGTTGCTCATATTTGTAACTCGAAACAGGGGCTACGAATTAAACGAAGATTGGCTAAGGACGAGGTGATGATGCGCGTGGGTAATGGTTCCAAAGTCGATGTGATCGCCGTCGGCACACTACCTCTACATCTACCTTCGGGATTAGTTGTAGACCTTAATAATTGTTATTTGGTGCCAGCGTTGAGCATGAACATTATATCTGGATCTTGTTTGTTGCGAGACGGTTATTCATTTAAATCAGAGAATATTGGTTGTTCTATTTATATGAGTAATATCTTTTATGGTCATGCACCATCGATGAGTGGTCTATTTTTGTTGAATCTCGATCGTAGTGATACACATATTCATAATATTGAAGCCAAAAGATGCAAAGTTTATAATGATGGTGCAACTTATTTGTGGCACTGCCGTTTAGGTCATATTGGTGTCATTAGGTCACTTGATTATGAATCACTTGGTGCTTGCGAACCATGCCTCATGGGCAAGATGACTACGACTCCGTTCTCCGGAACAATGGAGCGAGCAACTGACTTATTGGAAATCATACATACTGATGTATGCAGTCAATTGAGTGTTGAGGCTCGCAGCGGGTATCGTTATTTTTTGACCTTCACAGATGATTTGAGCAGATATGGGTATATCTACTTGATGAAACACAAGTATGAAACATTTGAAAAGTTCAAAGAATTTCAAAGTGAAGTAGAGAATCATCGTAACAAGAAAATAAAGTTTCTACGATCTGATCGCGCAGGCGAATATTTGAGTTATGAGCTTGGTATTCATTTGAAACAATGTGGAATAGTTTGACAACTCACGCCACCTGGAACACCACAGCGTAATGGTGTGTCAGAACGTCATAACCGTACTTTATTAGATATGATGCAATCTATGATGTCTCTTACCGATTTACCACTATCGTTTTGGGGTTATGCTTTAGAGACAGCTGCATTCACGTTAAATAGGGCACCATCTAAATCCGTTGAGATGAGACCTTATGAACTTTGGTTTGGCAAGAAACCCAAGTTGTCGTTTCTTAAAGTTTGGGGCTGCGAACTTATGTGAAAAATCTTCAACCTGATAAGCTCGAACCAAAGTTGGAGAAATGTGTCTTCATAGGATACCGAAAGGAAACTGTTGGGTACAACTTCTATCACAGATCTGAAGGCAAGATATTCGTTGCTAAGAATGGAACGTTTCTAGAGAAGGAGTTTCTCTCGAAAGAAGTGAGTGGGAGGAAAGTAGAACTTGATCAGGTAATTGTACCTTCTCCCGAATTGGAAAGTAGTTCATCACATAAATCAGTTCAAGTGATTCCTACACCAATTAATGAGGAGGCTAATGATGATGATCATGAAACTTCATATCAAGTTACTACTGAACCTCGTAGGTCAACCAGAGTATGTTCTACACCAGAGTGGTACGGTAACCCTGTTCTGGAAGTCATGTTACTAGACCATGACGAACCTACGAACTATGAGGAAGCGATGGTGAGCCAAAATGCCGCAAAATGACTTGAGGCCATGAAATCTGAGATAGGATCAATGTATGAGAACAAAGTGTGGACTTTGGGTGACTTACCTAATGATCGGCAAGCCATTGAAAATAAATTGATCTTTAAGAAGAAGACTGACGCCGATGGTAAGGTTACTGTCTATGCTCGACTTGTTGCGAAAGGTTTTCGACAAGTTCAAGGAGTTGACTATGATGAGACTTTCTCACCCATAGCAATGCTTAAGTTTGTCC
This sequence comes from Secale cereale, assembly GCA_902687465.1. NCBI lineage: Eukaryota > Viridiplantae > Streptophyta > Magnoliopsida > Poales > Poaceae > Secale > Secale cereale. Next base: position 618,629,256 of record LR738714.1, read on the forward strand.
GAATCATGTTAGCAATTGCCGCATTTTATGATTATTAAATCTGGAAAATGGATGTCAAAACTGCTTTCCTTAATGGATATCTCAAAGAAGAGTTGTATATGATGCAACCAAAAAATTTTGTCGATCCTAAAGGTGCTAACGAAGTGGGCAAGCTCCAGCGATCCATCTATGGACTGGTGCAAGCATCTCACAGTTGGAATATACGCTTTGATAAGGTGATCAAAGCATATGGTTTTATACAGACTTTTGGAGAAGCCTGTATTTACAAGAAAGTGAGTGGGAGCACTACAACATTTCTGATAAGTATATGTGAATGACATATTGTTGATCCGAAATAATGTAAAATTTTCTGGAAAGCATAAAGGATTGTTTAAAAGGAGTTTTTCAATAAAAGACCTCGGTGAAGCTGCTTACATAATGGGCACCAATATCTATAGAGATACAGCATGACGTTTGATAAGACTTTCGATTAGTACATACCTTGATAAGATTTTGAAGTAGTTCAAAATGAATGAGTCAAAGAAGGAGTTCTTGCCTGATTTGTAAGGTGTAAAGTTGAGCAAGACTCAAACCCCGACCACGACAGAAATATATAGAGAGAATGAAAGTCATTCCTTATTCCTCAGCCATAGGTTCTTTAAAGTATGTCATGTTGTGTACCAAACCTGTTATGTACCTTGCCATGAGTTTGACAAGGAGGTACCATAGTGATCTAGGAGTAGATCACTTGACAGCGGTCAAAATTATCCTTAGTAACTAGAAGACTAAGGAAATGTTTCTCGATTATGGAGGTGATAAAGAGTTCGTCGTAAAGGGTGACGCCGATGCAAGCTTTGACACTAATCCAGATGACTCTAAGTATCAATATGGATGCATATTGAAAGTGGGAGCAATTAGGTAGAGTAGCTCCATGTAGAGCATTGTAGACATAGAAATTTGCGAAATACATATGGATCAGAATGTGACAGACCCGTTGACTAAACTTCTCTCACAAAGAAAAACATGATCACTCCTTAGTACTCTTTGGGTGTTAATCACATGGCGATGTAAACTAGATTATGGACTCTAGTAAACCCTTTGGATGTTGGTCAGATGGTGATGTGAACTATGGGTGTTAATCACATGACAATGTGAACTATCAGTGTTAAATCACATGGCGATGTGAACTAGATTATTGACTCTAGTGCAAGTGGGAGACTGAAGGAAATATGCCCTAGAGGCAATAATAAAGTTGTTATTTATATTTCCTTATATCATGATAAATGTTTATTATTCATGCTATAATTGTATTAACCGGAAACTTGGAACATGTGTGAATGCATAGACAAAATAGTGTCCCTAGTATGCCTCTACTTGACTTGCTCGTTGATCAAAGATGGTTATGTTTCCTGACCATAGACATGTGTTGTCATTTGATGAACATGATCACATCATTAGAGAATGATGTGATGGACAAGATCCATCTGTTATCTTAGCATAATGATCGTTTAGTTTTATTGTTATTGTTTTTTTTCATAACTTATACATGTTCCTCTGACTATGAGATTATGCAACTCCCGAATACCAGAGGTACACCTTGTGTGCTATAAAATGTCACAACGTAATTGGGTGATTATAAGGATGCTCTATAGGTGTCTCCAAAGGTGTTTGTGGTGTTGGCATAGATCGAAAATAGTATTTGTCACTCTGAGTGTCGGAGAGGTATCTCTGGGCCCTCTCGGTAATACTCATCATAATTATCCTTGCAAGCAAATGACTAATGAGTTAGTCACAAGATGATGTTGTTGGGGAACGTAGTATTTCAAAAAATTCCTACGATCACCGAAGATCGATCTACTAGATGCATAGAACCGAGAGGGGAGAGTGTGTCTACGTACCCTCGTAGACCAATACGGAAGAGTCTAGTGACGCGGTTGATGTAGTCGAACGTCTTTGCGATCCAACCGATCCAAGCACCGAACGTACGGCACCTCTGCATTCAGCACACGTTCAACTCGATGACGTACCCCGAGCTCCTGATCCAGTTGAGCTTCACGGGAGAGTTTCGTCAGCACGACGGCGTGGTGACGGAGTCGATGAAGCTACCGGCACAGGGATTCACCTAAGCACTTTAACGATATGACTGAGGTGTGTTTCTGTAGAGGGGGGCACCGCACCTGGCTAAAACAATGTTACTTGTGTGTCCTTGGGTGCCCCCTCTGCCCCCATATATAAAGGAGCAAGGGGGAGGGCCGGCCGGCCATGTATGGCGCGCCAGGAGTAGGATTCCTACTCCTAGTAGGAATTGGAATCCCCTTTCCAATTCCTACTAGGAGTAGGAAAGGAAGAAGAAGGGGGAGAAGGATGGAGAGGGGCGCCTCCCCCCCACTCCTAGTCCAACTAGGATTCTCTAGTGGGGGTTCGGCCAGCCCTAGTGGGCTGCCTCTCTCTTTTCCTTCATGGCCCACTATGGCCCATACTCCCCCGGGTTTATCCGATAACACCCGGAACACTTCCGGTGTCCGAATATAGTCATCCAATATATCAATATTTATGTCTCAGACATTCCAAGACTCCTCCTCATGTCCGTGGTCACATCCGGGACTCTAAACTACCTTCGGTACATCAAAACTCATAAACTCATAATATCGATTGTCATCGAACGTTAAGCGTGCGGACCCTACGGGTTTGAGAACTAAGTAGACATGACCGAGACTCATCTCCGGTCAATAACCAATAGCAGAACCTGGATGCTCATATAGGTTCCTACATATTCTATGAAGATCTTTATCGGTCAACCCGCATAACAACATACGTCGTTCCCTTTGTCATCGGTATGTTACTTGCCCAAGATTTGATCATCGGTATCACTATACCTAGTTAATCTCGTTACCGGCAAGTCTCTTTACTCGTTTCGTAATACATCATCTCGTGACTAACTCATTAGTCATTTGCTTGCAAGGCTTATTAAGATGTGTATTACCGAGAGGGCCCAGAGATACCTCTCCAACACTCGGAGTGACAAATCCTATTCTTGATATATGCCAACACCACGAACACCTTCGGAGACACCTGTAGAGCATCTTTATAATCACCCAGTTAAGTTGTGACGTTTGATAGCACACAAGGTGGTCCTCCGGTATTCGGGAGTTGCACAATCTCATAGTCATAGGAACATGTATAAGTTATGAAGGAAGCAATAGCAGTAAAACTAAACGATCAAGTTGCTAAGCTAATGGATGGGTCTTGTCCATCACATCATTATCCTAATGACGTGATCCCGTTGATCAAATGACAACTAATGTCTATGGCTAGGAAACATAACCATCTTTGATCAATGAGCTAGTCTAGTAGAGGCATACTAGGGACACTCTGTTTTGTCTATGTATTCACACATGTACTAAGTTTCCGGTTAATAGAATTCTAGAATGAATAATAAACATTTATCATGATATAAGGAAATACAAATAACAACTTTATTATTGCCTCTATGACATATTTCCTTCAGATGTATTGTGGAACGAGTATAGAGACTTTCCGGTAATGAGATTGAACTAGGTATGATGATACCCACGATCGAATCTCAGGCAAGTAACATACTGAGGACAAAGGGAACAATGTATGTTGTTATGCAGTTTGTCTGATAAAGATCTTTGTAGAATATGTAGGAGCCAATATGAGCATGCAGGTTCCGCTATTGGTTATTGACCGGAGATGTGTCTCGGTCATGTCTACATACTTCTCGAACCCGTAGGGTCCGCACGCTTAACATTCGATGACGATTTGTATTATGAGGTTTGTGATTTGATGAACCAAAGTTTGTTCGGAGTCCCGGGTGAGATCACAGACATGACGAGGAGTCTCGAAATGGCCGAGACATAAAGATTGATATATTGGAAGGTTATGTTTGGACATCGGAATGGTTCCGGGATATTCGGTCATTTTTCCCGAGTACCGGGAGGTTATCGGACCTCCCCCCGGGGAGTTGATGGGCCTTAGTGGGCCTTAGTGGGAAGGAGAGGCAGCAGCCAGGAGGTGGCGCGCGCCCCTCCCAAGCCCAGTCCAAATTGGACAAGGGGTTGGAGGCGAGGCCCCCCTCTCCCTTCCTCCCCCTTCTCCTTTAGGTGGAAACCTACTAGGACTTGGAGTCCTAGTAGGATTCCCCTTCTCCCAAAGCACCTAGCTTAGTCTGCCCGCCTCCCATCCTCCCTCCTTTATATACGTGGGGAGGAGGCCAACCTAGAACACAACAAGCCAATCTTTTAGCCGTGTGCGGTGCCCCCCTCCACAGTTACACACCTCGGTCATATCGTTGCAGTGCTTAAGCGAAGCCATCGTGCTAATGAAACTCTCCCTCGTCCTCAACTGGATCAAGATCTCAAGGGATGTCATCGTGCTGAACGTGTGCTGAACATGGAGGTTCCGTACGTTTGGTACTTGGATCGGTTGGATTGTGAAGACGTTCGACTACATCAACCGCATTACTAAACGCTTCCGCTTTCGGTCTATGAGGGTACATGGACACACTCTCCTCACTCGTTGCTATGCTTCTCCTAGATAGATCTTGCGTGCTCGTAGGAAATTTTTGAAATAATACGTTCCCCAACACATATTTACCCAGGTTCAGGCCGCCTTGCGGTGTGAAACCCTACCTTTTCCTTTGGTGGATTGGCCTCACAAGGAGGTTGAGGATGAACTAGTACAGTGGATGAGCCGCCTAGCTAAGGCTCTGTCGGGGAGGATGGATCTATCTAGGGGCCCTCCTCTCTACGGTGGAGACTAGGCTATATTTATACTAGCCTTGCACCTCTTCCCTCATCGTTTAGGCGCATAGGGATGCCATACCGACCAATTTTGAAAGGGGACAAGAGGTACATCTTATCCTGATGAAAGGTGGTCATCGCCTATAAAGCTTCTGGCCATGACACAATGGTCGGTTGACGATGACATCCATCCTGCTGAGCTCATGGTCTTGGTCCTTCTGCACCAGAATGGAAACCTTTGGAGGATTACTTGGGAACACGCATACTTCCTTGCCTCCTTAGAACCAAAGAGAAAATTGTCCTCCTCTACGCCCGCTGGTGCCCGCTTGGCATTGGTCGTCATTGCTTACGTCATTGGGAGCCTCGTGAGGTGGGACACCTGCATGGAAATCTCCGCTCTTCGGGAGGCAGGCTCGGAGGCCTGCCCCTCGGCAGGTCTTGGAGTTGTCCCCCTCGTGAGATTGAGGCCTTCGCGAGGGTCTTGACTTGGGGGGTCCTGCAGCTGGGCCGAACCAGGCCGTCGTGGGAGCCAGGCCATGGGCCGCAGTTGGCAGATTTGGGTACCCCTGATCCCAGAACACCAACAAAGTTAGTCCCAAAAATAATACAAAACAACATATTAATGCATATAAAACATCCAAATTGATAATATAATAGCATGAAACAATCAAAAATTATAGATACTATGGAGACTTATCAAGCATCCCCAACCTTAATTCTTGCTCGTCCTCGAGTAGCTAAATGATAAAAACATAATTTTTACTGTGGTGTGCTACCTAACTTATTTAGCAATGTATTGCTACTTATCCTGGCATGAATGCTCGGATCCATATGATTCAAAACAAAAGTTCATTGACATAAAAACAATAATGCTTCAAGCATACTAGAAAGAAAAATCACGAACCTTCAAAAATAACATGGCCAAAGAAAGTTATCCCTGTAAAATCATATAGTCTTGTTATGCTCACTCTTCTTAACACAAAGTATAAATCATGTACCGCCCCGGTGTCAGCCAAGCAATTGCTTCGTACATTTTAACGTGCTTCAGCTTTTTCAACTCTTCATGCAATACATGAGCATGAGCCATGGATATAACACTATAGGTGGAATAGAAGGTGGTAACAGACAAAAGAAGGGAGAAAGTCTCACAACAACTAGGCAAATTAATGGACTACGGAGACATCCATCAATTGATATCAATGTGAGTGAGTAGGGATTGCCATGTAATGGATGCACTAGAGCTATATGTGTATGAAATCATAAAATAAAACTAACCGGGTGTGCATCCAACTTGCTTGCTCATGAAGACCTAGGGCATTTGAGGAAGCCCATTGTTGGAATATACATGCCAAGTTCTATAACAAAAATTTCCGACTAGTAATATATGAAGTGTCAAAGTAGGAGACTATCTATTATGAAGAACATGGTGCTACTTTGAAGCACAAGTGTGGAAAAGGATAGTAACATTGTCCCTTCTCTTTTTTCTCTCATTTTTTTGGAGAATCTTTTTCTCTTTGTTTAGTCTTTTGTTGAGACTCTTTTGGCCTCTCTTTTTTATAACAACACATGGGCAATGTCGTAATAAAGATGATCATCACACTTTTATTTACTCACAACTCAAAATTACAACTCAACCTAACTCAAACTCACAATGACGAAACGGTGGAGTAACATGGCAATATATCTCTGAATGGCTATGAAAATTCCAGGATAGGTAGGTATGGTGGCTGTTTTGAGGAAAGGTATAAGGTGGGCTAATGCATCGGCGAAAGTTCCACGGTACTAGAGTGGCTAGCAAAGGTGGAAGGGTGAGAGTGCGTATAATCCATTGACTCAACATTAGTCATAAAGAACTCACATACTTATTGCAAAAAGTTTATTAGCCCTCAAAATACTGTAATACTACGCATGCTCCTAGGGAGAGGCTGGTAGGATTGAACCATCGTGCACTCCCGAGTTTCACACAAAGGAAGACAATCAATAATAAATTGTGCTCCAACTTCATCACATAACTAGAAGACCATACGTGCATGCAACGAGAATCACAAAACTTAACACAAATATTCCTTCAACTACACAACTCACTATTAGCATAACTCTAATATCACCATCTTCATATCTCAAAGCATTTGCAAGGAATCAAACTTCTCATATATTCAATGCTCTTTATGAAAGTTTTTATTATATCCCACTTGGATACCTATCATATTAGGATTAAATTAACAACCCAAGAAAATTACCATGCTGTTATTAGACTCTCAAAATAATATAAGTGAAGCATGAGAGTTCATAAATTTCTTCAAAATAACATCAACGCCGTTCGCAAAACTATATAAGTGAAGCATGAGAGTATTCTAATAAATTCACGATTAATGTGCGTCCCTCTCAACAAGGATGATTGTGGCAAACTAAAAATAAAAGACTCAAATAATGCAAGACGCTCCAAGCAAAACTCAAAAGTTTCTGTACTAGAAGTAAAAGTTTCTGTTTTTCAGCAAAATCAAATTAACAATCTTCGAAACCACCCCAAAGGTCTTACTTTGCAGAAACACTAAATTAAAACATGAAAACACATCTAACCAGAGGCTATAAGGTATATTTATTCAAAAATAGAAAGAAATAGATTAAAAAAATGGGTATCCTCCCAACAAGCGCTATTGTTTAATGCCCCTAGCTAAGCAAAAAGCAATGATCTTGGTATTGTTATCTTTGGTATTCATCCCATAAGTAGCCCTCATAATAGATTCATATGGTAACTTAATTTTTTTCTTGGAAAGTGTTCCATGCCCTTCCTTAATGGAAATAGAAATCTACTATTTCCTTCTTTCATATCAATAATTGCACCAATCTGTCGGGGGAAACTGTCCACCACGAACACCTATGGGACCGGAGCCCCTTCTACGTTGCGGTAAGGGAGCGGAGGGAGCACGAAGAGCAGATCGAGGAGAGCACACGGGCAGTTTACCCAGGTTCGGGCCGCGCGGACGCGTAAAAACCTACTCCTGCTTAGATTGTATTGAGTTCTTGGGCTCGGGAGCTTGAAGAACTAACTACACCGAGCCAGAGAGCTGTCTAGGTTCCGAACCCTTTCTACGTTGTGCATGGGCCTCCTTTTATAGCTCAAGGGGTCACCGACAGGTGTCAACGTAGAGGAGGGTAAAAATGTAATTGTGGTGGTAGTTGTAACAGTGCTGGAATAGTGCGTGAACAGTGGATGAACAGTGGTCATCACCTAACTTGACAGTGGGGGACAAGGGCATTAAATGCCCGTCACCGTCGACCCCAAAAGCAACCGTCCATGCGTCTCCGTTCGCCACGGCGGTAGTCTCGTCACCGTGGCGTGATACCGTGTCCCCCAGGCTGCACAGCCATCCGCCACGCGGCCCTGGAAGGGCCCCAGGGCGACGCGTGGGCCGATGAGCTGGAGCGCGGGCACACAGTGCAAGCTTCCCCCGGCAAGCACCTTCCCGGGGTCTTGATCTTGCCGGGCCCGGAAGCTTGTCGCTCCCCGGGTCCTGCCGGGGCGCAGGGTGCGCCGAGGCATGTCTTCTAAGATGCTGTCTTCCGGTCTTCCTGGCAAGCTCCTCTTGCCAGGGCCTTGTGGTAATGCGATAATCTTGAGCCTGGGACGGCCTTCCCGGCAAGCTCCACTTGCCGGGGCCTTGATCTTCTGTCTTGTATACTTTGTTTTTGAATGGCCTAATAAGGACCGGAAAGGTTTCCGGCAAGCACGTGGTAGACCCTGCCGCGGGAAGCTGCTACTGCCCGTGCACAAGTTGGGGTACTGAGGTACCCCTACCTTAGTACACCGACACAATCGTTCTAAGGAAAAGTCTACCAAGAATAATAAGACATGTTGGATTGCAACCTATATCAAGAACAATAAAATCTACGGGCACATAATTCCTATTTGCAATAATAAGAACGTCATTAATCCTTCCCATAGGTTTATTAATAGTGGTGTCGGATATATGGATCACGGGTACCCTCAGTGCCTACCCTTGGTATTTTAAGACAAATAACAGCCGCTTGGTCTGCCGCGGCCGTCTGCTCCTCGAGCCGCCTCCTAGGGTGGCTTGCCCTGGGAGCCGGCTGCCAGCAGGCGGCAGGGACCGAACAGACGGCAACACCAAGCACCACCAGCCAGCAGATGGCCCTGCATCCCATCCTCAAGGAACACGCTGAGGTGGGTCCTGGCGTGGCGGGGGCATGGCTACAGAAGAACATGTCCTTAGAAGATCTATAAGGGCGTGGATATAGTGACCATGTACTTTGGGAATATCTCCTAAGCGGCGGAACACCGTTGCCACGAGGCTTGTGACCAAACAGCGGTTAGAGGAGGCCATGATCCCACTACCCACAGACGGCGGGGCCAGCAGGCGGCTGGCCCCATCGGTCAGCGAGCAAGCTCAAGAACAAACCGCCTCTGGAAGGCGGCCAAGGGAGACGGCCGTCTGGTAGCAGACGGCGCACCCTGCCCTAGAAGTCTGAGCCCCATCAAGATGATGGGACGGGGTGAGGCGGCAGCGTACGGCGAGGGACGGTGGCACTGTAGCCATCTCCTCCCCAACGAGGCTGTCGTCAGCAAAAGCACCCCCACAGTGAAAGGCAATCATGAGGGGCCCGCAGGCGGCGGGCCCCAGCAGATAGGAGGCGAGGCCGGCACCAGCAGACACTGACGGCTGGGGCCGCGCCATCGAGGTTACCATTGTACCTTTGGGGGGTAGGCCTATATAAACCCCCCAGGGTCCTCCATGTTGAGGGCTGGATAGTTGGCTATTAGAAGTTTACAAGACAAGAACCCTAGATAGGAGAGAGAGGAGGTGAGCTAGGCTTGTTCATCTTTTTCCTTCATACATCATAGCTCAAGGAGCAACCCTGTAACCACTCTAGTGCGATCAGTGATGACGCGGAGCCCCCGCAAAGCAGGACTAGGGGTGTTATCTCCTCGGAGAGCCCCGAACCTGGGTAAGATTTGTAGGCGTCCTAAGTATCACTTTATCCCGCTTCTCGAGCCCGGCGACGTTATTTTGACCACATGCATGATAAGCCATCCTTTGGCATATGTCGTCCCAAAACCCCGACATTTGGCGCCCACCGTGGGGCTAGGTGCACCGTCGTCCTGAGACATGTTCTGGACGGGAACCTTGTTCTTTCCTGGCGAGAGTAGCCAGCCCAGCACGCCCGCTGGCGTGGAGACCGGGATGCTTCGCAGCACTGAGGCTGCATGCGCCGTGAGCGGGCTCGCCGATATGCTCGGCGCCGCCCGCGTCCACGATGAACCTTCTCCGGCGGCCGAGCCAGTGGCGCCGGAGAGCTTCCTCGTCGAGCTCCTCGACAAGCTCCACCTCGTCGACGAGCGCGCCTTTGACATGGAGTCAGTGGGCTCTTTTGACCCACCAATAGACATGATCGTCGACCCCGACGATTCCTTCCCCGAGCACGTGGAGATCGTCAACGACCCGCTTCCCGTTCTTCCGATCTGCGGCACCATCGGCATCGTCACGCAGGTGCTCGTCACCGACCACGGCGAGCCATCGTGCCGAACGGGCCCAGACCCGCTCGAGGCCGCTCTGCAGCACCTCGCCACCCCTGTCGCGACGAGGGCAGACGGCGCAGAGTTGCGGGAACTCCGCGTCTTGCTCCTCGACAGCGCCAACAAACTGGCCGCCTCCCGACGCCTCACTGAAGCTTACCGTCGCGAAATGGACCGCGCCATCTGTGGCATGCCGGCTGCTGGCGAGCCTAGCCGAGCCGGCGTTGTCCGTGATAGCGGCGGGCTGCTAGCGGATATGCTAGGAGCCCCGTGGCCTGTGTACTGCACTCCATCGGAGAACCTAAGGGCTGCCCAAGCGGCAGTCGATGAGATGGGCCACTTGGAGGGAGACGAGCTCTGTTGCATGACCCAGCGTGCCAGCCAGCTCCTTGAAGCTGCTGCTACGTAGCAGGAGGCCCGTCGCCGGGTATCAGAGGTGGCTGCGCACGCAGGCGACCGCCCTCTTCGGCGGGAGCAAGGAGCCATGTCCCGCTCTCCAATAGTCGGCGCCACCAACCAGCGAGACTCAGAGCCCGCTGCCAGCCGCAGCCGGCAGGCGCGCTTCACCATCGAGAGCGATGAAGACGGCCGCCCAAGGGCCGTAGAACGACGAGGGGAGCAGCCGCCTCCTCCCAGGCGGGAGAGGCACGTGTCTCCTCCGCCTGTTGACCACCCCTCTCTGGCAGGCCGCCTGGGCCGCCGCGAGGGGGTTGGCGAGAACGACGCCCGCCACCGCCTGGACCGTCTGGTTCGCTCCCAGGCGGTTGAAGAAGAAGATGACCTCGGTCCGGCCTGCTTCGGCCCCCGCATCCGCAATGATCCTTTTCCCAAGGGCTTCTCGCTCCCCAGAGACACCCCCAAGTACAACGGATCAGTGAAACCAGAGGACTGGCTGGTGGACTACTCCACGGCTGTCAGCATAGCCACCGGCAACAGGCGTGTCGCGGTGAAGGACGTGCCTCTCATGCTCCAGGGCACGGCACGGACGTGGCTGAACAGCCTCAAGCCCAACGGCATCAACGGCTGGCTAGACTTCACCGACGCCTTCACGCGCAACTTCACCAGCACCTACAAGCGCCCGCCCAAGCCGCATCAGCTCTCCCTGTGCGTCCAAGGCTCGGACGAGTCGGCTCGTGACTATCTGACGCGTTGGGCGGAGCTGCGAAACTCCAACGAGGGAGTGCACGAGGTACAAGCCATTGAGTATTTCACGGCCGGGAGCAGAGAGGGCACCTTTCTCAAGCACCAGCTCCTGTGCGGCGAGCCTGCCATGTTGGATGAGCTGCTAAGCATAGCGGACAAGTACGACACCGCTGACTCCTCCATGAAGACCGAGCTGCAAGTGGATGCTTCTAGCAAGATGACCCCTCCAAAGACGTCGGCGGGACAATCCAGCCGGCGCCAGCAGAACAACGACCAGAAGCGCAAGGCCTAGGCGCCGGCTGCCAAGAGCCGGCTGGTGGCAGCGGTCGATGGACAGCAGCCTGAAGCTCAAGCAGGGCCCAAGCGCCAGAAGGGCGGCAAACCGGTGTGGCAGCCGGCCTTCTCCTTTGATCAAGACTTGGACGCCCCTTGCAAGTTCCACAGCGGCGCGAAGCCTTCCAACCACACCACACGAAAGTGTCACTGGCTCACAAGGATTGCGAGGGGAGAAGCGCTGCTTCCGCCGCCTGCTGGACAGCCGGCTCCGCCTCCTAATCTACCGGCTGCTCGTCCAGGCGGCCAGGTCCAGGATGAGTTCCCAGAAGAAAATGGAGCATATGTTGTCTTCACCAGCCAGACGGATGATAGGCACAGCCGGCGCCAGCAGCGCAGAGAAGTCAACATTGTTGCCGTCAAGAGTCCGGAGTTCATGCACTGGTCCGAACGGCTTGTCAGCTAGAGCCGAGAGGATCACCCGGCTGTCATGCCATCTCTAGGGGCCGATGCCTTGGTCCTGGACGCCACTATCTCCACTGTCAGGCAGGCCTGCCGTTTCTCCCGGGCTCTGGTAGACGGCGGCAGCAGCATCAACATCATGTACCCAGACACCATGGAGAAGTTGGGCATCAAAGAGAAGCAGCTTCAGCCCACCAGGACCGTGTTCCATGGCATTGTGCCAGGCCTCTCTTGTTCACCAATCGGCAAGGCCAGGGTCGATGTCCTGTTTGGTGAGAAGAACATTTCCGGAGGGAGCCGGTCTGGTTTGAAGTGGTGAACCTAGAAATCCCCTATCACGTGATCTTGGGCCGGCCTGCTCTTGCGAAGTTCATGGCAGTCCCCCATTATTCCTACCTCAAGATGAAGATGCCTGGTCCCAAGGGAATAATCACCATAACCGGGGACTATGAGAAGTCCATCGCATGTGCAACAGCCAGCAGTCGCCTGGCAGAAACCCTTGACGTGGCTGAGGAGAAGCGTTGTCTGGAGCGGCTGGTGGCAATGGCTGGCGAGCAGCCGGCCATACCAGCCGATCCCAAGGAGGCGGAGCCACAAGGCTCGTTCCAGCCCTCCAAGGACACAAAGAAGATTGCCTTGGACCCATCTCACCCGGAGCGATTTGCTGTCATAGGGTCAAGCCTAGACAGCAAATAGGAAAGCGAGCTCGTCGATTTCCTCCGTGAGAATCGGGACATCTTTGCATGGTCCCCCAAGGACATGCCTGGTGTTCCGACGGATTTCGCCGAGCACAAGCTGCACGTGAGAGAAGATGCAAAGCCTGTCAGGCACCCGCTGCGCCGCCTGTCAGAAGAGAAGAGAAGAGTCGTTGGAGAGGAGGTCAACCGCCTGCTAGCAGCCGGCTTCATCATGGAAGTCTTTTATCCCGAGTGGCTCGCGAATCCAGTCTTGGTGCTGAAGAAGAACAATAAATGGCGCATGTGCATCGATTACACCAGCCTGAACAAAGCTTGCCCCAAAGATCCGTTTGCTCTGCCACGAATAGATCAAGTGATTGACTCCACGGCCGGATGCGAGCTGTTGTCTTTCCTTGATGCCTATTTGGGGTACCATGAAATCAAGCTTGATCCAGCCGACCGTCTGAAGACTGCCTTCCTCATGCCGTTTGGGGCCTTCTGCTGCCTGACCATGACGTTCGGCTTGAGGAATGCCGACGCCACCTTTCAGCGTTGCATGCAGAAGTGTCTCCTCAAGCAGCTTGGCAGGAATGCCCATGTTTACGTGGATGATATTGTGGTAAAGACGGAGAAGAGAGGAACCCTTTTGGAGGATCTCCAAGAAACATTTGAGAATCTGCGCCGCTTTCGGATTAAGCTAAACCCGGAGAAATGCGTCTTCGGGGTACCAGCAGGCTAGCTCCTTGGCTTCCTGGTATCAGAACGCGACATCGAGAGGATGGAACGGGACCCGTGTGCGAGATGTCCAGAGGTTCACGGGGTGCCTGGCATCTCTCAGCCGCTTCATCAGCCGGCCGGGAGAAAAGGCACTCCCCTTATACCAACTGATGAAGAAAACCACTTGCTTCGAGGGGAATGACCAGGCGGATGAAGCCTTCCAGCAGCTCAAGCGTCTGTTGTCCACCCCGCCTGTCCTGGCGGCGCCAGCAGACAAGGAACCCACGTTCCTTGACATAGCCGCCACCAGCCGGGTGGTCGGCACTGTCATTGTGGTCGAGCGCCCAGAAGACGACAGAGCCTTGCCCGTCTAGCGGCCCGTCTACTACTTGAGCGAAGTGCTATCAACGTCCAAGCAGAATTACCCCCATTACCAGAAGATGTGCTACGGCGTGTACTTCACCGCCAAGAAACTCAAGCAGTACTTCCAAGAGCATTCTATCACGGTCGTCTACACGGCCCTGCTTGCTGATATCATGGGGAACAGAGATGCCTCAGGAAGAGTGGCCAAGTGGGCCATCGAGCTGGCCCCCTTCACCATCTTCTACCAGCCACGCACCACCATCAAGTCGCAAGCATTGGCCGACTTCCTCGTCGATTGGGCCGAAACCCAGTACCTGCCGCCTGTGCCAGACTCAACCCATTGGCGGATGCACTTTGACGGATCAAAGATGCGCACCGGCCTGGGGGCCGGCGTCGTCCTCACCTCCCCCAAAGCCGATAAGCTCAAGTACACCCTGCAGATCCACTTTGCCGCCTCCAACAACGTGGCAGAATATGAGGCACTTATCCACGGGCTCCGGATGGCCAAAGAGATTGGCATCCGCCGAGTGCTGTGCTACGGTGTGTAGGATCGAAAGTAGGTCTAGAGGGGGGGTGATTAGACTACTTGACAATATAAAAAATCTGCCTTTGGATCATGCAATGTTTTTGGCAGTTTCACAATTAAGATCAATTCAAGTAACACCCTACACATGCAATTCTAGAGTATATGCAGCGGAAAGTAAATTGCACATGTAAAAGAGAGGTGGAGAAGATCAAACGCAGTTTGGTGACACGGAGATTTTTGTCATGGTTCCGATAGGTGGTGCTATCGTACATCCACGTTGATGGAGACTTCAACCCACGGAGGGTAACGGCTGCGCGAGTCCACGGAGGGCTCCACCCACGAAGGGTCCACGAAGAAGCAACCTTGTCTATTCCATCACGGCCTACGCCCACGTAGGACTAGCCTTACTCGGGGTAGATCTTCACGAAGTAGGCGATCTCCTTGCCCTTACAAACTTCTTGGTTCAACTCCACATCTCAACGACGGAGGCTCCCAAGCGACACCTAACCAATCTAGGAGGCACCACCCCCCAAAAGGTAATAGACGGTGTTGATGATGATGAACTCCTTGCTCTTGTGCTTCAAATGATAATCTCCCCAACACTCAACTCTCCTCACTGATATGGCTGTGGTGGAAGAAAGATTTGAGTGGAAAGCAACTTGGGAAGGCTAGAGATCAAGTTTCATATGGTAGGAGTGGAATGGCTTGATCTCAACACAAGGGTAGGTGGTTCACTTCTCAGAAAGTGTATGGTAGAAGTGGTGGTACTTTCTGATGGCTCTCCTCACGAATGAGGAGGGGGTGGAGGGGTATATATAGCCTCCACACAAAATCCAACCGTTACACACACATTTGACCAATCTCGGTGAGACCGAAGTTAAAACTCGGTCAGACCGAAAGTTCAAATATAGTGAACGTTGGGATTTTCGGTGGGACCGAAAATACCATCTCGGTTTGTCCGAAGTGAGTCAAAGGTTAGGGTTTGCCTATCTCGGTGTGACCGAAAACAACAACTCGGATATTCCGAAATGCTGTCATTTGGTTACAGAAGGTTGGCAGAACATTTTCGGTGAGACCGAGACTCAGAATCGGTTGGACCGAGAAGTTAGGGTTTGGGGAAATAACTGAAGTGGTTCATCTCGGTGGGACTGAGTTTGCAGAATCGGTTTGTCCGAGATTACTTATGAGTGTGTTGTAAAGTGAAGAGTGCTGATAGTTGAGGGAGCTAGATCACCAAGCACTTGAGCAACAAGATCATCAACACAACCTCATCCCCTTTTAATAGTATTGGCTTTTCCTATGGACTCAATGTGATCTTTGATCACTAAACCAAAAATGGAGTCTTGAGCTTTTGCCAATGCTTGTCTTAGCATTTTGAGGGGTCCACTTCTTCAGACATTTCCATACCCATATCATCGAACTTTTCTGAAATGATTCTCAAGAGAATATTAGTTCAATGATATATATGTTGTTATTAATTACCAAAACCACCCGGGGATTAGTTGCACTTTCAATCTCCCCCTTTTTGGTAATTGATGACAACATATAGATCAAAGCTTCGACAAAGAATATAATCAAAGAATAATATCGTCGCTTTGAGAAGTATGTGATAAACAAGAGCTCCCCCTAAATTTGTGCATTATTTAAAATTTGCGTTTGAATGCAAATGCACAATCAATTAGGATTATGGGTCACTCTTCCATGTCACATACATCTTGGTGGAGCGTACAAAATGATAAGAATGAGTAACATGCACTCAATCACCAAGACAAGAGTAAATAGCCATACAATAAGGAATAGCATAGGATAAGAAACGTAGTAGCAAGCACACATTAAGTATCTGGAACCAAAAGAAACCAATGTATCTCAAAGAAAACCGGCAAAAGAACGAAAAGACGAAAGAGCACTCTCTCTCTCGAAGCCCTATGATCTATAGCAATTTCTCCCCCTTTGGCAACAAGTTACCAAAAAGTTCGAAAAAGGTATAGAGCTAAGCGTCACTGCGGGCTCTGCTGGCGGCTCCCGTCTGGGTAGATGTCGGTGTAGAGATAGCTGCATCTGCGAAGACCTCTGCTGATGTCTACGGTGGAGGAGTGGATGCTGGAGCTGAAGGAACTGCTGGAGCTGTAGCTGGTGCTGAAGTGGTAGCCCTGGAGTCTGTCACTGGGATAGCTGCAGATCTGGATCCTCTGGGAATCTGAGCAGTCTGGCGATGAGAGTCCTGGACTAGATCATCCTGCATAAGCTCTGCTCTCTCCTGCCTAGTCTCCTCCATGTCTGCCTCAAGCTTGTTGACAGACACCTGAATCTCAGTCAGCTTCACGTCCAGAGCGTGGATCTTGTCCTCGACAATCCTCTCAAGGCTCTCCTGAGATTGCTCAATGCTGGCCAGGCGTTGTTCAATCCTTTGGGTAGCTTCAAGAATTTGTTCTCCAAAGCTCTTTGGCTTAGCTGCTGCTGCTGCTGCCTCTTTGTCAGCTTTAGCTTTCTTTGCAGCTTCAATTTTGGCTTGCCCTTCAACTGAGGTGGGATCCTCTTCATCCATCACAACTACGTTGTCCTCATGCTCTGGCTGCAGTGGCAAGTGCTTCCTATCCAACATGAATTTGCCCGTGCCAAACTTGGCGTTGATGAGCATCTGTATCTGCGGTGCAAACCCACATGACCTCTTTTGGTCAGCTGCAGTCCTCTTAATGGTTTCTACCATCAAGTCCATCACCTTAAAAGGTGCCTTCTCATCGAGAATGTGCAGCATGTTGATAGAATAGCCTCGTATCATCCGGTGGTCACCTGACTTAGGCATCAAAGTATGCCTCAGAATAGTGTTAGTGGTGGTCAGACCTGCCTGGAGATAATACACTGAGCCGAGCTTCCATCCCTCTAAATCAGCAGCTGGGATCTCCTTGTACATATTCTTCATGGAATCATGACTCTTCTTAGGAATCCCATAGACATCAATGTCGTCCTCTCTCTGCACTGGAGCGTTCAGAAGTTCTGCCCATTCTTCAACAGACGAAGAAAACCGTTGACCTTCAGTCATCCAGGTGATCTTGCCATCAGGGTAGAAGTGGGCAGTGGCATAGAACTGCATGATCATCTCGTCATTCCAGGCTGTCAGCTCTTGACCCACGAAGTCAGCAACTCCACATGCAGTAAAGCTCTCATGCACATGGGGAAAGAAGTCCCGGTGCTCTTCACTGTCAATGTATTTCCAGTCAACATACCTGGTGTCAGCAACAATGGGCTTCTTATCCATTAGCACGGTCTCACAGAAATCCTGCTGCTCTTTGGTGTGGAATCTGGGGTCCACAGCAGTCCTTCTCCTTACGGCATATGGATCAGACTGTCTCCATAGCCTGAGACCTTTGTCCTTCCTTGCCTTCATGTCCTCAGCTTGAGGATGAGCATCATTGTGGAGTGGCAACTTGGGACGGAGCTTGAGCAACACATGCTCTTCATCTGATTCAGACGGTGGCATCTCTCCTTTGTTCTTCTCAGAAGCTGGAATGCTTCTGGTTGTTCTCTTGGGCTTGGCTGGAGCTGCTTTGGAAGGAGCAGGCTTCTTGGGCTTAGAAGAGGCTTGAGCCCGAATAGCATCACCCATGAACTTAGCTTTCTGAGGAGGAGGCTGGGGTGCTTCTTCTTCTTCTTCTTCAGCATCAACTTGAGGTTCAGCATAAACAACCCTCTTCCTTTTGGAAGTCTTCTTCACCTTGCTTGGAGCAGGCTCTTCCAAGTTGAGCTTCTTAGCAACTGCAGACTGTTTTACCTTGCTTGTACCTTTCCTTGGCTGCTGCCCTTGGTGCTCTTTGGCAACCACATTCCTCTTGGGCTTGGAGGTAACTTCCTCAGCAACAAAGTCGGAGTCCTCATCATCAGAAGTTCTCTTCTTCCTGGTTCTCGTAGCTGCGGGAGGCAGACCACTAGGGGTGCTCCTCTCACCATCATCACTAGAGCTGCTTGCAGGACTTGTATCTGCCTCTGGAATTTCAGCAAACGGTGATTCAGACCTGTTCTGGCTGTCACTGACATCTGACATGGCTGAAAGACCTGTGAAAAGATAAGGTATAGGCAGAATGGAAGAGTTATCACAACTGCAGAAGTTTTTGCAAAAAAAATGAGTTAAAAACTTAGTTTTGAGTTTTCACAGAATGTATTTCGGTCAAACCGATTTTAGGTTTCGGTGCAACCGAAGTGCTCAACAGAAACCTACACACCACTTTCGGTCAGACCGAAGTGGGTTTTGGTCCTACCGAAAACTTAGGGTTTCACTGAAACTTCTTTTCGGTCGTTCCGATTGGCACAACTCGGTTAAACCGAACTATGCAGTGCAATGGCCAGAGGCCAAATCGGTCATTCCGATTTTCAAAATCGGCTTCACCGAGATGCATTCCGTGGAAACCTAAACCTAAGAATTTTCCTCGAAACTAGACGATCTGAACTGTTGTGTGGGGAACATATCAAACATGGATTGAATCATGGCAGCCTATCGTGCAAGAATCAGCAGTGGAGCACGAAAAGGGATCGGGACACACCCTAACTTGGTGGTGTCCCTCTACGGCGGCAACGGTGGAGATGATTACCGTTGACGGCGGCGGAGACCTGCGGCAAGGGCGCACAGGCGACGAAGGCGACGATCCGTAGACCAGGGCGGCGGCAGCAGGGGTCTTGGGGGCGAACGGTTTGAAGAAAGAAATCGCGCGCAGCCCCTCAGGTATATATAACCCCGTGCTGTCGGTGGGACCGAGTTGAAAAACTCGGTGTCACCGAGATGTATATCTGCTGGGCAGTTACACATATCGGTCAGACCGAGAGTTTGAACTCGGTTTCACCGAGATGAAACCTAGATCAGTCTAAGCGTTTCGGTTGGACCGATATTGAGAAACCGGTCAGACCGAAATGGACTTAGAAGGTTTTGGAAGTCAGCCTTAGACGAATCGGTGGTTCCGAGTGCTCCTCACTCGGACTGTCCGAAAAAGACTTGTTCAAAGTTGTGATATGAGCATGAATAGAGTTTTGAGACAAGAAAGCATAGATAGCTAGGGAAAGGTGCTTAGGCATTCTTGTCCATCCATTTGGCCAGAAAAAGAAACCAAAACAATCAAAACCACAAATGGATGTCCTTGAATGAATAGAATCATGCATTCAACATGCTCACACAATAAGATAGCAACTGAAATATGTGTCAAACATGCACAACCAATCACTCGAGCTACTAGCACACAATTTGTCGATGACTAGGTCATCTATATATGAGTATATTGACTTAGGAGCCAAATGAGAACATTTGATCATAGGTCATACTCATCGTTTAAGCACAAGTAGGGTTACCACTTTTACATAAAGCATTTATGTGTTCACATCACTTGGAGATGCTTTAGCCCAATTTTTTAGAGCAAAGCTCCCCCTAGATGTGAGAACCCCTTTTAAAGGGTCAAACTAACCTTGGGTTGTCGTAGAAGACTTCATGTAGATGTTGAAGATGTGGATGCTCAATGTTGATGTAGATCATCATGAGTTAGGAGCAATCCTTTGGATTAGGGCACTTTCAATACCTACATGGGTTAGTCCCACAAGGAACAAACAAGAATATCCATAGACATAGAGTGAAGTACACAAAAGATGATGTCCATGAAAGCAATGATTACCTTGTCCCTTGACTTACCAACAAGAGGGTTTGTGACTCCATGAACAAGTGCATGATGTGGAAGTTGATTGCACAAGTTCTTGCCAAAAAGAATATGAGTGAAGTTTGTTGGCGGAGTCACCCTCAAGAACCTACTAGTTATTCTTCTTTGGGATCCACATCATCTTGATGGGAATCCTTGGTGTTGTAGTTGAGCTTGACGAAGTAGAACTTGATGTGTCCTTGGGAACCCACTTGACCATGGCTTGAGGTGCTTCAATGAATGCATCAATCTCTTCTTGAAGCTTGTCCTTGGCCTTTAGCTTGTGGTCTTGTGGTGGAAGGTCATCTTGAGCTTGTTCCACATTGGAAGAAGTAGGATCATACTTCTCCTTTTGTGAGACAAACTGTGGAGTAGGGTATTGACCTTCTTCCCACTCAACACCTTCGGCGTTGAACTTTCGCTCAAAACCAATCCCTTGATTCTTCCGGTGTCTTCCTTGTTTGCGAACAATCTCCTCAAAGTTCTTGCTTCCGGCAAGACTCTTGTAGACACCTTTCTCTATGATTTCCTTCAATAAGCTATTTTCTTGCTCAAGTGTAACTTGGCTTGAAACATTGTTAGTGGAATCAAGAGAACTACTAGAAGTAACAATATTTGATTTAACATTGTTATTGTTACTACTAGAGGAAGAATTTTTCTTATGCTTGTCATGCTTAGTCTTAATAGGTGGCAAGAAATTAGACAAGAGAAGTCGTTTGGCAAGATATGAAGAACTCTTCTTTCGAAGATCGTCATTGATCGCTTTTAGAAACTCATGTTCTTGCTCTAGATTGAGCTTTTCGAAGCGTAGCTTCTCATGAGATCTTAGGAGCTCTCTATGATCTTCTTGAGTTGTTTCATGAGCTAACTTAAGAGTGTTTAGTTCTTTAGTTAGACGCTCAATCTCCTTCATAGCATTGTCATTCGACTCTTCTCGACTATAAAGACTACTAGCATTTTCATCATTACTAAGCTCACTAGATTTATCATGCAAGAGCTCATCTTCACCAAGCAAGTCATCCTCATCACTATCAAAGTCAATGAATTCAGGGTGTGTTACCTTGGGACCTTTAGCCATGAAGCATCTTCCAATTCCCTCATTTGGTGAATCAAATAAGTCGTAGGAGTTGGAGTTGGAGGATACGAGTGCAAGTCCAGCAACACCTTCATCTTGACTATAGTCGGAGTCGGAGTGATAGCTTTCATTGGATTGATTGTCAGA
Source organism: Secale cereale (assembly GCA_902687465.1). Lineage (NCBI taxonomy): Eukaryota > Viridiplantae > Streptophyta > Magnoliopsida > Poales > Poaceae > Secale > Secale cereale. The sequence goes on from LR738714.1 coordinate 618,650,586, forward strand.
GTCGGAGCCGGAGACCCATTCACCAACATGAGCTTGATGTCTTCTTCTTGTGTAGCTCCTTGATGACTTGTCTTTCCTCTCCGAATCCTTGCTTCTCCGAGAGGGTCTTCGTTCATAACGATCATCTCTACTCCTTCTCTCTCTCCGAGGTGACTCATCTCTTGCTTTTCTTGTTGGAGATTCTTCTCTTCTCTTGTGGGGAGCCGTACACTCATTTGAGAAGTGTCCGGGTCTTCCACAGTTGTAGCAGTTTCGATCACGACTAGAAGATCTCTTTTCATCATATGATCTAGACTTTGAGCTTCTTTCTTTGCCTCCATTCTTGTAGAACTTGTTGAAGTTCTTGACCATTAGGCTTATCTCTTCATTGGAAATTAGCTTGTCACTTGAGGTAGTAGGAGCATCACTTGTAGCTTTGTAAGCACCACTTGACTTGTTGTGAAGCTCTTCCTTATCCTTAAGTGTCATTTCATGAGCAACAATTCTTCCAATGACTTCAGTTGGCTTGAGAGTCTTGTAGTTTGGCATCATTTGGATCAAAGTGCACACGGTGTCATACTTTCCATCCAAAGCTCTGAGAATCTTCTTAATGATGAATCGGTCGGTCATTTCTTCACTTCCTAAGCCAGCAATCTCATTTGTAATGAGAGCAAGCCTAGAGTACATTTCAGCGACTCCTTCACCATCCTTCATCTTGAACTTGTCAAGTTGACCTTGAAGAATATCTAGCTTTGATTCCTTCACAGATTCAGTACCTTCGTGCATTTCAACCAAAGTATCCCAAATCTCCTTAGCATTCTCAAGACGACTGATTTTGTTGAACTCTTCGGGACACAAAGCATTGAAGAGAATGTCACAAGCTTGAGCATTGTTTTGCAACATCTTCAACTCTTCGGGTGTAGCTTCGCGATCCAGAACTTTTCCTTCTTCAAAGAAATCACCTTGCATACCAACACAAATAATGCCCCATGCGGCTGGGTTATGACCAAGAATATGCATTTTCATTTTATGCTTCCAACTAGCAAAATTTGTACCATCAAAGTAAGGACCTCTACGATAATTACCCTCACTAGACGCCATACTCTCCTAGGTTGTGAAACCAAGCTTATGGAGTCCAATGCAATGGAAACCAAGGCAATGGAGACCAAAGCTTTGATACCACTTGTAGGATCGAAAGTAGGTCTAGAGGGGGGGTGATTAGACTACTTGACAATATAAAAAATCTGCCTTTGGATCATGCAATGTTTTTGGCAGTTTCACAATTAAGATCAATTCAAGTAACACCCTACACATGCAATTCTAGAGTATATGCAGCGGAAAGTAAATTGCACATGTAAAAGAGAGGTGGAGAAGATCAAACGCAGTTTGGTGACACGGAGATTTTTGTCGTGGTTCCGATAGGTGGTGCTATCGTACATCCACGTTGATGGAGACTTCAACCCACGGAGGGTAACGGCTGCGCGAGTCCACGGAGGGCTCCACCCACGAAGGGTCCACGAAGAAGCAACCTTGTCTATTCCATCACGGCCTACGCCCACGGAGGACTAGCCTTACTCGGGGTAGATCTTCACGAAGTAGGCGATCTCCTTGCCCTTACAAACTTCTTGGTTCAACTCCACATCTCAACGACGGAGGCTCCCAAGCGACACCTAACCAATCTAGGAGGCACCACCCCCCAAAAGGTAATAGACGGTGTTGATGATGATGAACTCCTTGCTCTTGTGCTTCAAATGATAATCTCCACAACACTCAACTCTCCTCACTGATATGGCTGTGGTGGAAGAAAGATTTGAGTGGAAAGCAACTTGGGAAGGCTAGAGATCAAGTTTCATATGGTAGGAGTGGAATGGCTTGATCTCAACACAAGGGTAGGTGGTTCACTTCTCAGAAAGTGTATGGTAGAAGTGGTGGTACTTTCTGATGGCTCTCCTCACGAATGAGGAGGGGGTGGAGGGGTATATATAGCCTCCACAGAAAATCCAACCGTTACACACACATTTGACCAATCTCGGTGAGACCGAAGTTAAAACTCGGTCAGACCGAAAGTTCAAATATAGTGAACGTTGGGATTTTCGGTGGGACCGAAAATACCATCTCGGTTTGTCCGAAGTGAGTCAAAGGTTAGGGTTTGCCTATCTCGGTGTGACCGAAAACAACAACTCGGATATTCCGAAATGCTGTCATTTGGTTACAGAAGGTTGGCAGAACATTTTCGGTGAGACCGAGACTCAGAATCGGTTGGACCGAGAAGTTAGGGTTTGGGGAAATAACTGAAGTGGTTCATCTCGGTGGGACTGAGTTTGCAGAATCGGTTTGTCCGAGATTACTTATGAGTGTGTTGTAAAGTGAAGAGTGCTGATAGTTGAGGGAGCTACATCACCAAGCACTTGAGCAACAAGATCATCAACACAACCTCATCCCCTTTTAATAGTATTGGCTTTTCCTATGGACTCAATGTGATCTTTGATCACTAAACCAAAAATGGAGTCTTGAGCTTTTGCCAATGCTTGTCTTAGCATTTTGAGGGGTCCACTTCTTCAGACATTTCCATACCCATATCATCGAACTTTTCTGAAATGATTCTCAAGAGAATATTAGTTCAATGATATATATGTTGTTATTAATTACCAAAACCACCCGGGGATTAGTTGCACTTTCACGGTGACTCGGACTTGGTTGTCCAGCAGTCGTCTGGGGACTGGGATGCCAAGGATGCAAATATGGCAAGCTACCGCTTCCTTGTCCAGCAGATCAGCGGACACTTTGATGGCTGCGAGTTCCTCCATGTGCCACGAGCTGATAACATGCAACCGGACACCTTGGCACGAATCGGCTCCACCTGCCAAGCAATACCAGCCGGCGTATCTCTCTAATGCCTGCGAAAACCGTCTATCAAGCCTTCACCAGAGTCGGAGTCAATCTTCGTACCAGCCGACCCCGGGGCAAGCGGCCCCACGGTTTCGGCTGCTGGCCAAAAGACTGCCTTAGCAGATGGCCACGAAGCTCCAACTCCAACAGACAGATCACCTACAGCCGCGCCAGCTCCTGGCCCGGGGACTGCTCCAGCAGACGGCCAGGAGGCGCCGGCTCCAGCAGACGGCTCGGGGACTTTGGAGACACAGCAGGCGGCTCAGCCCAGCCCTCCACCTCCCAGCCCAACCACCCTGGTCTCTATGGCCGAAGCAACTGGAGTCTGAGCGCCGTCTTGGGCACAGCCAATCCTCACATTTCTGCTCAAAAGAGAGCTGCCAGCAGAAGAAACTTTGGCGCGTCAAGTTCAACGTCGAGCCTCAGCATACACCATTGTCAACAAAGAGCTCGTCAGAAGGAGTGCGACAAGCGTTTTCCAGCACTGTGTAGAAGCAACAAAAGGGCTGGCCATCCTGAAGAACATTCACCAAGGGGAGTGCGGCCACCACGCGGCCTCAAGATCTCTCATAGCCAAAGCTTTCCGCCACGGTTTCTTCTGGCCGACTGCTTTGGACGATGCCAAAGATTTGGTGAAGAACTGTGTAATGCCCCGGATGTAATACTTTCCCTTTTGGGCATATAATATATCTCCGGCTTCATCTATTTCCTTTCCGGGTTCTTTGTCTTTCGGGTTTCGTTGTTTTGTTGTGTGAGTGTGTGGCACTCATTCATATCATGTAGACATGTGTATTGCATTGCATTTGTGTTGTCGGTTGCATCCGGTTCCACGCGTTCCTTCCCGTTGTCGCGTTCCGGAGCTCCCTCACGTGTCCGTGTCGTCCCGTAGGCCTACTTTGGTGTTTGGGCGTGTAACGTTACCGGTGTGCCGCGAGACTTGTCGTGTGTTGTTGTTTTGTTGTGTGTAACCCGCCTCTCAAATCTCGTCGCGTTTGGACTCCGTTTGCTATCCCATCAGTTATTCGTGTGGGCCCAAAGTGCCTTCACTTTGTGTCCCAGAAACACCCCTACAGCAGCAACTACCCTCTCCTAGGCCCATCCTAACTTCCCCCGCGATCGGATCCGTCGGATCGCGATCGGAGGGCTCCTAACACCCCCAAATCCCCAAACCCTAAATTCTGCTATATAATAGACCCTAGGTCTATTTTTGGGCATTCCCTAGCTTCTTCACCATTTCTCCCCCCTCAATTTCAGATCCACCAACCCCCCTCACAGCCACTTGGCTCTCCTCTCCTCCAGGCAACTCCCGAAGGGAATCAGCCAACCAGCTCCTTCCTTCGATCCCGTCCGAGCCGGCCGCTTTTTCCCTTCGATCCGTCCAAGTCAACGCATCGCTAGGTCCTCCAGCTGGCTCGGCCACGTCGCTCCCTCGGTCGATCGAAGCCCAGGCGCCGCAGGATTAGTTCATCGCCACCACTGGACTCCCTCGCCCTGGGCCTCCTTCCCGCATCGCACCGCGAGGACCACTTCGCCGTGCGTGGGCCTTCCCTCCGCGCCGGCCCACTCCATCGCCCTCCAGCGCCAGCTTCACCTCGCCACTTCCTTCGATCCGCGCCGGGCCATCGCCCTCCGCGCCGGCCCAAATCGTCGCGCCACCGGGCCCCGCGCCTCACTCCCGCGCCAGCGCCAAGCCGCCGGGCGCCTGCCTCGCTCCAGCGCCGACCGCCGTCGCCGCGTGGGTCGCGGGCCGCCACCTCCTTCGCCACTGCGGGCCGCCTCCACCGCCCCGCAGGCCACCTCTTCGCGGGCCGTTCTGCCTCCGCCTCCCGACCGGGCCGCACTGCTGGGCTTGCTCACCGCTGCCACCGCGGGCCTAAGCCTTCTCCACCCCGGGCCGTTTTTTTAGATCCGAGGTTATTTCTAAAACCCTAGATCTAGAGGTTGTTTGATCTGTGATGCATTATTAGAACTGCTCTAACTTTTTGTGTGTTTGTCCGGTTCGCGCAAATAGCATGTCCAGACGTTCGTGGTGATTAGCACTACGTTTTATCTTTTTGTGTCATGCATGTTAGAGATCATCTAGGTGCTTGTTTTGCTGTTGCAATAGTGCATCGTGATATAAACTGCTGCTATGTGATGTTTTTATGCCATCTATGCCATGTGATATCTTTTAGCTCGTTTGTCCGAATGATGCAAATGACATGTCCACGTGTTCGTCTTGCCATGCTCTACATGTTGTATGTGATAGGTTGCATGTTATATTTATTCTTGCCATGTTTATCATCGTTGCAAAGTGCCATGTGGCTGTGATGTTGTTTCACTTGTTATGAAATGCCATCTTGTTGAGCTCGTTGCTATCGTTGTGTTTATCTCCATGATGCATGCTTGTGTGTTTCGGAATCACCATCATGTGTACTTTGATGAGGTGCTTACCACTTGCCATGTTTAGTTTCGAGGTGACTTAAACTTGCTCTTTTAGATGCCATGATGATATTGCTGTTCTAGGACTTAGTGGTTTTTCACTAAGTCTGGAATCTGTAACGTTCCGATGCCATGTTTGTTTGCTGCTCTAGGACAAACCATGATAGTTTTGGAGTGGATCTTGATTGTTCCTTGTAGTATATATTGTTGGCTTTCCATTCATGTTCTCACATGTTTATTTAAGTGGCTGTAGCATGTTTAAATTTTGCTCCAAAGTTTCAATAAAATTCTGCTGCCAGAATTTTATTGTCAAGTTCAATATGTCTAAGCTTGTTGCTATTGATCCGTGGCTCCTTTGTGGGTGAACCTTGGGACTTATTTGCTGTAGTATATGTCTAGTTTATGTTCATGTCCTTTGCCATGATGTTTGAGTGCTGTAGCTTAATTTTCTAGTGCTCCGAAGTTGCTATGTTGTCGTAATTTTCAGCTTTCGCTCATTTCTTGTTTCGGGCATAACTTTTAGCCCGTAGCTCCGATTTCAGCGAGTCTTATATGAAACTTGATTGATTTTCCGTGTAGAATCATAATATCATATTGTTATCATGTTTTGAGGTGTTTTGCTTGAGTTCTATTTTCCGTGCTCCTTAGTGCATCCATCATGCATCCATCATTTTTGAGTGCGCATTGCATCTTGTTGATTTGTGCCTTGTGTGATTGTTTTGTTTAGAGCCGGAAGCTAAGACCGAGTACGAGTACGAGCACGAGGTTACCAACGAGGTTGAGCACGAGGACCCTTCTTACGATCCGAACGACTTCTCTTCAGGCAAGATGACCGAACCCCGATAACATTACTATCTTTGCCTATTGCTACTAGTTCCGCTCTATAGTTTTGCCTCGATGCCCATGTTCTTCCTGTCAGCCTCCTACTTGTAACCATCACCATGTTTAACCACCCTACCTATGCAAACCGTTGCTTGGCTAAGTTTGCTTCGCTCAGCCCTTCTTATAGCATTGCTAGTTGCAGGTGAAGATCGAAGATGCTTGCTTCATGTTGAAGTTTTGTTGGGTTATACCACACTATATAAATGCTTAAAATGAAATCATCTATATATTGGCAAGGGTGGAAGGCTAAGCATTTTGCTTGGTGATTTGTTCCACTCATGCCGTTAGGAACCGTATAAACCGGTGTTATGTTCCTTGATTATGCGTTCCTAACACGGTTGGGGTGTATGGGACCCCCTCGATAAACCGCTAAGTGCTAAGTCTTTTCCAGCAAGTCCCAACATTGGTACTATTTGCCTAATAACTAAATAACTTGCATAGGGAGTAATTAACCCGAGTTCTTAATCAACAACCCCGGGCTAGTGCTCCTCATGAGTGTTGGTCCAAACCGGGGGTTCTGCGGGGTCACCACGAGGGAACTCGAGGATTGATATAAACCTGTAGAATCGCCCATCCGGTCGTGTCCTGAGACTTAGATACGCGCGGCTACTATCAGGGTGTCGACACGCCGGGAGGATTTGCTGGATTAGCCTTACATTAGTTCGGTATATCTTGAGCACGGGATTCCGAGAATACTCGGGTCTTCCCACTTTGGAGTTGCGACTCCGCGAATCGTGGGCTTGTAATGGGTCAAGTTGGAACACCCCTGCAGGGTTATGAACTTTCGAAAGCCGTGCCCGCGGTTATGTGGCAGATGGGAGCTTGTTAATATTCGGTTGTAGATAACTTGACACAATGTTTCTAATACACTACCAGCGTGTGTTCCGTGACCGTCAATTTCCGAATAGGGATTCGGGAGTTGAACACGGAGGGGTTATGTTTGACGTGTTGTAGCTAGGATCACTTCGTGAACACTTCTCGTCCGAGGCTTTCTCTTCTCGCTCTCACTCATGTAAGCTAGTTGCTAGTTGCTGCTGCAGACACTTATTCTTTTCTTCAGCCTTATCCTCTCCCAAGGCTTAAATAGTCTTGTTACCCGGGAACGGGATTGCTGAGTCCTCTGTGGCTCACAGTTACTTCACCACACTAGATGCAGGTCCAGTTGTGAGCTATCCAGGTGATGGCACCGAGCTGGATTGGGAGTACGACGAGGAGCGTAGTCGGTACTATGTTCGTTATCCGGATGATCAGTAGTGGAGACTTCTACTAGGATTCGATCCGACCTGTGGATGTTATTTAAGTTTGGTATCTTGACATTTGGTTTTGCCCTTAGAGGGTTGTGATATTCTTAATGTATGATGTTTGAGACATGTTTTGTAATTGTGTTACGTGGCGAGTGTAAGCCAACTATTTATGTTTAAAATTCCCCTCTTTTACATGAGATGTGCAAAGATTACCAAACTTGAGATCATTCTAGGATGGACTTATGCCTTTAAGTCGTGCCTCGACACGTAGGAGGTATAATTCCATCCTGGGCATTACAAGTTGGTATTCAGAGCCTTCTCCGACCTAGGAGCCCCCACTGATTGATCGAATCGTTGAGGGTCGAGTCTAGGCACACACTGAAAATATTTTGAGTCCTATATTATATCGGAGAGTAGGATTTCTTTGCTTCTCATCCCCTTTCTTTCTGGTGAGGACTCCTGACGATTACTCTTGTCTCTTCTATCTTCAAAAATTGCACCAAATTTTTTTTAGGAATCCCGCGAGTATTCTGGGATTGTTTCGATGTTCTTGTGACGAGGATATTGTTCTCGATGCCTCCTGACATTAGGGGTTGTGGCAGTGTCCCGGGGAGTTGAGCTTCGGGGTATTGTCGTCACAAGCATATCGCGGCAGTACTAAATACTTAAGACGGCCGACATCGAAAATCTCTCCTATACGGCCAGTGGCAAGATAACCCCGACATCACCCAGTACTGGGGAGGTAGTTCGGGAGTATTGCCATAGCTTGTTATAGTGGATGCTTTTCGAAGGTCCGAGGTACACAGTTTCCGAGAAAGACTGGTTATGTGTTGAAGGATGGATACACCTGGATGTAGGTTTAGAGTTGATTGCACGGTGCTTCCCGTGTATCCCCCCCACCTGATTGCATAACTGGAATCTTTCGGAAATTTATAGGTGGGTTTATCCAGTAGATCGTAGGCATTCTTCCAACGGATGCAGGTTAGAGAGTTCGGGGTTCTACATTGAGTGAAGGGGTTATATGACCGATGTTAGTATCAGGAGTTGCATCTTAAAGGGTCCTTGGCTATGCTGATCCGGGGATTGCAAAACCTTTTCGTAACGCGTTCATATGCTTTCAGCACAAAGATGTTAGAACGAAGCTCCTATCTTGTGTTTGTTCCCGTCTGTACCTTGTTGTTTTTCTTATTTTACCTTTTGTCCCCTATGTGGCTTCTCGTGAAGATTGATGTTATCATTTAACTGAGAATTTCATTCGTTCCTCTTGTTCGAATGATTTTATTCGTTCTTATTGTTCGAATGATTATTGTGAAGACTTGTTGCAATTCATTCCATTGATTCAGCTTATGCCTTCTGTCAATCAATTGCTGATTCGTGGTCATCTCTTTCAGGATGGCTCCGAAAAGGGTTACCAACGCTAACCCAGAGGGTGAAGAGGTCCCAGAACGTCCTCCTTCCCCTCCTCCTCCGTCTGAGGCTTGGAGAGCGATTATGCAGACTACAGCTCAGAACACCCAGATGTTGATGCAGATGATGCAGCAGATGCAAGCTAATCAAGCTAATCAGGGTGTTCCAGGGAATCAAGGCAACTTCTTCAACCAGCAGCACCATGCTACTCTCAACCAGTTCTTGGCCAATAATCCAAAAGCTTTCAGTTACTGTGTCGACCCTCTTGATGCTGATGATTGGTTAACCGACATAAAAAAGCATTTTGAGTGCAGTAACGTGAAGGAAGATGATTATGTGAAGTTTGCAGCCTTCCAACTCAAAGATCAAGCAGCTGATTGGTGGCAGCAGTACAAAGACTCCAGGCCAGGTCAAGTGATCTCTTGGGAGAATTTCTGCAAGGACTTTCGCTCGCACCACATTCCTACAAGTGTCATCGAGGGTATGCGTGAGCAATTCCGCAACCTGAAGCAGGGCTCTATGACATTCCATCAGTATAATGTCAAGTTCTAAAACCTCGCCCGCTATGCTAAGCAAGACATTCCTGATGCTAAGAGCAAAATCTACCAGTTCCGTGGAGGTCTGAAAGATGAGCTTCAGCTTGCTCTCACTTTGTTCGAGCCCTATGAATTCGACAAGTTCTATAACATGGCTTTGAAACAAGAGGCAGCTCAGCTTAAGATGGAGGCTTCGAAAAAGAGAACTCGAGATGCCGTTCACTCTTCCTCATCGTCTCAGATGGTCTCGAAGCATCAGAAATTATGGCTTCCTCCTCCTCAAGTGATTCGAGCTCCTTACAACAACTCCAACAACTCCAACAACAAGAACTCTAGTGGACGTGGTTTCTCCCACCCACCCAACTCCAACAAGCAGTCCAAGCAACAGTTCCAAGCTCCAAGACCGAGTGCTCCTCCTACCCGTCCACTTTCTGAGGTTACTTGCTACAAGTGTGGCCAGAAGGGTCATTATTCCAACAAGTGCAACAACCCAAGGCGCCTTCCGCCTCCTCCTCCTGTCGGTACCGCTATGGTCAAGCATGATCCAAAGGTAGCAAGGGTCAATCTGAAGAATGCAGCACAAGCAGAGAATTCTTCTGATGTCATTTTGGGTAACCTTCCAGTTAACTCTTTTCCAGCTAAAGTGTTATTTGATTCGGGTGCTTCACATTCTTTCATGTCATACCCATTTGCATCCAAGCATAGTGTGACCACAGCAGCTTTACCGAGACAGTTGGCAGTTTCTTCTCCGGGAAAGCAGATGCATTCCAGTATATATGCTCCAAATGTGTCTATTCGCATGGGTGATTATCGATTTCTGGCTAATCCGGTGGTTCTTGGTAATTCCGACATCGACCTCATCCTCGGAATGGATTGGCTTTCTCAGCATGATGCTCACATTGATTGTGCTCAAAAGGAAGTCAAGATGACTCATTCTGATGAAGATCTGATTATCTTTGCCTCCAGGGATAACACTATAGGGCTTTTCTCTCTCAATGATAAGGGCGAAATTAATGCCATATCTCAAATTCCGGTGGTGAACGAATATCAAGACGTCTTTCCTGAAGAACTTCCAGGCATGCCTCCACACCGTCAGGTGGAATTCGTTATTGAACTCGAGCCGGGTACTGAGCCAGCATGCCGGCGTCCGTACAAGCTCTCTCCGGATGAATTGAACGAATTGAAGAAGCAGCTTGATAAATAGGAGAGTATGGGTCTCATCAGGCCTAGTACGTCTCCTTGGGGCTGTGGTGTCTTATTTGTCAAGAAGAAAGATGGAACGAAGCGTCTCTGCGTTGATTACCGGCCATTGAACAAGAAGACGATAAAGAGCAAGTATCCGCTCCCCAACATCAACGAACTCTTCGAGCAGCTCAAAGGAGCTAAAGTGTTCTCTAAGCTTGACCTCCGAATGGGCTATCATCAAATTCGCATTCGCGAGGAAGACATTCCCAAGACGGCCTTCAGAACGAGCTACGGTTCATACGAGTATACCGTCATGTCTTTTGGTCTCGCCAATGCTCCTCCTACCTTTTCGAGGATGATGCACTACATCTTCAACCCCTATACTGGCGAGTTTGTGCTTGTATATCTGGATGATATTCTGGTGTTTTCCAAGAATGAAGAAGATCACGAAAAGCACTTACGTCTGGTTCTTGATCGACTCCGAGAGCATAAGTTCTATGCCAAGTTCTCCAAGTGCGAATTTTGGCTCGATAAGGTTTTGTACCTGGGCCACATCATCTCAGCTGACGGCATTGCGGTTAATCCCAAGAAAGTTGAAGCAATTGTCAACTGGGAAGCTCCTCAGAACGTCAAGCAACTCCGCAGTTTTCTGGGTCTTGCCAGCTATTGCAGAAGGTTCGTTGAGAACTTCTCCAAGATTGCCAAGCCTCTTTCCAACTTGCTTCAGAAGAATGTCAAATACTTTTGGTCTCCAGAGTGTGAAGTGGCATTCAAAACTCTCAAAGAAAAGCTTGTCTCTGCTCCAGTTCTGACTCCTCCAGATGAGTCCAAGCCCTATGAAGTATTCTGTGATGCTTCTCTTCAAGGTCTTGGTGGTGTGCTTATGCAAGATAAGAGAATTGTGGCTTACACTTCTCGTCAGCTCAAGCCAAGTGAGAAGAACTATCCCACACATGATCTCGAGCTAGCAGCTGTGGTACATGCTTTGATTACGTGGAGACATCTGTTGTTGGGCGGAAAGGTCGACATCTTCACTGATCACAAGAGCTTGAAGTACATCTTCACACAGCCGCATCTGAACCTCCGCCAGACTCGTTGGGTTGAAATGATCCAAGAGTATAATCCCAGCATTGAATACACTCCTGGCAAGGCGAATGTGATTGCAGATGCTTTGAGCAGAAAGGCATATTGCAACAGCCTTCTTATCAAGCCGTGCCAGCCTGAGCTTTGTGAAGCATTCAGGAAGCTCAACCTTCAAGTTGTTCCGCAGGGTTTTCTTGCAAATCTTAAAATTGCTCCTACCTTGGAAGATCAGGTCCGTGAGGCCCAACTCAGTGATACCATGGTGAAGAAGGTGAAACATGCTATTGCTAAGGGCATTCCGAAATACAAGTGCTTCCGTGTTGATGAGAGAGATACCTTGTTCTTCGAGGACAGACTCGTTGTTCCCAAAGGTGATCTCAGGAAGCTCATAATGGAAGAAGCACATGATTCTCTCCTTTCCATTCATCCTGGCAGTTCCAAGATGTATCAAGACCTCAAGCAGTCTTACTGGTGGACACGCATGAAAAGGGAGATTGCCCAATTCGTGAATGAATGTGATGTTTGCAGAAGAGTGAAAGTAGAACATCAACGTCCAGCCGGTCTTCTCCAACCTCTTCCTATTCCCGAGTGGAAGTTCGACCACATTGAAATGGACTTCGTCACTGGCTTTCCTAAATCCAAGAAAGGGAATGATGCTATCTTTGTGGTGATTGACAAGCATACCAAAGTCGCTCACTTCCTGCCAGCCAAAGAATCCATCAATCCAGCTCAATTGGCAGAGCTGTACACTTCCAGGATTGTGTCCTTACATGGCATTCCTCAAGTTATTTCCTCAGACCGTGGAAGTTTGTTCACTTCAAGGTTCTGGGACTCCTTTCAGTCCACCATGGGCACTAAGATCAGGTTCAGCACTGCATTTCACCCTCAGACTAGTGGTCAAGTCGAGCGTGTGAATCAGATTCTAGAAGACATGCTCAGAGCCTGTGTCATCTCTTTTGGCATGAAATGGGAAGACTGCCTTCCATTTGCCGAATTCTCTTACAACAACAGCTTTCAAGCAAGTGCCGGCAAAGCTCCGTTTGAAATCCTCTATGGCAGAAAGTGTCGTACCCCTCTCAACTGGTCTGAAACAGGCGAACGTCAACTTCTTGGCAATGACTTGATCTCAGAAGCCGAAGAGATGTGCAAAGTCATACGTGAGAATCTCAAGGCCGCCCAGTCGCGTCAGAAGAGCTACTATGACGGCAAGCATCGTGATTTGGCATTCAACATTGATGATCATGTCTATCTCCGTGTGTCTCCGATGAAAGGCACCCAAAGATTTGGTATCAAAGGAAAGCTTGCTCCTAGATACGTCGGGCCTTTCAAGATTCTTGGCAAGAGAGGCGATCTAGCCTATCAACTTGAGCTCCCTCCCAACTTCGCCAATGTTCATGATGTCTTCCATGTATCTCAACTTCGCAAATGCTTCAAGGCACCTGAGCGCATGATTCCGTTTGAAGAGATTGATCTTCAACAAGACCTGTCCTACCGAGAGCATCCTGTTGCTATTCTCGAAGAAACCGAACGCAAGACCCGCAACAAGTCCATCAAATTTCTAAAAGTCAAGTGGTCACATCACACCGACCGAGAAGCTACGTGGGAACGAGAAGATCATCTTCGTTCCGAGTACCCTTCCTTTTTCCAGTCCTAGATCTCGGGACGAGATCTTTTTTTAGTAGAGGAGAGTTTGTAATGCCCCGGATGTTATACTTTCCCTTTTGGGCATATAATATATCTCCAGCTTCATCTATTTCCTTTCCGGGTTCTTTGTCTTTCGGGTTTCGTCGTTTTGTTGTGTGAGTGTGTGGCATTCATTCATATCATGTAGACATGTGCATTGCATTGCATTTGTGTTGTCGGTTGCATCCGGTTCCACGCGTTCCTTCCCATTGTCCGTTTCGCGTTCCGGAGCTCCCTCACGTGTCCGTGTCGTCCCGTAGGCCTACTTTGGTGTTTGGGCGTGTAACGTTACCGGCACTACTAGGAAAAGGGCTATAGATGAAATTGATACTAATGGCGCACCATACAGCTAGTGCGCCATTAGTATATAGTGATGGCGCACTAGAGACAGATACGCCATTAGAGTTGGAAGTACTAATGGCGCACCTTGCCCAGAGTGCGCCATTAGTATCAAGAAATTTTTTTTTTAACTAGCGCGCCTGTCCAAACATACTAATGGCGCATCAATTAATAGTGCGCCATTACTAGTTGTAAATAGTAATGGCGCACTAGCAGCAAAGTGCGCCATTAATTGTCTTTTTTTTATGATATTTTTTATTCTGTTTTTTACAAAACTACTAATGGCTCACTTTCACAAAGTGCGCCATTACTAGATTGAACTAGTAATGGCGCACTTTGCGGAAGTGCGCCATTAGTATGTTTTTTTTCCCGGAATGTTGATTCATTTCTGTTTCGACACCCCCAGCCGGCGCACCTCACCCGACGCCCCCGCCCCCACGCCCCCCTCTCCCCGACGCCGCTGCCCCCGACG
>LR738714.1:618664950-618691273 GCA_902687465.1 Secale cereale
CGCCGCCGCCCCCGCTTCAACCTCGCCGCCGCCAGGTAACCACTGCGTCTCCTCCCCCCTTCCTTCCTCCCCCTCCCTCCCTCCCTCCTTCACTGCTAGTTCTAGGGTTCAGCACATGATTTTTCACAGCACATGATTCTGCATCCATGCCCGATAGTTTGATTTTAGGGTAGTTTGAGTTCTAGGGTTCAACACATGATTCTGCATCCATGCCCTAGATTTTAGGGTATTCTAAATCTAGGGTTCAGCACATGAGTTCTAGGGTTCTAGGGTAGTTCTACTCAAAATTACAATAATGTACCCAGTAATTCAACACTGCACAAAAAGTAAATAGTTGTGACAGCGTAGCAGAACAAAAAAAGACAAGTCCCACCTCTTTTTTGTTGGGCATGTTTGTCTATAGATTTTGACGGGTGTGGGTGTGAGGCGTCTCTTACCTTATTAGTTGAAATTTATTTAAGCTCCTATGGTGGCCAGCTCTTTGAAACCCATGCACTCCCATTAGTTCAGAAGGATAGCCACTGTTACTTAAATATGCCATATTGCTGCTGCTTTCTAATTAATACTGGCAGCAACATCAATTTTTTAACTGTTCATGCTGCTGTTATGAATTCACTGCTGTTTTAAATATTTGAACGTCAAACTATTGTTTTACAAGCTTCTGCAACTTTTTCTTAACTATTCATGCTGCTGTTATGAATTCACTGCTGTTGCTACTGTACTTGTCATGATGTTGTACTTGTGATGATGCTACTTGTGATCTTCTGAAATGACCCATTGGCGACTTCATTAGGCGGGGATAATGATTTTGCAGGTACCCCGAGAGGCCCTTGAGTTTGCTGGAATGTTGATTAACTTCCGTTCCGGCAAATTCGGGTACTCCATATGTCCTATTTTCAGCAAAGGTCATACTGAAATTTTCCGTGAATTTTAGCATGACTTTGCTAAAAATAGGACATATAGGGTACTTGTGACTAATGCATGGGCCGGGGTATCTTAGTGGTTAATTATGTAGGATCAAGTGATTAGAGCCAAGTGATTAGGCCGAACTTACAATTCTCCTTCCTAGCTTAGCTTTTAGGATGCTTCGGTGTCGACAAACCATAAATTATGAAACCTTGGCTTTTAGGGTCCCTGGATGTCGATAAAGAACGAAATGATGAAAGCTTAGGCTTTTAGGGTGCCTGGGCGTCGAAAAACCCTCAATTATAAAAGCTTAGCTTTTAGGATGCCTCGGTGTCGAAAACCCTAAATGATGAGACCATGATCTTGTTCCTTGACAATAACCAACTTTTAATGAGTTTATAGAGAGGATAGTAATCAGATTGTGAGGATGGTATGTAGCAGAACTAGTGCAAAAGTGTTGACAATGTTAGTCCTAATGAGCATAGGATGATGCCACAGCTAGCTTGTCTAGGTACATATTTTTAGTTTATAAAGTTTAATCTCTTTGAAACATAGGAAATGTCGTCTTCCGACGACGATAGGATCCCGGAGTGCTCCTGGTGCGGTGACGACCGGGGTCTGTGCGACAGGCCTCACCTGGTAGACGGTCGTTACTTCACTATTAAGCTCGACGAGACCTTTGATGTCGAAACGGTACGCAACGACAAGTCTTGTTTCGTAATTAATTAAGCACGATTTCTAGCTACTTCAACGTGTAAGTAATTAATTTTCTTCTTTTACATGCAACTAGTTTATCCCGTGTCATGCAAGACGCTATGTCTTGGAGAGGATGGGATTTGAAGATCATGAAACTTCGGAGACAAAGCAAATTCAACTAAGGACCATGCATAATGTTGATTTAGAAGTGGATTTGTACAATTCAGATAACGTAACCACTTTTGGTTGCAAGAATTGGGAATCATTTTGCATGATATATGGTTTTTATGAGGGTATGCTTCTCACCATGGATCTTGGTAATCCGGATTCCATCGCCGAAGATGATTTGGACATTTGGGTCCTTGTTGACGATATGATTCCAACTCTACCGAGAAGTGAGTTTATCAAACATAGTTATTTAGTAATTTATATTGTTTATTTCAAAATAGTTGACAACTTATTTCCATTGATAGGTTATTTTGATTATTCAAATAATGTGAGGATGATGCTAGACAGTACCTACTACACCCCTGGCTCAGAATGTACTTATAAGGACAAAGAGCAGATCATCTTCTTTTATTCCTTTCTTCTGGATTACATTCAACATCGCAATATTGATCCACAATATAGTCAATACGTCCCACTAGTGCACGTATTGAACTACGTTAATATCAATGGAGATACCATGGTAAGATTTTTGTACTATTACGATATTCGTGCATGTTTTGTATTAGTTCTTCTCGAACTGAACTACAATGCTAACTACGAAGTCTTACTATATGTTTTGCAACAGATTCTCCCTAGTGACTGTGTGCCTCCTGTCATGTTTCAATCTGGTCAACTACACGTTTTAAACATTCTGCCAGATGAACCTACAAATCACATGTGTCCATATCGGATTTCTTCTGAAAATGAAGGAATGAGAATCAAAGAATGGCGAAAAATAATGAAAACTCGTAAGGAGGTACTTGGAAGCAATAAAGTGAGAAGGGCAAGAAATGGAGACAAGATAATCTGCGTTCTCCATAATGGCCCTTTAAATCTAATTGATTTAGAGACAAACGCCATCTTGTTTTATGCCATTTTATCTTAGAAAATTGCTACGTAGTAGAAGTTGTATGGTCGATAATGATGTGTAAGACATTATTTAATACCTATGTTGAGTTTTTATTATTATTATGATCGATGATGCATGATGCTAAGTTGTTCTATGAGCTATTATATACTCCCTCCGTTCCGATTTACTCGTCGTGGTTTTAGTTCAAAATTTGAACTAAAACCATGACGAGTAAATCGGAACGGAGGGAGTAGATTCTAATAGTTTCGATGTGCGTACCATATATGTTGGCTCCACGAGAAATTATATTTATATATATGCATAACCTGTGCAAAAAACAAAAAAAAAATTCATACTAATGGCGCATCACTGCAGAGTGCGCCATTAGTATGCCAAAGCACCTGGCCCCTGGGAGGCATACTAATGGCGCATCACTGTGCGTACTGATGGCGCATCAGTGGGCGCCATTAGTATACCAGATACTAATGGCGCACCAGTGGTGCGCCATTAGTAAAGTATACTAATGGCGTGCTAGTAATGGCGCACCACCAATGCGCCATTAATGGCCAAACTAGGTGCGCCATTAATAGGCCTTTTCCTAGTAGTGCGGTGTGCCGCGAGACTTGTCGTGTGTTGTTGTTTTGTTGTGTGTAACCCGCCTCTCCAATCTCGTCGCGTTTGGACTCCGTTTGCTATCCCATCAGTTATTCGTGTGGGCCCAAAGTGCCTTCACTTTGTGTCCCAGAAACACCCCTACAGCAGCCACTACCCTCTCCTAGGCCCATCCTAACTTCCCCCGCGATCGGATCCATCGGATCGCGATCGGAGGGCTCCTAACACCCCCAAATCCCCAAACCCTAAATTCTGCTATATAATAGACCCTAGGTCTATTTTTGGGCATTCCCTAGCTTCTTCTCCATTTCTCCCCCCTCAATTTCAGATCCACCAACCCCCCTCACAGCCACTTGGCTCTCCTCTCCTCCAGGCAACTCCCGAAGGGAATCAGCCAACCAGCTCCTTCCTTCGATCCCGTCCGAGCCGGCCGCTTTTTCCCTTCGATCCGGCCAAGTCAACGCATCGCTAGGTCCTCTAGCTGGCTCGGCCCCGTCGCTCCCTCGGTCGATCGAAGCACAGGCGCCGCAGGACCAGTTCATCGCCACCACAGGACTCCCTCGCCCTGGGCCTCCTTCCCGCATCGCACCGCGAGGACCACTTCGCCGCGCGTGGGCCTTCCCTCCGCGCCGGCCGACTCCATCGCCCTCCAGCGCAAGCTTCGCCTCGCTGCTTCCTTCGATCCGCGCCGGGCCATCGCCCTCCGCGCCGGCCCAAATCGTCGCGCTACCGGGCCCCGCGCCTCACTCCCGCGCCAGCGCCAAGCCGCCGGGCGCCTGCCTCGCTCCAGCGCTGACCGCCGTCGCCGCGTGGGCCGCAGGCCGCCACCTCCTTCGCCTTTGCGGGCCGCCTCCACCGCCCCGCAGGCCACCTCTTCGCGGGCCGTTCCGCCTTCGCCTCCCGACCGGGCCGCACTGCTGGGCTTCCTCACCGCTGCCACCGCGGGCCGAAGCCTTCTCCACCCCGGGCCGTTTTTTTTTTCAGATCCGAGGTTATTTCTAAAACCCTAGATCTAGAGGTTGTTTGATCTGTGATGCATTATTAGAACTGCTCTAACTTTTTGTGTGTTTGTCCGTTTCACGCAAATAGCATGTCCAGACGTTCGTGGTGATTAGCACTGCGTTTTATCTTTTTGTGTCATGCATGTTAGAGATCATCTAGGTGCATGTTTTGCTGTTGCAAGAGTGCATCGTGATATAAACTGCTGCTATGTGATGGTTTTATGCCATCTTTGCCATGTGATATCTTTTAGCTCGTTTGTCCGAATGATGCAAATGACATGTCCACGTGTTCGTCTTGCCATGCTCTACATGTTGTATGTGATAGGTTGCATGTTAGATTTATTCTTGCCATGTTTATAATCGTTGCAAAGTGCCATGTGGCTGTGATGTTGTTTCACTTGTTATGAAATGCCATCTTGTTGAGCTCGTTGCTATCGTTGTGTTTATCTCCATGATGCATGCTTGTGTGTTTCGGAATCACCATCATGTGTACTTTGATGAGGTGCTTACCACTTGCCATGTTTAGTTTCGAGGTGACTTAAACTTGCTCTTTTAGATGCCATGATGATATTGCTGTTTTAGGACTTAGTGGTTTTTCACTAAGTCTGAAATCTGTAACGTTCCGATGCCATGTTTGCTTGCTGCTCTAGGACAAATCATGATAGTTTTGGAGTGGATCTTGATTGTTCCTTGTAGTATATATTGTTGGCTTTCTATTCATGTTCTCACATGTTTATTTAAGTGGCTGTAGCATGTTTAACTTTTGCTCCAAAGTTTCAATAAAATTCTGCTGCCAGAATTTTATTGTCAAGTTCAATATGTCCAAGCTTGTTGCTATTGATCCGTGGCTCCTTTGGGGTGCACCTTTGGACATATTTGCTATAGTATATGTCTAGTTTATGTTCATGTCATTTGACATGATGTTTGAGTGCTGTAGCTTAATTTTCTAGTGCTCCGAAGTTGCTATGTTGCTGTAATTTTCAGCTTTCGCTCATTTCTTCTTTCGGGCATAACTTTTAGCCCGTAGCTCCGATTTTAGCGAGTCTTATATGAAACTTGATTGATTTTCCGTGTAGAATCATAATATCATATTTTTATCATGTTTTGAGGTGTTTTGCTTGAGTGCTATTTTCCGTGCTCCTTAGTGCATCCATCATGCATCCATCATTTTCGAGTGCGCATTGCATCTTGTTGATTTGTGCCTTGTGTGATTGTTTTGTTTAGAGCCGGAAGCTGAGACCGAGTATGAGTACGAGCACGAGGTTACCAATGAGGTTGAGCATGAGGACCCTTCTTACGATCCGAACGACTTCTCTTCAGGCAAGATGACCGAACCCCGATAACATTACTATCTTTGCCTATTGCTAGTAGTTCCGCTCTATAGTTTTGCCTCGATGCCCATGTTCTTCCTGTCAGCCTCCTACTTGTAACCATCACCATGTTTAACCACCCTACCTATGCAAACCGTTGCTTGGCTAAGTACGCTTCGCTCAGCCCTTCTTATAGCATTGCTAGTTGCAGGTGAAGATCGAAGATGCTTGCTTCATGTTGAAGTTTTGTTGGGTTATATCACACTATTTAAATGCTTAAAATGAAATCATCTATATATTGGCAAGGGTGGAAGGCTAAGCCTTTTGCTTGGTGTTTTGTTCCACTCATGCCGTTAGGAACCGTATAAACCGGTGTTATGTTCCTTGATTATGCGTTCCTATCACGGTTGGGGTGTATAGGACCCCCTCGATAAACCGCTAAGTGCTAAGTCTTTTCCAGCAAGTCCCAACATTGGTACTATTTGCCTAATAACTAAATAACTTGCATAGGGAGTAATTAACCCGAGTTCTTAATCAACAACCCCGGGCCAGTGCTCCTCATGAGTGTTGGTCCAAACCGAGGGTTCTACGGGGTCACCACGAGGGAACTCGAGGATTGATATAAACCTGTAGAATCGCCCATCCGGTTGTGTCCTGAGACTTAGATACGCGCGGCAACTATCAGGGTGTCGACACGCCGGGAGGATTTGCTGGATTAGCCTTACCTTAGTTCGGTATATCTTGAGCACGGGATTCCGAGAATACTCGGGTCTTCCCACTTTGGAGTTGCGACTCCGCGGATCATGGGCTTGTAATGGGTCAAGTTGGAACACCCCTGCAGGGTTATGAACTTTCGAAAGCCGTGCCCGCGGTTATGTGGCTGATGGGAGCTTGTTAATATCCGGTTGTAGATAACTTGACACAATGTTTCTAATACACTACCAGCGTGTGTTCCGTGACCGTCAATTTCCGAATAGGGATTCGGGAGTTGAACACGGAGGGGTTATGTTTGACGTGTTGTAGCTAGGATCACTTCGTGATCACTTCTCGTCCGAGGCTTTCTCTTCTCGCTCTCACTCATGTAAGCTAGTTGCTAGTTGCTGCTGCAGACACTTATTCTTTTCTTCAGCCTTATCCTCTCCCAAGGCTTAAATAGTCTTGTTACCCGGGAACGGGATTGCTGAGTCCTCTGTGGCTCACAGTTACTTCACCACACCAGATGCAGGTCCAGTTGTGAGCTATCCAGGTGATGGCACCGAGCTGGATTGGGAGTACGACGAGGAGCGTAGTCGGTACTATGTTCGTTATCCGGATGATCAGTAGTGGAGACTTCTACTAGGATTCGATCCGACCTGTGGATGTTATTTAAGTTTGTATCTTGACATTTGGTTTTGCCCTTAGAGGGTTGTGATATTCTTAATGTATGATGTTTGAGACATGTTTTGTAATTGTGTTACGTGGCGAGTGTAAGCCAACTATTTATGTTTACAATTCCCCTCTTTTACATGAGATGTGCAAAGATTACCAAACTTGAGATCATTCTAGGATGGACTTATGCCTCTAAGTCGTGCCTCGACACGTAGGAGGTATAATTCCATCCTGGGCATTACAAAGTGCAACGGCTGCCAACGCTTCAGCTCCAAGCAACATTTGCCGGCCTCTGCACTCAAGACTTTTCCGATCACTTGGCCTTTTGCCGTCTGGGGTCTGGATATGGTAGGACCTTTCAAGACTGCCAGAGGAGGCCTGACACACTTACTTGTGGCAATAGATAAGTTCACCAAGTGGATCGAAGCCAAGCCAATCAAGAAACTCAAAGGCCCAACTGCTGTGACATTCATTGCAGACATCACAGTCCGGTATGGTATACCGCACAACATCATCACCGAGAACGGCACAAATTTTTCCAAAGGCGCACTTGTCCGTTTCTATGCAACTCACGGCATCCGGCTCGACCTGGCGTCCGTTGCCCACCCACAGTCTAACGGCCAAGTCAAGCGCGGCAACGGCCTCATCCTATCTGGCATCAAGCCCCGGCTGGTCGAACTTTTGGAGCGGTCAGCCGGCGGCTGGATCGAAGAACTACCGTCTGTCCTATGGAGCCTCAGAACCACTCCTAACAAATCCACCGGCTTCACCCCTTTCTTCCTCGTCTATGGGGCCGAGGCAGTCATCCCAACAGACGTTGAGTTTGACTCGCCTCCCGTCACCATGTACATGGAGGCTGAAGCCAAAGAAGCACGCGAAGACGGGGTGGACTTGCTGGAGGAGGCCCGGCTGGTAGCACTCAGCCGCTCCGCCATCTACCAGCAGGGTCTCCGCCACTATCACAGCCGGCGAGTGAAGCCACGCTCCTTCCGCGAGGGAGACCTTGTGCTCCGGCTGATCCAGCGAACAGCCGACCAGCACAAGCTCCCCGCTCCTTGGGAAGGACCGTTCATCGTCAGCAAGGTACTGGGCAACGATGCCTACTACCTCATCGACGCCCAGAAGCCAAGGGCGCGCAAGAGTGACGACTCAGGCAAGGAGTCAGAGCACCCATGGAACGCAAACCTTCTTCGTCGCTTTTATAGCTGAAAGACAGTATGTGTCATGCTATCTAAGTTATTTTGAGAATCAGTGGGAGCCCCGAGAGATTCTTGGGGACTGCCCAAGCCTTTATCTATATGATAAGAATTATGCCTGTGAATGATTGTTGTTCACTCCTTCGTCCGGTACCGGAGCCTACCAGACGGCCCGGGGACTGGCCGCCTGGCCCTATGTCTAGAGAATTCTCGTTAAAAAGTCAGAAAAGTAATGTGATGGCATCCGAGCCCTCTCCTGTTTCCAGTCACAGACTCGCAGAATGCGGCTGTCCGGCTGGCAGGAGCCAAAGGCAAGAAGCGGTACCCACATGAAAAAGGGCTAAGGAAAAAAGACATAGGTCCAGCCGGCCCTTAAGATTAACAGCCGGCTGCCATGCAGCCGGCCAGTCAGTTCTAGGCTTGGCTAGACCGTCTTCCAGAAGGCAAGATACTTGCCCACCCTGAAAGTAGCCAAGTCCTTAGCCCAGCCACAGAACCACAGAGTGGCTATCCGGCTGGCAGGACGGCGGTACTAGGAGTCGGCAAGGAGAAAATCGCCACAAGGAACTAGGACAAGGCTAATCCTAGGATTCGACACAATTGCATAAAAACGATGCTGCATTAAAAGAATATTTACATCCAAAAGGCCTTAAGAGCCGCCTTATAGCAATAACTTACTAAATACACCCAGTGGGTGGAATTGTTCGAATTAACTGTGCGAGTCTTATAGAAAGGTAGATGATACAAATGAAAATCCTAAGGAGCAGCAGGCTGGGCAGGTGGAACGACGGAGCCGGCTTCTGGGGAGGCCGCCTGGCGGGGCTCGGTCTGGCCGTCTCCTGCAGCAGGCGGAGCCATCACTCCTGGCCTGCTTGTTGAGGACTGGTCAGGCTGGCGACTGCCTGCTGGGTCCGCCTCCTGGGAGCTGGTCTCCTCATACTGCCTTCCTCGTCCTCATCGCCTTCGCTGGAGGAGATCTCCTCGTCTGGCTCTTCCGATGCCGCCAAGTCCAGCCCGAAGTTAGTAGGTGGCACTACGTGGCCCCTGTCATCCAGCTCCGGGATGAAGAGGGAGGTGTCGGCGTATTCGACGAGGGCGGCAGCTCGCTGGGCGAGTTCCCTATGCTCCGCAGCCAGCTCCGGCTGGGCCTCCGTGTGGAACGTCTCCAGCTGCTCATTGCTCAGGCCTAGGTACCAACTCTTGGCGAACTCCAAGGCGGTCCGTGCGCCAGCCCTTGCCGCAGAGCCCTTCTAGGCCTCGAAGCGCTGGCCGGCCGCCTCCAGCTAGACGGCCGTCCGGCTGGGGGTGCGAAGCATCGGCACGCCTGGCCAGAGGGGCGGCCAGGACTTGGGCGCCAGCACGCTGCAGACGGTGGAGAAGACGGCGGACTGGCAGAAGACGCACCCGTATGGCGAGAAGCTCCTCGGCCGGGGTCCTGGGCGCGTTGGGTGTGATTTCGCGGCCCGCCTGGCGCCTCGTAGCGAGCTCGGCCTCGATTGCCTGGGTGGCGGCCACAGAGTAGCCCGGGAAGAATTCTGCCAAGACTAGAACAAATATCAGAAGAAAAGCAAGACGGCTGCTGCAAACAATGAAAACAGAACGAGAAGACGGATGTCTCACCGTCGACCATGTCTCCAATGGCTACGTAGCCGTCTTGGAGAGCCGCCTCATTCTCGGCCCAATTCGAGCACTCAGTCTCAAATTCGGCCCGCAGATGGGACTCGGCGTCAAACATCTTGCCGAGCTCGGCCTTGTGGGCCGCCGCCTGGTCCGCCAGCTCCTTGGCCAGGCGATAGCGGTCTTGGGCGGCGAGGACACGCTCCTGCTCCTTTGCCGCCAGCTCTGTCTGGGTTTTGCCCAGCTGGCTGCGGAAGCTGGCTGCGGCCGCTGGCAGGGGAGAAAGAAAAAGAGCAAGGGTCAGCAGCAGAAGACATAAACTTGGAGTTCTAAGCCGCCTGCTCAGCAGCCGGCTCGGAACTCGGGGACTACACCCAGCGGGTGCGCTGACGCGCCCCCGCAAGGAGAAGAAGAGACACTGACCTCGGCAATCTGCCAGGACAGTCTGCTGCTGCGCCAGCTCCTAGCGATGCGCGTTGCAGGAGGCCACGCGGAGATTGTGGTACTCCTGCAACAAGAAGCAAGATCAGATCTGGGTGAACACTTTAGAGTTCCAAGCTGCCTGCTCAGCTACCGGTTCGGAACTCGGGGACTACACCCAGTGGGTGCGCTGACGCGCCCCCACGAAAAAAATTGAAGGAATGAAAACAGAGGAAAGTAATAACACACTTACCCGAACGGAAGACCTCGTCGCAATGAACTCCTGCATCGCCGTCTGCACGACGCTGCCCAGAGAGTTCATGCGGTCCAAGACGTCCCGCGATGCAACGAGCCACGCGCCGCCTCCTCCGGATCTCCCGCTCGATGGCGCCGCGCTGGTCGCCTCGTTCTCCGGCGCGGACGAGCTGGCCCCGCCGACCTCCACCTGTTGGGGCATGGAGACCGCCCTCGCAAGGCGCCGACGGGTTGGGCCTCGGGGGGCCGGCTGCGGGCCAACCACCAGCGTGCCCCCAACCGGCGGCACCTCCGTCCCCACCGTCCGGCTGCCCAGCTCCCCAGCAGGCGGCGCTGGGTGTGGTGGTGGCGTCTCCAAGATGACGCACTCGTCGCCTCTGTCGCCCGGAGCCGGCTGCTCGTCAGTAGCCGACGTCTGGGAGGACGGCTCCTGGGACCTTGGCACCGGGCGGTCGACGTGGCCCGCTGGCTGCTGGGGGCCCTTCCCCCGCTCTCGGGCGCGGGCGGCGTCTGCCTCGGCCTTCTTGGCGGCTTCGGCCTCCACCTGGGCGGCGGCATCGGCAGCCGCCCGCTCACGCTCCGCGGCCTCGCGCTCCGCCTGTGCCTCGCGGGTGTTCCTCTCTGTCACCTCCCGGAGCGCGGCGACAGGATCCATGCGGGGAGGCACAGGAGGGGCATTTGGGCCTCCTACCACAGAGCCCACTGGCACCCGCGAGAGGGAGAGCGGTGCGCTGAGCGAACGTCCAGAGAAAACAAAGAATCAAGAAAGAATCAGCCGTGAAAGAAGAACGAGATGCAAAGAAAGAACGAAGAATACTTACCCACACACGACTGGCCTGGCCTTGGGCTTCTTCGGCATGTTTGCCCTGGCGGCTGCCTCCTGACGCCACGTGGCGGCAGTCGACAACCGAAGCTTCCTGGGCGGAGCGCCAGTCGGCCCTGGCGTGGCCCGCCGTTTCCCGCCGCCGGCTGCGCCAGACGGCCCCGCCCGCTGGCTCGCGCGGACGGGTGCCTCCTCCATCTCCTCGTCGTCGTCCGGCCAGTTCTTGAGGCCACCTTCTGGCTGGCCTCCGCCGCCTGTCACCTCCTCCTCCTCCATGGCGGCGGCGGCCCCAAGTTCGGGGTCGCTCGTATCGCTCTGGGAGCGATCCTGCTCGAGGGGGCGGCCCGGTTGGTCGGAGCCCGGCGCCGGCTGGCCTGGGAAGATCTGAGCCGGGTGTCAGCACCAGACGGCTACAGCAGCCGCACAAAGAAGAAAGAAAATAGAAGGACGAAAACTTACTGCGGGCGGCTGGTTGTCGCGGCTGTATGGAGCCTTGCTGAAGGCCCAGCCGGCGTCGGAGACCTAGCAGCTGGAGATGTGGTTCACCAGCCGGGCCACTTCCTTGTGCGGTAGGGGCTTGGTGCAGGTCCGGCTGGGGTCCCGGCACCCACTCATGTCACAGATGAGGTGGGGCCGGCGCTACAGCGGTAGCACCCAGTGCTTGGCGAACGTCAGGTGCAGATCCGCAAACTCCAAGCCTTCGTCGTCTCTCAGCTCCCGGAGACGGCGCACGGCGACGGAGGCGCCTTCAGACAGGCCGACGGGCCGGGTCTTCCAAGAGTCCCGAGTCTCAGCAGGCGGCCCCGGCACCCATTCCGGCAGACAGATGAGATCCTCCTCGGGGTCGATGTTGGAGACGTAAAAATACGTCATCTGCCACTGCTTCACTTACCCAACGAGTTTCGACGGCGGAAAGAAGTTCCTCGCCCCGGTGCGCTTCACGGCGATACATCCCCCGCACTGAGCAGCCACGTTCTGGACGGCAGTGCCCAATTTCACGTAGAAGAGCTCTGTCCAGAGCTCGACGGTGGGGAGGATGCCAAGAAAGGCCTCGCAGAGGATGACGAAGGAAGAAATGGTGGTTATCGTGTTCGGCGTGAGGTGGTGCGGTTGGATGTGGAAGAAGTCGAGGATGGAGCGGAAAAAGCCACTCGCCGGCAGACCGAACCCGCACTGGAAGTGCGAGCGGAAGACGACCCGCTCGCCTGGTTGCGGGGCCGGCCTGATCTCCGTCACCGGCGCCAGGCGCACGGCGACCTTGTCGGCCGGCGGCAGCTTCCACGACCGGCGGAGGACATCTATGTGCTCTTGCACGACCTCACTACCGTCCCATTGGCCGTGGTGTCGGGTGGGTGCTGGAGCAGCCATGGTTCAGGCGGTGTTTCGCTGCGACTACGGCAAGGAGAGGTGAGGAAGAAGATGAAGGACGAGGGAGAGTGAGCGCGAGAGCAGTGCCAGCCCTCTCCCCCGGCCTATATATAAGCTGTGGCGACGAAGACGAGGGGGCGGGCGTGGGCTCAACCACCCCACGTCCCGCACGACCCCCAATTTTCTCGCGCCTAATCCGCGCGCATTTAATGCTCGTGAGACGGTAATCGATTACCTCTGTCACTGTGGATCC
This sequence comes from Secale cereale, assembly GCA_902687465.1. Lineage (NCBI taxonomy): Eukaryota > Viridiplantae > Streptophyta > Magnoliopsida > Poales > Poaceae > Secale > Secale cereale. Next base: position 618,677,833 of record LR738714.1, read on the forward strand.
GCGTGGGGTCTGAGGCCCTTAGTGGCGGGCCCCGGCCCGCTGTTACGTCCTGTCACGCGCGTGGGCTGGCAGGCCGACGCGACAGGGCGGTGACGCGTGGGCGCTGCCAACGTTCCCCGGGTTTGTTTGACTTCCCGCTGACCAGGCGTCGCCTTCCCACCGAAGATTCCGAGATGGCGATACGGCTGCCAGAGGCCGGCTCCTACAGCGCAGAGCCGGCTGGCGGCAGCCGGACTCCTTAAGCCAACAAGCGACAGACGACAAGCTAGCCTTAGGGGAGAAGCTGCCGGAACCCCTCAGCATCTCCAGCATCCGCTCTAGTGCGATATGGACCACCAGCTTCGGGGACTACTGTCGGAGATATGGACCATGGGTACCCTCAACACCTACCCTTGGTATTTTAAGACAAATAACAGCCGCTTGGTCTGCCGCGGCCGTCTGCTCCTCGAGCCGCCTCCTAGGGAGGCTTGCCCTAGGAGCCGGCTGCCAGCAAGCGGCAGGGACCCAACAGACGGAAACACCAAGCACCACCAGCCAGCAGACGGCCCCGCATCCCACCCTCAGGGAACACGCTGAGGTGGGTCCTGGCGTGGCGGGGGCATGGCTACAGAATAACATGTCCTTAGAAGATCTATAAGGGCGTGGCTACAGTGACCATGTACTTTGGGAATATCTCGTAAGCGGCGGAACACCGTAGCCACGAGGCTTGTGACCAAACAACGGTCAGAGGAGGCCACGATCCCACTACCCACAGACGACGGGGCCAGCTGGCGGCTGGCCCCATCGGTCAGCGAGCAAGCTCAAGAACAAACCGCCTCTGGCAGGCGGCCGGTGGAGACGGCCGTCTGGTAGCAGACGGCGCACCCCGCCCTAGAAGTCTGAGCCCCATCAAGATGATGGGACGGGGCGAGGCGGCAGCATACGGCGAGGCACGGTGGCACTGTAGCCATCTCCTCCCCAACGAGGCTATCGTCAGCAAAAGCACCCCCACAGTGAAAGGCAATCACGAGGGGCCCGCAGGCGGCGGGCCCCAGCAGACAGGTGGCGAGGCCGGCACCAGCAGACACTGAAGGCTGGGGCCGCGCCGTCGAGGTTACCATTGTACCCCTGGGAGTAGGCCTATATAAACTCCCCAGGGTCCTCCATGTTGAGGGCTGGATAGTTGGCTATTAGAAGTTTACAAGACAAGAACCCTAGATAGGAGAGAGAGGAGGTGAGCTAGCCTTGTTCATGTTCTTCCTTCATACATCACAGCTCTAGGAGCAACCCTGTAACCACTCTAGTGCGATCAGTGATGATGCGGAGCCCCCGCAGAGCAGGACTAGGGGTGTTATCTCCTCGGAGAGCCCCGAACCTAGGTAAGATTCGTAGGCGTCCTAAGTATCGCTTTATCCCGCTTCCCGAGCCCGGTGACGTTCTTTTGACCCCATGCATGATATGCCATCCTTTGGCATATGACAAGTGGAATCCGCTAGATGCAAATTTAAAGAATAATCGTCAAGCTTATGGAAGCCTAGCACATCACATAGAGTTTTTGGAATAATTGAAACGCTAGCACCTAAATCACACAAAGCATTGCACTCATAATCTTTAATCTTGATTTTAATAGTAGGTTCCCAATCATCATAAAATCTTTCTAGGGACTGAAACTTCCAAAATAGTTTTTCTTTAAAATATTTCATCATAGCATCAACAATATGTTTCGTAAAGGCTTCATTTAGCTAATAATCTTGAGTAAAATTAAACATGGATTGCAACAAGGAAATACAATCTATCAAAGAACAACTATCATAATTAAAATCCTTGAAATCCAAAATAGTGGGTTCATTGCTAGCTAAAGTTTTGACCTCTCCAATCCCACTTTTATCACTCTTTCACTAAGATCTTTATTCTCCAAATTATCGGGATGCCTTTAATCTGAAGTTGACTCATTTCCAATTACTTATTTTTCAAGATCTATATTATCAAACAAAGATTAAATAGGAGTGTAACATCCCAAAATTATAAATTTTGGAATGTTATATTAAATAAATATTTATGTTTGCTTGTTTGATTATTGTGTGATTGTGTGAAATTGAGTGAAATTAGAAAGTTGAATGACATGGAATGAAATGACTCTCCCAAACTTTCAACCTTGTATTTTGATCTGAATGAATTCAAATTCAACAACAACACAAAACCCTAGAGTGACGATGACATGACTTCTTCCATTTGAAATGAAAAGGGTTTTTGAAAATATTTGAATTCCATCTAAAATATTTGAAATTCAGAAAATTTATGCAACTCAATGATTTTCACGAGAGAAGATAAAATGACATCTTCAAATTATATGAAATATGAGTTGGAAGTTTGAAAGAACCAAGTTGAAAGTCCCTTTGAAATTATTTTTGAAACCCACTTTGAATTTGGAGTTATTTGGTTTTTACTCAAATCATTTTCCTCCAAAAATAAAATATATGGAAAATAGGGTAAAATGATTCCCTACAATAGAAAAATGGAGAAACATAAATTTGATATCATTTTGGTATTTTAAAATATTTTTATCTGATGGTTAAATGCAATAGTAGCAATGTTTGAATTTTGTGTTTTGTGAGAATTGAGTGTGGAAAATAGTCCATGTTTTAGGATTTATGTTCTTGAACATTTTGATATATAATATGTATATATTATATTTTGTTTACTTCTATTTTGTTTATGTTATAAAGGCCGAAGCCATCGAGGCCCATCTCTCTTTCTTTCCTCTCACGCTCACTGGCCAGGCCGGCCCATTCCCAGCACATAACTGCCAAAGTGTTATTATGAGAGAAAAGGCATTAGAATAACTCGCCCAAAGTGTTATTATAGACAAAAATATTAAAAATAACAGCAAGAAAACATGATGCAAGATGGACGTATCAAAGCCCTATATGATTTGATGTATTTTTTGTGACAGTTGATTTGCTCATATGACGCAAGTTTGGTGTTCCTCACATGTCTTTAGGGACCTACCACGGAGTGCCGCGAACGCTGGTGCATACTTTGCTACCTAGCTTGATCGGTCCAAGGAGAATACCTTATAGGCCCAGTTCTAGGTGCCCGAGCACCCCGCCTTTGCTTAACAATCAAGAAGCAGCTGGCATAGCTCTTCTGTGCAGCCCGGTCGGTGATGTAGGATATCTGCATTAACCTCTTGCTAGGCCAGCCTATGCCGACAAGCTTCTTCGGCTTAGTGAATAGGATTCAGGAAACCAGCCCCCAGGTGGAAAAGTGGAAGTGGTTGGCCTGTCTGGAGGGGGCGGAAAGAGCGTATGCGGCTACAATGGAGCCTTTCCCGAAGATCAAGCCATTGGAAATCGGCTCCGGTCCTCCAGCGGGAAAATAACAGACTCCAGAACAGTTTCTGGCATAGGTGCATGAAGGTGCTCGGGTGACTGAAGAAAAGTGTAGCAATGAAGAACTTAAGTGCTGATTTTCCCTTGGTATGCTGAGGAGGAATGTGTATAAAACAGTTTATCTTTTCAAATGATCATTTTTATTTGATGTGTTATTATTGTTCCTTTGCGATTGTTCTTTAATCTGAAAGCGTCCAGTCATCGGCTTTGACCCATCGTGTAGATGCTACACTGGGTGTTTCTTTAAAATGTGTATACCCTTAGCCAACGTCTCGGGCCCCGAAGGAGGTGGCATGTTAAGAGAAACTAGGCAATCAGACTATAAAGGATTGGTAGCTTTCACTTAGTGCTAAGAGCTCGATATGTGGGTTAGTTTATCTAGCCCCTTGTCGGAGATATTGACCACGGGTGTCCTCATCAACCATCCATGGTATTTCAAGACAATTGGGGGCCGCCTGTCACCCCCTGGCCGCCTGCTCATCGGGCCGCCTCCTGGGGCAGGAACGCCCAGGAGCCGGCTGCCAGCAGGCAGCGAGGCCTGGACAGGCGGCAGCCTCATGACCAGCATCCAGATGACGGCCCCACGCCTCCCCCTTGGGACGTGTGCTGGGGAACCATGACAAGTCTAAGGCATGGCTATAGTTGAGCATGTCCTTAGAGAATATATAAGATCGTGGCTACAGTGAGGGCGTATCTTACGGACACCCCTTAAGCGGCGTATCACTGTAGCCATGTTGCCAGTGACCTAGCCCCGGTCAGAGAAAGCAATGATCCCACTACCCACAGGCGGCAGGGCAAGCAGACGGCCGTCCCCACTAGCCAGTGGGCGAACAAGAAGCAAGCTGCCCTTGGTAGCGACCTGGGGACGGGCCGCCTGGTAGCAGGCGGCTAACCGTGCCCTAGGAGTCTGGACCCCATCAAGAAGATAAAACATGGCGTGGTGGCAGTGTATGGTAGGAGGCGGCGGCACTGTAGCCATTCCCCTCCTGACGATGCTGCCGTCAGCAGAAGAGGGCCCACAGTGAAAAGGAATCACGAGGGCCCGTAGACGGCGGGCCCCAGCAAACAGGCGGGAAGGCCGGCACCCGAAGACGCTGACCGCTGGGGGCTATTCCACCCAGATTACCATTGTACCCCTGGGGCGGTAGGCCTATATAAACCCCCCCGGGGTCCTCCATATGGAGGGGTTGGATCCTAAGAAGAAGAAGAGAGAAACAAAGATGGGAAGAAACCCTAGCGACAATCCGCATTCCCTAGAGAGAAGATAGAGAGCTAGCCTTGCTCTTCTTCTTCCTCTAGAAGACACAGCTCAAGGAGCAACCTTGTAGCTACCACATTGACATTAGTCATGACGCGGAGTCCCCGCAGAGCAGGACTAGGGGTGTTATCTCCACGGAGAGCCCCAAACCTGGGTAAGATTCGTAGGCGTCCTTAGTATCACCTTATCCCGCTTCCAGGACCGGGCGATGTGCTATTGTCCCCATGCATGATAAGCCATCCTTTGGCATATATATGTCGCACCAAAACCCCGACATTTGGCGCCCACCATGGCGCAAGGTGTACCGTCGTCCGGAGACATGTTCTGGACGAGAACTTTGTTCCTCCCTGGCGAGCATAGCCAGCCCAGCACAGCCGCAGGCGAGGATGCCAGGATTCTTCGCGGCGTTGAGGCCGCATGCGCCACGAGCGGACTCGCCGACCTCCTCGTCGGCGTCCACCTTCATGAGGAGCCCTCTCCGGTTGCAGAGCCAGGTGCCTCGGAGAGTTGACTCATCAAGCTCCTAGACAAGCTCCACATCGTCGATGAGCGTGCCTCCGACATGGAGTCCGTGGGCTCCTCTGATCCACCAGTCGACATGATCGTCGACCTCGACGCGGCGTCCGTCGATTCCTTCCCTGAGCACGTGTTGATCATCGATGATCCCCTCCCTACTGCAGCCTGCTGCAGAGGCGTCAGCACCGTCACGGAGGTGCTGACCGCCAGCCACGACGAGCCTTCTGGTGGGTCAGGCCAAGACCCGTTGCGGGCGGCCATGCGGAGCCTCTCCGCCCCCATCGCCATGGGAACGGATGGCGCAGCGCTGGAGGCACTCCGCGTCTCGCTCCTCGACAACGCCAACAAGCTAGCCGCCTCCCGGTTCCTCACCGAAGCCTACCGCCGTGAGATGGACCATGCCATAGGCGGCACACCGGCTGCTGGTGAGCCCAGCCGAGCCAGTGCCGTTCGCTGACGTGGTGTAGTCCTGGCCGACATGCTGGGGGTACCACGGCAGGTATACCCCACCCCGTCGGAAAACCTAAGGGCTGCCCAAGCGGCAGTCGATGAGCTAGGCCACTTGGAGGGAGACGAACTCCGCTGCATGACTCAGCGCGCCCGGCAGCTCCTCGACGTGGCTGCCGTGCAGCAGGAAGCCCGTCGCCGGGCCTCGGAGGCCGGCGCGCAGGTGGATAACCGCCCTCTTTGGCGGGAGCAAGGGGCCACGTCCTGTTCTCCAATATTCGGCACTCGTAGCCGGCATGACTCGGAGCCGGCTGCTAGCCGCAGCTGACAGACTCGCATCACCATCGAGCGCGATCAAGACGGCCGCCCAAGGGCTGTAGACCGGCGCGATGAGCGCACGCCTCCTCCTCGCCGGGAGAGGTGTGTGTCTCCGCCACTTGTCAACCATCCTTCTCTCGGTGGCCGCTTGGGCCGCCGCGAGGGGGTTGGGGAGAATGACGGCCGCCACCGCCTCGACCGACTGGCCCGGTCCCAGGCAGTCGAAGAAGAAGATGCGCTCGGCCCAGCTTGCTTCGGCCCCCGCATCTGTGATGAGCCTTTCACCAAAGGTTTCTCACTCCCCAGAGACACCCCCAAGTACAACGGATCGGTGAAGCCGGAGGACTAGCTGTTGGACTACTACACGGGTGTCAGCATAGCAACCGGCAACAAGCGTGTTCCGGTGAAGTATGTGCCACTCATGCTCCAGGGCACGGCCCGGACGTGGTTGAACAGCCTCAATCCCAACAGCATCAACAGCTGGCTGGACATCATCGACGTCTTCACTCGCAACTTCACCAGCACCTACAAGCGGCCTCCCAAGCCGCGCCAGCTCTCGCTATGCGTCGAACGAGTCTGCTCGTGATTACCTAACGCATTGGGCAGAGCTGCGCAACTCTTGCGAGGGAGTGCATGAGGTACAAGCCATTGAGTACTTCACGGCCGGGTGCAGAGAAGGCACCTTGCTCAAGCACAAACTCCTCTGTGACGAGCCCGCCACATTGGACGAACTGTTAAGCATAGCAGACAAGTATGCCACTGCTGATTCCTCCATGAAGTCCGACCTGCAAGTGGATGCCTCCGGAAAGATGGCTCCCCCAGCTCCTAGAACGCGGGCTGGAGGGTCCAGTCGGCACCAGCAGCAGAATGATCACAAGCGCAAGGCCCACCCTCCAGCTTCCAGCATTCGGCTGGTGGCAGCAGTTGATGGCCAGTAGCCAGAAGCTCAAGCAGGTCCCAAACGCTAGAAGGGCGGCAAGCCGGCCTGGCAGCCCGCTTTCTCCTTCGATCAAGCTCTGGATGCTCCCTGCAAGTTTCACAGTGGCGCGAAGCCCTCCAATCACACCACACGAAAGTGCCACTGGCTCACGCGGATTGCCAGAGGGGAAGCTTTGCCACCACCGCCTGCTGGGAAGGGGGCTTTGCCTCCAAAACCACCGGCTGCTCGCCCAGGCGGCCAGGTCTAGGAGGAGTTCCCAGAAGAGAACGGAGCCTACGTCGTCTTCACGAGCCAGGCGAACGATAGGCACAGCCGGCGCCAGTAGCGCAGAAAAGTCAACACCATTGCCGCCGAAGCCACATAATTCATGCACTGGTCCGAAAGGCCCATCAGCTGGAGCCGTGAAGATCACCCGGCTTTTGTGCCTTCACCAGGAGCTTATGCCTTGGTTCTGGATGCAACTCTCTCTAGCGACAGGCGGGCCTGTCATTTCTCCCGAGTGTTGGTAGATGGCGGCAGCAGCATCAACACATGTATCGTGACACCATGGAGAAGTTTGGCATCAAAGAGGAGCAGCTTCAGCCAACCAGGACCGTGTTCTACGGCATCATCCCCGACCTCTCTTTCTCACCAATCGGCAAGGCCAAGATCGATGTCCTGTTTGGTGACAAGAAGCATTTCCGGCGGGAGCCGGTCTGGTTTGAAGTGGTAAATCTGGAAAGCCCCTATCACGTGATATTGGGCCGGCCAACTCTTGCAAAGTTCATGGCTGTACCCCATTACGCCTACCTCAAGATGAAGTTGCCAGGTCCCAAAGGAATAATCACCATAGTCGGGGATTATGAGAAGTCCGTCGCATGCGCGACTGCCAGCAGCCGGCTAGCCGAGTTCCTTGTCGTAGCTGAAGAGAAGCGCCGCTTGGAACGGTAGGTGGCAATGGCTGGTGAGCAGCCAGCTGTACCATCCAATCCCAGGGAGACGAAGCCGCAATGCTCGTTCCAGCCGGCCAAGGAGACGGAGAAGATTGCTTTGGACCTATCTCACACAGAGCGATTTGCTGTCATAGGGTCAAACCTAGACAGCAAATAGGAAAGCGAGCTCGTCGATTTTCTCCGTGAGAATCGGGACATCTTTGCGTGGTCCCCCAAGGACATGTCGGGTGTCCCGATGGACTTCGCCGAGCATAAGCTACATGTGAGAGAAGACGCAAAGCCCGTCAGGCAGCCACTTCGCCGCCTGTCAGAAGAAAAAAGAAGAGTTAATGGAGCAGATGTCGCCCGCCTGCTAGCACCGGCTTCATTATGGAAGTGTTCTACCCTGAGTGGCTCTCCAACCATGTCCTAGTACTGAAGAAGAAGAAAAAATGGCGCATGTGCATTGATTACACCAGCCTCAACAAAGCTTGCCCTAAGGATCCGTTTGCTCTGCCGCGAATAGAGCAAGTGATTGACTCCACAGCCGGATGCGAGCTGCTGTCATTCCTTGATGCCTATTAGGGGTACCTCCAGATCAAACTTGATCCGGCCGACCACCTGAAGACCGCCTTCCTCACACCATTTGGGGCCTTCTGCTACCTGACTATGACGTTCGGCTTAAGGAATGCCGGCGCCACTTTTCATCGTTGCTTGTAGAAGTGTCTCTTCAAGCAACTTGACATTAACACCCACATTTACGTGGACGATATCGTGGTGAAGATGGAGAAGAGGGGAACTCTCTTGGAAGACCTCCAAGAGACCTTCGAAAACCTGCGCCGCTTTCAGGTCAAGCTAAACCCGGAGAAATGCGTCTTCGGGGTACCACCAGGCCAGCTCCTTGGTTTCCTGGTATCTGAACGCGGCATCGAGTGCAACCCCGCGAAGATCAAGTCCATCAAAAGAATGGAAAGGCCAACTCGCATACTGGACGTCCAGAAGTTCACCGGGTGCCTAGCATCGCTCAGCCGATTCATCAGCCGACTGGGCGAAAAGGCACTCCGCCTGTACCAACTGATGAAGAAGACTACTTGCTTTGAGTGGAACGACAAGGCGGATGAAGCCTTCCAGCAGTTCAAGAAAGTGCTGTCCACGCCGCCTGTCCTGGCGGCACCAACAGACAAGGAACCCATGTTCCTTTACATAGCCGCCACCAGCCGGGTGGTCAGCACTATGATTGTGGTCGAGCACCCAGAAGACGGCAGGGCCTTGCCTCTCCAGAGGCCGGTCTACTACTTGAGCGATGTGCTATCAGTCTCCAAGCAGAACTACCCACATTACCAGAAGATGTGCTATGGCGTGTACTTCGCCGCCAAGAAACTCAAGCAGTACTTCCAAGAGCATCCGATCACGGTCGTATGCACGGCCCTGCTTGCTGAAATCATTGGCAACCGAGATCCTTCAGGCCGAGTGGCAAAGTGGGCCATTGAGCTGGCCCCCTTTCCCATCTTCTACCAGCCCCGCACCACCACCAAATCACAAGTGCTAGCCGACTTCCTCATCGACTGGGCCGAGACCCAGTACCTGCCGCCTGCTCCAGATTCAACCCATTGGCGGATGCACTTTGACTGATCAAAGATGCGCACTGGCTTGGGAGCCAGCATCGTCCTCACCTCTCCCAAGGGCGACAAGCTCAAGTACGCCCTGAAAATCCACTTTGCTACCTCCAACAATGTGGCCGAGTATGAGGCACTCATTCACGGGCTCCGAATGGCCAAAGAGATTGGCATCCGCCGAGTGCTGTGCTATGGTGACTCAGATTTGGTTGTCCAGCAGTCCTCTAGGGACTGGGACGCCAAGGACGCAAACATGGAAAGTTACCGTCTCCTTGTCCAGCAGATCAGCACGCACTTCGACGGCTGTGAGTTCCTCCACGTGCCACGAGCCGACAACGAGCAAGCCGATGCCTTGGCACGAATTGGCTCCACTCACCAAGCAATACCAGCCAGCGTGTCCCTCCAATGCTTGCGCAAGACGTCTATCAAACCGTCATGAGACTTCGAGTCAATATTCATGCCAGCCGATCCTGGGGCAGACGGCCCAACAACCTTAGCAGCCAGCCCGGGGACTGCCGCGCAAGCACTCGGCCCGGGAACTGCTGCAACTGGCCCAGGGACTGATCCAGCAGGCGGCCAAGAAGCTTTAGCTCCAGCAGACGTCTTAGGGACTGCTGTACCAGCACCTGGCCTGGGGACTTCAGAACCCGACCCAGGGACTGCTGCACCGGCCTGGGGACTTCAGAAGAACAGCAGACGGCTCACTACAGCCCTCCACCTCCCGGCCCAACCACCCTAGTGTTAGTGGCACAAGTAATAGGAGTCTCAGCACCGTCTTGGGCACATCCAATCCTCAGTTTTCTACACAGAAGATAGTTGCCAGTGGACGAAACCTTGGCACGACAGGTTCAACCCTGAGCTTCAGCATACACAATAATTAACAGAGAGCTTGTCAGACGAAGTGCAACCGACGTCTTCTAGCACTACGTGGAAGCAGAAAAGGGTATAGCCATTTTGAGAGATGTTCATCAGGGGGAGTGCGGCCACAACGCGGCCTCAAGATCCCTCGTCGCCAAAGCCTTCTGCCATGGTTTCTTCTGGCCGAGTGCTTTGGACGACGCCAAAGATTAAGTCAAGAAGTGCAATGGCTGCCAGCGCTTCAGCTCCAAGCAACACTTGCCGGCTTCTGCACTCAAGACCATTCCGATCACTTGGCCGTTTGTAGTTTGGGGACTGGACATGGTGGGTCCTTTCAAGACAGCCCGCGATGGCTTGGCCCATTTGCTCGTGGCCGTGGACAAGTTCACCAAGTGGATCGAGGCGAAGCCGATCAAGAAACTCAATGGCCCAACTGATGTGACCTTCATCGCTGATATCATAGTCTGGTATGGTATACCACACATCATCATCACCGACAACGGCACAAACTTTGCCAAAGGCGCATTGGCCCGTTTCTGCGCAGCACAGGGCATCCGACTGGACGTAGCGTCCGTTGCCCACCCGCAGTCAAACGACCAAGTTGAGCGTGCAAACGGCCTTATCTTGTCCGGCATCAAGCCCCGGCTGGTCGAGCCTTTGGAACGATCGGCTAGGTGCTGGATCGAGGAGTTTCCGTCTGTCCTCTGGAGCCTCATGACAACCCCAAACAAGTCAAACGGCTTCACTCCCTTCTTCCTCGTCTATGGGGCCGGGGCCGTCATCCCAATAGATGTTGAGTTTGACTCGCCTCGTGTCACCATGACAAAGAAGCTGAGGCAAGAGAAGCACGAGAAGACGGCGTGGACCTGCTAGAGGAGGCCCGGCTGGTAGCACTCCGCCGATCTGCCATCTACCAGCAGGGTCTCCGTCGCTACCAATGCCGGCGAGTCAGGCCACGTTCTTTCCGCAAGGGGGGTCTTCTACTCCGGCTGATCCAGCGAACAGCCGGCCAGCACAAGCTTTCAGCCCCTTGGGAAGGACCATTCATCATCAGCAAGGTACTAGGCAACGATGCCTACTACCTCATCGATGCGCAGAAGCCAAGAGCACGTAAAAGAGCCGACTCAGGCAAGGAGTCGGAGCGCCCATGGAACGCAAACCTACTTCTCCGCTTTTATAGCTAAAGACAGTATGTGTCATGCTATCTACTTTATTTTGAGAAACAATGGGACCCCCGAGGAGTTCTCAGAGACTGTCCAACCCTTTATCTATATGATAAGATTTATGCCTGAGAATGAGTATTTCCATTCCTTCGCCCGGCACCGGGACCAAGCAGACGGCACGGGGGCTTGCCGCCTGACCCTATGTTTAAAGTTTTTTCTTCAACAGTCGGATAAGTAATGTGCCGGCATCGAAGCCCTTTCCCACCTACAGTCACAGACTCGCAGAACATGGCTGTTTGACTAGCGGGAGTCAAAGGCAGGAAGTGGTGCCCACATGAAAAATGGCTAAGGAAAAATAAACATAGGGCAAGACGGCCCTTCATACAAGTTGGCCGGCTGTCGAGCAGCCAGCCAGCCGGCTTCCAGCTTAGCCAAACTGCGTTCCAGAGGGCGGGATACTTACCTATCCGGAAAACAGCTAAGTACCTGACCCAGTCACATACCACGGAGTGGCTTTCGGACTGGTAGGAAGGCAGTTAAAGGAGATAGCAAAAGAAAAAATGCCCAAAGGAATAAAGGACGGTGCTAACTCTAGAACCCGACAAAAAGCATAAACACATGCAGAATTAAGAGAGTATTTGTAACAAAAGGCCTCGAAGGCCGCATTCCAGAAATATCTTACGAGTACACCAAGTGGGTGGAATTGTTCAGGACTAATTCTACCAAATCTTAAGAAAAACAGGAAATGAAAGATACACAAGGCCGCCTAAGCTAGAGGTGCAGCAGGCGGAGCAGGTGGCACGATAGGATCCACGGGGCCGGCTGCAGGGAGGCCACCTGATGGGCTTCGGCCTGGTCGCTTCCCACGGCAGATGGCGCCGTCCTGCTGGGCCCGCTCGTGGAGGACTGATCGGGCTGGTTGCGAGCAGACGGCTCCGCCTCATGGGAGCTGGCTTCTTCATCGTCGTCTTCCTCGTCCTCGCCGTTGTCGCTTGAGGCAATCTCCTCATCTAGCTCCTCCGGCGCCACCAGGTCCAGCCCAAAGTTATCGGGTGGCACCACATGGCCATTTTCATCCAACTACGGGATGAAAACGGCAGTGTCGGCGTAGTCGGCGAGGGAGGCGGCGCGCTGGAAGAGATCTCCTTGCACCGCTGCCAGTTCGGGCTCGGCTTCCAAGCGGAAGGTCGCTAGTTGGGCGAGGTCCAGGTCCGGGTACCAACCCTTGGCTAATTCCAGGGTGGTCCATGCATCGGCCCTCGCTGCAGCGCCCTTCGAGGCCTCGAAGCGGCGGTCAGCCGCCTCCAGCCAGTCGGCGGTCCGGCTGGGAGTGCAGAGTACTAGGACGTCTAGCCAGAGGGCGGCCAGCACCTGAGCCCTGGCACATTGTAGGCGGCGGAGCAGGCGATGGGCCGGCTGGAGGCGCGCCTTGACAGCGAGAAGTTGTTCATTGGGACGCCGGGGCGCGTTGGGTGCGATCACCCGGCCCGCCTGGCGCCTCTCGTCGCGCTGGGCCTCAATAGCCTGGCTGGCAGCAACAGAATGGCCAGGGAAGAATTCTGCGCCAAGGACAAGACAAAGAATAAGAAAAAAGAAAGCCGGCTATAGCAGACGGCAAGCACCTGAAAGCAGGGGAGGCGGCTTACCATCGACCATGTCCGCAATGGCCCTGTAGCCGTCCTGCAGGGTGCCTCCTTCTCGGCCCAGTTCGAGCGCTCAGGCTCGAACTCGGCCCGAAGGAGCTCCTCAGCATCCGCCAGCTTCCCGAGCTTCGCCTTCTGTGTCGCCGCCTGGTCTGCCAACTCCTTTGCCAGGCGGTCACGATCTTGGGCGGCGAGGCTGCGCTCCTGCTCCTTGGCGGCGAGTTCGGCCTGGACCGCGCCAGCCGACCGCGAAGGCCGATTGCGGTTGCTGGCAAAAAGGGAGAAGGGGCATCATCACCTGCAAGAATACAAGATAACCTTGGAGTTCCAAGCCGCCTGCTCAGCAGCCGACCCGGAATTCGGGGACTACACCCAGCGGGTGCACTGACGCCCCCCCCCC
>LR738714.1:618691359-618777685 GCA_902687465.1 Secale cereale
CCCCCCCCCCCCCCCCCCCCCGCAAGGAGGAAAAGAAGTCACTTACTCTGGCTTTCAGCCAGGGCGGCCCTCAGTTGAGCCAGCTCCTGAAGCTGGGCGTTGTTGGCCGCCACCCGAAGATTGTGGTATTCCTACAGCAAGAAGCAAGTTAGCCCACAAAGTAACACCTTGGAGTTCCAACCCGCCTGCTCAGCAGCCGTCTCTGAACTCGGGGACTACACCCAGTGGGTGCGCTGACGCGCTCCCACGGAAGAAATTGAAGAAATAAAAATAGAAGCAAGGAGTCAACATACCCGGACAGAGGTTCGCGTAGCCAGGAACAGCCGCAAGGCTGCCTGCATGACCTCGCCTAGAGAGTTGAAGCAGTCGAGGATCTCTCGTGACGCGATGTTCAGCATGCCGCCACCACCGGGCGTCGAGCCTGGCGGCACTGCACTGGTGGTGTCGTTATCTGGTGATGACGAGCTGGCGGCGCCGACCTCTACTTGCCGTGGTGCTGAGGCCGCCCTCGCAGGCCGCGGATGGGCAGGGGCTTGAGGGGTCGGCAGCGGGCCTGTTACCAGCACGCCTTGTGCCGGCGGCACCTCCGCTCCCACGGGCCGGCTGTCCTGCATCCTAGCGGGCGGCGCGGGAGGGATTGTTTCCGCCTCCATGGCGACGCGGCCGTCCCCCTCCTTCATAAGAGCCAGCTGCTCGTCAGCAGCCGGCACTTGGATGGACGGCTCCAGAGGGCCCATGTCATGGGGATCGACATGGCCCGCCGGTTGTTGGAGGATCACCTCTTGTTCCTGGGCTTGGGTAGCGGCATCCGCCTGGGCCTTGGTGGCTGCCTCGGCCTCCTCTTTGGCTGCGGTGCCGGCCTTCGCCTGCTCAAGGGCCGCGGCCTCCCGCTCTTCACACGCCTCCCGGGCGTTCCTTTCTGTCGCCTCCCGGAGCGCGGCAGCAGGGTCCACGTGACGCAGCGCAGGAGGGGCATCTGTGCCCCCAACTACAGAGCCCACAGGCGCCCGCGAGAGAGAAAGCGGGGCACTGTTCGGGCATTCCCAAGAAGACAGCCGCCAATCAGCCACGAAGGGGGCGGAAAATTAGAATAAATTCAGAAAGAAAAGAGAAAGCGGCACTTACGCGGACACGCCGGCCTAGGCTTGGGAGCCCTAGGAAGGGCTGCTTTGGCTGCCGCCTCCTGGCGTTTGGTGGCGGCGGCTGAGAGCTTGAGCTTCTTGAGCTTGCCACCAGTCAGCCCGGTAGAGGACCGACGTTTCACGCCACCGGCTGCGGTTGACGGCGCCACCAGGTAGCCGCCACGCTCAAGCGGGTTCGCCTCTTGGACGCGAAGCGGCGCTTCCTCCTCCTCAACGTCATCATCCGGCCAGTTCTCGACGCCGCCTCCTGGCGGGCCGTCTACTGGCTGGCCCCCGCCGCCTATCACCTCCTCTTCCTCCATGGCGGCAGCCCCCAGATCGGGGTCGCTCATGTCACTCTGGGAGCGGTCTGCTAGTAGAGGGTGGCCCGGCTCTGGCTCGCTGGGGAAGATCTGCAGGCGGCACAAGGGTCAAGCGGCTGGGACATGCGGAGAAAGGAAAGAGGGAGCTCACCGCAGGCGACGGGTTGTTGCGGCTGTACGGCGGCTTGCCAAATGCCCAGCCAGAGTCGGAGAGCTTGCAGTTGGAGATGGAGTTCACCAAAAGGGCCACCTATTTGTATGGAATTTGCTTGGTGCAGGTCAGGCTCGGGTCCCGGCGCCCGCTCATATCACAGATCAAATGCGCGCGGGACTGTAGCGGTAGCACCCCGCGCTCCGCAAAAGAGAGCAAAAGGTCCGAGAACACGAGGCCCTCGTTGTCCCTCATCTCCCGGAGGCGCCGCACGGCGATGGAGGCCCCTTGTGTGAGGGAGACGGGTCGGGACTTCCAAGAGGCGCGGGGTTTGGCAGGCGGGCCGGGTGCGAAGTCCGGCATGCCGATGAAGTCGTGCGCTGGGCCGACATTGGAGACATAGAAATACATCTTTTGCCACTGCTTCACCGAGTGCACAAGAGTATGCGGCGGGAAGTAGTTCTTGTCCCCGCTGCGCTTCACCGCGATGCACCCACCACACTGGCCGCCACGCCCCGGATCGCGGTACCGAGCTTCATATAGAAGAGCTCGGTCTGTTGTTGTCGTGGCCTTCACCCTCGCTCGCCGGAGCCCTCTGTACCTCTCTCTCTCACGTAGACTGAAGAAGAAAGGAGGAAGAAGCTGTAGTGGATACGGTGGTGGTTTTCCCTGCGCTCGAACGCCCGTCGCATGAACGGCAACTTTTCTCCCGCAACACAAACTGCACCCACAGCTGAACTAGTACATAGGAGGGAGTCTTATATGCGTACACGCACGTACGACGCCGCGCACCACTCTCCAACGTCCACGGTCTGCAAGACCGGCTCTCGCGCCCATGACGCGCACAACGCGTCCTACGCGGCCGGCTGCAACCCATCGCTACGCAACCTCCCACTACTCTACGGCAACACACTCATGCACGCACACACACTTGCCATGGACTGCAAGTCAAGATTAAGGCTAACATTGTCCCCCCTAATCTTGACTTGTTCATCGTCGTAGTCATTGTAGCTCTCGTCGTCGTGGTCGTCGTCGTCACGGCCGTCGCATCGCGCCGCTGCAGCCTCCGCCGCGCAGCAGGCAGCACCCCATGTCCCGCGCTCCTAGGCTCGTGTACACGACGCGCACGCACGCAGTCGCCACGGCCCGGGTCTAGCGCCCTGACGCGGTCACTCCTCCACTGCATCACCACGCCCCGCACTCCCCGACCGGCGTGCCCGTCGTACTCGGACGTGAACGACGCTGCTGTCTCCAGTGCGGCGACGCGGTCACCTCCTCGGCGATCGATCCCGTGCTCCACACGGCCCCCAGCTCGCGGCCTTGATCACGCACCAACGCGATCGACGCGGCCGATCCAGCATGCCCAGGAGCTCCGTCTTCTCCTCGCCAAGCCATGCCATGCACGCCCATACGCGCGGCCGCGGTCCCGACATGCCCGACGCGTCCAGTGCGCACCCATAACACGCACCGGTCGAGTCCGGCTCGCCGCTGCGGCTTATTGCCCTGCACCGTTGCGCCGTCAACCGCAGCACAGCACCTCCACGGTCATCGCGCCGAGCCGCCGCGGCCTCTGCCACACCACGCAGGTCCTCTGCGACCTCCTCGTCTTCGCGACCGCCGCTGCTCGTCGCGCGCACGGCATCACGCCACACCGCTGTGGACTCGCCGCGCGTTGTCGACGCCACGTGCTCGCCGCGCGCCCGGTATCACGCCACACCGCCGTGGAGTCGCCGCGCGCCGTTGCCAAGACCTTCATGTCCACCGCGCACTGCACGCGCCGCGGACGCCGCCGCACGCCACGGCCGCCCCTCGAACCCGGTCGCTCTGATGCCAATTGTTGTTGCCGTGGACTTCTCCCTCACTCGCCAGAGCCCTCTGTACCTCTCTCTCTCATGTAGACTGAAGAAGAAAGTCGGAAGAAGAAGCTGTAGTGGACACAGTGGTGGTTTTCCCGGTGCTCGAATGCCTGCCGTACGAACGGCAACTTTTCTCCCGCAGCATGAACTGCACCCACAGGTGAACTAGTACATAGGAGGGAGTTTTATATGCGTACACGCACGTACGACGCCGCGCTCCACTCTCCAACGTCCACGATCTGTAAGACCGGCTCTCGCGCCCATGACGCGCACAACGCGTCCTACGCGGCCGGCTGCAACCCATCGCTACGCAACCTCCCACTACTCTACGTCAACACACTCATGCACGCACACACACTTGCCACGGACTGCAAGTCAAGATTAAGGCTAACATTGTCCCCCCTAATCTTGACTTGTTCATCGTCGTAGTCATTGTAGATCTCGTCGTCATGGTCGTCGTCGTCACGGCCGCCGCACTGCGCCGCTGCAGCCTCCGTCGCGCAGCAGGCAGCACCCCATGTCCCGCGCTCCCAGGCTCGTGGACACGACGCGCACGCATGCAGTCGCCACGGGCCGGGTCTAGCGCCCCGACGTGGTCACTCCTCCACTGCATTCGCCACGCCCCACACTCCCCGACCGGCGTGCCCGTCGCACTCGGACGTGAACGACGCGGCTGTCTCTAGTGCGGCGACGGGGTCACCTCCTCGGCGATCGATCCCGTGCTCCACACGGCCCCCAGCTCGCGGCCTTGATCACGCACCAACGCGATCGACGCGGCCGATCCAGCATGCCCAGGAGCTCCATCTTCTCCTCGCCGAGCCATGCCATGCACGCCCGTACGCGCGCCCGCGGTCCCGACATGCCCGACGCGTCCAGTGCGCACCCATAACACGCACCGCTCGCGTCCGGCTCGCCGCTGCGGCTTATTGCCCTGCACCGCTGCGCCGTCAACCGCAGCACAGCACCTCCACGGTCATCGCGCCGAGCCGCCGCGGCCTCTGCCACACCACGCAGGTCCTCTGCGACCTCCTCGTCTTCGTGACCGCCGCTGCTCGTCGCGCGCACGGCATCACACCACGCCGCCGTGGACTCGCCACGCGTTGTCGACGCCACGTGCTCGCCGCGCGCCCGGTATCACGCCACACCGCCGTGGACTCGCCGCGTGCCGTTGCCAAGACCTTCATGTCCGCCGCGCACCGCACGCGCCGCGGACGCCGCCGCACGCCACGGCCGCCCATCGAACCCAGTCGCTCTGATGCCAATTGTTGTTGCTGTGGACTTCTCCCTCGCTCGCCAGAGCCCTCTGTACCTCTCTCTCTCATGTAGACTGAAGAAGAAAGTCAGAAGAAGAAGTTGTAGTGGACACAGTGGTGGTTTTCCCGGTGCTCGAATGCCCACCGTACGAACGGCAACTTTTCTCCCGCAGCATGAACTGCACCCACGGGTGAACTATTACATAGGAGGGAGTCTTATACACGTATGCGCACGTACGACGCCGCGCTCCACTCTCCAACGGCCATGATCCGCAAGACTGGCTCTCGCGCCCACGACGCGCACAAACGCGTCCTACGCGGCCGGCTGCAACCCATCGCTACGCAACATCCCACTACTCTACGTCAACACACTCATGCACGCACGCACACTTGCCACGGACTGCAAGTCAAGATAAAGGCTAACACGGTCCACAGCTCCATTGTGGGGAGTATCCCGAGGTACCCCTCACAAAGGACGACGAAGGCGGACAACGTCACCACCGAGATCGGCGTGAGGTGGTGAGGCTACACGTTGAAGAACTCGAGGAAGGAGCGGAAGAAGCCGCCGGCGGGGAGCCCGAAGCCGCAAGGGAAGTGCGAGCGGAAGACGACCTGCTCGCCGAACTGCGGCACCGGCCTGATTTCCGTCGCCGGCGCCAGGTGCACGGCGACCTTGTCGGCGGGGGGCAATCGCCACGCGCGGCGGAGGTAGAAGATGTGCTCCTCGAGGACCTCACTACTGTCCCACTCGCCAGAGAAGTGGGCCTGCGCAGCTGCAGCCATGGCTCAAGGCAAGGGCTCGCTCCGACGGAGCGCTGTGAGCGGCGGTGGCGAGGAGCGCGAGAGAGAGCGAGGAGGAAGAAGAGAATGGAGCGGGGGTGTGTGCGCGAGTGGTGCTGCCCCCCCGGGCCTACTTATAGGCTCGGGACGACGAAGCCGAGGGGGCGAGGGGCGTGGGATTAACTGCTGCACGCCCCGCACGATCCCCACCTTTTTCGCGCCTAATCCGCACGCATTAAATGCGCGTGGGGAGGGCAATCGATTACTTCTGCCGCAATTGATCTGCGCGCAGATCGAGGCCCTGTAGTGGCGGCCCCCGGCCCGTTGCTACGTCCCGTCGCGCGCGTGTGCTAGTAGACTGACTTGATGGGGCGATGACACGTGGAACACTACCAACGGGCGGCGAGCCCACACCACAGCCCGCCATCCAGGCGGTATCTTCCCCCCGAAGATTAGAAGACAGAGGCCCGGCTGCCAGAAGCCGCCCCTTTCTAGAGGACGGATAAGTAACAACTGCTCATCGGGCCACCTCCTGGGGCGGCAAGGCCTAGGAGCCGGCTTCCAGCAGGCAGCGGGGCCTGGACAGGTGGCAGCCTCATGACCAGCATCTAGAAGATGGCACCACGCCTCCCCCTCGGGACGTGTGCTGGGGAACCACGACAAGGCTAAGGCACTACTACAGTTGAGCATGTCCTTAGAGAATCTATAAGAGTGTGGCTATAGTGAGGGCGTATCTTACGGACACCCCTTAAGCAGTGTATCACTGTAGCCATGTTGCCAGTGACCTAGCCCCGGTGAGAGAAAGCAATGATCCCACTACCCATAGGCGGCAGGGCCAGCAGGCGGCTGGCCCCACCAGCCAGTGGGTGAACAAGAAGCAAGCGGCCCTTGGCAGGCGGCCTGGGGGACGGGCCGCCTGGTAGCAGGCGGCTAACTGTGCCCTAGGAGTCTGGACCCCATCAAGATGACAAGACAAGGCGTGGTGGCAGTGTATGGCAGGAGTCGGCGGCATTGTAGCCATTCCCCTCCGGACGATGCTGCTGTCATCAGAAAAGCACCCATAGTGAAAAGCATTCACGAGGGCCGGCAGACGGCGGGCCCCAGCTAACAGGCGGGATGGCCAGCACCCGAAGACTCTCACAGCTGGGAGCCGTTCCGCCTAGATTACCATTTTAGCCTTCGGAGAGTAGGCCTATATAAACCCCCAGGGTCCCCATATGGAGGGGTTGGATCCTAAGAAGAAGAAGAGAGACACAAAGAGAGATAGGAAGAAACCCTATCGCAATCTGCATTCTCTGGAGAGAAGATAGAGAGCTAGCATTCCTCTTCTTCTTCCTCTAGAAGACATAGCTCAAGTAGCAACCTTGTAGCTACCACATTGACATTAGTCATGATGCGGAGTCCCCGTAGAGTAGGACTAGGGGTGATGTCTCCACGGAGAGCCCCAAACCTGGGTAAGATTCGTAGGCGTCCTAAGTATCGCCTTATCCCTCTTCCAGGGCCCGACGACGTTCTATTATCCCCATGCATGATAAGCCATCATTTGGCATATGTCGCACCAAAACCCCAACACCCCTGGAGAAGTGGTGATCGGTTTAGCCAAAGTACGCCTAGCTTAACACCTCAGTCCTTGTGACAAGGACCCTTCATTTATCATGACATAACCCCTAGCGGCTTTTAATTTGACACTGTCTTCGGATTGCCAATCAGTTTGCGCTTGTTGTTACAGTCGATTTTTAGCTTTCTCGACTAAGGCACTTGACCATTCGAGATAGAAGTACAATCGTTGTGGTTCTCCCTTTATGCTCCTAGCCGAACATATAGAAATGTAGGAGGTAAACGCAGGAGCTGGGCAACCCAATCATTGACCAAAATCACAATTTAAAACTAATGTATAAAATGTTATGACCAAGACGCCGAACAATTTTTCGGACTTTATTATAGACTTGGTTCTAAATCCAAGCCCCCAGTTGAGAGCCTAGCACATCTGTATGGATTGCTATGAGGCGAAAGGCCAAAGAAGAAAAATGACACTCAAAGTGATGTAGGGACAGGAAAAGGTATGTTTTATCATTCATGGGGCTTGATCAAATACACCGAGCTATTTATACGGAAGAACCATAATCAACACAGAGAGTATGTAAAAAACGGAAGAAAATGGAGTTATGATACATGGCTTTATTGAACCGGGTGGTTGACCCATGTTTTCCCCTGCCGCTCATTTTTGCCTCTGTGTTGTTGACAAGCTCTGCCTTGTCGATGCCAAGGGTGTGTGAAGATAGTCGACTTCTCCACGTAGGTTGTGCTTGATGCATCCTAAAAGTAGGGCCCCTTACAAGGATAGGGCCGTAGTGACCGCCTGACGCTGGCCAAATGCACTTCCTGGCAGACCTTTATTGTCCATGGAGAGGCGGCCTCTATTCTACCAAAGAGATCGCCAGGCGTTTGGGTGTGTTCGGGTAAGCTGAGATGACACACCCTGTTTTTATGCTCCCCAAGCCCCAAAGGAATTTTTAGTGCAAAGTTATGTACTATGGGTATGTTATCTGCTACCATGATACTGGAGTTGGGGAGCACTTATCCGGATTTAGGGTTCTTGTGATTGCGTGCCGGAGCTGGAGTGAGGATGCAGACGCGCTTCGAAGAACTAGATAGATCTGGCCGAGTAGATCGTTGGGCTCCTTCCTCGGCTGCCTAGGAATCGGATGCGTAGGCCGCTGTTTGCTCCTCTGTACGGAGTAGCGCTCCATGTTACCATTAATGATGATAACACCATTGGTCCCCGACATTTTTAGCTTTTGGTAGGCGTAGTGCGGTACCACATTGAACCGGGCGAATGAAGTACGACCTAGCAATGCATGATAGCCACTATAGAATTGGACTATATCAAAGATCAAGTCCTCACTTCGAAAATTGTCGAGGGAGCCGAAAACAACTTCCCGAGCTACCGCGCCCGTGCATTGGGCCTCTATGCCGAGGATGACACCCTTAAAAGTTGTGTTACTTGGCGGGATTCATGACGCATCAGTGCCCATCTTCCGAATTATGTCAACATATATCAGGTTCATGCTGCTTCCGCCATCTATGAGGACGCGGGTTAGGTGAAACTCATCAACAATGGGATCTAGGACCAGAGCTATCGACCCGCCATGATAGATACTGGTCGGGTGGTCCTTTTTGTCGAAGGTGACCGGGTAAGCCGATCACAGGTTGAATTTTGGGCTACATGCTCTAAGGCATAGACATTCAGAAGTGCACGCTTCCACTCCTCTTGGGAATTTGCATGGCATAGGTCATGTTAACGTCCTTGACGTTGGAGGGAACTCCTTTTGGCAACCATTGGTGGGACGGAGAGGTTCGTCCTTGTCCTTCCTTTGAAAGCGGCTTTTATTGGACTCCTCCAATACTACTTTGCCGGCCTGTTAAAACACCCAAGAATGTCAATTGGTGTGGTTGGCTGTCTTGTTCGTGGTGCCCTGAATCTGAAGGATCTATCAAATATCTTATCCAACGCGTTGGGGCCATCCTTTCTCCCTTTAAAGGAGCTCTTCCTAGATCTACCCCGTGGGCCGCTGAACCCTGTGTTAACTGCTGGGTCCTTGGCATCGCTCTCATTGTTCTTATTTTAGTGCTTATTTCTGTTGCGCCTACATATTCAATTGTCCTCATGCGTTTCTGAGGTGCCGGAATCGCTCTTGTGGGAGTTGTGGGCCAACCAGCTGTCCTTGCCCATGCAAAAGCAAGTCATCAACGAGGTATGGGATACCATGGTTCTCGTCTTCTCCTATCCAAACTGATGGGTGGGCCATTTATCCTGGATAATGTACTTGAAAGTAGCGACTACCTTGATGTTGCGGCAGTCGATGACTTGATTCTTTTTAGTTAAGAACTGATTCCAGAATTATTGAACTAATTCGCCCTCCTTCTAGACTACATGACCGAGGTCGTCAACATTTGTGGGGCAAACATATGTACCCTAGAATTGGCCCTAAAAACCTCCTCGAGCTCCCCTAGCTTCCGATGGAATTTCAAGGTAGGCTGTGAAGCCAATGCCTTGCTGGTCCGTTGAGCTTGAGGGGTAGATATTTTATAGCATGGATTGAAGGAAATATGCCCTAGAGGCAATAATAATAAAGTTTTTATTTGTATTTCCTTATATCATGATAAATGTTTATTATTCAAGCTAGAATTGTATTAACCAGAAACTTAGTACATGTGTGAATACATAGACAAAACAGAGTGTCCCTAGTATGCCACTACTAGACTTGCTCATTGATCAAAGACGGTTAAGTTTCCTAACCATCGACATGAGTTGTAATTTTATGAATGGGATCATATCATTAGGAGAATGATGTGATGGACAAGACCCATCTGTTAGCTTAGCAACTTGATCGTTTAGTTTTTCTGCTATTGCTTTCTTCATGACTTATACATGTTCCTAAGACTATGAGATTATGCAACTCCCGAATACTGGAGGAACACCTTCTGTGCTATCAAATGTCACAACGTAAGTGGGTGATTATAAAGATGCTCTACAGGTGTCTCTGAAGTTGTTTGTGGTGTTGGCATAGATCGAGAATAGGATTTGTCACTCCGAGTGTCGGAGAGGTATCTCTGGGCCCTCTCGGTAATACACTGTAATGCCCAGGATGGAACTATACCTCCTACGTGTCGAGGCACGACTTAAAGGCATAAGTCCATCCTAGAATGATCTCAAGTTTGGTAATCTTTGCATATCTCATGTAAAAGAGGGGAATTGTAAACATAAATAGTTGGCTTACACTCGCCACGTCACACAAATACAATACATGTCTCAAACATCATACATTAAGAATATCACAACCCTCTAAGGGAAAAATCCAAAAGTCAAGATACCAAACTTAAATAAATAAACCATAGGTCGGATTGAATCCTAGTAGAAGTCTCCACTACTGATCATCCGGATAACGAACATAGTATCGACTACGCTCCTCGTCGTACTCCCAGTCTAGCTCGGTGCCATCACCGGGATAGCTCACAGCTGGACCTGCATCAGGTGGTGGTGAAGTAACTGTGAGCCACAGAGGACTCAGCAATCCCGTTCCCGGGTAACAAGACTATTTAAACCTTGGGAGAGGATAAGGCTGAAGAAAAGAATAAGTGTCTGCAGCAGCAACTAGCAACTAGCTTACGTGAGAGAGTGCGAGAAGAGAAAGCCTCGATCGAGAAGTGATCACGAAGTGATCCTAGCTACAAGCTCAACAAACATAACCCCTCCGTGTTCAACTCCCGAATCCCTATTCGGAAATTGACAGTCACGGAACACACGCTGGTAGTGTATTAGAAACATTGTGTCAAGTTATCTACAACCGGATATTAACAAGCTCCCATCTGCCACATAACCGTGGGCACGGCTTTCGAAAGTTCATAACCCTGCAGGGGTGTTCCAACTTGACCCATTACAAGCCCACGATCCGCAGAGTCGCAACTCCAAAGTGGGAAGACCCGAGTATCCTCGGAATCCCGTGCTCAAGATACTCCGAACTAAGGTAAGGCTAATCCAGCAAATCCTCCCGGCGTGTCGACACCCTGATAGTAGCCGCGCGTATCTAAGTCTCAAGACACGACCGGATGAGTCATCCTACAGGTTTTTACCAGACCTCAAGTTTCCTTGAGGTGGCCCCGCAGTCTGCTCGTTCCGGACCAACACTCATGTGGAGCACTGGCCCGGGGTTGTTGATTAAGAAAAAGGGTTTATAACTCCCTATGCAAGTTTAATTTGTTATTAGGCAAATAGTACCAGTGTTGGGACTTGCTGGAAAAGACTTAGCACTTAGCGGTTTATCGAGGGGGTCCCATACACCCCAACCGTGTTAGGAACGCATAATCAAGGAACATAACACCGGTTTATACGGTTCCTAACGGCATGAGTGGAACAAATCACCAAGCAAAAGGCTTAGCCTTCCACCCTTGCCAATATATAGATGATTTCATTTAAGCATTTATATAGTGTGATATAACCCAACAAAACTTCAACATGAAGCAAGCATCTTCGATCTTCACCTGCAACTAGCAATGCTATAAGAAGGGCTGAGCGAAGCGTACTTAGCCAAGCAACGGTTTGCATAGGTAGGGTGGTTAAACATGGCAATGGTTACAAGTAGGAGGCTGACAGGAAAGACATGGGCATCGAGGCAAAACTATAGAGCGGAACTACTAGCAATAGGCAAAGATAGTAATGTTGTCGAGGTTCGGTCATCTTGCCTGAAGAGAAGTCGTTCGGATCGTAAGAAGGGTCCTCGTGCTCAACCTCGTTGGTAACCTTGTGCTCGTACTCGTACTCGGTCTCAGCTTCCGGCTCTAAACAATACAATCACACAAGGCACAAATCAACAAGATGCAATGCGCACTCAAAAATGATGGATGCATGATGGATGCACTAAGGATGCACATGGAGCACGTAAAATAGCACTCAAGCAAAACACGTCAAAACATGATAAAAGTAGGAGATTATGAATCTACACAGAAAATCAATCAAGTTTCATATAAGACTCGCTGAAATCGGAGCTACGGGCTAAAAGTTATGCCCGAAACAAGAAATGAGCGAAAGCTGAAAATTACAGCAACATAGCAACTTCGGAGCACAAAATAATTAAGCTACAGCACTCAAACATCATGGCAAAGAACATTAACATAAACTAGACATATCCTACAGCAAATAAGTCCAAAGGTGCACCCCCAAAGGAGTCACGGATCAATAGCAATAAGCTTGGACATATTGAACTTGACAATAAAATTCTGGCAGCAGAATTTTATTGAAACTTTGGAGCAAAAGTTAAACATGCTACAGCCACTCAAATAAACATGTGAGAACATGAATGGAAAGCCAACAATATATACTACAAGGAACAATCAAGATCCACTCCAAAACTATCATGGTTTGTCCTAGAGCAGCAAGCAAACATGGCATCGGAACGTTACAGATTTCAGACTTGGTGAAAAACCACTAAGTCTTAAAACAGCAGTTTCATCATGGCATCTAAACGAGCAAGTTTAAGTCACCTCGAAACTAAACATGGCAAGTGGTAAGCACCACATCAAAGTACACATGATGGTGACCCCGAAACATACAAGCATGCATCATGGAGATAAACACAACGATAGCAACGAGCTCAACAAGATGGCATTTCATAACAAGTGAAACAACATCACAGCCACATGGCACTTTGCAACGAGAATAAACATGGCAAGAATAAATCTATCATGCAACCTAACACATACAACATGTAGAGCATGGCAAGACGAACACGTGGACATGTCATTTGCATCATTCGGACAAACGAGCTAAAAGATATCACATGGCAAAGATGACATAAAAACATCACATAGCAGCAATTATATCGGGATGCACTCTTGCAACGGGAAAACAAGCATCTAGATTATCTCTAACATGCATGACACAAAAAGATAAAACGTAGTGCTAATCACCACGAACGTCTGGACATGCTATTTGCGCGAAACGGATCACCACACTAAAAGTTATCAGCAGTTGAAATTAGCATCAGCACACAAAAATACTGGGGACTTAGAGGGAAAACCTACCTCCGGGCAGTTCTGGAAAAAAACGACGGGTAGGGTTGGATCCGGCCTAATCCAGCTGGATAGCCCGCGGCGGCGACGGCCCGCGGAGGCGGCGGCCCGGCTCGGTGGCGGCTTCGGCTGGGGCGCGATCTGGGCTGGCGACGGCCCGCTCGGGCGGCCCAAGGCGGTGGCGCGGGAGGCTGGAGCGGGAGGCTGGCGCGCGGCCCGCGGTGGGAAGGCCCGACGGAGGCGGCTGAGGTGGCCTGCGACTTCGCGGCCCGGTGGCGATGGAGCGGCTCGACGGGCGATCTGGCCTCAGCGAGCGGCGCGTCGGCGAAGCGGAGTGCTGGGCCGGCGGGGAGAGGGGAGGCCCAGCCGAGCGACGGGGAAGTGGTCCTGGGGGCCAGTAGGACCGAAGCGGAGGGAGGGCCGATGAGGGGAAGCCTGGGTCGACGCGGTCGCCTCGCCTGGCCGATCGGAGGAGGTGCCTGGAGCGGCGTTGACTTGCGGTCGGTCGAAGGGCTGGTCGGCTCCCTCGATCGAGAGGAAACGGCGGCTGGATATGGCTGGTTCCCTCGGGAGGAACTACCAAGTGGAGAGAAGGGGGTGGCTAGATCCAGATTTTTAGGGGAAGGAGGAGGAAGAAGCTAGGGGACATGCCAAAATAGACTAGGGTCTATTATATAGCAGATTTTTAGGGTTAGGGGATTTAGGTGTGTTTGGAGCCCTCCGATCGCGATCCGACGGATCCGATCGCGGAGGAAGTTTAGACGGGCCTAGGAGAGGGTAGTGGGCTGCTGGAGGGATGTTTCTGGGCCACAAGTGAAGGCACTTTGGACCCACACGAATAACTGTTGGGATAGCAAACGGAGTCCAAACGCGACGAGATTTGAGAGGCGGGTTACACACAACAAAACAACAACACACGACAAGTCTCGCGGCACACCGGTAACGTTACACGCCCAAACACCAAAGTAGGCCTACGGGACGCCACGGACACGTGAGGGAGCTCCGGAACGCGAAACGGACAACGGGAAGGAACGCGTGGAACCGGATGCAACCGACAACACAAATGCAATGCGATGCACATGTCTACATGATATGAATGAATGCCACACACTCACACAACAAAACGACGAAACCCGAACGACAAAGAACCCGGAAAGGAAATAGATGAAGCCGGAGATATATTATATATCCAAAAGGGAAAGTATTACATCCGGGGCATTACATACACATCATAATAAGACTTGCAAGCAAATGACAAATGAAGTTAGTCACGAGATGATGTATTACGGAACGAGTAAAGAGACTTGCCAGTAACGAGATTTAACTAGGTATGATGATACAAACGATCAAATCTCGGGCAAGTAACATACTGATGACAAAGGGAACAACATATGTTGTTATGCGGTTTCACCGATAAAGATCTTCATAGAATATGTAGGAACCAATATGAGCATCCAGGTTCCGCTATTTGTTATGGACCAGAGATAAGTCTCGGTCATGTCTACATAGTTCTCGAACCCGTAGGGTCCGCACGCTTAACGTTCGATGACGATCAGTATTATGAGTTTATGTGTTTTGATGTACCGAAGATAGTTCGGAGTTCCGGATGTGATCACGGACATGACGAGGAGTCTCGGAATGTCCGAGACATAAAGATTCATATATTGGAAGGTTATATTCGGACACCGGATGAGTTCTGGAGGTTATCGGATAAATACCGGAGTACCGGGAGGTTACAGGAACCTCCCGGGGGGTTATTGGGCCACATGGGCCCAAGTGGAGGAAGAGGAGGCGCGGCCACCTAGGGGCGCGCGCCCCCCTAGCCCAAACCGAATTGGACTAGGGGGGCGGCCCCCCTTTCCTTCTTCTTCTCATCCCCTTCCTTCCCCCTCTCCTACTAGGACTAGGTATGGGTGGGAATCCTACTTGGAGTAGAATTGCCCCCTAGGAGCAACTCCTCCTCCTCTCCCTCCTTTATATATGTGGGGAGGGGGCACCCCATAGACACACAAGTTGATTTTAGCCGTGTGCGCTGCCCCTCCCCACAGTTACACACCTCGGTCATATCGTTGGAGTGCTTAGGTGAAGCCCTGCGCCGGTAGGTTCATCATCACCGTCACCACGCTGTCGTGCTGACGAAACTCTCCCATGACGCTTGATGGCTTCTCGCCCCTCGTTGGTTACCCCAAGTGGAAGGTTGAGATGTAGCGTAGCAGCAAATTTCCCTTGGCAAAGATACCAAGGATCGAATCCCGTGAGACTCCGAGGGTCGACAAGTAGGTGTCAACGGCGCCAGAAACTTAGCGGTTGAGAGGACCTGCACACAGATACAGATAACTTTGCTCCCAACGAGTACAGAGAGGTTGTCAATCCCTCCGGCCTTGTTGTTTACAAAGGATCAAACACAAGAGATAATAATGATAGCTATGACTACAACTAGGGAATAAAACAGGAAGTAAATAGAAGGTGTGATCAGTGGTGGTAATATGGACCGGGGTCCCATGATGTTCACTAGTGATGTCTCTCTCCCAAAAGACGATAAATTAGCTAAGCGAGGTAAACAAATTACAGTTGGGCAATTGACAGGATTATGTGCGCAAACTAATGCTAACTATGCTGCAAAGAAAGGTAGAGGCTCAAAAGCATGGGCAGTACGCCAAGGCAAGTAGACCGAAATCCATCTGCATCTAGTACTAATCATCCACCTTGAGATATCTATCCAGAACATCTCGCTGGTATTAAGTTGCGAATCCCACCCAAAGTGTAAACTCAAAGCAACAGACAACTGCATTAAAAGAACTTTGCGTAAAGTAAACAATCCTTGCACCCGCAAGTACAAGCACCATTGTTTTCCCCCTTGTGGCAACAGCACATCCCCTAGACTCATGTTTCTGTCACTCAAGCTAGTCATCAGGGGGCATGAACCCACAATCAAGCATAACGCTCCCTCTTGGAGTTACTACCTACTACTTGGCCAAAGCAATAAACAGCAACGGAGAACATGCAAGAATTACTTAAGAACAAATATATAAAAGAGGTGAATCAAATATATTACTCTAACACTATCTGAACATAATCTCATAATCCATCAGATCCCAGCAAACTCAGCAGAGCAACAACATAAAGATTACATATGTACCTCGATCATGTAGGGCAGCTCACGAGGTCTAAACCATGAAGAACAAAGAGGGGAGGAGAACATCACATAACTACTGATCATTGACCCATGTTCCAAGGTGGACTACTCACGACTCATCCGGAAGCGTCCATGGTGGTGGAGAAGCTCCCGGTGGTGGTTCTCCCCTCCGGTAGGGTGCCGGGAAGAGTTCTCCTGATGCTCCCGATCTTGGAAGCGTTGCGGCGGCGGAACAGAGGCGAGATCGCGAAAAAGGGTTCCGTCCTCGAGGGTTTCGGGACGAGAGGAATATATATGCGAAAGGGGGCAACCAGAGGCGGAGAGGGGGCCCTAGGCGCCCCCCTGGCGCGGCCAGGGGTGGGGCCGCGCCGGGTGGCCGCCTGGGCCACCCCTGGCTCCCCTCTGTCCCCACTTTGGTTTTTCTCGAAGCTTCCTGTACGCTGATTTTTCCTGTATTTTTCCCGGAATTTTTGGAGCACTTTTAATATGGGGGAAACCTGAAATAGAAAAACAACAGAAAACAGGAACTGGCACTGTGGTGCACTGAGTTAATAGGTTAGTCCAAATATGATCAAAAGTGTATGGAAGTGCATCAATATAGTAGCAATATCACACAAAAGAAGCATGGAGCAAGCAGAAATTATAGATACGTTTTGGACGTATCAACGCTCAACTGGATCAAGAGCTCGTGGGACATCATCGATTTGAATGTGTGCTGAACGCGGAGGTGACGTACGTTCGGTACTTGGATCGGTTGGATCGCGAAGAAGTTCGACTACATCAACCGCGTCACTGGACGCTTCCGCTTTCGGTCTACGAGGGTACGTAGACACACTCTCCCCGCTCGTTCCTATGCTTGTCCTAGATAGATCTTGCGTGATTTTAGTAAAAAAATTGAAATACTACGTTCCCCAACAGTGGCATCATGAGCCAGGTCTATGTGTAGATGATATGCACGAGTAGAACAAAATGAGTTATGGGCGATAATAGTCATACTGCTTACCAGCATGTCATACTTTGATTCGGTATTGTGAGATGAAGCTGCCCGGACTGACATTACGCGTACGCTTACGCGAGACTGGTTTCACCGTTACGAGCACTCGTTGCTCAAAGGTGACCGGAGGGTGTGTGTCGCTCTCACTTTAGTTGAATCGAGCGTGGCTACGCCAGGTCCTTGTGAAGGTTAAAACAGCACACTTGACGAATAATCGTTGTGGTTTTTGTATGTGTAGGTAAGAACGGTTCTTGCTAAGCCTATAACAGCCAAGTAAAACTTTCAAGAACGAACTAGAGGACGTCTAACTTGTTTTTGCAGGGAATGTTGTGATATGATATGGTCAATACGTGATGAGTTATACGTTATTGTATGAGATGATCATGTTTTGTAAATTATCGGCAACCGGTAGGAGCCTTATGGCTGTCTCTTTATTGTATGAATTGCGAAGGCCATGTAATTGCTTTACTTCATCACTATGAGTTAGCGATAGTAGTAGTAGCAATAGTTGGCGAGACGACCACGACGCTACGATGAAGATCATGGTGTCTAGCCGGTGCCGATGGAGATCATGACGATGCTTTGGAGATGGAGATCCAAACCACAAGATGATGATGGCCATATCATGTCACATATTTTGTTTGCACGTGATGTTTATCTTATTATGCTTCTTATTTTGCTTATTACTGCAGTAGCATTATAAGATGATCCCTTACAAAATTTCAAGGTACAAGTGTTCTCCCTGAGTATGCACCATTGCGAAAGTTTGTCATGGCGAGACACCACGTGATGATCGGGTGTGATAAGCTCTACGTTCAAATACAACGGGTGTAAGACAATTTTGCAGATGCAGAATACTCGGGTTAAACTTGACGAGCCTAGCTTGTACAGACATGGCCTCGGAACACTAGAGACCGAAAGGTCGAGCGTGAATCATATAGTAGATATGATCAACATAAGATGTTCACCATTGAAAACTACTCCATCTCACGTGATGATAGGACATGGTTTAGTTGTTTTGGTTACGTGATCATTTAGATGACTGGAGGGATGTCTATCTAAGTGGGAGTTCTTTAAGTAAAATGATTAATTGAACTTTAATTTATCATGAACTTAGTCCTGGTAGTTTTTGCATATCTATGTTGTTGTAGATCAATGGCTCGTGCTACCATTCCCTTGAATTTTAATGCGTTCCTAGAGAAAGCTAAGTTGAAAGATGATGGTAGCAACTACACGGACTGCGTCCGTAACTTGAGGATTATCCTCATTGCTGCACAGAAGAATTATGTCCTGGAAGCACCGCTAGGTGACAGGCCTGCTGCAGGAGGAACTCCGGATGTTATGAACGTCCGACAAGCTCGTTCTAATGACTACTCGATAGTTCAGTGTGCCATGCTTTACGGCTTAGAATCGGGACTTTAAAGACGTTTTGAACGTCATGGAGCATATGACATGTTCCAAGAGTTGAAGTTAATATTTCAAGCAAATGCCCGAATTGAGAGATATGAAGTCTCCAATAAATTCTATAGCTGTAAGATGGAGGAGAACAGTTCTATCAGCGAACACTTGCTCAGAATGTCTAGGTACTACAATCATATGACTCAACTTGGTTGCAAAGTTGAAGAAGATAGTGTTATTGATAGAGTTCTTCAATCACTGCCACCAAGCTACAACGGCTTCGTGATGAACTATAATATGCAAGGGATGCAAAAGACAATTCCCGAGTTCTTCACTATGCTCAAAGTTGTGGAGGTAGAAATCAAAAAGGAGCATCAAGTGTTCATCGTTAACAAGACCACTAGTTTCAAGAAAAAGGGCAAGGGAAAGAAGGGGAACTTCAAGAAGAATAGCAAGACAATTGCTACTCCGGTGAAGAAACCCAAGTCTGGAGCGAAGCCTGAAACTGAGTGCTTCTACTACAAAGGGACTAGACGCTGGAAGCGGAACTTCCCCATGTATTTGGCGGATAAGAAGGATGGCAATGTGAACAAAGGTATATTTGATATACATGTTATTGATGTGTACCTTACTAATGCTCGTAGTAGCACCTGGGTATTTGATACTGGTTCGGCTGCTAATATTTGTAACTCAAAATAGGGGCTACGGATTAAACAAAGATTAGCTAAGGACGAGGTGACGATGCGCGTGGGAAATGGTTCCAAAGTCGATGTGATCGTCGTCGGCACACTACGTCTACATCTACCTTCGCGATTAGTTTTGGACCTGAATAATTGTTATTTGGTGCCAGCGTTGAGCATGAACATTATATCTAGATCTTGTTTGTTCTGATACGGTTATTCATTTAAATTAGAGAATAATGGTTGTTCTATTTTTATGAGTAATATCTTTAATGGTCATGCACCCTTGAAGAGTGGTCTATTCTTGTTAGATCTCGATAGTAGTGATACACATATTCATAATATTGAAGCCAAAAGATGCAAGGTTGATAATGATAGTGCAACTTATTTGTGGCACTGTCGTTTAGGTCATATTGGCGTAAAGCTCATGAAGGAACTCCATGCAGATGGACTTTCGGAATCACTTGATTATGAATCACTTGGTGCTTGCGAACCATGCCTCATGGGTAAGATGACTTAGACTCCGTTCTCTGGAACAATGGAGCGAGCAACTGATTTGTTGGAAATCATACATACTAATGTATGTGGACCGATTAGTGTTGAGGCTCGCGGCGGGTATTGTTAATTTCTGAACTTCACTGATGATTTGAGCTGATATGGGTATATCTACTTGATGAAGCACAAGTTTGAAACATTTGAAAAGTTCAAATAATTTCAGAATGAAGTAGAGAATCATCGTAACAAGAAAATAAAGTTTCTATGATCTGATCGCGGAGACGAGTATTTGAGTTACGAGTTTGGTCTTCATTTAAAACAATATGGAATAGTTTCACAGCTCTTACCGATTTACCACTATCATTTTGGGGATATTCTTTAGAGACAGCTGCATTCACGTTAAATAGGGCACCATCGAAATCCATTCAGACGACGCCTTATAAACTGTGGTTTGGCAAGAAACCAAAGTTGTCGTTTCTTAAAGTTTGGAGCTGCGATGCTTATGTGAAAAAGCTTCAACCTGATAAGCTTGAACCCAAGTCGTAGAAATGTGTCTTCATACGATACCCAAAGGAAACTGTTGGGTACACCTTCTATGATAGATCCAAAGGCAAGATATTCGTTGCTAAGAATGGATCCTTTCTAGAGAAGGAGTTTCTCTCGAAAGAAGGTAGTGGGAGGAAAGTAGAACTTGATGAGGTAATTGTATCTTCTCCCGAATTGGAAAGTAGTACATCACAGAAATTAGTTCAAGTGATTCCTACACCAATCAGCGAAGAAGCTAATGATGATGATCATGAAACTTCAGATCAAGTTACTGCTGAACCTCGTAGGTCAACCAGAGTACGTTCCGCACCAGAGTGGTATGGTAACCCAGTTCTGGAAGTCATGTTACTAGACCATGATTAACCTACAAACTATGAGGAAGCGATGATGAGCCTAGATTCCGCAGAATGGCTTGAGGCCATGAAATCTGAGGTGGGATCCATGTATGAGAACAAAGTGTGGACTTTGGTTGACTTGCCCGATGATCGGAAAGCCATTGAAAATAAATGGATCTTCAAGAGGAAGACAGACGCCAATGGTAATGTTACTGTCTACAAAGCTCGACTTGTTGCGAAAGGTTTTTGACAAGTTCAAGGAGTTGACTACAATGAGACTTTCTCACCCATACCGATGCTTAAGTCTGTTCGAATCATGTTAGCAATTGCCGCATTTTATGATAATGAAATCTGGCAAATGGATGTCAAAACTGCATTCCTTAATGGATACCTAGAAGAGGAGTTGTATATGATGCAACCAAAAGGTTTTGTCGATCCTAAACGTGCTAACAAAGTGTGCAAGCTCCAGCGATCCATCTATGGACTGGTGCAAGCATCTCGGAGTTGGAATATACGCTTGATGAGGTTATCAAAGCATATGGTTTTATACAGACTTTTAAAGAAGCATGTATTCACAAGAAAGTGAGTGGGAGCTCTGTAGCATATCTGATATTATATGTAGATGACATATTGTTGATTGGAAATGATATAGAATTTCTGGATGGCATAAAAGGATACTTGAATAATAATTTTTCAATGAAAGACCTCGGTGAAGTTGCTTATATATTAGGCATCAAAATCTATAGAGATAGATCAAGACGCTTAATTGGACTTTCACAATGCACTTACCTTGATAAAGTTTTGAACAAGTTCAAAATGGATCAGTCAAAGAAAGGGTTCTTGCGTGTGTTACAAGGTGTGAAGTTGAGTAAGACTCAATGTCCGACCACTACAGTAGATAGAGAGAAAATGAAAGTCATTCCCTATGCCTCAGCCATAGGATCTATCATGTATGCAATGTTGTGTACCAGACCTGATGTGGGCCTTGCTATAAGTTTAGCAGGGAGGTACCAAAGTAATCCAGGAGTGGTTCACTAGACAGCAGTCAAGAACATCCTGAAGTACCTGAAAAGGACAAATGATATGTTTCTCGTTTATGGAGGTGACAAAGAGCTCGTCGAAAACGGTTACGTCGATTCAAGCTTTGACACTGATCCGGATGACTCTAAGTCACAAACAGGATATGTATTTTTATTGAACGGTGGAGCTGTCAGTTGGTGCAGTTACAAGCAGAGCGTCGTGGCGGGATCTACGTGTGAAGCAGAGTACATAGCTGCTTCAGAAGCAGCAAATGAAGGAGTCTGGATGAAGGAGTTCATATCCGATCTAGGTGTAATACCTAGTGCATCGGGTCCAATGAAAATCTTTTGTGACAACACTGGAGCAATTGCCTCGGCGAAGTAATCCAGGTTTCGGAAGAGAACCAAGCACATCAAGAGACGCTTCAATTCCATCCGCGATCAAGTCAAGGAGGGAGACATAGAAATTTGCAAGGTACATACGGATCTGAATGTCGCATACCCATTGACTAAGCCTCTTCCACAAGCAAAAGATGATCAGGCCCAAGACTCCATGGTTGTTAGAATTATTACTATGTAATCTAGATTACTGACTCTAGTTCAAGTGGGAGACTGAAGGAAATATGCCATAGAGGCAATAATAATAAAGTTGTTATTTGTATTTCCTTATATCATGATAAATGTTTATTATTCATGCTAGAATTGTATTAACCGGAAACTTAGTACATGTGTGAATACATAGACAAAACAGAGTGTCCCTAGTATGCCTCCACTAGACTAGCTCATTGATCAAAGATGGTTAAGTTTCCTAACCATAGACATGGGTTGCCATTTGATCAACGGGGTCACATCATTAGGAGAATGATGTGATGGACAAGACCCATCCATTAGCTTAGCAACTTGATCGTTTAGGTTTTCTGCTATTGATTTATTCACGACTTATACATGTTCCTATGACTATGAGATTATGCAACTCCCGAATACCGGAGGAACACCTTGTGTGCTATGAAACATCACAACATAACTAGGTGAATATAAAGATGCTCTACAGGTGTCTCCAAAGCTGTTTGTGGTGTTGTCATAGATCGAGAATAGGATTTGTCACTCCGAGTGTCGGAGAGGTATCTCTGGGCCTCTCGGTAATACACATCATAATAAGCCTTGCAAGAAAATGACTAATGAAGTTAGTCACGAGATGATGTATTACGAAATGAGTAAAGAGACTTGCCGGTAACGACATTGAACTAGCTATGATGATACCGATGATCGAATCTCGGGCAAGTAACATACCGATGACAAAGGGAACAACGTATGTTGTTACGCGGTTTGACCGATAAAGATCTTCGTAGAATATGTAGGAACCAATATGAGTATCCAGGTTCCGCTATTCGTTATTGACCGGAGATAAGTCTCGGCCATGTCTACATAGTTCTCGAACCCGTAGGGTCCGCACGCTTAACGTTCGATGATGATCTGTATTATGAGTTTATTTGTTTTGATGTATCGAAGGTAGTTCGGAGTCCCAGATGTGATCACGGACATGACGAGGAGTCTCGAAATGTCCGAGACATAAAGATTCATATATTGGAAGGTTATATTCGGACACCGGAAGAGTTTCAGAGGTTATCGGATAAATACCGGAGTACCAGGAGGTTACCGGAACCTCCTGGGGGGTTATTGGGCCACATGGGCCCAAGTGGAGGAAGAGGAGGTGCGGCCAGCTAGGGGAGCGCGCCCCCCCTAGCCGAAACTGAATTGGACTACGGGGACGGCCCCCCTTTCCTTCTTCTCCTCCCCTTCCTCCCCCCTCTCCTACTAGGACTAGGAAAGGGGGGAATCCTACTTGGAGTAGGATTGCCCCCCTAGGCGCGCCTCCTCCTTGGCCGCCTCATCCTCCTCTCCCTCCTTTATATACGTGGGGAGGGGGCACCCCATAGACACACAAGTTGATTTTAGCCGTGTGTAGTGCCCCTCCCCACAGTTACACACCTCGTTCATATCGTTGCAGTGCTTAGGCGAAGCCCTGCATCGGTAGCTTCATCATCACTGTCACCACGCCATCGTGCTGGAGAAACTCTCTTGTGACGCTCAACTGGATCAAGAGCTCGTGGGACGTCATCGAGCTGAACGTGTGCTGAACGCGGAGGTGTCGTATGTTCGGTACTTGGATCGTTGGACCGCGAAGAAGTTCGACTACATCAACCGCGTCACTAGACGCTTTCGCTTTCAGTCTACGAGGATACGTAGACACACTCTTCCCGCTCGTTGGTATGCTTCTCCTAGATAGATCTCGCGTGATCATAGGATTTTTTTTTAAATACTACGTTCCGTAACGTGGAGGTCATCTCCTTGGGCCATGTTGATGTCGTGAAGGAAATCCTCTATCCAGACGGACGGGTCAGTTATCCCATAGTATTGATCGATATTGATGGTTTGAACCCTTCTAGGAATTGGTACTCCATGACTTCATCTGTAAACATACATGATGCATGGGCCATCGAAAACAAACTCCGTCTAGTTGAGAATGAGCCATTGATCTAACTCGGACTTGTTCCCAAGTCCTTTCGTGCTTGTCCAGCAAAGAGTCATAGCCGTCCAGACCGGCTGGTGTGCGGCTTCGTGACCCATATATGGATCAGGAAGGAGATTTATTGGCTTCTAACTTATCGCGTAGGTTAAAGGTCTCAGGGTGGTGTATCGCAGTCTTGCCGTGAGGGCAGGTTTTGATAGGAGGCGCCTTAGTTGCCCCTATTGGATGATCTCACCCTCTAGGGAGTCGGTCAGGCCCGCCTACATGGAGGTGCATGAGTGGCTCATTTTCTGCGGCCTCGTTGATGAAGTCAAGTAACAACCACCTTTTTGGGAACGGCTTGGGGACCGTGCCTCGAGACTCGAGTTCTGCTTTGAGCATGAGGATTTTTTGTCATTTGTCCTTGAGCGCATTCTCATGAATGTACAACTCCTGCCATTTCTTTATCATGCTTCGTGCAGTCGTGGTGATCTGCCATTGGAACCGTGCTTGTTTGACAGGTTCATGGGTTTGACAAAGTCTTCGGGTCTGAGGCGTACATCATCTTCGGTCTTTGGCATGTA
The DNA here is from genome assembly GCA_902687465.1 of Secale cereale. Classification (NCBI taxonomy): domain Eukaryota; kingdom Viridiplantae; phylum Streptophyta; class Magnoliopsida; order Poales; family Poaceae; genus Secale; species Secale cereale. The sequence continues at coordinate 618,716,109 of LR738714.1, forward strand.
ATGCTTGTCCGATCTGTCATTGAATGTGCCCATGTCATCAAGGTTTTCCTCCTCGGGTGTTCCAGCAGGCCCGTTCAGTTGGGCGGGTGAGGCTTGATTGTCCTCTCCCAGATTTTCGCTAGCTTAGGGGGCAACACCGTTATCGACGGTGACCAAAGTGTTGGCCATACTCCTACTTCCATTTTGCCCCTTAGATCACTTTTTAGAGCAGGGATGCTTAGCGTTTTCGTTAGGTTTCCTCTTAGACTTGTCTTTCGGAGTATCGACCGTGTAGATGTTGCAACCCACTTCCCTATATGGGGTATGGCCACGAGTAGTTCTGCTCCGGAACCACTACCGATGTCTTCATCCATGTTGGTGGCCTCGTTGGATCCATAGTTAAGCGTGTGAAAGTGCAACTATCCCTGGGTGGTTTTGGTAATTCCTAACATAATATAGCTCATTGAACTAATGCTCTTTCAAGATGATCATTTCAGAAAGTTCAATGATTGGAATGGCACGGACTAGGAATGTGGACCCCTCAAAATGCTAAGGACATATATTGTCTCAAGCTCAAGACACTACCTTTTACATTTTAGTGATCCAAGATCACATTGAGTCCATAGGAAAAGCCAATACTATTAAAAGGGGATGAGGTGTTGTCTAATGGCTTACTTGCTCAAAATGCTTAGTGATATTCTCCAAAATCTCTCAACCACTTTCTCATATCCACATATGTCCCAAACCTAAAGTCAAACTCGGCCCCACTGATTTGATCTATCCGGCACCACTGAGTTCATTTAGCATAGCCATAGCCAGAAACCCTAATCAGTTGAGCAGCTCCAGGAAGAAGCTGAGGAGAGGAAAGGACAACCTACCACAGATGTCTTTCAGAGAGTGCCAAGAGAGCAGAGATTTGCTGCAGTGCACATGGATGACACTAGAGCTACTACATCCGCACCTGCAGCCACAACATCAGTGCCACCTCTAGTTGCCACTCCACCAGCTCCAACAACTTCCATCGACGCATTCGTCCTTGGAGTCCTCTCAACGCCTCCTCCCAAAGATCAAGCCTAGAGAGATGCATAACACTATGCATTTTCAAGATTTTTGGTAACTTGTTGCCAAAGGGGGATAAAGTGTATATATCATAGGCTCCAAGAGAGAGAGAGAGAGAGAGAGAGAGAGAGAGAGAGAGAGAGAGCTTTGCTTCTTTTGCCTTCCTTCGTTTTTGGTTGAAACTTATTTGTATGCTTGCTTGATACTCTATGGTTATGTGTGAGAGATACTTGTATGGTCATGTGTTTGATCATATCATATCTTAATGCTTGCTTGAATGATATTATATATCTCTCATATATGATCATTCACTTTGCTTTGGTGATAAGTGCATATTTTACTTTCTATCACTTTGAGCGCTCCACCAAGATGTACGTGACATGGAAGAGTAACCCGTGATCATAATTGATTGTGCACAAATTTATGGGGAGCTCTTTCTTATCACATACTTCTCAACGCGATGATGTATTTCAATCTTATTATTATTTGTCGAAGCTTTGATCTATATGTTTTCATCAATTAGCAAAAAGGGGGAGATTGAAAGTGCAACTATCCCTGGGTGGTTTTGGTAATTCCTAACAACATATAGCTCATTGAACTAATGCTCTTTCAAGATGATCATTTCAGAAAGTTCAATGATTGGCATGGCATGGACTAGGAATGTGGACCCCTCAAAATGCTAAGGACACATATTGGCTCAAGCTCAAGACTCTACCTTTTTCATTTTAGTGATCCAAGATCACATTGAGTCCATAGGAAAAGCCAATACTATTAAAAGGGGATGAGGTGTTGTCTAATGGCTTGCTTGCTCAGAATGCTTAGTGATATGCTCCAAAAGCCCTCAACCACTTTCTCAGATCCACATATGTCCCAAACCTAAAGTCAAACTCGGCCCCACCGATGAGATCTATCTGGTGCCACGGAGTTCATTTGACATAGCCATAGCCAGAAACCCTAACCAGTTTGGTCTCACCGATAGGGATCTCAGTCTCACCGAGATGGGATTGCAAACTCTCTGTGTCCCTTCGTAACATTTCGGTCTAACCGAAGTGTGCGATCGGACCCACTGTGTTTGCAATGCAAACTCTCTGTTTCCCTTCCGTAACGTTTTGGTCTCACCGAAATTAGCGAATCGGTCCCACCGAGTTTGCTTGACCAACTCTCTGTTTGCCTATTACAGAAATTGGTCTCATCCAGTTTATGTGATTGGTCTCACCGAGATTACGTTATGCCCTAACCGTAATGAAATCGGTCCCACCGAGTTGCTCATATCGGTCCCACCGAAAAGCCTAACATTCACATATTGAACTAAATCGGTCCGACTGAGTTTCATGATCTGGTCCCATCGAGTTTAATAAATTGTGTGTAACGGTTAGATTTTATGTGGATGCTATATATACCCATCCACCCACTCTTCATTCGTGGAGAGAGCCATTAGAACATACCTACACTTCCATTACTCATTTTCTGAGAGAGAGAACCACCTACTCATGTGTTGAGACCAAGATATTCCAATCCTACCATATGAATCTTGATCTCTAGCATTCCCCAAGTTGCTTTCCACTCAAATATTCTTTCCACATATCCAAATATGTGAGAGAGAATTGAGTGTTGGGGAGACTGTCATTTGAAGCATAAGAGCAAGGAGTTCATCATCAACACACCATCTATTACCTTTTGGAGAGTGGTGTCACCTAGATTAGTTAGGTGTCACTTGGGAGCCTCCAACGAGATTGTGGAGTTGAACCAAGGAGTTTGTAAGGGCAAGGAAATCGCCTACTTCATGAATATCTACCCTAGTGAGGCAAGTCCTTCGTGGGCGATGGCCATGGTGGGATAGGCAAGGTTGCTTCCACGTGGACCCTTCGTGGGTGGGGCCCTCCGTGGACTCGTGCAGCCGTTACCCTTCGTGGGTTGAGGTCTCCATCAACATGGATGTACGATAGCACCACCTATCGGAACCATGCCAAAAACATCCATGTCTACACTTGCGTTTGCACTCTCCAAACCCCTCCCTTTACCTTCATATGTTATGGTTTACTTTCCGCTGCCACAACTCTAGAATTGCATGTGTAGGAAGATTGCTAGACTTGTGCTAAATTGCTAAAAACTGTCAAAACATAAATTTGGGAAAAGGCTAAGTTTTTAGTTGGTCAAGTAGTCTAATCACCCCCCTCTCTAGCCATACTTCGATCCTACAAGTGGTATCAGAGCTTTGGTCTCCATTTGCCTTGATTTCCATAGCTTTGGTGATCATAGCCTTCATTGCACAACCTAGGAGAGTATGCCATCTAGCGAGGGAAGTTACCACCGTAGAGGTCCTTTATTTGATGGTACTAATTTTCCTAGTTGGAGGCATAAGATGAAAACGCATATTCTTGGACATAACCCCACCGTTTGGGCTATTGTGTGTATTGGTTTTCAAGGTGAATTCTTCGATGGGAAGGAAACCAAACCGTGAAGCCTCCATTTACGAATTGAAGATGTTGCAATGCAATGCTCAAGCTTGCGATATTCTCTTCAACAGAATGTGTCCCGAAGAATTCAACAAAATCATCCGTCTTGAGAATGCAATGGAAATTTGGGATACTTTGATTGATATGCATGAAGCCACTGAATCCATCAAGGAATCCAAGTTGGATGTGCTTCAAATTCAACTTGAAAACTTCAAGATGAAGGATCGTGAAGGTGTCGGTGAAATGTAATCTAGACTTGCTCTCATCAAAAATGAGATTTTCGGCTTCGGATGCGAAGAAATGACAAATAGATTCATCATCAAGAAAATCCTAAGGGCCATGGATGGAAAATAAGACACCGAGTGCACATTGATCCAAATGATGCCCAATTACAAAGATCTCAAGCCAACGGAAGTCATTTGAAGAATTGTTGCTCATGAGATGTCACTCAAGGATAAAGAAGAGCTTCACAACAAGTCTAGTGGTGCCTACAAAGCTTCATGTGATGCTCCTACATCATCAAGTGATAAACACGTCTTCAATGAGGAATTGAGCTTAATAGTGAAGAATATCAACAAGTTTTAGAAGAGTAGAAGCAAGGAAAGAAGTTCCAAGTCAAGGTCCTACAATGACAAAAGATCTTCTAGTCATGAACACAATTGCTACAACTGTGGAAGACCCCACAAAAGAAGAGAAGACTCACCTAAAAGGAGAAGTAGAAGAGAAGAAACACCACCAAGAGAGAGAAGTAGTAGAGATGATCGTTATGAACGAAGACCCTCTCGTAGAAGCAAAGATTCATAAAGGAAGGACAAATCATCAAGGAGCTATACGAGACGAAGACATCAAGCTCATGTTGGTGAATGGGTATCCGGTTCCGAATCCGATAACTACTCCGAGAGAAGCTATCACTCGAACTCAGAAGATACTCAAGATGAAGGTGTTGCCAGAATTGCTCTTGTGTCATCCAACTCCTATGACATATTTGACTCACCAAATGAAGGAATTGGAAGATGCTTCATGGCTAAAGGCCCTAAGGTATCACATCCCGAATATCTTGACTTCAATAGTGATGAAGATGACTTGCTAGGAGATGATGATTTACTTGTTGGTAGCAATAGTGTTGAAACCTATGATGAAAACTATGATGAAATTTCTATTAATCATGCTAATCAAGATAAAACGAATGGCAATGAAAAGGAGAAGATTGAGTGTCTAACTAAAGAATTAAACACTCTCATGTTAGCTCATGAAACTACCTTAAAGGATCATCGAGAACTTTTGAGGACTCATGAGAAGCTACGCTTTGAAAAGCTAAATCTAGAGCAAGAGCATGAGTTCTTAAAATATATCAATGATGATCTTTGTAAGGAAAGTTCTTCTTACATTGTGAAGCATTTACTCCTGTCTCCTTACATGCCACAAGTAAAATCTAGCAACAAGAACAAGAAATATTCTTCCTCTAGTAGTAACAATAATCATGATAAAACAAATGTTGTTGCTTCTAGTAGTTCTCTTGATTCTACTAATGATTCTCTTAGCCAAGTTACACTTGAGCAAGAAAATGGCTTATTGAATGGAATTATAGAGAAAGGTGTTTATAAGAGCCTTGCCAGGAGTAAGCAATTCGAGCAAATTGTACGCAAGCAAGGAAGGCACCGGAAGAATAAAGGTGTTGGTTTTGAAAGAAAGTTCAATGCCAATGGAGTTGAGTGGGAAGAAGATCATACCCCAAGACAAAGTTTGTTCGTCAACAAGAGAAGTATGATCCCATTTCCTTCAAGGGGACACAAGCCCAAGATGATCTTCAAACCTCAAGCTAAATGGCAAGGACACGCTTCAAGAAGAGATTGTTGCATTTGAAGAAGCTCTTAAGTCCTTGGTTAAGTGGGTTCCCAGGACTACTTTAAGTTCTACTTCATCGCGTACATCTACAACTCCAAGGATTCCCATCAAGATGGTGTGGATCCCGAAGAAGAAGAACTAGAGAGTTCTTGTGGGTGACTCCACCAACATACTTCACTCTTATTTATATTGTCAAGGATAAGTGCAATCAACTTTCACATCTTGCACTAGTTCAAGGAGTCACAAACCCTCTTGTTGGTAAGATAAGGGACAAGGTAACCTAATGCTTTCATAGACATCATCTTGTGTGCAATTCACTCTATGTCCACGGATATCTTTGTTTGTTCCTTGTGAAACTAACCCATGTAGGTATTCAAAGTGCAACTCACTCAAATGGATTGCTCCAAAATGATCTACATCAACATAAGATCATCTACATCTTCAACACCTACATGAAGTCATCATCGACAAAACCCAAGGTTAGTTCATCCCTCTTAGGGGGGATATCACATCTAGGGGGGAGCTTTACTCTAAAGATTGAACTAAAGCAACTCTAATAGTGTGAACCCAACAATGCTTTATGTAAAAGTGGCAACCCACTTGTGCTTAAACGATGAGTATGAACTATGATCAAATGTTCTCATTTGAATCCTAAGTCAATATACTCATATATAGATGACCTAGTCATTGCCAATTGCTTGATAGATACTAGATTGGATGTGCATGCTTTGCCACATGTTTCACTTGCTATCTTATTGTGTGAGCATGTTGAGTGCATATTTTTCTCATTCGAGGACATCCATTTGTTGCTTTGATTGTTTGGCTTTCTTCTTTTGCCAAATGGATGGACAAGAATGCCTAAGAACCCCCTCTAGCTATCTATGCTTTTCTTGTCTCGAACTCTATTCATGCTACATCACAAAGTTTGATCAAGTCAGATTCAAACACTCTGTGTGAGGAGCACTCGGAGTCCTCCATTCGTCATAGACTCAATCTTTCAAAACCTCTCTGTGCATTTAGGTCTGACCGATTCATCCTTTTCGGTCTGACCGAGTTTGCTGAGTTGATCTAGGTTTTCAATCTCGGTGCAACCAATTAGAACTTTTCAGTCACATCGAGTGTCAGGACCCCGATCCTAAGTCACACCGATCTAGCTGTAACACGTCATATCACTTTGCGGCCTCACGCACGGTAACCCCACGGGTGCCACCTTACCTGGCCCGGGACCGTTTGCGCATTTTGGCACACGTATATGACAGTGTCGCTAGCATCCATATGACAGAGAACCCGGGCCGACATGGCTAGTTATAAACCAAAAGTGGCACTAAATTACAGAGACAGGCATCCATGACCCAGCAACGAACGTGTCGGTCATCAACGTATGAACCCAAGTCGTAGCAAGCTACATGGACTTAAAAGAACAACGCGTGACATTTCCCCTAAGGGACAGACACAGGAACGAAGAAGGACACATGCCGGCCAGCCTACGTGTTCCGAGCAGTAGCAAGCTACCACGGCTTATTGGAATCACTAGGAGGCATTTCCCCGTAAGGTAGGCTACCAAAGGAAAACAACTAGGTGTCGGATCCTACACATACCAAGCATTTCAATCATACACGCAATATGCTCAATATGTGCAAATACAACATTGCATCACAACAGAACTCTATGACTCAAAGTACTTTATTTAAAAGGCTCCAAGAGCCATACACAACATATCCATACAGGTAGGGGTCACATGACCCAACACTCAAGTCATACAGTCATACAAGCACAAGCGGAAGCTACATGTCTGAGTAGAGATAACTTAGAAAAATAAAACAGGCTTGGTGTAGCCTGACTATCTACAAGGCCCTTCAGAAGCTCCAGATCTCCGTCTGGGTGTCAAGCTACTCGTCGACGTCAACGTCTATGTAGAACCCATCAGCAGGGGCAGGGTTCTCCTGTGCAACAGTTATTAAACAAACATGAGTACAAAGGTACTCAGCAAGTCTTACCACAGAACCTATCATACATGCAACATTATCAAAGGGGGTAGTGGACTTCATAGCAGAATGCCAGCTTTGACCTTGGCTAACCTATACTACAACTCTCAACAGATTGCAAGATGTTATTACGAACACGAGTCCTCTACTCACCACATCAATACACTACCGAGGATCCTCTTCCGTCATCCTACGGAAGGGCCATCCACGGCACTCACACTTATCTTGAGGCTTTTAGTAGTATCCATCAACTTGTCTATGAACTGTAAGAGTAACCAAGTAGTTCGTACCGCGAACAACGGCTATTCAAATAGTTTGATAACCCTGCAGGGGTGTACTGCTTCACACACGCTTCCACCACTTATCGCCGTTTACTCGGCGTGTACTCGGCAACCTTCAAGCGGAAGCCCAGCGGGGGTGTCGGCCACGACCTGACTAACTACTCAAGTCTCTCGTCCAGGTTTATCGCCTATTTGGGTTCCATCCGTGGGGAGATCCGGCCGGGGTGTCGCTCACGGCCCCAAACGATGTGTACAGTGTTCCCGAGTCACCAAACGGGCAACCGGTACACCGTGCCACGTACCTGTCGCATCACAACCCACCCCGAGGGTCAGCGTTGTGCACGACCTCCAGTAAGCTATAAACACCAGAAACTAGTTGCAACTCCTGGACAGAGATCGAGGGTAATTAATAAGCCGAGAGGGTCCATTGGTTTCGGGCCCAAAGCATGGTAGTAACTGCAACTTGAACCACACATACAGATCTCAGGTCCTATGGACGATTCCAATGAAACAACCCACCATGTACTCCTACATGGCCTTTCATCGATACCTTTACCAAGCGTATTCCACACTTCCTTCTCTTTATCGGTATGATCATTTCACTTTGATCCATCACCCAGATGAATCAGACCAGACACAACTCTAGCATAGCAGGCAACATAAACAAATAGCATGGTGGATCACACATCACATGGCTCAATCAACTCCTACACATGCTAGTGGGTTTCAACTATTTACTGTGGCAATGACAGGTCATGCAAGGGAATAGGGTTCAACTACCGCAGCAAGTAGCAGTTCACACGCTGTTGCCTTAATGCAGTAAAAGAGAGCAGGAGCGAGAAGATTGGGTTTGTATCGGAATGATCAATGATTGCTTGCCTGACAAGGTAGTTGTCGGGTACTGCTCTTCAACTGGATACGCAGCAGTATCCTCGGGAGCAGGACCTAACACAGAGAATACCGGCGATACAATCATTAACAAACAAACGCAACAATATGATGCATGTTCATGACATGGCAAGATGCATGTGTGTTGGCTAATGCAACTAAAACCAGAAGGGTTTGAACCTATTTGAATCAAAGATTCAGATTGGAGTTCAAACTATTATTTAAATAAGTGCATTATCATGTTTTTGATGTATACAGCAAGTTAACTTGTTCAAACATGCGTTAAAACTGTGCCATTGGAAAGATTGGATTTTTCTGATCATTTTTCATATATAAATCTTTTCCATCTGAGCTATGGTTGATTTTATATGATTTTTAGAAGTTTTGGGTATTTTCTGGAATTTCCTGAATTATTTTTAAACCTAAAAATCCCAGAAAATCCTTTACTGCGTCAGCATGACATCATGCTGACGTCAGCCAGTCAACAGGGCCAGTCCAAGTCAAACCTGACCAGTGGGACCCACTGGTCAGTGTCACAGTTAACTAATTAACTAATTAGAATTAAATTAACACTTAAACTAGGTTTGACTTGCGGGCAGGGCCCACATGTCAGTGACCCAGGGGGTCAAACCCGTGGTCAAACAGGTCCATCCCGCCGGCGAGGCCAAACACGGCGGCGTGCTTCAGAAATCGCCTACGGTGCATGGCTCGAGCTGCGGTTGGGTGCGTTGGAAAGCCCTTGCTGTTGCGCGTCGGATGGTGGTGGTCGCCGGACCTGGGGTGGCCGGAGACGACGGCAACGAGCTCGACGGCGGCGACCGGCGTCGGGCGTGGGTGGAGGTGCGGCTGCAGGGGCCTAGGCGATGCGTGCGTAGCACCTTTCGCATCTACGTGCTGCGGTGAGTGTGATGGACGGGTGCCAGTGACCAAATGGTCACTGGAGCATCACCGGCGGCGAGCACGGCGGCGGTGTGTGCGGGCAAGATTCGTGCAGTGCGTTACAGGGCAAAAGAGAGCCAACGGAGAGGGGGAGGATGAAGCTAGGCTCACAGGGGTTGCAGCAAGCACCGGAGCGATCTCGGGGGTGGTCGGAGCTGAGCAGGACGGCGAGGGGGATCTCCGCGGCCGGAGTTGGGGAAGAAGAGGTCGGGGGCGTCTCCAGGGCGGGCGAGCGCTCGGGGCTCGGCCTGTTCGAAGCAGTCGAGGATGGCGGAGACGATGGACACCAAGGCGGGGCTCAGGGACGACGGTGGACGCGGCTTCTACGACGGTGCGAGCACGGCGGCGTCGGCCATGGCGCGGGGAGAGTGAGGGAGAGGAACTGGGGGGAGGTGGAGGTGTCTGCGAGGTCAGGGACGACGTGAACGACCGAACCATCCCTCCAGGACGGCGAGGGGATGAAGCAGGGCGGCGGGCAGCTGCGTGGCGCGCGGCACGGTCGCCGTCGAGCACCTGCCTGCCTGCCTGGCCGAGCCAAGCAGCTCGCTGGAGCGGCAGCTGGGCTGGGTCGGCAGGTGGGCCGGGTGGCGCCAGGTAAGCTTTTCTCTCTCCCTTTTTTTCTATTTTCTTTTCTGTTTCATTTCTTTTGCAGCTTTGTTCATTTATATAAAATGCCAGAGCATTTTTGTAACTCATAACACTTGTCATTCCTACTGTATATAATATGAACAGTAGGAAACATTATAGTTTATGATTATTTGAGCATTTAAAAATATTTTATAACATTTAAATGCCCAAATTCAAATACCATATGATTTAATCCAGAGCCCTTGAGTCTCCTAGAAAATTGTGCACCATTTTTGGCAGAGGTTTAAGACCAAGGCAGAAATGATGAACATTTTTTAAGGGCATTTTGGGTACATTGGAAAATATTTTAGCAAACCCTAGTTGTTAAGAGAGGGGTGCTGGGGTTTCTGTTAATCCCATTTCAAGTTTCTTTGAAAGTAGACATGATGCACACTCTAGTTAGGTCCTAATGCAAGTGCTAGCTAGGGATGTGACAACTCACCCCCACTTAAAAGAATCGCGTCCCGAGATTCGGGTTCCTCCGGAAAGAGGGTGGGGTACTCAAGTCGAAGACGATCCTCCCTTTCCCAAGTAGCTTCACTCTCGGAATGATGTGACCATTGAACCTTGAGAAACTTGATATTGTGGCGTCGAGTGGTGCGCTCAGTTTGATCAAGAATATGAACGGGGTATTCTCGATATGTGAGATTGTCTTGGAGATCAAGCGTTTCGTGGTCCACTCCACGGATAGGATCCGAGAAGCAACGCCTGAGTTGAGAAATGTGGAAAACATCATGAACTTTGGAGAGGTACGGAGGTAGTTCCAATTGGTAGGCAACTTCTCCTCGTTTGGCAAGAATGCGAAAAGGACCAATGTAACGAGGGGCCAATTTGCCTTTGATACCGAAGCGATGGGTTCCCTTAAGAGGAGTAACCCGAAGGTAAGCCTTATCGCCGACTTCAAAAGTCACAGCCTTATGATGACTATCATATTGGCTCTTTTGGCGAGACTGGGCTGTTTTCAATCTCTCACGAACGATGCAAACTTGTTCTTCTGCTTCCTGAATCATATCCGGGCCAAAGAATTGTCTTTCCCCGGTCTCCGACCAGTTAAGAGGTGTTCGACACCTTTGTCCATATAGAACTTCGAAGGGAGCTTTGCCCAAGCTGGCTTGATAACTATTGTTATAAGCGAATTCGGCAAACGGAAGACACTTTTCCCATTCCATACCGAAAGAGATGACAGAGGCTCGAAGCATGTCTTCCAGAATTTGATTGACTCGTTCCACTTGACCACTTGACTGCGGATGGAAGGCAGTACTGAAAGAGAGATGAGTTCCCATAGCATTCTGGAAACTTTCCCAAAATCGGGAAGTGAAAAGACTTCCACGGTCTGAGTTAATCTCCAACGGCACCCCATGAAGTGATACTATCCGAGAGACATACAAGTCTGCTAGCTGGCTAGCGGTAATACTCTCGCGAACAGGCAAGAAATGAGCTACTTTAGAGAGGCGGTCGATAACGACGAAGATAGCATTATTCCCTTTCCTAGACCTGGGAAATCCGGTGATGAAGTCCATACCGACTTTATCCCATTTCCATTCAGGAATAGCTAGAGGTTGAAGGGTGCCAGTAGGCCGTTGATGCTCTGCTTTGACTCGACGACAAACGTCGCAGTTAGCAATGAATTGAGCGATTTCTCTCTTCATCCTAGTCCACCAAAATCTTTGACGTAGGTCTTGATACATTTTGGTACTACCGGGATGAATCGTGAGAGGAGATTCATGAGCCTCCTTAAGGATCAAACGTCTTAGGTTTCGTACTCTAGGAACCACTAAACGGTTGCTAAAGAATACGACTCCTTGATCATCAATTGAGAAACATCCTGCAACTCCTTTCTTGATGTTCCTCTTAATACAGGAAATTCCGGGATCAACCTTCTGTGCTTTGATGACCTGATCCATAAGGGTAGGTTTCGCCACCAAGGTGGAAAGGAATCCTCGAGGAACAATGTGAAGGTTAAGCTTACGAAATTCTTCGTGGAGAAGTGGTTGACTTTGTTGTAACATTAAGTTGTTACAATATGACTTACGACTTAGTGCATTGGCCATGACATTGGCCCTTCCAGGAGTGTAAGTGATTCCTAAGTCGTAGTCTGTGAGCAACTCAACCCAACGTCTTTGCCTAAGATTCAAATCCGGTTGGGTGAAGATATACTTGAAACTTTGATGATCAGTGAAGATTTCACAGCGATTACCAAGGAGGTAATGTCGCCATGTTTTAAGTGCACGGACTACAGCTGCAAGCTCTAAATCATGAGTAGGATAGTTATCCTCGTGTGGACGCAACTGTCGAGATGCGTATGCAATCACTTGACGATCTTGCATGAGAATGCAACCTAGTCCTTGTCGCGAGGCGTCACAGTAGATCATAAAATCCTTGGAAAAATCTGGTGGTACCAATACAGGTGCAGATGTCAGGCGTCTTTTCAGTTCCTGAAAACTAGACTCGCACTGTGGGGTCCACTCAAACTTTTTATCTTTCTTGAGGAGTTCGGTTAGAGGTTTAGCAACCTTGGAGAAGTTCTCGACGAAACGTCGGCAATAGCTCACTAAGCCAAGAAAACTCCTAACTTGCTTGACCGATTCAGGGGGAGTCCAATCAAGTACGGCTTGAACTCGCTCGGGATTGACAGCAATACCCTTGCCAGAGATCATATGACCTAGATAGGTTACTTCTGGCAACCAAAATTCACATTTAGAGAATTTGGCATAAAGGCGGTGCTCTCGAAGTTTCGCCAATACCAGCCTTAAATGCTCGGCATGATCTTCCTTGTTCTTGGAATAGATGAGTATATCATCGAGGTATACCACGACGAATTTATCCAAATACTCCATGAATATAGAATTCTTTAACCGAGAAAAGGTAGCTGGGGCATTGGTTAATCCGAAGGACATAACGGTGTACTCATATTGGCCATAACGAGTAACAAAAGCCGTTTTAGGAATGTCCCCGTTCTTGATTTTGATTTGATGGTAGCCCAACCTCAAACCCGTCTTAGAGAAGACTGAGGATCCAGCGAGCTGATCATACAGGTCGTTGATCCTGGGAAGCGGATACTTATTCTTTATGGTGACCAGATTAACAGGTCGGTAATCTACAACCATCCGCTCCGTTCCATCCTTCTTCTTGACGAAGAGGACGGGGCAAGCCCAAGGGGAAGAACTAGGACGGATGAAACCTTTTTGCAAGGACTCATCGAGTTGTTTCTTTAGCTCAGCTAATTCTAGTGGTGCCATCTTATAAGGTCTCCTAGAGATTGGGACAGTTCCAGGGATAAGATCTATCACGAACTCGACATCTCTGTCAGGTGGAATTCCTGGCAGTTCTTCTGGAAAATCATCCGGGAAGTGACGGACTACCGGGATATCTTCGAGTTCTGGTAGAGGGCTGGCATTAAGAGAATAGAGCTGACGTTCAGCCATTCGGGCCAAGACATTGACTATCTTGCCGGATGGATGTGTAAGTTCAACGGTCCTAGTAAAGCAATCAATTTTGGCGTAATGAGTTGTCATCCAATCCATACCCAAAATGATGTTTATGTCCGAGGACTTGAGAGCGATTAGAGATGCAAGGAAAACAAGTCTATTGACAAGGATTTCATTTCCATGGCTTACCCTAGAGGTTTGCCACTTTGAACCAGGAGTTTGAATAACCATGGAAGTAGGCATGTCACAAAAAGTCATGTTGTGCAATCGAGCATAGCTCTCATATATGAACGAATGGGATGCTCCAGTATCGAAAAGAACAGATGCCGGATGGCAGTTGACGAGAAGCGTACCAAGGACGACGTTAGGATCCTCATAAGCTTCCTCGGCAGAGACATAGTTGACATGACCACGTGAAGTGGGGATTGGCTTGACATAGTTCACCTTGCCGGTTGGCTTACCACGGCCAACGGGTTTTCCTGGCTGGTTCTAGGGACAATCCCGCATGAAGTGTCCCGGTTCTCCACACTTGAAACATGTCACGGTGGTGGTGCGTGGAGCAAAGTTGGAAGGTGGACCTCCATAGGTCTGGGCAGGTGCAAACTGTTGAGTTGGGCGAGACGCCTCATAGGATGGCCTCGGTGTATACTTGGGTGGCAGAGCAGTGTTGGGAACCCACACACGGCGCTTCTGAGAGCCAGAGCCGGATGAGGAACCAAAGTCTCGAGTATGCTTGCGGGTGGCCTCGAAGTCAGTCTGGCCTGTCTCAGCACTGATAGCCTTGTTAACCAACTTCTAGAAGGAAGGGCACTCGTGCAGACGTAGATCTCGACGAAGTTCAGGGCTAAGTCCCTTGCGGAACCTCGCCTGCTTCTTGGCATCGGTAGATACTTCCTCAGGTGCATAGCGTGCCAGATTACCAAACTCACGACTATAGCCATCCACAGTTAAACGACCCTGGGTGAAATTGCAGAATTCCTCCCGCTTGCGATCCATGAGACCTTCCGGAATGTGATGTTCACGGAATGCCTCACTGAACTCAACCCAGGTAGTGACTTGGCCAGCGGGACGCATAGCTTCAAAGTTTTCCCACCAAAGACTGGCAGGGCCCTCAAGATGGTAGGCGGCGTAGATAACCTTGTCAGCTTCAGCCATACTGGCAGAGGGTAGCTTGTGGGTGATACTACGTAGCCAGTCATCAGCATCCAGAGGTTCAGTGGAGTGATGGAACTTTGGTGGACACATCTTGATAAAATCATTGATTGTCACCACGTCATTCCTCTGGCGGAACCCAGTGTTCTGCTCTATGCGTTCCAGCAGACGGTTGGTCTCTCTCTTGTTCCGTTCTGCTTCAAGCATAACTTCCGCCAAAGAGGGTGGCTGGGGCAGATTTCCATCCCTAGTACCACTAGCCTCACCCTGCTCCTGAGCAGCAGGAGTGTTGCGAGTGTTGACCATCCTAGGAAACAAAACAACGGTTTAGACAAGGATGGCAAAATTTAACATAGAAGTGCAGAATGTAATGGATGACACGGAATGCAAAGATGTTCATCCGTACGACATGGTAATATAGGAACTGCTATATATACACCAGTGGTCATACACACCATACAAAGTTTAGTACAAGCCAAGGCTAAAGTACAACTGCGGTGGAAGACGATACATCCCATCAGAGGCATTCCAAGCTCCTATACATTATTTAACTACACCTCCGGAACTCAGTACGCACTAAGTCATATTCCACAAGACGCGCAGGACTGTGGAAATACAACTACTACAATACTACTACAACCACGGCCTAGCTCAGACGGTCGCGTAGTAATCCTCGTAAAGATTACCACCGTAGCCTGGAAGCGGAACAGACGGATATTGGAACTCACGAGCACTCGAAGGCTGAGGACCATAAGGACATGGATGTGGTCTCAGTCCCGATGCTGGTGGTAACCGACGCCCACGTGGAGGTGTAATACCCCCAACGTCACGCCAATCCATGCGATCAGGCAGACGAGTCCGCACGGGGTACAAATCCCGCATGTCCAGATATCCGGCGTGCACAGCAGGTGCAAGCCGTGTCAAAGTAGTCCAATGAGCGGCTCGAGTGTTATACAGCTCCATTCGGACAGCACGGACCTCGCGGTCCCTATCCTCCAACATCTGAACAGTAGTCTGAAGCAGTGGCTCTTCATGAGCAGCATCCGTATACAGACCAGTGTAGTAGCCTTCCTCTCCGGGAAGTGAGGCTGGCATGTAACAGAACTCAGTGTTCAGCAACAGGGCATGCCTAGCACGGAGAATGGTCATCATCGAATAAGCGGCATCCTGCACTGCCATCTCGATGGTAATCCCGAGTCCATAAGACCAATGGATGGGATCATTAGCTCCGGGATATGAGGGGTATATCCGGACTGTGCAGAAATACTGACTTTGATTGAAATCCCGGTACTGTTCCTCCACAGTGTATTTAGGATACCAGCGATAACCGGTCTCAGTCATCACACGGACTAGCATGGCCGTGTGACCAGGCACATTAATGCACCGAGTCAAACGAACCACTTGGTGAGGGATGCGACCAGACATCTGAAACACGAAATAATGCAAAGGCATTAGTGTTTCTGGAAGAAATCGGGCAGCATAACAACTGTAAATGCTCAAACAAAGATTTGAGACATCATACAAATGATAGCATAGCCACTCAACAATTCCATATCAAGGTTCCGGTTCAACAATCATCATACTAAAAGGATAGAAACTGAACTGAGGCTTGAAACCAACAATCCTAAGAGTCTACGGATTAGTAACACGTGAACCTAGTAAGGATAAGAAGCCTAGTCCTAAATCCCCGTAGAAAGAATAGACTGACTCAGATCAGAAGGGCATAAGTTAAAGGAGTAAAAAGAGCCTTACGTTCCCTTCCACAATCAATTCCCCTACATATAACTAAGAATTTTTGTAGACTCAACATCGACCAGTTTGGCTTGAGAAACCTACAGGCAGTCCAGCTCTGATGCCAACGCTGTCAGGACCCCGATCCTAAGTCACACCGATCTAGCTGTAACACGTCATATCACTTTGCGGCCTCACGCACGGTAACCCCACGGGTGCCACCTTACCTGGCCCGGGACCGTTTGCGCATTTTGGCACACGTATATGACAGTGTCGCTAGCATCCATATGACAGAGAACCCGGGTCGACATGGCTAGTTATAAACCAAAAGTGGCACTAAATTACAGAGACAGGCATCCATGACCCAGCAACGAACGTGTCGGTCATCAACGTATGAACCCAAGTCGTAGCAAGCTACATGGACTTAATGGAACAACGCGTGACATTTCCCCTAAGGGACAGACACAGGAACGAAGAAGGACACATGCCGGCCAGCCTACGTGTTCCGAGCAGTAGCAAGCTACCAAGGCTCATTGGAATCACTAGGAGGCATTTCCCTGTAAGGTAGGCTACCAAAGGAAAACAACTAGGTGTCGGATCCTACACATACCAAGCATTTCAATCATACACGCAATATGCTCAATATGTGCAAATACAACATTGCATCACAACAGAACTCTATGACTCAAAGTACTTTATTTAAAAGGCTCCAAGAGCCATACACAACATATCCATACAGGTAGGGGTCACATGACCCAACACTCAAGTCATACAGTCATACAAGCACAAGCGGAAGCTACATGTCTGAGTACAGACAACTTAGAAAAATAAAACAGGCTTGGTGTAGCCTGACTATCTACAAGGCCCTTCACAAGCTCCAGATCTCCGTCTGGGTGTCAAGCTACTCGTCGACGTCAACGTCTATGTAGAACCCATCAGCAGGGGCAGGGTTCTCCTCTGCAACAGTTATTAAACAAACATGAGTACAAAGGTACTCAACAAGTCTTACCACAGAACCTATCATACATGCAACATTATCAAAGGGGGTAGTGGAGTTCATAGCAGAATGCCAGCTTTGACCTTGGCTAACCTATACTACAACTCTCAACAGATTGCAAGATGTTATTACGAACACGAGCCCTCTACTCACCACATCAATACACTACCGAGGATCCTCTTCCGTCATCCTACGGAAGGGCCATCCACGGCACTCACACTTATCTTGAGGCTTTTAGTAGTATCCATCAACTTGTCTATGAACTGTAAGAGTAACCAAGTAGTTCGTACCGCGAACAACGGCTATTCGAATAGTTTGATAACCCTGCAGGGGTGTACTGCTTCACACACGCTACCACCACTTATCGCCGTTTACTCGGCGTGTACTCGGCAACCTTCAAGCGGAAGCCCAGCGGGGGTGTCGATCACGACCTGACTAACTACTCAAGTCTCTCGTCCAGGTTTATCGCCTATTTGGGTTCCATCCGTGGGGAGATCCGGCCGGGGTGTCGCTCACGGCCCCAAACGATGTGTACAGGGTTCCCGAGTCACCAAACGGGCAACCGGTACACCGTGCCACGTACCTGTCGCATCACAACCCACCCCGAGGGTCAGCGTTGTGCACGACCTCCAGTAAGCTATAAACACCAGAAACTAGTTGCAACTCCTGGACAGAGATCGAGGGTAATTAATAAGCCGAGAGGGTCCATTGGTTTCGGGCCCAAAGCATGGTAGTAACTGCAACTTGAACCACACATACAGATCTCAGGTCCTATGGACGATTCCAATGAAACAACCCACCATGTACTCCTACATGGCCTTTCATCGATACCTTTACCAAACGTATTCCACACTTCCTTCTCTTTATCGGTATGATCATTTCACTCTGATCCATCACCCAGATGAATCAGACCAGACACAACTCTAGCATAGCAGGCAACATAAACAAATAGCATGGTGGATCACACATCACATGGCTCAATCAACTCCTACACATGCTAGTGGGTTTCAACTATTTACTGTGGCAATGACAGGTCATGCAAGGGAATAGGGTTCAACTACCGCAGCAAGTAGCAGTTCACACGCTGTTGCCTTAATGCAGTAAAAGAGAGCAGGAGCGAGAAGATTGGGTTTGTATCGGAATGATCAATGATTGCTTGCCTGACAAGGTAGTTGTCGGGTACTGCTCTTCAACTGGATACGCAGCAGTATCCTCGGGAGCAGGACCTAACACAGAGAATACCGGCGATACAATCATTAACAAACAAATGCAACAATATGATGCATGTTCATGACATGGCAAGATGCATGTGTGTTGTCTAATGCAACTAAAACCAGAAGGGTTTGAACCTATTTGAATCAAAGATTCAGATTGGAGTTCAAACTATTATTTAAATAAGTGCATTATCATGTTTTTGATGTATACAGCAAGTTAACTTGTTCAAACATGCATGAAACAAGTGCCATTGGAAAGATTGGATTTTTCTGATCATTTTTCATATATAAATCTTTTCCATCTGAGCTATGGTTGATTTTATATGATTTTTAGAAGTTTTGGGTATTTTCTGGAATTTCCTGAATTATTTTTAAACCTAAAAATCCCAGAAAATCCTTTACTGCGTCAGCATGACATCATGCTGACGTCAGCCAGTCAACAGGGCCAGTCCAAGTCAAACCTGACCAGTGGGACCCACTGGTCAGTGTCACAGTTAACTAATTAACTAATTAGAATTAAATTAACACTTAAACTAGGTTTGACTTGCGGGCAGGGCCCACATGTCAGTGACCCAGGGGGTCAAACCCGTGGTCAAACAGGTCCATCCCGCCGGCGAGGCCAAACACGGCGGCGTGCTTCAGAAATCTCCTACGGTGCATGGCTCGAGCTGCGGTTGGGTGCGTTGGAAAGCCCTTGCTGTTGCGCGTCGGATGGTGGTGGTCGCCGGACCTGGGGTGGCCGGAGACGACGACAACGAGCTCGACGGCGGCGACCGGCGTCGGGCGTGGGTGGAGGTGCGGCTGCAGGGGCCTAGGCGATGCGTGCGTAGCACCTTTCGCATCTACGTGCTGCGGTGAGTGTGATGGACGGGTGCTAGTGACCAAATGGTCACCGGAGCATCACCAGCGGCGAGCACGGCGGCGGTGCGTGCGGGCAAGATTCGTGCAGTGCATTACAGGGCAAAAGAGAGCCAACGGAGAGGGGGAGGATGAAGCTAGGCTCACAGGGGTTGCAGCAAGCACCGGAGCGAGCTCGGGGGTGGTCGGAGCTGAGCGGGACGGCGAGGGGGATCTCCGCGGCCGGAGTTGGGGAAGAAGAGGTCGGGGGCGTCTCCAGGGCGGGCGAACGCTCGGGGCTCGGCCTGTTCGAAGCAGTCGAGGATAGCGGAGACGATGGACACCAAGGCGGGGCTCAGGGACGACGGTGGACGCGGCTTCTATGACGGTGCGAGCACGGCGGCGTCGGCCATGGCGCGGGGAGAGTGAGGGAGAGGAACTGGGGGGGAGGTGGAGGAGTCTGCGAGGTCGGGGACGACGTGAACGACCGAACCATCCCTCCAGGATGGCGAGGGGATGAAGCAGGGAGGCGGGCAGCTGCGTGGCATGCGGCGTGGTCGCCGTCGAGCACCTGCCTGCCTGCCTGGCCGAGCCAAGCAGCTCGCTGGAGCGGCAGCTGGGCTGGGCCGGCAGGTGGGCCGGGTGGCGCCAGGTAAGCTTTTCTCTCTCCCTTTTTTCTATTTTCTTTTCTGTTTCATTTCTTTTGCAGCTTTGTTCATTTAAATAAAATGCCAGAGCATATTTGTAACTCATAACACTTGTCATACCTACTGTATATAATATGAACAGTAGGAAACATTATAGTTTATGATTATTTGAGCATTTGAAAATATTTTATAACATTTAAATGCCCAAATTCAAATACCATATGATTTAATCCAGAGCCCTTGAGTGTCCTAGAAAATTGTGCACCATTTTTGGCAGAGGTTTAAGACCAAGGCAGAAATGATGAACATTTTTTAAGGGCATTTTGGGTACATTGGAAAATATTTTATCAAACCCTAGTTATTAGGATAGGGGTGCTGGGGTTTCTGTTAATCCCATTTCAAGTTTCTTTGAAAGTAGACATGATGCACACTCTAGTTAGGTCCTAATGCAAGTGCTAGCTAGGGATGTGACATCGAGTTGCAGTAACCGCCTGCGATTCTGCATCTTGGTGCCACTGAGTTGTTCCACTTGGTCACACCGACAGGGTCAGGATATATATACCGACGGGTCAGATTTTGGAAATCTGTCCAAAACCTCTTCGCCCGCGCGTGTCCTGCTCTGCCCTCTCAGGTCTCCGGATCGTCTTCTTGTAGCGACCTCGATCCCAATGGACCAGAGTCTCTGTGCTCAGTGTCATCCCTCGATCGGTATGCAGACACATACAGTACTTCGAGGATTTATAACAGAGTTTCAATCACACGTTATTACATTGAAATCCTCAAAAGGAGTCTTATTACAATAATATGTCTTAAGGACATATAATAACAATAAGCTTATACGAATCTTGCGGAAGCATCGAAGATTAATTGAGTCCATCCAACTCCACGGCAAACAATGAGTGCATGACAACGACCTAATCACATCTTAATCTTCGTCGATAAACTCTGCAACATGAGACGTTGCAGCCGTGTAGGTCAGCACATTGAATATGCTGGCAAGAACACACTATAGCAAGCAATGAAGAACAAAAATGTCTACAACTATATGCATATTTGGCTGGTGGAGGCTGTAAGATTAATTTTTTGCATAAAGCTAATTTTTCCCTACAACAAAGGAATAAATTTCATTTACTACTCAGTTTAGGTAAGCAATATTGAGAATGGGTCCTCCATCTCAATCCCAAATTTACCAAAGTCATTAATAACCCAAGAAGTTAATTAAATAAAGTGTTGAGATTAGTCCATAATTCAAATACTGGGATACTCAAGATGTCCATAACCGGGGACAAGATACGTTGGAGACGTATCAACTCCCCCAAGCTTAAACCTTTGCTTGTCCTCAAGCAATTCAGTTGACAAACTGAAAGTTATAAAGAAAAACTTTTACAAACTCTATTTGCTCTTTTTGTTGCAAATATGTAAAGCCAACATTCAAGTTTTCAGCAAAGATTATGAACTAACCACATTCACAATAGCATTTAGGTCTCATGTTTACTCATATCAATGGCATAATCAACCGGCGAGCAATAATAATAAACCTCGGATGACAACACTTGCTCCAAACAATCATAATATGATATAACAAGATGGTATCTCTCTAGCCCTTTCTGAGACCGCAAAACATAAATGCAGAGCACCCCTGAAGATCAAGGACTGACTAGACATTGTAATTCACGGTAAAAGAGATCCAGTCATAGTCATACTCAATGTAAATTAATAGAAATGCATGCAAATGACAGCGGTGCTCTCCAACTGGTGCTTTTTAATAAGAGGATGATGACTCAACATAATAGTAAATATGTAGACCCTTCGTAGAGGGAAGCAGGGATTTGCAGAGGTGCCAGAGCTCGAGTTTTCAAATAGAGGTAAATAATATTTTGAGTGGTATACTTTCATTGTCAACATAACAACCAAGAGATCTTGATATCTTCCATGCTACACACATTATAGGCGGTTCCCAATCAGAATGGTAAAGTTTATACGCCTCCACCACCAACAAGCACACTCCACGGCTGGCCCGAAACTACGGGTACCGTCCATACGAACAACAGTCCTGGGGGAGTTTTGTTTGCAATTATTTCGATTTGATTTGAGCATGGGACTGGTGATACGTCCATTTTGCATCATGCTTATATGTTGATATTATTTGCATTATGGGCTGTTATTACACGTTATGTCACAATACTTATGCCTTTTCTCTCTTATTTTACAAGGTTTACATGAAGAGGGAGAAAGCCGGCAACTGGAATTCTGGGCTGGAAAAGGAACAAACTCTGGAAACCTATTCTGCACAACTCCAAAAGCCCCAAACTTCACAGAACTCCGTTTCAGAAAATATAAAAAATATCTGGCGAAAGAAGTTCACGAGGGGGGCCACCGGCTGTCCACCGGGGTGGGGGGCGCCCCCCCCTCGCTATGCGCGCCCCCTGTCTCGTGGGCCCCCCGAAGGCCTCCCGATGCCCATCTTCTCCTATATGAGGTGTTTTACCTAGAAAAAATCATAAGGAGGCTTTCGGGACCAGACGCCGCCGTCTCGAGGCGGAAACCAATCTAGGGCTCCTGCAGAGCTGTTCTGCAGGGGATACTTCCCTCTGGGAGGGGGAAATCATCACCGCCGTCATCACCAACAACTCTCCCATCTTAGGGAGGGTTATCTTCATCAACATCTTCACCAGCACCATCTCCTCTCAAACCCTAGTTCATCTCTTGTATCCAATCTTTGTACCCAAACCTCAGATTGGTACCTGTGGGTTGCTAGTAGTGTTGATTACTCCTTGTAGTTGATGCTAGTTGGTTTACTTGGTGGAAGATCATATGTTCAGATCCATTAGGCATATTAATACCCCTCTGATCATGAACAATATTATGTCTTGTGAGTAGTTACTTTTGTTCCTGAGGACATGGGAGAAGTCTCGCTATAAGTAGTCATGTGAATTTGGTCTTCGTTCGATATTTTGATGAGATGTATGTTGTCTCTCCTCTAGTGGTGTCATTTGAACGTCGACTACATGACACTTCACCATTAGTTGGGCCTAGAGGAAGGCATTGGGAAGTAATAAGTAGATGATGGGTTGCTAGAGTGATAGAAGCTTAAACCATAGTTTATGCGTTGCTTCGTAAGGGGCTGATTTGGATCCACTTGTTTCATGCTATGGTTAGGTTTACCTTAATACTTCTTTTGTAGTTGCGGATGCTTGCACTAGAGATTAATCATAAGTGGGAGGCTTCTCCAAGTAAGGACAGCACCCAAGCACCGGTCCAACCACATACCAAATTATTAAAGTACCGAACGCGAATCAGATGATCGTGATGAAAACTAGCTTGACGATAATTCCCATGTGTGCTCGGGAGCGCTTTCCTTTATATAAGAGTTTGTCCAGGCTTGTCCTTTGCTACAAAAAGGATTGGGCCACCTTTCTGCACTTTATTTACTTTTACCTTTTGTCACTTGCTACCAATTACTTTATCACAAAACTATCTGTTACCTATAATCTCAGTGCTTGCAGAAAATACCTTACTGAAAACTGCCTATCATTTCCTTCTGCTCCTCGTTGGGTTCGACACTCTTACTTATCGAAAGGACTACGATAGATCCCCTACACTTGTGAGTTATCAACTGGGCATCCCGGTTACCACCCATTTTCTCGTGAATGATGAGGGGAGTCCACTCATCGTTGGAATAACCCACCTATCATGGAAGATATAGACAACCCTAGTTGATACATGAGCTATTCGAGCACACAAAACAGAGTTTCATTTGAAGGTTTAGAGTTTGGCACATAGAAATTTACTTGGAACGGCAAGTAAATACCGCATATAGGAAGGTATGGTGGACTCATATGGAATAACTTGGGGGTTTACGGAAGTGGATGCACAAGAAATATTCCCGCTTAGTACAAGTGAAGGCTAGAAAGAGACTGGGAAGCGACCAGCTAGAGAGCGACTACAGTCATGAACATGCATTAAGATTAATCAACAATGGGTGCAAGCATGAGTAGGATATAAATCACCAGGAATATAAATATCATGGAGGATATGTTGATTTTTTTTCAACTACATGCGTGAACATGTGCCAAGTCAAGCCACTCGAATCGTTCAAAGGAGGATACCACCCTATCATACCACACCACAACCATTTTAATAGCATGTTGGCGCACAAGGTAAACCATTATAAACTCCTAGCTAATTAAGCATGGCATGAGCAACTACAATCTCTAATTGTCATTGCAAGCATGTTTCATTCATAATAGGCTGAATCAGGAACGATGAACTAATCATATTTACAGAAACAAGATAGGTCGAGTTCATACCAGCTTCTCTCATCTCAATCAGTCCATCATAAATCGTCATTATTGCCTTTCACTCGCACGACCGAACGGTGTGGATAATAATAATAGCGCACGTGCATTGGACTAAGCTGGAATCTGCAAGCATTTAATACAAGGGAGAAGACAAGGTAATATGGGCTCTTGGTTAAATCAACAATAATGCATATGAGAGCCACTCAATATTTTCATCATGGTCTTCTCCTCTCGACCCCCAAAGGAAAGAAAAGAAATAAAACTATTTACATGGGAAAGCTCCCAATAATCAAAAGAAGAATGAGGAATCTTTTTGGGTTTTGTTTTAATTACTACTACTACAGGCATGGAAAGTAAACTAGCTAAAAGCTACAACTAATTTTTTTTGGTTTTTCTTAAGGTTTTTCTGACACACAAGAAGAAGGCTTGGAAAAGAAAATAAACTAGCATGGATAGTACAATGAAAAAGTATGAGCACCAACTACTGGAATGAGTGTGTGAACATGAATGTAATGTCGGTGAGAAATACGTACTCCCCCAAGCTTAGGATTTTGGCCTAAGTTGGTATATGGCCACGGATCAAAGCTACTCTCTCCGGTGTACGGAGGAGTGTCCTCTGGGTGCCACCGGCTGTCAATCTCCTCCGGATCCCACTGATAAACCGACTATCGATAAGGGTCAAGTGGTGGCTCCGGCTGAGGCTCTGGAACTTGTGCTAGGCTCCAGTATGCATAAACGGCTTCTGGCAAGTTGAGGTACGTGCCTGAAAGTTTGTTAAACAAAGAGGGTGCAGGCAAGGTAACAATCTCACAGTACTTTTTATCAAATATCAATTTATACTTAAGCAACTTCTTATCTTTAACAATAAAATCATGTGCTACCATACTCTTGTAATCTAGAAAAGCAGTGGGCAACAACATCTCCTCTTTCTCATAATGCCTAATAGGTATCTTAAAATTTTTAGCAAGACATGAAGCAAAGATGCCTCTGAAGATGGGGCCCTTTGTACGATTCAGACTTAATAATTTACCAATAATAGCACCTAAGCCAAAAGTGGTATCCCGAAACAAAGCATGGCGCAAACTGACAATATCAGGGGCACTAAGATTTTCACTGTTCCCGCGATCGATTAAGCATCTACTAGCAAATATCGCAAAGTGACGTAGAACAGGAAAATGTATACTAGTAATTCTTGCATCTGAAACTTTCCTCGTTTCCCCTCCAACAATTGTATCAATAAACCCCTCCACATCATTACGATGCGGTTCCTCTATGCTACCCGCAAAGGGTATCTTACAGACGTGACAAAAATTATATAGTGACATCTCCCTAACCTCATCATATAAGTGAAATTCCACTGAAGGTGGTGATTTCTTAGCATGGAAATAAAAAATTTGCACGAAAATGTTAGTGAGTAAGAGATACTGTTCGCGCTGGTCGTGGAGGAAGTCGGTGAGGCCTGCATTTGCAGCCAAGTAATGAAAGTCTTCATAAATTCCGGCGGCTCTCAAGAACTCATCACAAGGCCATTCACACGGCCGAACTTCTATAGTGCGAGGAAGATTGTATTTGGGCTTCTTATTCTCCTAATTCCTCTTATCCTCCGAGCTTTGGCTCGAAGAGCCTCCCAACAATCTCCTCAACACTTTCTTCCTCTGAAAAATTTCTTAAATTTTTAGTGATTCAAAATAAAAGTGAACCAAACTCAACAAGATTGATAGCAACTACTCCCACAAGTGCCTAGAGGCTATATCATGCATTAGAACTACATTTGACCACATAAATTTGACATGCAAGCTTAAGAACAGGGTCACCTAAGCAGCAAAAATTTGCAATAAATAAAGCACTAGTTCAAAAACTAATTGGACCATTGGAGGAGTCACATACCGAAGAACAATCTCCCCAAACAGTTTTGTGAACGGAGCTTTGAGCAAGGAGATCGAAAATGGTAGCAAGATGAGCTAGAACACGGGTTTGAGCTATGGGAGGATTTTTTCTGGAGGAAGATGAAGTGTGTGGGTGCTGGAATAAGTGGAGGGGGCCACGTGGGGCCCACGAGGCAGGGGGCGCGCCCTGGACTCTCGTGGCCAGGTGGTGGCCGGCTCCCCCTAGTGTGTTCTCACTGCCAAGTATTCTTAAATATTCCACAAAAATCATATTTCATTTTCAGGACATTTGGAGAACTTTTATTTTCGGGGTATTTTTATTGTGAGGATAATTTAGAAAACAAACAAAAAATATTATTTTTGCTTTATTTAATCTAAATAACAGAAAGTAAAAAGAGGGTACAGAGAGTTGTGCTTTCTAACTTCATCCATCTCATGCTCATCAAAAGGAATCCATTAACAAGGGTGATCAAGTCTAGTTAACAAACTCTTTCCGAATAACATGAAACCGGAGAATTTTCGAATAACACTAGGTTACCTCAACGGGGATATGTATGTCCCCAACAATAAGAATATCATATGTCTTCTTGAGAGTAGGAAGAGGGAATTCAAAACCTCCAATAGTGATCGCTGAAATTTTTCCAGTAGAATTGATATTGTGGACTTGAGGTTGTCTCCTCGGAAAGTGTACCATGTGCTCATTACCATTAACGCGAAAAGTGACATTTCCTTTGTTGCAATTAATAACAGCCTCTGCGTTATTCAAAAAGGGTCTACCAAGGATAATCGACATACTATCATCTTCGGGAATATCAAGAATAGCAAAGTCTGTAAAAATAGTGACGTTTGCAACCACAACAAGCACATCCTCACAAATACCGACGGGTATAGCAGTTGATTTATCGGCCATTTGAAAATATATTTCAGTAGGTGTCAATTTATTCAAATCAAGTCTATGGTATGAAGAGAGAGGCATAACACTAACACCGGCTCCAAGATCACATAAAGCAGTTTTAACATAGTTTCTTTTAAAGGAGCATGGTATAGTTGGTACTCCTGGATCTCCTAGTTTCTTCGGTATTCCACTTTTAAAAGTATAATTGGCAAGCATGGTGGAGATTTCAACCTCCGGTGTCTTTCTTTTATTTTACACAATATCTTTCATATACTTAGCATAAGGATTTGTTTTAAGCATATCAGTCAAATGCATACGCAAAAAGATAGGTCTAATCATTTTAGCAAAGCGCTCAAAATCCTCATCATCCTTTTTCTTGGATGCATTAGGAGGAAAAGACATGGGTTTCTGAAACCATGGTTCTCTTTCTTTACCGTGCTTCCTAGCAATGAAGTCTCTTTTATCATATCATTGATTCTTTGATTGCGGGTTATCAATATCAATAGCAGGTTCAATCTCTACATCATCGTTATTGCTAGGTTGAGCATCATTATTAACATTATCACTAGGTTCATGTTCATTACCAGATTGTGTTTCAGCATCAGAAATAGAAATATCATTGGGATTCTTAGGTGTGTCAACAACAGGTTCACTAGAAGCATGCTAAGTCCCATCAATTTTATTTTTCTTCTTCTTAGAAGGACTAGGTGCAACAACATTAGTTCTGTGAGAATCTTGCTCAGCTCTCTTAGGCTGGCCCTCGCTACCTCTTGAGCTTGTGTTCTTTTTCCCTTGAAGAGGAAAGGGTGATGCAGCAAAGTAGCATAAGTATTTCCCTCAGTTTTGAGAAGCAAGGTATCAATCTAGTAGGAGAGTACACGCGAGTCCCTCGTACCTACACAAACAAATAAGAACATTGCAACCAATGCAATAAAGGGGTTGTCAATCCCTTCTCGTCCACCTGCAAAAGTGAGATATAATAGAGATAATAAGATATATATTTTTGTATTTTTGTTTTATAGATTGAAAAGTAAAGATTGCAAAATAAAACAGTAAAGATAACTAGTTGATGGAAGATTAATATGATAGAACATAGACCCGGGGGCCATAGGTTTCACTAGTGGCTTCTCTCAAGATAGCATAATTTACGGTGGGTGAACAAATTATTGTCGAGCAATTGATAGAAAAGCGCATAGTTATGAGAATATCAAGGCATGATCATGTATATAGGCATCACATCCGTGACAAGTAGACCGAAATGATTCTGCATCTACTACTATTACTCCACACATCGACCGCTATCCAGCATGCCTCTTGAGTATTAAGTGCATAAGAACAGAGTAACGCCTTAAGCAAGATGACATGATGTAGAGGGATAAACTCATGCAATATGATATAAACCCCATCTTTTCATCCTTGATGGCAACAATGCAATACGTGCCTTGTTGCCCCTGCTGTCACTATGAAAGGACACCTCAAGATTGAACCCAAAGCTAAGTACTTCTCCCATTGCAAGAAAGATCAATCTAGTAGGCCAAACCAAACTGATAATTCGAAGAGACTTGCAAAGATATTTCAATCATGCATATAAGAATTCAGAGAAGAACCAAATATTGTTCATAGATAATCTTGATCATAAACCCACAATTCATTGAATCTCGACAAACACGCCGCAAAAAGAATTACATCGAATAGATCTCCAAGAAGATCGGGGAGAACTTTGTATTGAGATCCAAAGAGAGAGAAGAAGCCATCTAGCTAATAACTATGGACCCGAAGGTCTGTGGTAAACTACTCACAACTCATCGTAGAGGCTATGGTGTTGGTGTAGAAGCCCTCCATGATCGATTCCCCCTCTGATGGAGATCTGGAACAGGCCCCAAGATGGGATCTCACGGGTATAGAAGGTTGCGGCGGTGGAAATAGGGTTTCGTGGTGCTCTCAGATCTTTTTAGGGTATATGAGTATATATAGGATGAAGAAGTATGTCAGTGGAGCTACGAGGGGCCCACGAGGGTGGGGGGCGTGCCTACCCCCCTAGGCACGCCCTCCTGCCTCCTGGCCGCCTCGTGGCTTCCCTGGCGTGTACTCCAAGGCTTCTGGGTTGCGTTTGTTCCAAAAACGATCCTCCCGAAGGTTTCATTCCATTTGGACTTCGTTTGATATTCCTTTCCTGTGAAACACAGAAATAGGCAAAACACAGCAATTTGCACTGGGCCTTAGGTTAGTAGGTTAGTCCAAAAAATAGTATAAAAAAAATAAAGCCCATTAAACATCCAAAATATATAATATAATAGCATGGAACAATCAAAAATTATATATACATTGGAGACGTATCAAGCATCCCCAAGCTTAATTCCTGCTCGTCCTAGAGTAGGTAAATGATAAAAACATAATTCTTGATGTGGAATGCTACCTAAAATAATTGTCAATGTAGTTTTCTTTATTGTGGCATGAATGTTCAGATCCGAAAGATTCATGACAAAAGTTCAATATTGACATAAGAATAATTATACTTCAAGCATACTAACAAAGCAATTATGTCTTCTCAAAATAACATGGCCAAAGAAAGTTCATCCCTACAAAATCATATAGTTTGGTTGTGCACCATCTTCGTCACACAAAATACTCAAATCATGCACAACCCTGTTTCAGCCAAGCAATTGTTTCATTCAATTTTTTCAAACTTTTTCAACTTTCACGCAATACATGAGTGTGAGCCATGGATATAACACTATAGGTGGAAGAGAGTGGTGGTTGTGGAGAAGACAAAAGAGCAAGATGGTCTTCTCGGCGCCCTGGGAACCAGGGTACCCAGACTTGCCCGCGGGCCGTGACGCGCTCCTACTACGGCCTGGTACGACCCAGCTGATCGACCAGCTGCCCAAGACCCTCACGAGGGGGGCTAGACCTCGTGAGGAGAACGACACCAAGACCCCCTCAAGAGCGGCCTCGACTAGGTTGCTCCGGAGGGGCGGAGAATCCAAGGCCAAGCCTACCTCAAGAGGAGGTAGTGACGTGAGCAGTGATGCATCGCGCCAGCGGGTGCTGGCGCGTGCCAGCGGTACAGTTGCCATTTTGGTGCAAAGGAGACGGCGCAGGCGTAGGTTCCCGAGGGGCGAGACAAAGGTTTCCCCTTTGGTGCAACAAGACCGAAGACCGCAAGGACGACAACGAGGATGTCACCACCGAGCCCACCAATGCATCATGGCATGATCCCTTTGTAGGCGAAGACCGCTTTTGTCAGGATAGGAGCGTCCTTGTGTTCCCGCTCAAAATGGCCATTGTGGGATCCCTTCCCGCCTAAAATATTTTGGGAGAAGAGGACCCTGGCCGCCTATATAAGTAGCTAGAATTCCCACCGTGCGGGGGAGGGATCAGATCCAGATAGACTCCGCCCTCACACCAAGGAGCAAGAACCCTTGCCTCCTGACCCTCTTGAGCTCCCCTCCTGAGCTCAAGATCCACTGTACTTAATCATACTCAAGCCCTCCCAAGGCTAATCCACCAAAGCAGGACGTAGGGTTTTACACCGCAAGGTGGCCTAAACCTAGGTAAATTTGTGTGTGCTTTACTTATTGCTTGCTTGAATTTCTTCATTGGACGAGGGCGAGGCGCTAGATAGACGTGAGTGGGAGAGATCTTCGTTCACGCCCCTGTGTTTGAACTCCTTGGGTTTGCGGAGCCCGTAATCCGACATTTGGCGCGCCAGGTAGGGGGCATGTCGAAATCTCGCCTCTCCGACGACCTCGCCTCCCCTCTCCTGCTCCTCGCCACCATGATTACAGCGGCCTGCCGCATCCGCGTGGAGGTTGGTGCTGTCCCCGTCGTCCGAGCGGCATCAGCGGACCGCGCCACCCATGAGCGCTCCGCCCCCTTCCCCGACGACGTTTTCGTCGGCCGGGCCACCGGAGAGTGACCTGCTCCACCATTTCCGCTCCCTGTGGCCCCGCCGGCGGCGCTCTTAGTGGCACAGAGTCTGCTCCGGCACCGGTCGCCCACGAAGGAGCTCGACGCTTGGGCGGCCTGCATCGGCGAGCTACTGGGCGCTGCCGGTGGGGGGTTGCCCTGCAGCGAGGTCGCCTGCATCATCGAAGGATCCCAAGCACCTGCGTCGGCCCGGCACGTCAAGTCACACTTTCGGTGGATCGGGGCCACCGCCCAGCCACAGGAGGCCCCGCGGGCACGGGGTGCGCAGGGGCACGTCATCACTTTCGGCCCTGGCGACCGCACCATAGCTGCAACCGGCACGAACGCCCTTCCTACGGTATGCACCCCCACCATCTGCGGGGTGGCTGTCACGAGGACCCTCTTCGACGGCGGCGCCGGGCTCAACATCCTCTCCCAGGAGGCTTTTGGTCATCTGCCCGTGTCCTACAGGCAGTTCCTCCCCACTAGGCCCTTCTCGGGAGTCGCGGGCTCGGCCGTCCCGCTCGGCCAGATCCGCCTCCCGGTCACCTTCGGCACACCCACTACCTACCGAACTGAGCTCATCGACTTCGATGTTGCACCCATCCACCTACCCTACAACGCCGTCCTCGGCTTCCCAGCCTTGGCGAAATTCATAGCGGCAACTCACCCAGGCTACAACACCGTCAAGATGCCCGAGAGCAGCAGCGTCATCACTATCGAAGGGGACCCCAAGAACGCCCTTCAGGTCCTCAGGCGCGCTAACAGGGCTGCAGCCGTAGCCCATTCAGATACGGAGGGGGCTCCGGAGACATCGGAAGCCGCGCCTGCCAAGAAGAAGCAGCTCCTCTCTCAGGACTCGGCCGAGACGAAGCAGGTGCCCGCTGACGAGGAGGGCTCAGGAGCCACCTTCACCATCGGCACGGGCATGGACCCAGAGCAAGAGGCAGCGTTGGTTAGCTTCCTCAGGGCTAACAAGGATGTGTTCGCTTGGAAAGCCGCTGACTTGGTCAGGGTGCCTAGGCACGTCAACGAGCATCACCTTACGGTGTGCCCCAACACAAGCCCTATCAAGCAAAAAGCACGCAGAAAAGCCACAGAGAAGCAGGCCTTCATTGTTTAGGAGGTTCGGAAGCTAGAGGAAGCAAGCGTCGTATGGGAGGTACGGCACCCGGAGTGGCTGGCCAACCCCGTCATAGTCCTGAAGAAAGGAGGCAAGGAGCGCATGTGCGTTGACTTCACGAGCCTCAACAAATTCTGCCCTCAGGACTCGTTCCCTCTCCCGCGCATCGACCAGATTATGGATTCAACGGCTGAGTGCGACCTGCTCTGCTTCCTCGATTCCTTCTCAGGCTACCACCAAATTAAGGTGGCGGTGGACGATGTGGAGAAGATGGCGTTCCTGACCCCTTGCGGGGTCTACTGCTACACCTCCATGCCTTTCGGGCTGAGAAACGCGGGCGCGCCCTTCCAGCACCTGATGCACATCACCCTTGGCCCTCAGCTCGGGGGGAACACGGAGGCCTACGTCGACGACATCGTGGTCAAGATCAGAGAGTCCAGGACTCTCATCCAGGACCAAGAAGAAACGTTCGCCAACCTGCGCAAGGTGAAGCTGTGCCTCAACCCGGAGAAGTGCATGTTTGGTGTACCCTCCGGCAAGTTGCTAGGGTTCCTAGTTTCACACCGGGGCATTGAAGCTAATCTGGAAAATATCAAAGCCATCGAAAGAATGAAGCCGCCTAAAACCCTGAAGGAGATGCAGAAGCTTGCGGGATGCGTAACGTCCTTGGGGTGGTTCATCTCTAAGCTTGGTGAACGCGCCCTCCCGTTCTTCAAGTTCATGAAGACAAAGGGGCCCTTTGAGTGGACTCTAGAGGCCGATGCCGCCTTCCGCGGTCTCAAGGAATACCTCACCAGCCCGTCGGTTATGGTGGCGCCAAGACCCCTGGAACCCATGACCCTCTATCTCGCCGCTACGCCTCACTCCGCCAGCGCAGCGTTAGTGGTGGAGCGCGAGGGTGCGAGGCCACGGGGCTAGTCGTCTTCCTCAGGACCTCCGTCGCCCCGTGACGCAGCTCCGGAGGTAGATTCGACCACGATTATAGGTGGCCCCGCCATCCAGCAAGAAGCGCCCAAGACTCCTGAAGCGCCTGAAGATCCTGCGGCGCCGACCCTCGTGGAGCACCATGTGTACTTCATCAGCACAAAATGCGCGATACGCGCTCGCGTTACCCGATGCCTCAAAAGCTGCTCTTAGCTCTCCTTGTCGCCTCCAGGAAGCTGCGCCATTACTTCCAGGGCCACCCTATCAAGGTTGTCTCATCGTACCCTCTCGAGAAGGTGCTCCGGGGCCCGAACATCGTCGGGAGAGTCGCCGAGTGGAACATCGAGCTACATGCGTTCCAGTTGGAGTTCAGCACTACGCGAGCGATCAAAGGAGTGGCTCTGGCAGACTTTGTGGCAGAATGGACTGACGTGCCAGAACCGGGGCTAGCGAGGATCGCTCGCCGGCCCCCCGGTGACGAAGCCCCGGACGGATGGGTGGTATACTTCGACGGCGCCTTCTCGCGCCTTGGCGCAGGAGCTGGCGCCGTGTTAGTATCTCCCACTCAGGACAAGTTGTACTACGCCATGCAGCTTTGCTTCCAGCAAGGCGAGAAGGTCTCCAAGAACATAGCAGCGCATGCGGGCCTGATTGCTGGGCTCAAAGCCGTAGCTGCATTGGGAGTCAAGTGCCTCACCATTAGAGGCGATTCACAGCTCCTCATCAACTTGTCCAACAAGAAATACAAGCCCAAGGACGAGCACATGGAGGCATATCTGGAGGAGGTGCGCAAGATGGAAAAGTGATTCCGAGGGCTGGAGGTGCAGCACGTGCCAAGGGGCACGAACAAGGAGGCGGACGACGTCGCCAAACGGGCCTCCAGGAGGGAACCTCAGAGGACGGGCGTATTCGAGGAGCGGCTGCTCAAGCCGTCGGCAGCACCGCCCGCTCCTGAGCCGGTGTCCCCTCGAGAGGGGCTACTTGCGGCACCCGCAGCCGGAGCTCCGCCCTGCGGGCAGACCTCCGGAGCCCGCCCGCTACTCACCGCGGAGCCTGAGGAGGGTTGCTGGACCAAACAGCTCAAGATGTACCTGCTACACGACACCTTGCCAGACAAGGAGGAACACGCGGAGTGCGTGGTCCGACAGGCCTCGGCTTACTACATCCAAGACAGCGAACTCTACAGGAGGCCCCCCAACGACGTTTCACTAAAGTGAATCTCGAGGAAGCAAGGACGCGAGCTGTTGGCTGACATCCACGGAGGGGACTGCGGCTACCATTCGTCGTCCCGCACCCTCATGGGCAAGGCCTTCCATAGCGGCTTTTACTGGCCCACGGCACTTAACGACGCCACGGAGCTTGTGCAGGCTTATGAAGCGTGCCAGTTTCACACCAAGCAGATCCACCAACCAGCGCAGGGGCTCCAGACGATCCCGCTCTCCTGGCCCTTCGCGGTTTGGGGATTGGACATCCTGGGTCCTTTTCGCCGGGCGGCGGGGGGCTACCGCTTCCTGTACGTCGCCATCGACAAATTCACCAAGTGGGCAGAGGTGGAGCCTATTTGCGCGATCCCAGCCGGGTTGGCCGTCAAGTTCATCCAGGGCCTCGTGAGGCGATTCGGGGTCCCCAACCGCATCATCACGGATAATGGTTCTCAGTTCACAAGCAATCTCTTCATGTCATATTGTGCTAACCTTGGAACACAGATCTGCTACGCCTTGGTGTCTCACCCCAGGAGCAACGGTCAGGCCGAACGCGCCAACGCGGAAGTCTTGCGCGGCCTCAAGACGCGCAGCTTTAAGAAAAAGCTCGAGGCTTGCGGCAGGGGCTGGATCGACGACCTCCAGTCCGCGCTGTGGTCGATCTGTACCACCGCAACCAAACCCATGGGAGAAACTACTTTCTTCCTCGTCTACGGGGCGGAGGCGATCCTCCCTCAAGAGGTCAAGCATCGCTCCCCACGGGGTTTGGCTTTCAATGAGGAACGCCAGGATGCCGCCTAGCGGATGGACCTCGTGCTCGGCGAGGAGGGTCGCAGCCGAGCTGCCCTCAGGACAACACGATATCAGTAGGCGGTGCGGCGGTACCACTACCGCAGTGTCCGCACAAGAACACTTGAAGTTGGTGACTTGGTCCTGAGGCGGGACCTCTCCACGGAGGGGTTACACAAGCTCTCGCCCATGTGGGAGGCCCCATTCAGAATCGCCGGTGTCTCTAGGCCTGGTGCTGTGTGATGGGCCTCGAACCCCTCGTTGGTTACCCCAAGTGGAAGGTGTAAGATGCAGTATGTAGAAGTGTTTTCCCTTAGCAAAGATGCCAAGGATCGAATCCCCAGAGACTCCTAGGTTCAACAAGTAGGTGTCAACTGCTACGGCGCCAGATAGTAGCAATCAACGTGGACCTGCACACAGATACAAATAGCTTTGCTCCCAACGAGTACAGAGAGGTTGTCAATCCCTCCGGCCTTGTAGTTCACAAAGGATTAAAAGCAATGATACTAGTGACAGATAGTGTTTTGCAATAGTAAATAATAACGAAAAGTAAATAGTGGATGTGATCAATGATGGTAATATGGACCGGAGTCTCATGATGTTCACTAGTGATGTCTCTCTCCCAAAAGACGATAAAACAGCCATGTGAGGTAAACAAATTACAGCTGGGCAATTGATAGGACCACGAACGCAAACCAATGCTGACTACATTGCAAGAAAGGTTGAGGTTCAAAGCATGGGCGGTACGCCAAAGTAAGTAGACCGAAATCCATCAATATCTACTACTAATCATCCACCTTGAGATATCTATCCAGAACATCTCGCTGGTATTAAGTTGCGAGTCCCAACCATAGTGTAAACTCAATGCAACAGACAACTGCATTAAAAGAACTTTGCGCAAAGTAAACAATCCTTGCACCCGCGGGCACAAGCGCCGTTGTTTTCCCCCTTGTGGCAACAACACATCCCCTAGACTCATGTTTCTGTCTCTCAAGCTAGTCATCGAGGGGCATGAACCCACAATCGAGCATAACGTTCCCTCTTGGAGTCACTACGTATTACTTGGCCAAAGCAATAAATAACAACGGAGAACATGCAAGAAATACTTATGAACAAAAATATAAAAGAGGTAGATCAAATATATTACTCAAGATCAATCTGAACATAATCTCATAATCCATCGGATCCCAGAAAACTCAACATAGCAACAGCATAAGGATTACATAGGTGCCTCGATCATGTAGGGCAGCTCACGAGGACTAATTAGTGAAGCACAAGAACGGGAGGAGAACATCACATAGCTACTGGTCATGGACTCATGGTCCAAGGGAGACTACTCACGAGTCATCCGGGAGGCGTCCATGGTGGTGGAGAAGCTCCCGGTGGTGATCCTCCCCTCCGGCAGGGTGCCGGGAAGAGTTCTACTAGTGCTCCTGATCTTGGAAGCGGCGGCGGCGGCGGAACAGAGATGGGATCGCGAAAAGAGTTCCTGTACTGAGGGTTTCGGAGGACGCTTTAAATATATGCCAAAGGAGGGCATCGGGGGAGCTTCGGGGGGCCCAGGTGTAGGATCGAAAGTATGTCTAGAGGGGGGGTGATTAGACTACTTGTAATTATAAAAATTCTGCCTTTTGATCATGAACAATTTTTGGCAGATTCTCAATTATGATCAATTCAAGCATCACCCTACACATGCAATTCTAGAGTATAAGCAGCGGAAAGTAAATTGCACATGTAGTAAAGGGAGGTGGAGAAGAGCAAACGCAATTTGGAGACGCGGTGATTTTTCCCGTGGTTCCGATAGGTGGTGCTATCGTACATCCACGTTGATGGAGACATCTACCCACGGAGGGTAACGGCTGCGTGAGTCCACGGAGGGCTCCACCCACGAAGGGTCCACGAAGAAGCAACCTTGTCTATTCCATCATGGCCTACGCCCACGGAGGGCTAGCCTTACTCGGGGTAGATCTTCACGAAGTAGGCGATCTCCTTGCCCTTACAAACTTCTTGGTTCAACTCCACATCTCGATGACGGAGGCTCCCAAGCGACACCTAACCAATCTAGGAGGCACCACCCTCCAAAAGGTAATAGATGTTGTAGATGATGATGAACTCCTTGCTCTTGTGCTTCAAATGATAATCTCCCCAACACTCAACCCTCCTCACTGATTTGGCTGTGGCGGAAGAAAGGATTGAGTGGAAAGCAACTTGGGAAGGTTAGAAATCAAGTTTCATATGGTAGGAGTGGAGCAACTTGATCTCAACACAAGGGTAGGTAGTTCTCTTCTCAGAAAGTGTAAGGTAGGAGTGGTAGTTCTTTCTGATGGCTCTCTCCACGAATGAAGAGGGGGTGGAGGGGTATATATAGCCTCCACACAAAAATCCAACCGTTACACACATAATTGAGCAATCTCGGTGTGACCGAAGTGGACAACTCGGTCAGACCGAAAGTTCAAATATAGTGAACGTTGGGGTTTTCGGTGGGACCGAAAATACCATCTCGGTTAGTCCGATTTGATCAAAGATAGGAACTTGCCAGTTTCTGTGGGACCGAAAATGTCATCTCGGTTATTCCGATATGATGACAAACGGTTACAGAAGCTTGGCAGCCCATGTTTCGGTGAGACAGATCTCAAACTCGGAATGACCGATTTTTCTAGGGTTTGGCTTCTGGCTGAGGTGGTTCATCTCGGTGTGACTGAGTTTGGAAAATCGGTTGGTCCGAGATTACTTATGAGTGTGTTTTGTAGTGAAGATTGCTGATAGTTAAAGAAGATATATCACTAAGCACTTGAGCAACCAGATCATCAACACAACCTCATCCCCTTTTAATAGGATTGGCTTTTCCTATGGACTCAATGTGATCATGGATCACTAAACCAAAAATGGAGTCTTGAGCTTTTGCCAATGCTTGCCTTAGCATTTTGAGGGGTCCACTTCTTCAGACATTGCCATACCCATATCACTGAACTTCTCTGAAATGATTCTCAAGTAACTATTAGTTCAATGATATATATGTTGTTATTAATTGCCAAAACCACCCGGGGATTAGTTGCACTTTCAATCTCCCCCTTTTTGGTAATTGATGACAACATATAGATCAAAGCTTGGACAAAAGATATAATCAATGAATAATATCGTCGCTTTGAGAAGTATGTGATAAGCAAGAGCTCCCCCTAAATTTGTGCATTATTTAAAATTTGCGTTTGAATGCAAATGCACAATCGATTAGGATCATGGGTCACTCTTCCATGTCACATACATCTTGGTGGAGCGCACAAAATGATAAGAATGAATAACATGCACCCAATCACCAAGACATGAGTAAATGATCATACAAGATAGGAATAGCATATGATAAGCATTAAGCACACATTAAAGCATAGTATGACCAAGCACTCATTAAGGTAGCATCAAACTTAGTATCAAGCACACTGAAAGTATCGAAAAACCAAAAGTACGAAAAGTATCTCAAAGAAACCGCAAAAGAACGAAAGAGCACTCTCTCTCTCGAAGCCCTATGATCTATACACTTTCTCCCCCTTTGGCAACAAGTTACCAAAAAGTTTGAAAAAGCATAGAGCTAAACGTCACTGTGGGCTCTGCTGGCGGCTCCCGTCTGGGTAGATGTCGGAGTAGATATGATGGCATCGGCGAAGACTTCAGCTGAAGTCTGTGCTGGAGGAGTGGATACTGGAGCTGTAGCTGGAGTGACTGCTGGAGCTATAGGAGGTGCTGAAGTGGTAGTCCTGGAGTCAGTCACTGGAATAGCAGCTGATCGGGATCCTCTGGGAACCGGAGCAGTCTGGTGATGAGAGTACTGGACTAAGTCATCCTGCATGAGCTCTGCCCTGTCCTGCTTTGCTTCCTCCATGTCTGCCTCAAGCTTGTTGACGGTCACCTGAATCTCAGTCAGCTTCACGTCCAGAGCGTGGATCTTCTCGTCAACAATCCTCTCTAGGCTCTCCTGAGATTGTTCAATGCTGGCCAGGCGTTGTTCAATCCTTTGGGTAGCTTCAAGAATCTGCTCTCCGAAGCTCTTTGGTTTAGCTGCTGCTGCTGCTGCCTCTTTATCAACTTTGGCTTTCCTAGCAGCTTCAATCTTGGATTGACCTTCAACAGAAGTTGGATCCTCCTCGTCCATCACAACAACATTGTCTTCATTCTCTGGCTGCAGGGGTAAGTGCTTCCTATCCAACAAGAATTTGCCCGTGCCAAACTTGGCATTGATAAGCATCTGAATCTGCGGGGCAAATCCACATGACCTCTTCTGGTCAGCTGCAGTCCTCTTAATGGTCTCTACCATTAAGTCCATCACCTTGAAAGGTGCCTTCTCATCAAGTATATGCAGCATGTTGATAGAATAGCCTCTGATCATGCGATGATCTCCAGACTTGGGCATCAAGCTATGCCTCAAAATAGTGTTAGTGGTAGGTAAACCTGCCTGGAGATAGTACACTGAGCCGAGCTTCCACACTTCCAAATCTGCTGCGGGAATCTCCTTGTACATGTTCTTCATGGAATCATGGTTCTTCTTAGGAATCCCATAGACATCAATGTCATCCTCTCTTTGCACTGGAGCATTCAGAAGTTCTGCCCATTCTTCAACAGAAGAAGAAAACCTTTGACCTTCAGTCATCCAGGTGATCTTCCCATCAGGATAGAAATGAGCTGTGGCATAGAACTGCATAATCATCTCGTCATTCCAATCTGTCAGTTTCTGACCCACAAACTCAGCAACTCCACATGCAGTGAAGCTCTCATGCACATGGGGAAAGAAGTCTCTGTGCTCTTCACTGTCAATGTATTTCCAGTCAACGTATCTAGTATCTGCAACTATTGGCTTCTTGTCCATCAGCATAGTCTCATAGAAGTCTTGCTGCTCTCTGGTGTGAAATCTGGGATCCACAGCAGTCCTTCTCCTCACGGCATATGGATCAGCTTGTCTCCATAGCCTGAGACCTCTATCTTTCCTTGCCTTCATATCCTCGGCTTGAGGATGAGCATCATCGTGAAGTGGCAGTTTTGGACGGAGTTTCAGCAACACCTGTTCTTCTTCATCAGAATCAGCTGGTGGCACATCACCCTTGTTCTTCTCAGATGCTGGAATGTTCCTGGTAGTCCTCTTGGGCTTGGCAGTAGGCTTTGCTGGAGCTGCCTTGGCTTGAGCAGGCTTCTTGGGCTTTGAAGTGGCTCCAGCCCTAATAGCATCACCCATGAGCTTAGCCTTCTGAGGAGGAGGCTGTGGTGCATCCTCTTCTTCTTCTTGTTCATCATCGGCTGCATCTGCATGAGGATCACTATACACAACCCTCTTCCTCTTGGAAGTTTTCTTTACATTGCTTGGGGCTGGCTCTCCCAAGTTGAGCTTCTTGGCAACAGCTGACTGCTTGACCTTGCTGGTGCCTTTCTTTGACTGCTGACCTTGTTGCTCTTTGGCAACAACCTTTCTCTTAGGCCTGGAGGACACTTCTTCCTCAGCAATGAAATCAGAATCCTCATCATCGGAGTTCCTCTCCTTTCTGGCTCTGGTGGCTGCAGGAGGCAAGCCACTAGGTGTACTCCTCTCACCATCATCAACTGGACTACTAGCCTCAGGACTAGTGTCTGCTTCCGGAATGTCCGCAAAAGGTGACTCTGACCTG
Organism: Secale cereale; assembly: GCA_902687465.1. Taxonomy (NCBI): domain Eukaryota; kingdom Viridiplantae; phylum Streptophyta; class Magnoliopsida; order Poales; family Poaceae; genus Secale; species Secale cereale. The sequence goes on from LR738714.1 coordinate 618,756,848, forward strand.
TTCTGGCTGTCACTGGCATCTGACATGGCTGATAACCTGTGAATAGATAAGGTATAGGCAGAGTAGAAGAGTTATCACAAACTGCAGAAGTTTTTGCAAACAAAATGAGTTTAAATTTTAGTTTTAAGTTTTCACAGAATGCATTTCGGTCAAACCGATTTTCAGTTTCGGTGAATCCGAAGTGTATAACAGAAACTTTACACACCACTTTCGGTTGGACCGAAGTGGGTTTCGGTCCTGCCGATTCACTAGGGTTTCACTAAAACTCTACTTCGGTCACACCGATTTGCACGACTCGGTTGGACCGAAAGTGCAGTGCATGGCCAGAGGCCGAATCGGTCAAACCGAAAATTTAAAACCGGTTTCACCGAGATGTATTCCGTGGAAACCTAACCCTAAGAATTTTACTCGAAACTAGAACCGATCTGGTGGAAAAGGAGTTTTTCAATCGTGGCCAGATGTAGGGCAAACCAAACGTGCAATGAATCGGATGTGGAGCACGAGAGGGATCGAGACTCACCCTAACTTGGTGGAGTCCCTCTACGGCGGCAACGGTGCGGAGGAGAAGACCGTTGACAGCGGCGGAGACCTGCGGCGAGGGCGCACAGGCGACGACGTCGACGATCCGGAGATCAGGGCGACGGCAGCAAGGGACGTGGGAGCGAAAACGTTTGAAGGAATAATCAACGCGCGCTGCCCTCAGTATATATATCCCTTTGCTGTCGGTGGGACCGAGTTGAAAAACTCGGTGACACCGAGATGGATAACTGCTTTGTAGTTACGCATATCGGTCACGCCGAGATTTAGAACTCGGTTTCACCGAGATGAAACCTAGATCAGTCTAAGTGCTTTCGGTTTGACCGAGTTTGAAAGAGTTGGTCTGACCGAAATTTACTTAGAAGGTTTTGGAAGTCAGCCTTAGACGGATCGGTGGCTCCAAGTGCTCCTCACTCGGAGGGTCCGAAAATGACTTGTTCAAAGTTTGTGATATGAGCATGAATAGAATTTGAGACAAGAAAGCATAGATAGCTAGGGGAGGTACTTAGGCATTCTTGTCCATCCATTTGGCCAGAAAAATCAAAACAACCAAAACAACAAATGGATGTCCTCGAATGGATAAGATCATGCATTCAACATGCTCACACAATAAGATAGCAAATGAAATATGTGTCAAACATGCACAACCAAAACTCTAGCTACTAGCACACAATTTGTCGATGACTAGGTCATCTTTATATGAGTATTTGACTTAGGAGCCAAATGAGAACATTTGATCATAGGTCATACTCATCGTTTAAGCACAAGTGGGGTTACCACTTTTACATAAAGCATTGATGTGTTCACATCATTTGGAGATGCTTTAACTCAATTTTTAGAGTAAAGCTCCCCCTAGATGTGAGAACCCCTTTTAAAGGGTCAAACTAACCTTGGGTTGTCGTAGAAGACTTCATGTAGATGTTGAAGATGTGGATGCTCAATGTTGATGTAGATCATCAAGAGTTGGGAGCTATCCTTTGGATTAGGGCACTTTCAATACCTACATGGGTTAGTCCCACAAGGAACAAACAAGGATATCCATAGACATAGATTGAAGTTCACAATAGATGATGTCCATGAAAGCAATGATTACCTTGTCCCTTGACTTACCAACAAGAGGGTTTGTGACTCCATGAACTAGTCCATGATGTGGAAGTTGATTGCACAAGTTGCCAAAATGAATGTGAGTGAAGTATGTTGGCGGAGTCACCCTCAAGAACCTTCTAGTTCTTCTTCTTCGGGATCCACATCATCTTGATGGGAATCCTTGGGGTTGTAGTTGAGCTTGACGAAGTAGAACTTGATGTTTCCTTGGGAACCCACTTGACCATGGCTTGAGGTGCTTCAATGAATGCATCAATCTCCTCTTGAAGCTTGTCCTTGGCTTTTAGCTTGTGGTCTTGTGGTGGAAGGTCATCTTGAGCTTGTTCCACATTGGAAGAAGTAGGATCATACTTCTCCTTTTGAGAAACAAACTGTGGAGTAGGGTATTGACCTTCTTCCCACTCAACACCTTCGGCGTTGAACTTTCGCTCAAAACCAATTCCTTGATTCTTCCGGTGCCTTCCTTGCTTGCGAATAATTTCCTCAAAGTTCTTGCTTCCGGTAAGACTCTTGTAGACACCTTTCTCTATGATTTCCTTCAATAAGCTATTCTCTTGCTCAAGTGTAACTTGGCTTGAAACATTGTTAGTGGAATCAAGAGAACTACTAGAAGCAACAACATTAGATTTAACATGGTTATTGTTACTTCTAGAGGAAGAATTTTTCTTATGCTGTCATGCTTAGTCTTAATAGGTGGCAAGAAATTAGACAAGAGAAGTCGTTTGGCAAGATATGAAGAACTCTTCTTTCGAAGATCGTCATTGATCACTTTTAGAAACTCATGTTCTTGCTCTAGAGTGAGCTTCTCGAAGCGTAGCTTCTCATGAGATCTTAGGAGCTCTCTATGATCTTCTTGAGTTGTTTCATGAGCTAACTTAAGAGTGTTTAGTTATTTAGTTAGACGCTCAATCTCCTTCATAGCATTGTCATTCGACTCTTCTCGACTATAAAGACTACTAGCATTTTCATCGTTACTAAGCTCACTAGATTTATCATGCAAGAGCTCATCTTCACCAAGCAAGTCATCCTCATCACTATCAAAGTCAATGAATTCGGGGTGTGTTACCTTGGGGCCTTTAGCCATGAAGCATCTTCCAATTCCCTCATTTGGTGAATCAAATAAGTCGTAGGAGTTTGAGTTGGAGGATACGAGTGCAAGACCGGCAACACCTTCATCTTGACTGTAGTCGGAGTCGGAGTGATAGCTTCCATCGGATTGATTGTCGAAGTCGGAGCCGGAGACCCATTCACCTACATGAGCTTGATGTCTTCTTCTTGTGTAGCTCCTTGATGACTTGTCTCTCCTCTCCGAATCCTTGCTTCTCCGAGAGGGTGTTCGTTCATAACGATCATCTCTACTCCTTCTCTCTTTCCGAGGTGACTCATCTCTTGATCTTCTTCTTGGAGATTCTTCTCTTCTCTTGTGGGGAGCCGTACACTCATTTCAGAAGTGTCCGGGTCTTCCACAATTGTAGCAGTTTCGATCACGACTAGAAGATCTCTTTTCATCATATGATCTAGACTTTGAGCTTCTCTCTTTGCATCTATTCTTGTAGAATTTGTTGAAGTTCTTAACCATTAGGCTTATCTCTTCATTGGAAATTAACTTGTCACTTGAGGTTGTGGGAGCATCACTTGTAGCTTTGTAAGCACCACTTGACTTGTTGTGAAGCTCTTCCTTATCCTTAAGTGTCATCTCATGAGCAACAATTCTTCCAATGACTTCAGTTGGCTTGAGAGTCTTGTAGTTTGGCATCATTTGGATCAAAGTGCACACGGTGTCATACTTTCCATCCAAAGCTCTTAGAATCTTCTTGATGATGAATCGGTCGGTCATTTCTTCGCTTCCTAAGCCGGCAATCTCATTTGTGATGAGAGCAAGACTAGAGTACATTTCAGCGACTCCTTCACCATCCTTCATCTTGAACTTGTCAAGTTGACCTTGAAGAATATCTAGCTTTGATTCCTTCACAGACTCGGTACCTTCGTGCATTTCAATCAAAGTATCCCAAATCTCTTTAGCATTCTCAAGACGGCTGATTTTGTTGAACTCCTCGGGACACAAAGCATTGAAGAGAATGTCACAAGCTTGAGCATTGTTTTGCAACATCCGCAACTCTTCCGGTGTAGCTTCGCGATCCGGAACTTTTCCTTCCTCGAAGAATTCACCTTGCATGCCAACACAAATAATGCCCCATGCGGCTGGGTTATGACCAAGAATATGCATTTTCATTTTATGCTTCCAACTAGCAAAATTTGTACCATCAAAGTAAGGACCTCTACGATAATTACCCTCACTAGACGCCATACTCTCCTAGGTTGTGAAACCAAGCTTATGGAGTCCAATGCAATGGAAACCAATACAATGGAGACCAAAGCTCTGATACCACTTGTAGGATCGAAAGTATGTCTAGAGGGGGGGTGATTAGACTACTTGTAATTATAAAAATTCTGCCTTTTGATCATGAACAGTTTTTGGCAGATTCTCAATTATGATCAATTCAAGCATCACCCTACACATGCAATTCTAGAGTATAAGCAGCGGAAAGTAAATTGCACATGTAGTAAAGGGAGGTGGAGAAGAGCAAACGCAATTTGGAGACGCGGTGATTTTTCCCGTGGTTCCGATAGGTGGTGCTATCGTACATCCACGTTGATGGAGACTTCAACCCACGGAGGGTAACGGCTGCGCGAGTCCACGGAGGGCTCCACCCACGAAGGGTCCACGAAGAAGCAACCTTGTCTATTCCATCATGGCCTACGCCCATGGAGGGCTAGCCTTACTCGGGGTAGATCTTCACGAAGTAGGCGATCTCCTTGCCCTTACAAACTTCTTGGTTCAACTCCACATCTCGATGACGGAGGCTCCCAAACGACACCTAACCAATCTAGGAGGCACCACCCTCCAAAAGGTAATAGATGTTGTAGATGATGATGAACTCCTTGCTCTTGTGCTTCAAATGATAATCTCCCCAACACCCAACTCTCCTCACTGATTTGGCTGTGGTGGAAGAAAGGATTGAGTGGAAAGCAACTTGGGAAGGTTAGAAATCAAGTTTCATATGGTAGGAGTGGAGCAACTTGATCTCAACACAAGGGTAGGTAGTTCTCTTCTCAGAAAGTGTAAGGTAGGAGTGGTAGTTCTTTCTGATGGCTCTCTCCACGAATGAAGAGTGGGTGGAGGGGTATATATAGCCTCAACACAAAAATCCAACCGTTACACACATAATTGAGCAATCTCGGTGTGACCGAAGTGGACAACTCGGTCAGACCGAAAGTTCAAATATAGTGAACGTTGGGGTTTTCGGTGGGACCGAAAATACCATCTCGGTTAGTCCGATTTGATCAAAGATAGGAACTTGCCAGTTTCGGTGGGACCGAAAATGTCATCTTGGTTATTCCGATATGATGACAAACGGTTACAGAAGCTTGGCAGCCCATGTTTCGTTGAGACCGATCTCAAACTCGGAATGACCGATTTTTCTAGGGTTTGGCTTCTGGCTGAGGTGGTTCATCTCGGTGTGACTGAGTTTGGAAAATCGGTTGGTCCGAGATTACTTATGAGTGTGTTTTGTAGTGAAGATTGCTGATAGTTAAAGAAGATATATCACTAAGCACTTGAGCAACCAGATCATCAACACAACCTCATCCCCTTTTAATAGTATTGGCTTTTCCTATGGACTCAATGTGATCATGGATCACTAAACCAAAAATGGAGTCTTGAGCTTTTGCCAATGCTTGCCTTAGCATTTTGAGGGGTCCACTTCTTCAGACATTGCTATACCCATATCACTGAACTTCTCTGAAATGATTCTCAAGTAACTATTAGTTCAATGATATATAAGTTGTTATTAATTGCCAAAACCACCCGGGGATTAGTTGCACTTTCACCAGGCGCCCCCCGGCGCGGCCCAGGGGGGGCGCCGCCAGGGCGCCAGGAGCCCTGGTGGCCCCCCTGGCTGTCCTTCGGACGCAAGGTTGTTTCCGAAACGCTGATTTTTTATATAATTTTTCTGGATTTTTTTGGGCAGTTCTCGTAACGTGAAAACCTGAAATACAAAAACAGCCGAAAACAGAAACTGGCACTGGGGTGCACTCGATTAGTAAGTTAGTCCAAATATGATCAAAAGTGTATGGAAGTGTATGAATATCATAGCAATATCACCCAAAAGTGGCAAGGAGCAAGCAGAAATTATAGATACGTTTTGGACGTATCAACATCCCCAAGCTTAATTCCTGCTCGTCCTCGAGTAGGTAAATGATAACAAGAATAAATTCTGTGGTGACATGCTATTAACCATATAGGACTTTTTCATAGTCATATGACAAAAGCTTACTGAGACAATGATTCTAAAGTAATTAAGTTGCCTCATGAGAAAATCACAAATGACTGAAAGTTTTACAATATGAAACTGAAACATCAAAAAGATTTGCAATGAACATGATGTGCAAATATGATAAAGTGATATCTAGCTTGCCCCCTTTAGTGATGCAAAACATAAATGCAGGGGCACCTTCAAGGTTTAAGTGATGACTAGATACAATGATTTCAGAATAAACGATATCACAATCATGCAAAAGACAATGCTACTTTGGGACAATGCACATTACACTCAGAATGACAATCATGCTCTCAGTAGTTGGTGCTTCAACATAAAAGTAAAAGAAAGGTTAAGTGCTAGAGCTTTTTATTTTGGAAACATGGAAGCAATTTTGTCAACGGTAGTAGTACTTCATATGTGTCATGCATAAGACATCCTATAAGTTGCAAGCCTCATGCATCGAATACCAATAGTGCTCGCACCTTGTCCTAATTAGCTCGGATCTCCATGGGTTATCATTGCATTACATATGTTTCAACCAAGTGTCACAAAGGGGTACCTCTATGCCACCTGTACAAAGGTCCAAGGAGATAAATCGCATTTGATTTCTCGTTTTTGATAGATCTCAACTTGAGGACATCCATACCGGGACAACATAGAAAATAGATGATGGACTCCTCTTCAATGCATAAGCATATTCTCATAAGAGATTGAGGATTAATGTCCAAGCTAAAACTTCCACCATGATACATGGCTTTGGTTGGCGGCCCAATGTTCTTCTCTAACAATATGCATATTCATACAACCCACGGCAAATCACCCTTACTTCAGACAAGACGAACATGCATAGCAACTCACATGATATTCAACAAAAGTGTGACAGTTGATGGCGTCCCCAGAAACATGGTTACCGCTCAGCAAGCAACTTATAAGAAATAAGATACATAAGCAACATATTCTTTACCACAATAGTTTTTAAGCTACTTTCCCATGAGCTATGTATTGCAAGTTAGTTCGCTTAGGACAGGTGGAGGTTAGCAAAAGACTGGGAGCGACCAACTAAGAGAGCAATGACGGTCATAATCATGCAGAGCGACAAAGCAATATTGAATCAGGCATGGAAGTTATATCGCTACTTAGAAATAAAAGATCATCAAAGCTTGACAGACTTTCTTTACAGTCTTAAATATGCGTGAGCATACGCCAAGTCAATCAAAATAAATTCTCGAAGGAAGATATTACTAAACCATACCACATCATAGGCAAACAAATCATGTTGGTACTCCAATAACACATTGGGAACCCCCCAGCTATTTGAGATTAACCATAAGAAAACCTGAACTACTAAGCACCATTATGCAAGTAGCATCTTTATCATAGACACATTAACCAATGCAACGGAAGCAAACTCTCTTAATAAGGTGAGCATGGTAATTAAAGAGAGTTCAAGCAACCAACTAAACAAAAGCTCTTTGAAAAGATAAGCATGAATACGAAGAGCAGAGCATGATAGTAGCTATTAAAAGACAAAGAACACACACAGCAAAGATAGACATGAAAATTCTATGTTATGTTCTAGGTAGAAGTGGAGCGTGTTTCTCTCCCACATAAAGAATGCTGAGTTCCGACTCGTTATGTAAAAACTAAAAAGAAAACTAAAAGCAAGACGCTCCAAGCATAACACATAACACATGAAGTGATAAAAATATAGCGGAACGAAAGACGAACTGATAATGTTGATGGAGAAGGGGATGCACGGGGGCATCCCCAAGCTTAGACGCTTGAGTCTCCTTGAATATTTCTTGGGGGTGCACGGGGGCATCCCCAAGCTTGAGCGCTTGACACTCCTGAATCTTTTTATCATCTTCCCTCGCACACTTGAAAACTCCCTTCATACATAACTCATCATAATCTGATTAGCGAGGTTAGTACCCTTAATAAAATAATTATACCTTCCTGGAAATAAGGATATTCTTGAAGTTCTACTGTTTCTCAAGATTGCCAAAAGGTTTTTGCAAAGAAAAAGCAAGCTCTTGATTTGCAAAGTGAAGGAAAGGCAAAACAGGACAGAATCTGTGAAAAACAGAACTGCAGGTAGTAATTGATCTGTTCTGGATACTTCTGCAACTCAAATAAAAAAACTCAAAACAGACACACGAAATACTATTATATAGAGAACGCTTTCGAAAAAATTCAGACCAAAAAGATGATATGGTGATTTTATACGAATTTTTCTATCCAAGGACAGAATCTGTTTCCTGGACAGCACCTCACAACTTTTGAACTTTCTAGCAATCGGAGGCTATACTTGGCACAAATATGAAAAGCAAAGATACAATGATGATGCGACAGCAGTAAACAACATCTAGACACAACAAAAACAAAAAAATTATTCATCTGGGCTGCCTCCCAAAAGCGCTTTCTTTTATGCCTTTAAGCTAGGCATAATTCATATAGATCAAGTTTTATCAAGAGTTAAAGAATAGCTAGCCCCGTACAACGGACTCAAAAGGTAACTTGATCTTCTTTCGAGGGAAGTGTTCCATCCCTTTGTTGAGAGGAAACTAAAATTTTATATTACCCTCTTTCATGTCAATGATAGCACCAACTGTGCGCAAAAAGGGATGTCCCAAAATAATTGGACATGAAGGATCACATTCAATATCCATAATAGTAAAATCAACGGGCACATAATTATCATTGACAACAATAAGAACATCTTCGATCCTCCCCAAAGGTTTCTTTATGGAAGAATCAACGAGACGAACACCAAAAGAACAAGAATCATAAGGTTTCAATTTAAGCATATCATATATTCTTTTGGGCATAACAGAGGTACTAGCACCAACATCACATAATGCATAACAAGAGAAGTCATTCAATTTAATTTTTATCATAGGATCCCAACCATCTTCTAGCTTTCTAGGTATGGAGGCTTCTACTCTAAGTTTCTCCTCCCTAGCTTTGATGAGAGCATTAGTGATATGCTCTGTGAAGGCAAGGTTAAGCATGCTAGTGCGGGGATCTCTAGACATCTTGTGAAGGAAATCAATAACTTCGGTAAGAGTGCAATTATCAAAATCAAGGTCACGAGCATCAAGTAAAGTGGTAGTGGTGTCCTTTAGGTTCACTTGTTTGGTAGCTTCTATAGTCATAGCATCACCATTAATAGGTCCAATGGGACCAGGAGTACATTGGGTGCTAAGAGTGTGAACATCCTCAACAACTTGGATAGTAGCAACAGTGTGGTGGGTAGGAAGGCTCTTAATTCTCTCTTCTTCCTCCCTCTCTCTAGCCCATCTTTCTTTAAGTTTAGCCATCATCCTAATGTTTTCATTAATTTGTACTTGAATAGCATTTATAGGAGTGACTTCCCTCTCCTGAAGAGGAGAAGTTTTAATCTTTAGCAATTTTACCTCATTGGCTAAGTGGTCTACCTTAAAAGAAAGATCATCTAGTTTATGTAGTTTCTCTTCTACATTCTTATTAAAGGCTTTTTGGGTAGTGATGAAATCTCTAAGCATAGTCTCTAGTTCAGTAGTGGAGTTCTTGGTACTAGGATAAGCATTGTTGTTCCCACAAGAATTAGAGGGGAACGGTCTAGGATTGTTACCAAAATTACTCCTATAAGCATTGTTGTTAAAATTGTTTCTAGAGATAAAGTTCACATCTACTTGTTCCTGAGCAATCAAAGAATTTAAAGGAACATCATGAGGATCAATAGTAGATTGCTTCGAAAGTAGAGACATGATCAAGTCAACTTTTTCATTAAGGGAGGAAATCTCCTCGACAGAGTTTACCTTCCTACCTGTTGGAGCGCGTTCGGTGTGCCATTGGGAATAGTTGGTCATCATCTCATCGAGAAGCTTTGTGGCAGCACCAAGTGTAGTTGACATAAAAGTTCCTCCCGCGGCCGAATCTAACAAGTTCCGCGAGGTAAAGTTCAAGCCTGCATAAAAAGTTTGGATAACCATCGAAGTAGTTAAACCATGAGTAGGGCAGTTCTTGATAAGAGATTTCATACGTTCCCAAGCTTGGGCAACGTGTTCATTATCCAGTAGTTTAAAATACATTATGTTACTTCTAAGTTGGATAATTTTAGCAGGTGGATAGTATTTTCCAATAAAAGCATCTTTGCACTTGTCCCAAGAATCTATGCTATTTCTAGGCAAAGACTGAAACCAAATTTTAGCACCTCCTCACAAGGAGAAAGGAAACAGCTTAAGCTTAACAATATTACCATCTATTTCTTGGTACTTTTGCATATCACAAAGTTCAACAAAGTTGTTCAAGTGTAAAGCAGCATCATCTCCAGCACCGGAGAATTTTTCTCTCATAACTAAGTTCAGTAAAGAAGGTTTAATTTCATATGAAGGTGCTGAAGTGGCAGGTGTAGTGATAGGTGTGCTGATAAAGTCATCGTTGTTGTGACTAGTGAAGTCACACAACTTGGTGTTCTCGGTGGAACCCATAGTAGCAAGCAAGCACGATAACTATTTTTGTGATTTTCGATAAAAAAAGGTACTAAAGAAAAAATGAATGGTAAACTAACAAGACTAAAAAGCAAAGGTAAAAGATAGCATGCAACTCCCCTATCCTGAAGAGTGGAGTCCCCGGCAACGGCGCCAGAAAATACTCCTTGATGGGCCTCGAACCCCTCGTTGGTTACCCCAAGTGGAAGGTGTAAGATGCAGTATGTAGAAGTGTTTTCCCTTAGCAAAGATGCCAAGGATCGAATCCCTAGAGACTCCTAGGTTCAACAAGTAGGTGTCAACTGCTACGGCGCCAGATAGTAGCAATCAACGTGGACCTGCACACAGATACAAATAACTTTGCTCCCAATGAGTACAGAGAGGTTGTCAATCCCTCCGGCCTCGTAGTTCACAAAGGATTAAAAGCAATGATAGTAGTGATAGATAGTGTTTTGCAATAGTAAATAATAACGAAAAGTAAATAGTGGATGTGATCAATGATGGTAATATGGACCGGAGTCTCATGATGTTCACTAGTGATGTCTCTCTCCCAAAAGACGATAAAACAGCTATGTGAGGTAAACAAATTACAGCTGGGCAATTGACAGGACCACGAATGCAAACCAATGCTGACTACATTGCAAGAAAGGTTGAGGTTCAAAGCATGGGCGGTACGCCAAAGTAAGTAGACCGAAATCCATCAATATCTACTACTAATCATCCACCTTGAGATATCTATCCAGAACATCTCGCTGGTATTAAGTTGCGAGTCCCACCCATAGTGTAAACTCAATGCAACAGACAACTGCATTAAAAGAACTTTGCGTAAAGTAAACAATCCTTGCACCCGCGGGCACAAGCACCGTTGTTTTCCCCCTTGTGGCAATAGCACATCCCCTAGACTCATGTTTCTGTCACTCAAGCTAGTCATCGAGGGGCATGAACTCACAATTGAGCATAATGTTCCCTCTTGGAGTCACTACGTATTACTTGGCCAAAGCAATAAATAACAACGGAGAACATGCAAGGATTACTTATGAACAAAAATATAAAAGAGGTAGATCAAATATATTACTCAAGATCAATCTGAACATAATCTCATAATTCATCGGATCCCAGCAAACTGAACATAGCAACAGCATAAGGATTACATAGGTGCCTCGATCATGTAGGGCAGCTCACGAGGACTAATTAGTGAAGCACAAGAACGGGAGGAGAACATCACATAGCTACTGGTCATGGACTCATGGTCCAAGGGAGACTACTCACGAGTCATCCGGGAGGCGTCCATGGTGGTGGAGAAGCTCCCGGTGGTGATCCTCCCCTCCGGCAGGGTGCCGGGAAGAGTTCTCCTGGTGCTCCCGATCTTGGAAGCGGCGGCGGCGGCGGAACAGAGATGGGATCGCGAAAAGAGTTCCTGTTCTGAGGGTTTCGGAGGACGCTTTAAATATATGCCAAAGGAGGGCATCGGGGGAGCTTCGGGGGGCCCAGGCGCCCCCCCGGCGCGGCCCAGGGGGGGACGTGCCGCCAGGGCGCTTGGAGCCCTGGTGCCCACCCCCCCCCCCGGCTGTCCTTCGGACGCAAGGTTGTTTCCGAAACGCTGATTTTTTATATAATTTTTGTGGATTTTTCTGGGCAGTTCTCGTAACGTGAAAACCAGAAATACAAAAACAACCGAAAACAGAAACTGGCACTGGGGTGCACTGGATTAGTAAGTTAGTCCAAATATGATCAAAAGTGTATGGAAGTGTATGAATATCATAGCAATATCACCCAAAAGTGGCATGGAGCAAGCAGAAATTATAGATACGTTTTGGACGTATCACTGTGCGCCTGGAGACGCAGGATGGGGTACCTATCCAGAATTCCTGGAACATTGAGCACCTCAGGAGGTTCTATCCGTAATCAAGGCTCCGTGACCGTGAAGGTCTCTGCTCGTGACACTCTCACGTAATAATGAGTTGGGGCTGTACATGCCTCGGAGTCTCCTGAGCGTTGCCTACGGGCCATCAGACGGGGCTCCCACCCACGTCCCAGTGGTAGTCCTTAGCTCCGCGCTGGGAAGAAGATGTAGTGTAGGGGTCAGACGTGACCTTTTTTCCTTTTTTGGCTTGGTGTTTGGCTGTCAGCCTTTTCTACTTCCTTGGCTATCAGCCCTTCCTCTACCATGTGCTATGAAGTTCTCGTGTTTCTTGCATTTGGTTGGAAGTCTTGCTTGGATTTTTCTCGCCGGTTTTAAGTCCAGCTTGTCAAGCAGGGGTTGCGCTGCTTGTTCTCCTTTGCGTGCCTCGCATGTGGGGGCTGTGGCATGGTCGGTCCTGGCTCTCAGCTGCCGCGGTCCCGTGACCTTGCCTGGCCAAGCCTGCTCAGGCTCTGGCATCGGGGTTCTCAGTCCACATGACCTATTCTGCCGAGCCAGCTCAGGCCTTGGTGCCTTAATCCACGCTCGGTGCTCTCAAGCAAGCCCAAGGGCGGAAGCCTGCAGCAGCTCACAGCGGCTCGCTCATACTCGGGGGCTCCGCAGGTTAAGACCCCCCGAGCTCAGCCATCCTCATGGCCGGTCGGGGGCTCATGATGCCAACGAGTCAGGAGCACTTCGCCTCAAGACGACGCAGCACATAAGCTAAGTAATCTCACCCAGACCAAAAATATGATAGCAAGTTCTCGCTTCGTACATATGTCATAGTCCATTACACGGCTTCTCGAGGCAAATTAAAATTTTGACACAGGAAGGAAATGAAGAAAAAGAAGAAGCAGAGACCGACCCGCCGAGCCACAGCTCCGCCGAGCCGTGGCTCAGCACCGTTGCCCCCACTCAGTCGGAGTCTTCCAGCTCCTCCCGCTTCACCGAGGCACAGCAGCGCAATGACCCTCCTCCCTCGCCGAGCCGAGCTCGGCGGCACGGTGGCTCATTGTAGCCGCCGCTGCTGGAGGAGCTACTGCTGCCATAGAGGGAGGACTCGCGACGGCCACCAAGGCCAAGCTTGTCCCCAGAGGAAGAGCTGCTCCTCCGGACGTCATCGCCACCACCCTCTTCGTCGTCAGCCTTAGGACAGCACCCAAGGCTCCTCCCTTCCTCCGAGAAGACCCTGACGAACAACGTTGAGGCACCATCGTACCTGAAGTGGAGCGTGCACCTCCCCTGCAGCCGGCGCGTGCGTGCAAATGATTGCCAGCCGCACTCCAGGAACACGTCACCTTAGTGAGCAACGTTTACCTCCACCCAGGACGCATCACTGCAGCAGCCATCGGTTTGCAGCCAAAGGCCGCCGGGGCCTCCGGCTGGTAGCACGTTGCCGAACGAGCGGGGGAGCCGGAGCCACAAGCCGCCAGGCTTCTCCGCCCACACCATGAAGTCCGACGACACATCGAAGGAGTGGAGCTGTGCGCGCGGAGGACGCGCAACCGCCAAACACTGCCTTACGCCTCCTCTCCCACCGCGGCCCCAACCACCTTCGCCGCGAGAAGAGGCGCCGTGCCTCTCACCGGCGACCGCGTCGGGACCGGGAAGGCTGTGCCCGCTTCCTCGAGGATCCGCCGCGGGTGTAGCGGCATACTTGCGGGGCCCACCACGGCCCCTCTTCGGCGGAGGCGAGGCCAACTCCTTCAGGGTCTCCCCCTTCTCCACGGCGGACGGCTTCCTCGGTGGCGCCATGGAGACCTCCCAGCAAGAAGAAGAATAGGGAGCAACCAAGGAAGCAGACAACACTGGCTTGAAGATGGCTTGGGGGCTTCCCCCCCTTAGTCCCATTTATAGGATGGAGGAGCCCAACCACCAGTCACTGGCATCACAGCCATAGTGAGCCCATCATCTGCGCCGGGGAGTTGTCAAGTCGCACTGTTGCCAAGACTGCGTGGGAAGCGGAGTCGCCCCGTCCCATCCAACCGTCACGCGCCAGCCTAGCCTGCGGCGCTTCGTCCTTGACTAAGGCCTCGCCCCAAAGCCAACTCCGCGCGTGCCTTGGGACCGGGGGCTACTGTCGGCGTCCCGGGAACCAGGGTACCCAGACTTGCCTGCCTGCGGGCCGTGACGCGCTCCTACTACGTCCTGGTACAGCCCAGCTGATCGACCAGCTGCCCAAGACCCTCGCGAGGGGGGCTAGACCTCGCGAGGAGAACGACACCAAGACCCCCTCAGGAGCGGCCTCGGCTAGGTTGCTCCGAAGGGGCTGAGAATCCAAGGCCAAGCCTACCTCAGGAGGAGGCAGTGACGCGAGCAGTGACGCACCGCGAGAACAGTTGCCATTTTGGTGCAAAGGAGACGGCGCAGGCGCAGGTTCGCGAGGGGCGGGATAAAGGTATCCCCTTTGGTGCAACAAGACCAAAGACCGCAAGGACGACAGGGAGGATGTCACCACCAAGGCCACCAACGCATCAACGCCTGATCCCTTTGCAGGCGAAGACCGCTTTTGTCAGGATAGGAGCGTCCTTGTGTTCCCACTCAAAATGCTAGTTGTGGGATCCCTTCCCACCTAAAACATTTCGGGGGAAGAGGACCATGACCGCCTATATAAGTAGCTAGAATTCCCATCGTGTGGGGGAGGGATCAGATCCAGAGAGACTCCGCCCTCACACCAAGGAGCAAGAAACCTTGCCTCCTGACCCTCCTGAGCTCCCCTCCTGAGCTCAGGATCCACTATACTTGTTTATACTCAAGCCCTCCCGAGGCTAATCCAACAAAGCAGGACATAGGGTTTTACACTGCAAGGTGGCCTGAACCTGGGTAAATTCGTGTGTGCTTTACTTATTGCTTGCTTGAATCGCTTCATTGGATGAGGGGAGGCGCTAGGTAGACATGAGTGGGAGAGATCTTCGTTCACGCCCCTATGTTCGAACTCCTTGGTTTTGCGGAGCCCGTAATCCGGTAGGTCTCACATCAACTAGGCTTATCAATGGGCTGTGGAGATGCCCTTCAATAGATATCAATGTGAGTGAGTAGGGATTGCCATTCAACGGATGCACTAGAGCTATAAATGTATGAAAGCTCAACAAAAGAAACTAAGTGGGTGTGCATCCAACTTGCTTGCTCACGAAGACCTAGGGCATTTGAGGAAGCCCATCATTGGAATATACAAGCCAAGTTTCATACTGAAAATTCCCACTAGTATATGAAAGTGGCTAAACAAGAGACTCTCTATCATGAAGATCATGGTGCTACTTTGAAGCACAAGTGTGGAAAAAGATAGTAGCATTGTCCCTTTTTCATTTCTTTTTTTGGGCCTTCCCTTTTTTTGGCCTTTCTCTTTTTTTTGGCCTTTTTTCGGGACAATGCTCTAATAATGATGATCATCACACTTCTATTTACTTACAAATCGATATTACAACTTGATACTAGAACAAAGTATGACTCTATATGAAGCCTCCGGCGGTGTACCGGGATGTGCAATGAATCAAGAGTGACATGTATGAAAAATTATGCGTCATGGCCCTGTAACAAATACGAAGTCAACTACATGATCATGCATGGCAATATGACAATGATGAAGTGTGTCCTAATAAACAGAACGGTGGAAAGTTGCATGGCAATATATCTCGGAATGGCTACGGAAATGCCCTGATAGGTAGGTATGGTGGCTGTTTTGAGGAAGGTATATGGTGGGTGTATGGTATCGGCGAAAGTTGTGCGGTACAAGAGAGGCTAGCAATGGTGGAAGGATGAGAGTGCGTATAATCCATGGACTCAACATTAGTGATAAAGAACTCACATACTTATTGCAAAAATCTAGAAGTCATTAAAAGAAAGTACTACACGCATGCCTCTGGGGGAAGGGTTGGTAGGAGTTAACCATCGCGCGATCTCGACCTCCACAGAAAGGATGACAATCAATGAAATACCTCATGCTTCAAATTTGTCACACAACGGTTACCATACGTGCATGCTACGGGACTTGCAAACCTCAACCCAAGTATTTCTCAAATTCACAACTACTCTACTAGCATGACTCTAATATCGCCATCCCCATATCTCAAAACAATCATCGAGTATCAAACTTCTCTTAATATTCAATGCACTTTATATGAAAGTTTTTATTATACCCATCTTGGATGCCTATCATATTAGGACTAATTTTACAACCAAAGCAAATTACCATGCTGTTCTAAAGGACTCTCAAAATAATATAAGTGAAGCATGAGAGATCAATAATTTCTATAAAATAAAACCACCGCCATGCTCTAAAAAGATATAAGTGAAGTACTAGAGCAAAACTATCTAGCTCAAAAGATATAAGTGAAGAACATAGAGTATTCTAATAAACTCCAATTCATGTGTGTCTCTATCTAAAGGTGTGTACAGCAAGGATGATTGTGGTAAACTAAAAAGCAAAGACTCAAACCATACATGATGCCCCAAGCAAAACACATATCATGTGGTGCATAAAAATATAGTCTCAAGTAAAGTTACCGATAGATGAAGACGAAAGAGGGGCTGCCTTCCCGGGGCATCCCCAAGCTTAGGCTTTTGGTTGCCCTTGAATTTTACCTTGGGTGCCTTGGGAATCCCCAAGCTTAGGATCTTTCCACTCTTTGTTCCATAGTCCATCAAATCCTTACCCAAAAACTTGAAAACTTCGCAGCACAAACTTAACAGAAAATCTCGTGAGCTCCGTTAGTATAAGAAATCAAACCTCCACCTTAAGGTACTGTAATGAAATCATTATTTATTTATATTGGTGTTAAACCTACTGTATTCCAACTTATCTACGGTTCATACCCTCTGATACTAGCCATAGATTCATCAAAATAAGAAAACAACACACAAAAACAGAATCTGTCAAAAAGAATCAACTTAAAAGCTCTCTCGAGTAAAAAAAAATTGAAGCTAATCTCGTGAGAGCAAATTTTTCTGTTTTTTACAGCATGATCGCAAAGACTTCACCCAAGTCTTGCCAAAGGTTCTACTTGGCACAAACACTAATTAAAAAACAAAACCACATCTAAACATAAGCTAGATCCATTATTTATTACTAAACAGAAGTAAAAGCGAAGAAAATAAAATTGGGTTGCCTCCCAACAAGCACTATCGTTTAACGCCCCTAGCTAGGCATGATACAAGAATAGATCTTGGCATTGCCATCTTTGGTAGGCAATCCATAAGTGGCTCTCATAAAAGATTCGTAAGGTAATTTGATTTTCTTTCTAGGAAAGTGTTCCATGCCTTTCCTTAACGGAAATTGGAATCTAATATTTCCTTCCTTCATATCAATAATTGCACCAATCGTTCTAAGGAAAGGTCTACCAACAATAATAGGAGATGCGGGATTGCAATCTATATCCAGAACAATGAAATCTACGGGCACATAATTCCTATTTGCAAAAATAAGAACATCATTAATCTTTCCCATAGGTTTCTTAATTGTAGAATCAGCAAGATGCAAATTTAAAGAACAATCATCAAGTCCATGGAACCCTAACATATCACATAAAGTTTTTCGAATTTGGAAACACTAGCACCCAAGTCACACAAAGCATAGGATTCATGATCTTTAATATTAATTTTAATAGTAGGTTCCCACTCATCATACAGTTTTCTAGCGATAGAAACTTCTATATCAAGTTTTTCTTCATAGGATTGCATTAAATCATCAACGATGTGTTTGGTAAAAGCTTTATTTTGACTATAAGCATGAGGAGAATTTAGCACAGATTGCAACAAGGAAATACAATCTACCAAAGAACACGCTTTCATAAAGCAATCTCTTTTAGCACGCATACTAGCGGTTCTTTCTTTGCACTCATCAATGGAAATTCTCATAGCTTTGAGAGACTCGTTGATATCATGCTTAGGTGGGATAGATCTAAGTTTCAAAGAATCAACATCAAGAGAAATTCTATCCACATTCCTAGCCAACTCATCAATCTTAAGCCATTTTTCTTCAAGCGAAGCATTGAAATTCTTTTGCGAATTCATAAATTCTTTAACACTAATCTCAAAATCAGAGGGCATCTTATTAAAATTTCCATAAGAGTTCTTGTAGGAATTACCATAATTATTAGAGGAATTACTAGGGAACGACCTAGAATTAAAGTTTCCTCTATAAGCCTTATTACCAAAATTATTCCTATCAACAAAATTCACATCCATAGATTCATTATTATTCTCAATCAACATGGACAAAGGCATATCATTAGGATGAGAAGAAACACTCTTTGTTAGCAAACAATTTCATAAGTTCATCCATCTTTCCACTCAAAAAATTAATCTCTTCAATCGCATGGACCTTTTTACTAGTGGATCTTTCGGTGTGCCATTGAGAGTAATTAACCATAATATTATCTAGGAGTTTACTAGCTTTTCCTAAGGTGATTTCCGTGAAAGTGCCTCCGCGGCAGAATCTAAAAGATTTCTAGAAGCAAAATTCAATCCAGCATAAAAGTTTTGTATAATCATCCATAAGTTCAAACCATGTGTAGGGCAATTACGTATCATTAATTCCATCCTCTCCCAAGCTTGTGCAACATGCTCTTGATCAAGTTGCTTAAAATTCATAATATCGTTTCGAAGAGAGATAATCTTAGCGGGAGGAAAATACTTAGAGATAAAGGCATCTTTGCACTTATTCCATGAATCAATACTATTTCTAGGCAAAGAAGAGAACCAAGTTTTAGCACGATCTCTAAGCGAAAACGGAAATAGCTTCAATTTAACAATATCATTATCAACATCTCTCTTCTTTTGCATATCGCACAAATCAACAAAGTTGTTTAGATGGGTAGCGGCATCTTCACTAGGAAGGCCGGAAAATTGATCTTTCATAACAAGGTTTAACATAGCAGCATTGATTTCACAAAATTCAGCATCGATAATAGGAGCAATTGGAGTGCTAATAAAATCATTATTTTTGGTATTGGAAAAGTCACACAATTTAGTATTTTCTTGGGCCATAGTTACGAACAAGCAATCCAACACACAAGCAAACAAGAAAAAAGATAAAAGAGGCCAACGGAAAAGGGCGAATAAAACGGCAAAGGTGAAGTGGGAGAGAGAAAAACGAGAGGCAAATGGCAAATAATGTAATGTGAGGGATGAGAGTTTGTGATGGGTACTTGGTATATGACTTGTGCGTAGATCTCCCCGGCAACGGCGCCAGAAATTCTTCTTGCTACCTCTTGAGCTTGCGTTGTTTTTCCCTTGAAGAGGAAACGGTGATGCAGCAAAGTAGCATAATTATTTCCCTCAGTTTTTGAGAACCAAGGTATCAATCCAGTAGGAGACTACACGCGAGTCCCCCGTACCTACACAAACAAATAAGAACCTTGCAATCAACGCGATAAAGGGGTTGCCAATTCTCTCTCGGCCACCTGCAAAAGTGAGACCTGATAGAGATAATGAGATAAATATTTTTGGTATTTTTGTTTTATACACTACAGGAGTCAGGCACTTTGTCGTCCGCCATGGCGGACGGCAAAGGCATAGCTGGCGGACGGCAAAGGCCTTTGCCGTCCGCCAGCAGACGGTAACAGGTCCGGCTGAACGAGTGCCAGCAAAGGCCTTCTTTGCCATCTGCTTCACAGAAGCGGGCGGCAAAGGGCTTTGTTGTCCGCCAACAGTCGGCGAAGATCGTGGACGGCAGTGGGGTGGGGTGAGAGACGTTAGGGGTTAACGGCGTGCTTTGCCGTCAGCCAGCGGATGTCAAATAGGCTAAGGTCTTTGCCGTCCATTGGTGGACGGCAAAGTGCTCAAACATGCTAGTCCCAGGAATCCCAGGTAGCTGCCACGTGGCGTCTTTGCCGTCAGCTAGCGGACGGCAAAGAGCGTGTATAGCCCTGTTTTTATTTTAATTCATTCAATTTGACAGCAATTCACACATATAAGCAGATATACAACAAGCATAACCAACACACAAGTTTCATCATATATACATACATAACCAACACATATATACTTCCATCCTTACATATTACAAAAGTTTCACATTTGTTCATCCAACACCATTATCCATCCATCCATATAACAAATTCCAACCATGCAAGTTCATTGATACAAAATAAAAGCACAAATGGAAAAGAAGCACTCCATCCATGCAAGCTTCTGTGAATTAAATCAAATCTGCAAAATGATAAACAAGATGTTAGAAGAAGAATAAAAAAATGAAGAAGAAGAAGAAGACTATAAGAAGTAAGCATACTTAAGTAAAATGGAGCTAACCTAGAAGAAAATGAAGAAGAAGAAGAAGAAGAAGAAGAAGACTAGAAGAATACTATAAGAAGACTAGAATAATAATAATAATAATAATAATAATAATAATAATAATAATAATAATAATAATAATAATAATAATAATAATAATAATAATAATAATAATAATAATAATAAGAAGAAGAAGAAGAAGAAGAAGAAGAAGAAGAAGACTATAAGCTTATTATGTAAACTTGGTCATTTTGTGCTAACATAAGTAATTTTG
>LR738714.1:618780963-618934499 GCA_902687465.1 Secale cereale
AGAGAGAGAGAGAGAGAGAGAGAGAGAGAGAGAGAGTGGGGCGGCCGGGGTGGGGCTCGGCCTGTTAGTTAGGTCAACTATTTGCCTTCCGCCATCCTTTGTCGTCCGCTTTTTTTCTCTTTGCCGTGTTCTAGCAGACGTCAAAGACGGGGGCCGTTAGGTTTTTTCTATGCAGCTTGTCAGTGGGGCCCACCTATCTCTTTGCCGTAAGCCAGCTGACGGCAAAGATTCTTTGTTGTCTGCTAGCGGACGGCAAAGAAGTGGTTGACAGCAAAGACCTTCTTTGCCATCGGTCAGTTCTTTGCCGTCGATTTTATGTAAGCGGATGGCAAAGACCTTCTTTGCTGTCAGCTAGCAGACGGCAAAGAAAAGGCAGACGGCAAATAAGCTAATTCCAATAGTGATAGATTGAAAAGTAAAGATTGCAAAATAAAACAGTAAAGATAACTAGTTGATGGAAGATTAATATGATAGAAGATAGACTCGGGGGCCATAGGTTTCACTAGTGGCTTCTCTAAAGATAGCATAATTTACGGTGGGTGAATAAATTACTGTCGAGCAATTGATAGAAAAGCGCATAGTTATGAGAATGTCAGGCATGATCATGTGTATAGGCATCACGTCCGTGACAAGTAGACCGAAATGATTCTGCATCTACTACTATTACTCCACACATCGACCGCTATCCAAGATGCATCTAGAGTATTAAGTGCATAAGAACAGAGTAACGCCTTAAGCAAGATGACAGGATGTAGAGGGATAAACTCATGCAATATGATATAAACCCTATTTTTTTATCCTCGATGGCAGCAATACAATATGTGCCTTGTTGCCCCTGCTGTCACTGGGAAAGGACACTGCAAGATTGAACCGAAAGCTAAGCACTTCTTCCATTGCAAGAAAGATCAATCTAGTAGGCCAAACCAAACTGATAATTTGAAGAGAAATGCAAAGATATTTTAATCATGCATATAAGAATTCAGAGAAGAACCAAATATTGGTCATAGATAATCTTGATCATAAACCCACAATTCATCGAATCTCGACAAACACACCGCAAAAAGAATTACATCGAATATATCTCCAAGAAGATCGAGGAGAACTTTGTATTGAGATCCAAAGAGAGAGAAGAAGCCATCTAGCTAATAACTATGGACCCGAAGGTCTGTGGTAAAGTACTCACAACTCATCGGAGAGGCTATGGTGTTGATGTAGAAGCCCTCCGTGATCGATTCCCCCTCTAGTGGAGCTCCGAAACAGGCCCCGAGATGGGATCCCACGGGTACAGAAGGTTACAGCGGTGGAAATAGGGTTTCGTGGTGCTCTCGGATGTTTTTAGTGTATATGATTATATATAGGATGAAGAAGTATGTCGGTGGAGTTATGAGGGCCCCACGAGGTTGGGGGCGCGCCTACCCTCCTAGGCGCGCCTTCCTGCCTCGTGGCCGCCTCGTGGCTTCCCTAGCGTGTACTCCAAGTCTTATGGGTTGCGTTTGTTCCAAAAACGATCCTCCCGAAGGTTTTATTCCATTTGGACTCCATTCAATATTCCTTTTCTGTGAAACACTGAAATAGGCAAAAAAACAGCAATTTGCACTAGGCCTTGGGGTAGTAGGTTAGTCCCAAAAATAGTATAAAAGTGTATAATAGAGCCCATTAAACATCCCAAACAGATAATATAATAGCATGGAACAATCAAAAATTATAGATACGTTGGAGACGTATCAGCCCTCGGGATACAAAGGTTCCTGAGTCATTCTACCCCCTCTAGTCATAACTATAACAACATTATCATTTTTCTTGTTATTTAATTCATTAAGCAAATCATTTTGTGCTTTAAGTACTTGTTCTACTTGAGTGGTAAACATAGAAGCATGTTTACTAATGAGTTTAAGTTCACCTTTAACTCTAGACATATAATCACTCAAGTGGATGAATATTTCATATGGAGTTTGTTTGGATTTTGGAGTTCCAATTGAAATATGATATTATTTGGAGTTTTACTGTCGTTTAAATACTTCCAAATTAATCAAATAAAATTTATGATGGGAGATAACATGACTTCTCAGAAGTTATATTTGGAAATGTTTAATATGGCTCAATTATTAATTTTCAATTGAGAATTTATAAAAGAGAACATTTTTGGGGATAATTGTAATACACTTATTGAATAATAAGAGAAGGATAACTATTTAATTTTTGGCTAAAACTATTTATAAAATATATGAATGTTATTTAGGTTCATTTGAACATTTATTAATAAAATTTTATTTGTTGTTTATACAAACGTTTTGCACACTTAAATTAAAAAATAAACCCTAAACCCTTATACAAATGTTTTGTAATTATGTCCTAAGCCTATTTGGACCATGCCCACTTCTATTTTATTTTTATTTTTCTCTTTCCATTTTCCCCTTGGGCCTGGCTCCCCACTAAGGCACTTTTTTTTTCTTAGCCCAAGTCCAGGAACCCCTTCTTCCTCGTTTGTACGTTTCAATCTGGAGGAGAACAGAAACGGCCATGGCACGTGTACATCTTCCTCTCCCTCTAGCAATTGAAACGTTCGCTCTTTCCATTTCTTATAAACACGAAAGATAGTTTGTATTGCATGGAGAACCCATTCAGAGGATTAAAATTCCGTTTTGATGTCTTAATTGTTCCGGAATCAATCCGTCATTAGAGGCCACAATGAGCTCGTTTTATCTCCCTATACCGGCTCCCTTGGCCACTATACATAGGACCCCTAGGTGCGCCGCGAAGCCCTCCTCCCTCTCCCTAAAAACCCCTTTTTATATCACTCTATTCTAACAGGAATTGCTCGCCGGGATTTAACCGTTTTCCGCAACTCCGGCGGCATCTCCACCGCGCCCGAGGAGGAAGACGATCTCACCTCTGCATCTCTCAAGTTCTCCTCGGCCTCCTCTTCGCCGTTCGGCCATTCGTTGATGTCGGGACCTTTTCTTCTCCAACTCCGACGAAACTCCAGCGAAACTCCGGTGAGCACTATGTAAATCCCGTAATTGTTTTTCAGAAAAAATACTCAAACTTCGGAAATTCATATCTCCTAGACCGTAAGTCTGAATTCGTCAAATTTTATATCCACGGGTTCGTTGAAACACGAAGTTTATCATGAGACAAAAATATTTCACTTTTGCTAAATTAAATTGGACACAAATTTAAAATTTGTATTTGAGTATTATTGCTATATCTATTAATCTGTAATTCTTTTGAAAATATTTCCTTCAGCAAAATTGATCCTTCGCTCCATATCTTGTTGTTAGTTTTTTTTCCAAATTGTTCATCTATGTCTAGCCACTGTTTAATCCTTCACTTCATATAGTTTTTCTTTTATCGTAATTCAATTTCATCATTAGTTTAATTTGACTCTTGATTCAGCTTTCTTGAGAAGATCATTAGGAACCTCTCTGGTCATATGCTATCATTATACAAATTTACACTTCACGAGATGTTACATATATTTTGTAACATAAATCTTTATGCCACAAACTCCATCTACCATTTTCATTATAGACTTTGTCATAGAACCTTGCCTCACAACTCTTCAACCCGTGATCTTCACTTTGACCCAACCCTAGAACAAAACCTATATCATATTTTCATTCTTGATCTTATCTCAACCCGTAACCAAGTCCTAACAACTTCTGTAGGAATGTTTTTTTTGTATTGTAATTTGAATATTTTATTTGGATCTTTATTTGGATGTTGTTGTGTGTTAAAGTAATTTCTTATATCATTAGATATATCATAACAATAAGGAGAGACGACTCAATAGAATATTTCATCTTCATCAACGGTACAAGGCAAGTTACATCTTGATGATGCCCTTTTATATCTATGTTTTATAAATGCATTTAGTCCTTTGATGTAGGGTTTGCATGAATATGTTAGTTGGCTATATTATAAACCCAATAGTGCAATGAGTTAGGTCTGAGTCTTTACTTCTTTGTCACCAACGTTGTTGGGATATTGCTATGCCATTGTAGACGGGAATTGGTACGTGAGATCATGAAAGTTGCGAGTGGCATAATAATTAAGGGTAACCTTAAGGTGGCAACATTAACACACATATGGGTGGATTGGTAAGGGGCACCCTGGAGAAACCAGTGGACTTGCCCAGGGGATCCCGGAGTACCCATGTGATCACCCTATGGACTGCCACCCAGGCTCAAAGGGATTCATCAATTTTTCATGACTAGAAGCTTACCTGCACAGCCACAAGCTATTATGGGCTCTGGCTTAGTTGAGTACGTTGTGTGACCTCTTACCACAATAGACTAGCAGATGTAGTTATATATGTAGGTGTACCGGTCTACCCAGGTGTCGGTGTACTAAAGTAGGGGTACCTTAGTGTCCCGAACTTGTGCACGGACAGTCGCAGCGTCCCGTGGCAGGGCTTGCCGCGCGACCGCCAAGGTCCACTAAGGTTCCTTTGGAGCCATTCAAGAACCAAGTATTCAAGTTAAAGAAACAAGACCCTGGCAAGAGGAGCTTGCCGGGAAGGCCACTCAAGGCTCAAGACCACTTCTTAGGCACAAGACCCTGGCAAGAAGAACTTGCCGGGGAGGCCAAACATGGCGTTTCAAGAGACTTGTCGCGGCGCGCCACGCGTCCCGGCAAGGCCCGGAGAGCGACAAGCTCCCAGGCGCGGCAAGTTAGCGACCGCGGCAAGATACAAGCCGCGGTAAGCTTCCACTACGTGCCCGCGATCCACCTCATCCGACCACGCGTCGCCCTGGGGGCCTTCCAGGCGCACATGGCGGAAGGCCGTGCAGCCTGGGGTACACGGTGGCAAGCTGCGATGACAAGGCCTCCATCGTGGCGGACGGAGGCGCCCTGACGGACGCTTTTTGAACTGTTCGGAGCGACGGCGACGGACATTTAATGCCCTTGTCCCCTGCCGTCAGAGTTAGGTATAGAGCACTATGCAGACACTGTTCCATCTACCACCCATTTTACGTTTTTACCCTTGACTGCGTTGCCACCTGTCGGTGACCCCTTTGACCTATAAAAGGAGGCCCATGCGCAACGTAGAGGGGGTTCCGATCATCGATTACTCTCACACTCGGTACTGCTAGCGATAAGCACTGTAGCTCTTCTCGCTCCCGAGCCAAGAACACAAAACAAACCAAGGCAGGAGTAGGGTTTTACGCATCCGTGCGGCCCGAACCTGGGTAAACTGCTCGCGTGCTCGCCTCGATCCGCTCTTTGTGCGTCCTCCGCCCCCTTGACGTACCGAAAAGGGGCTCCGGTCCCATAGGTGTTAGTGGGCGATCAGTTTCCCCCGACATCTTTGGCGCGCCAGGTAGGGGGCTGCGTCGAGGTTGTGTGAACCTGATCCGGCGTTCACGCGGGCGAAATCTCCAGCAACTTCGTCGACTTCATCGACATGCCGCCGAAGAAGAAAGCTTCGGAGGCAGCAGGTCCGTCTGCATCAATCCCGCCACCTCCGGAGCCAACGGTTGGTGGGGTAGATGCTGGCAGAAGGACGGACGCCGGCGAGGAAACTCACGGCGCCGCCAAGTCCAAGGACAAGACGGACGACCGGGCGCATTCCAAGACCTCGGCGTCCGTGCACGCACCGCGCCCCTCTCAGGAGGCGCGGGAACGGCAGCGTCGTGGTACTCAAGGTACCATACGCTTGCTGGGCCAAGGTCAAGCTGGCGGTTCGCGGGATGCTCAAGGCCAACATGCTGGCACGAGCAAGGCGCGGTCGCCGGGACGAGACGCTGCTCCTTCTAACGTAGTTAGAAGTCCGAGCATATCTCGCTCCTCACACCGCTCGCCACCGCTACCCTCCACTTCAGCAGAAGCTCTAGCTAGAGCTCAACTGCTCCTCGACTTCCCTCCAGCGGCAGACAAGGCCGACGACTGGAGCGCCACCATCCAGAGCCTCATCGCCTTCGCCAACAACGACACTCCGCAGCAGCCGACGACGTCGCGGCCGCGGCAAGTTAGCCAGGCGCGGGCTGATGGCGACAAGACCGTCGGGGGTGCAACCACCGTGCACTCCCTGCCCCGAAGGCCAAAATCGCCGACTCACAGGATCAACATCGACGACGACTCTACGGCGTCGTCGGATCCACGAGTTCGCCGCGATCAGCGCCAAGTCCTTGACGACAGGCGACAAGAGGACGCTCGAACTCGCATCGAGCGTCGGAGAGAAGCGCGGCGACAATCCGACCAGCGCGCTGGGCCCGCTGTTGACATGCACGCGCCCGGAGAACCAGGCGACTTGCCGTACGCGGCGGGTTGTCCTGCGTTCACCCGTGAGCTGCGGCAAGTCCAGTGGCCCAGCATGAAGAACTTCAAGCCCGACGTACCCGAGAAGTACGACGGCAAGACTCATCCGTCGGAGTTCCTCAGCATCTACACCAACGCGGTGCAGGCTGCCGGGGGACGAGACGAGAAGATACTCGCAAACTACTTCCCGCTCGTGCTCAAGCCAAACGTCAGATCTTGGCTCATGCACTTGCTGGAGAACTCCATTTCTTCTTCGGCCGACATGTGCCATCAGTTTGTTGGCGCCTTCACAGGTGGCCACAAGCCCCATGGCCAGGAGAGTGACCTTCACATACTTGCCCAGAAGGAGGGAGAGTCCCTGCGAAAGTATATTCAAAAATTCAGCCACGTCCAGCACAACATCCCAGACGTCCACCCTGCCGCGGTTATCAGCGCGTTCCTCCAGAACGTGCGCAACCGCAGGATGAGGGAGGAAATGGCGATGTACAAGATCCGAGACGTCAGTGAGCTTTATGCCCTGGCCGACAAGTGCGCGTGCGCTGAGGAGGGGAGGAGACTCCCCGGAGAGGATACTAGAGCAGGGGGAACGGATAGTGAGGATGCCGCTGTAATGCCCCGGATGTAATACTTTCCCTTTTGGGCATATAATAAATCTCCGGCTTCATCTATTTCCATTCCGGATTCTTTGCCTTTCGGGTTTTCGTCGTTTTGTTGTGTGAGTGTGTGGCATTCATTCATATCAATTAGACATGTGCATCGCATTGCATTTGTGTTGTCGGTTGCATCCGGTTCCACGCGTTCCTTCCCGTTGTCCGTTTCGCGTTCCGGAGCTCCCTCACGTGTCCGTGACGTCCCCGTAGGCCTACTTTGTTGTTTGGCCGTGTAACGTTGCCGGTGTGCCGCGAGGTTGTTGTGTGTGTTGTTGTTTTGTTGTGTGTAACCCGCCTCTCGAATCTCGTCGCGTTTGGACTCCACTTGCTATCCCAACAGTTATTCGTGTGGGTCCAAAGTGCCTTCATTTTGTGTCCCAGAAACACCCCTACAGCTTCTACTACTCTCTCCTAGGCCCATCTAAACTACCCCCGCGATCGGATCCGTCGGATCGCGATCGGAGGGCTCCTAACACCCCCAAATCCCCCCTAACCCTAAAAATCTCCTATATAATAGACCCCCTATGTCCATTTTGGGCATCCCTAGTTTCTCCCCCAATCTCCCCTCAATTTTTGTGCTCCACCAGATCCAAAACGCATGTTTCCTGTTCCTCATCGATTCCCGTAGAGATCCAGCCGGCCGTTGCAGCCTCGAGGGCGCCGCCGCTGCGGACTGGTTCGATCCTTCCTTCGATCCGATCTGGATCGCCAGGTCAACGCACCCCGCCCAGATCCATCGATCGCCCCAGGTCGTCCCGACCGATCGCTTCGGGCCTCGATCGTCCGTCTCCACCTCGGGCCCTAGTCCTTTGCTTCAGATCTGAGGTTGTTATGTTTTTTTAACTAAGTCCCAGATCTTTTAGTTGCTGATGCTGATTTAGAACTGCTCTAACTTTGTGTGTGTTTGTCCGATTCGCGCAAATAGCATGTCCAGACGTTCGTGGGATTGTGCACTACGTTTTATCTTTTGGTGTCATGCATGTTAGAGATCATCTAGGTGCTTGTTTTTCTGTTGCAAGAGTACATCGTGATATAAACTGCTGTTATGTGATGTTTTTATGTCATCTTTGCCATGTGATATCTTTTAGCTCGTTTCTCCGAATGATGCAAATGACATGTCCACGTGTTCGTCTTGCCATGCTCTACATGTTGTTGGTGATAGGTTGCATGATAGATTTATTCTTGCCATGATTATCATCGTTGCAAAGTGCCATGTGGTTGTGATGTTATTTCACTTGTTATGAAATGCCATCTTGTTGAGCTCGTTGCTATCGTTGTGTTTATCTCCATGAAGCATGCTTGTGTGTTTCGGAATCACCATCATGTGTAATTTGATGAGGTTCTTACCACTTTCCATGTTTAGTTTCGAGGTGACTTAAACATGCTCTTTTATATGCCATGATGAGATTGCTGTTTTAGGACTTAGTGGTTTTTCACTAAGTCTGAAATCTGTAACGTTCTGATGCCATGTTCGTGTGATGTTCTAGGACAAACCATGTTAGTTTTGGAGTGGATATTGATTGTTCCTTGTAGTATATATTGTTGGCTTTCCATTCATGTCCTCACATGCCTATTTGAGTGGCTGTAGCATGTTTATCTTTTGCTCCAAAGTTTCAATAAAATTCTGCTGCCAGAATTTTATTGTCAAGTTCAATATGTCCAAGCTTATTGCTATTGATCCGTGGCTCCTTTGGGGGTGCACCTTTGGACTTAATTGCTGTAGTATATGTCTAGTTTATGTTCATGTCCTTTGCCATGTTGTTTGAGTGCTGTAGCTTAATTATTTTGTGCTCCGAAGTTGCTATGTTGCTGTAATTTTCAGCTTTCGCTCATTTCTTGTTTCGGGCATAACTTTTAGCCCGTAGCTCCGATTTCAGCGAGTCTTATATGAAACTTGATTGATTTTCTGTGTAGATTCTTAATATCTTATTGTTATCATGTTTTGAGGTGTTTTTCTTGAGTGCTATTCTCCGTGCTCCGTGTGCATCCTTAGTGCATCCATCATGCATCCATCTTTTTCAAGTGCGCATTGCATCTTGTTGATTTGTGCCTTGTGTGATTGTATTGTTTAGAGCCGGAAGCTGAGACCGAGTACGAGTACGAGCACGAGGTTACCAACGAGGTTGAGCACGAGGACCCTTCTTACGATCTGAACGACTTCTCTTCAGGCAAGATGACCGAACCCCGATAACATTACTATCTTTGCCTTTTGCTAGTAGTTTCGCTCTATAGTTTTGCCTCGATTCCCATGTTCTTCCTGTCAGCCTCCTACTTGTAACCATTGCCATGTTTAACCACCCTTCCTATGCAAACCGTTGCTTGGCTAAGTACGCTTCGCTCAGCCCTTCTTATAGCGTTGCTAGTTGCAGGTGAAGTTCGAAGATGCTTGCTTCATGTTGAAGTTTGGTTGGGTTATATCACACTATATAAATGCTTAAATTGAAATCATCTATATATTGGCAAGGGTGGAAGGCTAAGCCTTTTGCTTGGTGATTTGTTCCACTCATGCCGTTAGGAACCGTATAAACCGGTGTTATGTTCCTTGATTATGCGTTCCTAACACGGTTGGGGTGTATGGGACCCCCTCGATAAACCGCTAAGTGCTAAGTCTTTTCCAGCAAGTCCCAACATTGGTACTATTCGCCTAAACAACTAAAACTTTCCGAGGGAGTAATTAACCCGAGGCTTAATTAATTCAACCCCCCTGGGCCAGTGCTCGACTTGAGTGTTGGTCCAAACTAGAGCCACTTGCGGATACCACCCAGTTCGCTGGGATCTTCGGTATTGTACGTACTGCTCATCCGGACGTGGCCTGAGACTAGATACGCGCGGCTACTATCAGGGTGTCGGCACGCCGGGAGGATTTGCTGGATTAGCCTTACCTTAGTTCGGTATATCTTGAGCACGGGATTCCGAGGATACTCGGGTCATCCCACTTTGGAGTTGCGACTCCGCGGATCGTGGGCTTGTAATGGGTCAAGTTGGAACACCCCTGCAGGGTTATGAACTTTCGAAAGCCGTCCCCGTGGTTATGTGGCAGATGGGAGCTTGTTAATATCCGGTTGTAGATAACTTGACACAATGTTTCTAATACACTACCAGCGTGTGTTCCGTGACCGTCAATTTCCGAATAGGGATTCGGGAGTTGAACACGGAGGGTTTATGTTTGTGGAGCTTGTAGCTAGGATCACTTCGTGATCACTTCTCGTCCGAGGCTTTCTCTTCTCACTCTCACTCACGTAAGCTAATTGCTAGTTGCTGCTGCAGACACTTATACTTTTCTTCAGCCTTTATCCTCTCCCAAAGGCTTAAATAGTCTTGTTACCCGGGAACGGGATTGCTGAGTCCTCTGTGGCTCACAGTTACTTCACCACACCAGATGCAGGTCCAGCTGTGAGCTATCCAGGTGATGGCACCGAGCTGGTTGGGAGTACGACGAGGAGCGTAGTCAGTACTATGTTCGTTATCCGGATGATCAGTAGTGGAGACTTCTACTAGGATTCGATCCGCCTGTGGTTTATTTATCTAAGTTTGGTATCTTGACATTTGGATTTTGCCCTTAGAGGGTTGTGATATTCTTAATGTATGATGTTTGAGACATGTTTTGTAATTGTGTGACGTGGCGAGTGTAAGCCAACTATTTATGTTTACAATCCCCTCTTTTACATGAGATGTGCAAAGATTACCAAACTTGAGATCATTCTAGGATGGATTTATGCCTTTAAGTCGTGCCTCGACACGTAGGAGGTATAACTCCATCCTGGGCATTACAAGTTGGTATCAGAGCCTTCTCCGACCTAGGAGCCCCCACTGTTTGATCGAATCGTTGACGGTCGAGTCTAGGCACACACTGAAAACATTTTGAGTCCTATATTATATCGGAGAGTAGGATTTCTTTGCTTCTCATCCCCTTTCTCTCTGGTGAGGACTCCTGACGGCTACTCTTGTCTCTCCTATCTTCAAAAATTGCACAAATTTTTTTTAGGAATCCCGCGAGTATTCTGGGATTGTTTCGATGTTCTTGTGACGAGGATATTGTTCTCGATGCCTCCTGACATTAGGGGTTGTGGCAGTGTCCCGGGGAGTTGAGCTTCGGGGTATTGTCGTCACAAGCATATCGCGGCAGTACTAAATACTTAAGACGGCCGACATCGAAAATCTCTCCTATACGGCCAGTGGCAAGATAACCCCGACATCACCCAGTACTGGGGAGGTAGTTCGGGAGTATTGCCATAGCTTGTTATAGTGGATGCTTTTCGAAGGTCCGAGGTACACAGTTTCCGAGAAAGACTGGTTATGTGTTGAAGGATGGATACACCTGGATGTAGGTTTAGAGTTGATTGCGCGGTGCTTCCCGTGTATCCCCAACACCTGATTGCAT
The DNA here is from genome assembly GCA_902687465.1 of Secale cereale. Taxonomy (NCBI): domain Eukaryota; kingdom Viridiplantae; phylum Streptophyta; class Magnoliopsida; order Poales; family Poaceae; genus Secale; species Secale cereale. The sequence goes on from LR738714.1 coordinate 618,792,256, forward strand.
AACTGGAATCTTTCGGAAATTTATAGGTGGGTTTATCTAGTAGATCGTAGGCATTCTTCCAACGGATGCAGGTTAGTGAGTTCGGGGTTCTACATTGAGTGAAGTGGTATTATGACCGATGTTACTATCAGGAGTTGCATCTTAAAGGGTCCTTGGCTATGCTGATTCGGGGATTGCAAAACCTTTTCGTAACGCGTTCATATGCTTTCAGCACAAAGATGTTAGAACGAAACTCCTCTCTTGTGTTTGTTCCCATCCGTACCTTGTTGTTTTCTTATTTTCATTTTATCTCCTATGTGGCTTCTCGTGAAGATTGATGTTATCATCTAACTGAGAATTTCATTCGTTCCTCTTGTTCGAATGATTTCATTCGTTCTTATTGTTCGAATGATTATTGTGAAGACTTGTTGCAATTCATTCCATTGATTCAGCTTATACCTTTTGTCAATCAATTGCTGATTCGTGGTCATCTCTTTCAGGATCGCTCTGAAACGAGTTCCCAACGCTAACCCAGAGGGTGAAGTGGTCCCAGAACGTCCTCCTTCCCCTCCTCCTCCGCCTGAGGCTTGGAGAGCGATTATGCAGACTACAGCTCAGAACACCCAGTTGTTGATGCAGATGATGCAGCAGATGCAAGCTAATCAAGCTAATCAGGGTGTTCCAGGGAATCAAGGCAACTTCTTCAACCAGCAGCACCATGCTACTCTCAACCAGTTCCTGGCCAATAATCCTAAAGCTTTCAGTTACTGTGTTGACCCTCTTGATGCTGAAGATTGGCTAACCGATATCAAGAAGCATTTTGAGTGCAGTAACGTGAAGGAAGATGATTATGTGAAGTTTGCAGCCTTCCAACTGAAAGGTCAAGCTGCGGATTGGTGGCAGCAATACAAAGACTCCAGGCCAGGTCAAGTGATCTCTTGGGAGAATTTCTGCAAGGATTTTCGCTCGCACCATATTCCTACAAGTGTCATCGATGGCATGCGTGAGCAATTCCGCAACCTGAAGCAGGGCTCTATGACAGTCTATCAGTATAATGTCAAGTTCCAAAACCTCGCTCGTTATGCTAAGCAAGACATTCCTGATGCCAAGAGCAAAATCTACCAGTTCTGTGGAGGTCTCAAAGATGAACTTCAGCTTGCTCTCACTTTGTTCTAGCCCGATGAGTTCGACAAGTTCTATAACATGGCTTTGAAACAAGAAGCAGCTCAGCTTAAGATGGAGGCTTCTAAAAAGAGAATTCGAGATGCCGTTCACTCTTCCTCATCGTCTCAGATGGTCTCGAACCATCAGAAATTCTGGCTTCCTCCTCCTCCAGTGATTCGAGCTCCTTACAACAACTCCAACAACTCCAACAACAAGAACTCTAGTGGACGTGGTTTCTCCCACCCACCCAACTCGAGCAACCAGTCGAAGAAGCAGTTTCAGTCTCAAGGCTCCAAGTCTAGTGGCTCTCATTTCCGTCCTCTCTCTGAAGTGGTGTGCAACAAGTGTGGCCAGAAGGGTCATTATGCCAACAGATGTCCGAATCCGAAGCGTCTTCCACCTCCTCCACCTGTGAGTTCAGCTATTGTCAGGCATGATCCAAAGGCAGCAAGGGTCAATCTGATGAGTGCAGCGCAAGCGGAGAATTCTTCTGATGTCATTTTGGGTAACCTTCCAGTGAACTCTTTTCCTGCTAAAGTGTTATTTGATTCGGGTGCTTCATGCTCTTTCATGTCTCAACCATTTGCATCCAAGCACAATATTGCCACTTCAAATTTGCCTCAGAGGTAGCAAGTCATTTCTCCGGGAAGACGTATGACTTCTAGTGTCTATGCTCCGGATGTTTCTATTCGCATGGGAGATTATCGCTTTCTGGCTGAACCGGTGGTTCTTGGTAATTCTGACATCGACCTCATCCTCGGAATGGATTGGCTTTCTCAGCACGATGCTCACATTGATTGTGCTCGGAAGGAAGTCAAGATGACTCATTCTGATGAAGATGTGATTATCTTCGCCTCAAGGGATAATACTATCAGGCTTTTCTCTCTCAATGATAAGGGCGAAATTAATGCCATATCTCAAATTCCGGTGGTGAACGAATATCAAGACGTCTTTCCTGAAGAACTTCCAGGCATGCCTCCACACCGTCAGGTGGAATTTGTAATTGAACTCGAGCCGGGTACTGAGCCAGCATGCCGGCGTCCGTACAAGCTCTCTCCGAATGAATTGAAGGAATTGAAGAAGCAGCTTGATAAGCAGGAGAGTATGGGTCTCATCAGGCCTAGTACGTCTCTGTGGGGCTGTGGTGTCTTATTTGTCAAGAAGAAAGATGGCATGGAGCGTCTCTGTGTTGATTACCGGCCATTGAACAAGAAGACGATTCAGAACAAGTATCCGCTCCCCAACATCAACGAACTCTTCGAGCAGCTCAAAGGAGCTAAAGTGTTCTCTAAGCTTGACCTCCGAATGGGCTATCATCAAATTTGCATTCGCGAGGAAGACATTCCCAAGACGGCCTTCAGAACGAGCTACGGATCATACGAGTATACTGTCATGTCTTTTGGTCTCGCCAATGCTCCTCCTACCTTTTCGAGGATGATGCACTACATCTTCAACCCCTATACTGGCGAGTTTGTGCTTGTGTATCTGGATGATATTCTGGTGTTTTCCAAGAATGGAGAAGATCACGAAAAGCACTTACGTCTAGTTCTTGATCGACTCCGAGAGCATAAATTCTATGCCAAGTTCTCCAAGTGCGAGTTTTGGCTCGATATTTTGTACCTGGGCCACGTCATCTCAGCTGACGGTATTGCGGTAAATCCCGAGAAAGTTGAAGCAATTGTCAACTGGGAAGCTCCTCAGAACGTCAAGCAGCTCCGCAGTTTTCTGGGTCTTGCCAGCTATTGCAGAAGGTTCGTTGAGAACCTCTCCAAGATTGCCAAGCCTCTTTCAAACTTGCTTCAGAAGAATGTCAAATAGTTTTGGTCTCCAGAGTGTGAACTGGCATTCAAAACTCTCAAAGAAAAGCTCGTCTCTGCTCCAGTTCTGACTCCTCCAGATGAATCCAAGCCCTATGAAGTATTCTGTGATGCTTCTCTTCAAGGTCTTGGTGGTGTGCTTATGCAAGATAAGAGAATTGTGGCATATACTTCTCGGCACCTCAAGCCAAGTGAAAAGAACTATCCCACACATGATATCGAGCTAGCAGCTGTGGTACATGCTTTGATTACGTGGAGACATCTGTTGTTGGGCAGAAAGGTCGACATCTTCACTGATCACAAGAGCTTGAAGTACATCTTCACACAGCCGCATCTGAACCTCCGTCAGACTCGTTGGGTTGAAATGATCCAAGAGTATAATCCCAGCATTGAATACACTCCTGGCAAGGCGAATGTGATTGCAGATGCTTTGAGCAGAAAGGCATATTGCAACAGCCTTCTTATCAAGCCGTACCAGCCTGAGCTTTGTGAAGCTTTCAGGAAGCTCAACCTTTAAGTTGTTCCGCAGGGTTTTCTTGCAAATCTTCAAATTGCTCCTACCTTGGAAGATCAGGTCCGTGAGGCCCAACTCAGTGATACCATGGTGAAGAAGGTGAAACATGGTATTGCAAAGGGCACTCCGAAATACATGTGCTTCCGTGTTGATGAGAGAGATACCTTGTTCTTCGAGGACAGACTCGTTGTTCCCAAAGGTGATCTCAGGAAGCTCATAATAGAAGAAGCGCATGATTCTCTCCTTTCCATTCATCCTGGCAGTTCCAAGATGTATCAAGACCTCAAGCAGTCTTACTGGTGGACACGCATGAAAAGGGAGATTGCCCAATTCGTGAACAAATGTGATGTATGCAGAAGAGTGAAAGGAGAACATCAACGTCCAGCCGGTCTTCTCCAACCTCTTCCTATTCCCGAGTGGAAGTTCGACCACATTGAAATGGACTTCGTCACTGGTTTTCCTAAATCCAAGCGAGGAAATGATGCTATCTTTGTGGTGATTGACAAGCTTACCAAAGTCGCTCACTTTCTGCCAGTCAAAGAATCAATCAATGCAGCTCAATTGGCAGAGCTGTACACTTCCAGAATTGTGTCCCTACATGGCATTCCTCAAGTTATATCCTCAGACTGTGGAAGCTTGTTCACATCAAGGTTCTGGGACTCCTTTCAGTCCGCCATGGGCACTAAGATCAGGTTCAGCACTGCTTTTCACCCTCAGACTAGTGGTCAAGTCGAGCGAGTGAATTAGATTCTAGAAGACATGCTCAGAGCCTGTGTCATCTCCTTTGGCATGAAATTGGAAGACTGCCTTCCATTTGCCGAGTTCTCTTACAACAACAGCTTTCAAGCAAGTGCAGGCAAAGCTCCGTTTGAAATCCTCTATGGCAGAAAGTGTCGTACCCCTCTCAACTGGTCTGAAACAGGCGAACGTCAACTTCTTGGTAATGACTTGATCTCAGAAGACGAAGAAATGTGCAAAGTCATACGTGAGAATCTCAAGGCCGCTCAGTCGCGTCAGAAGAGCTACTATGACGGCAAGCATCGTGATTTGGCATTCAACATTGATGATCATGTCTATCTCCGTGTGTCCCCGATGAAAGGCACTCAAAGATTCGGTATCAAAGGAAAGCTTGCTCCTAGATACGTCGGGCCTTTCAAGATTCTTGACAAAAGAGGCGATCTAGCCTATCAACTTGAGCTCCCTTCAAACTTCGCCAATGTTCATGATGTCTTCCATGTGTCTCAACTTCGCAAATGCTTCAAGGCACCTGAGCGCATGATTCCGTTTGAAGAGATTGATCTTCAACAAGACCTGTCCTACCGAGAGCATCCAGTTGCAATTCTCGAAGAAACCGAACGCAAGACCCGCAACAAGTCCATCAAATTCTTGAAAGTCAAGTGGTCACATCACACCAACCGAGAGGCTACGTGGGAACGAGAAGATCATCTTCGTTCCGAGTACCCTTCCTTTTTCCAGTCCTAGATCTCGGGACGAGATCTTTTTGTAGTAGAGGAGAGTTTGTAATGCCCCGGATGTAATACTTTCCCTTTTGGGCATATAATAAATCTCCGGCTTCATCTATTTCCATTCCGGATTCTTTGCCTTTCGGGTTTTCGTCGTTTTGTTGTGTGAGTGTGTGGCATTCATTCATATCATGTAGACATGTGCATCGCATTGCATTTGTGTTGTCGGTTGCATCCGGTTCCACGCGTTCCTTCCCGTTGTCCGTTTCGCGTTCCGGAGCTCCGTCACGTGTCCGTGACGTCCTGTAGGCCTACTTTGTTGTTTGGCCGTGTAACGTTGCCGGTGTGCCGCGAGGTTGTTGTGTGTGTTGTTGTTTTGTTGTGTGTAACCCGCCTCTCGAATCTCGTCGCGTTTGGACTCCGTTTGCTATCCCAACAGTTATTCGTGTGGGTCCAAAATGCCTTCACTTTGTGTCCCAGAAACACCCCTACAGCTTCTACTACTCTCTCCTAGGCCCATCTAAACTACCCCCGCGATCGGATCCGTCGGATCGCGATCGGAGGGCTCCTAACACCCCCAAATCCCCCCTAACCCTGAAAATCTGCTATATAATAGACCCCCTATGTCCATTTTGGGCATCCCTAGTTTCTCCCCCAATATCCCCTCAATTTTTGTGCTCCACCAGATCCAAAACGCCTGTTTCCTGTTCCTCCTCGATTCTCGCAGATATCCAGCCGGCCGCTGCAGCCTCGAGGGCGCCGCCGCTGCGGACTGGTTCGATCCTTCCTTCGATCCGATCAGGATCGCCAGGTCAACGCACCCCGCCCAGATCCATCGATCGCCCCAGGTCGTCCCGACCGATCGCTTTGGGCCTCGATCGTCCGTCTCCACCCCAGGCCCTAGTCCTTTGCTTCAGATCTGAGGTTGCTATGTTTTTTTTAACTAAGTCCCAGATCTTTTAGTTGCTGATGCTGTTTTAGAACTGCTCTAACTTTGTGTGTGTTTGTCCGATTCGCGCAAATAGCATGTCCAGACGTTCGTGGGATTGTGCACTACGTTTTATCTTTTGGTGTCATGCATGTTAGAGATCATGTAGGTGCTTGTTTTGCTGTTGCAAGAGTGCATCGTGATATAAACTCCTGTTATGTGATGTTTTTATGTCATCTTTGCCATGTGATATCTTTTAGCTCGTTTGTCCGAATGATGCAAATGACATGTCCACGTGTTCGTCTTGCCATGCTCTACATGTTGTTGGTGATAGGTTGCATGATAGATTTATTCTTGCCATGATTATCATCGTTGCAAAGTGCCATGTGGTTGTGATGTTATTTCACTTGTTATGAAATGCCATCTTGTTGAGCTCGTTGCTATCGTTGTGTTTATCTCCATGAAGCATGCTTCTGTGTTTCGGAATCACCATCATGTGTACTTTGATGAGGTGCTTACCACTTGCCATGTTTAGTTTCGAGGTGACTTAAACATGCTCTTTTATATGCCATGATGAGATTGCTGTTTTAGGACTTAGTGGTTTTTCACCAAGTCTGAAATCTGTAACGTTCCGATGCCATGTTCGTGTGATGTTCTAGGACAAACCATGTTAGTTTTGGAGTGGATCTTGATTGTTCCTTGTAGTATATATTGTTGGATTTCCATTCATGTCCTCACATGCCTATTTGAGTGGCTGTAGCATGTTTATCTTTTGCTCCAAAGTTTCAATAAAATTCTGCTGCCAGAATTTTATTGTCAAGTTCAATATGTCCAAGCTTATTGCTATTGATCCGTGGCTCCTTTGGGGGTGCACCTTTGGACTTAATTGTTGTAGTATATGTCTAGTTTATGTTCATGTCCTTTGCCATGTTGTTTGAGTGCTGTAGCTTAATTATTTTGTGCTCCGAAGTTGCTATGTTGCTGTAATTTTCAGCTTTCGCTCATTTCTTGTTTCGGGCATAACTTTTAGCCCGTAGCTCCGATTTCAGCGAGTCTTATATGAAACTTGATTGATTTTCTGTGTAGATTCTTAATATCTTATTGTTATCATGTTTTGAGGTGTTTTACTTGAGTGCTATTTTCCGTGCTCCGTGTGCATCCTTAGTGCATCCATCATGCATCCATCTTTTTCAAGTGCGCATTGCATCTTGTTGATTTGTGCCTTGTGTGATTGTATTGTTTAGAGCCGGAAGCTGAGACCGAGTACGAGTACGAGCACGAGGTTACCAACGAGGTTGAGCACGAGGACCCTTCTTACGATCCGAACGACTTCTCTTCAGGCAAGATGACCGAACCCCGATAACATTACTATCTTTGCCTTTTGCTAGTAGTTACGCTCTATAGTTTTGCCTCGATGCCCATGTTCTTCCTGTCAGCCTCCTACTTGTAACCATTGCCATGTTTAACCACCCTTCCTATGCAAACCGTTGCTTGGCTAAGTACGCTTCGCTCAGCCCTTCTTATAGTGTTGCTAGTTGCAGGTGAAGTTCGAAGATGCTTGCTTCATGTTGAAGTTTGGTTGGGTTATATCACACTATATAAATGCTTAAATTGAAATCATCTATATATTGGCAAGGGTGGAAGGCTAAGCCTTTTGCTTGGTGATTTGTTCCACTCATGCCGTTAGGAACCGTATAAACCGGTGTTATGTTCCTTGATTATGCGTTCCTAACACGGTTGGGGTGTATGGGACCCCCTCGATAAACCGCTAAGTGCTAAGTCTTTTCCAGCAAGTCCCAACATTGTTACTATTCGCCTAAACAACTAAAACTTTCCGAGGGAGTAATTAACCCGAGGCTTAATTAATTCAACCCCCCTGGGCCAGTGCTCAACTTGAGTGTTGGTCCAAACTAGAGCCACTTGCGGATACCACCCAGTTCGCTGGGATCTTCGGTATCTGTACGTACTGCTCATCCGGACGTGGCCTGAGACTAGATACGCGCGGCTACTATCAGGGTGTCGGCACGCCGGGAGGATTTGCTGGATTAGCCTTACCTTAGTTCGGTATATCTTGAGCACGGGATTCCGAGGATACTCGGGTCATCCCACTTTGGAGTTGCGACTCCGCGGATCGTGGGCTTGTAATGGGTCAAGTTGGAACACCCCTGCAGGGTTATGAACTTTCGAAAGCCGTGCCCGCGGTTATGTGGCAGATGGGAGCTTGTTAATATCCGGTTGTAGATAACTTGACACAATGTTTCTAATACACTACCAGCGTGTGTTCCGTGACCGTCAATTTCCGAATAGGGATTCGGGAGTTGAACACGGAGGGGTTATGTTTGTGGAGCTTGTAGCTAGGATCACTTCGTGATCACTTCTCGTCCGAGGCTTTCTCTGCTCGTCCTAATTGCTAGTTGCTGCTGCAGACACTTATACTTTTCTTCAGCCTTTATCCTCTCCCAAAGGCTTAAATAGTCTTGTTACCCGGGAACGGGATTGCTGAGTCCTCTGTGGCTCACTGTTACTTCACCACACCAGATGCAGGTCCAGCTGTGAGCTATCCAGGTGATGGCACCGAGCTGGATTGGGAGTACGACGAGGAGCGTAGTCGGTACTATGTTCGTTATCCGGATGATCAGTAGTGGAGACTTCTACTAGGATTCGATCCGCCTGTGGTTTATTTATCTAAGTTTGGTATCTTGACATTTGGATTTTGCCCTTAGAGGGTTGTGATATTCTTAATGTATGATGTTTGAGACATGTTTTGTAATTGTGTGAAGTGGCGAGTGTAAGACAACTATTTATGTTTACAATCCCCTCTTTTACATGAGATGTGTAAAGATTACCAAACTTGAGATCATTCTAGGATGGATTTATGCCTTTAAGTCGTGCCTCGACACGTAGGAGGTATAACTCCATCCTGAGCATTACAGCCGCCCCGGCAAAGAAGAACCGGCGGCGGAACAACAGGAAAAAGAAGAACAAAGAAGTACTGGTCGTTGAGCAGTCCGGCAAGGAGGTTGGCATCCAAGAAAGCCTAGACTGGTGGCTCCGGCAAGGAAGCTGCCGCTGTGGTGGCTGCCGACAAGCAGGACGGCACCGACAGGCAATACTGCAAGATCCACCTCACCAAGGGCCACGACCTCCAGAACTGCAAAAGGGTCGAATACCTCGTCGAGCAGCAGAAGGCTGAGTACGAGCGACGCGACAAGGAGAAGGCCCAGGGAGGTGGTGGAGAGTCCGGCAAGAAGCGGCCATTCAATGGCCGGGGAGGACGCCGCGGCAAGGCCAAGCAGCGGCAAGGAGACAGACCTCCCCGCGGTCGCGACAAGGAAGAAGACAAAGACGAGAACGAAGACATGGACGACGGGGATAACAATGAGCAGGAGTTCCAGAAGGCAACAGAAGTTTTGTGCGTTGACGGAGGTGCTTCTCTGCATACTTCCCACCGCCAACTCAAGCAATGGGTGCGGGAAGTTAATGCAGCAGAGCCACCCGTCGAGTCGCGCAAACTTCTGAAGTGGTCCAGCACGCCCATCATCTTCGACATTGAGGATCACCCTGACCGCACAACTGCGGTCGGGTGTTTGCCGATGTTGGTTTCACCAACCATCCGCAACCTCAAGGTCACCAAGATGCTAGTTGACGGCGGGGCCGGCCTGAACTTGATCTCCTCCGCTGTAGTCCGGAAACTCCAGGTCCCCGACACCGAGTTCGAGGAAACCGGCACGTTCCAAGGGATCAACACGGGAAGGAGCAAGCCGAAGGGGAAGATCACACTGCCAGTGACATTTGGCGGAGAGCTGAACTTCAGAACTGAAAGGATCACCTTTGACGTTGCCGATATCCCATTGCCTTACAATGGGATACTTGGTCGTCCAGCGCTCGCCAAGTTCATGGCAGCCTCCCACTATGCCTACAATATTCTCAAGATGCCAGGCCCGATAAGCGTCATCTCTGTCCCCGGCGACAAGAAGGACGCCTTTATCTGTGCCGACAAGATTTACCGGGATGCAGCAGCCGCAACAGATAGCGAGACACTTGCCGCTGAAGCTCCCGGGGGGAAGAACAAGACCAAGTCCGGCAAGAGCTCTGGGGCCCACTCCGGCAAACACACCTCTTCGGAGTGCTGCGCTGCCGTCGAGGACGCACCGTCGAGCTCCACCGGCAAGTGCAAGAAGGCAATGGCAGCTTCACCTGCAACCAAGAAAGTGTCCGCCAAGGAGGACGACACTGGTGGTACTTTCACCATCAGTGCCACGCTCGACCCCAAATAGGAAAGCGCGCTCGTTGCTTTCCTGCGGGCGAATATCGACGTGTTCGCATGGCAGCCGTCTGACATCCCCGGTGTTCCCAGGAAAGTGATTGAGCACAAGCTTGCCGTTTGTCCTCATGCGCGGCCCGTCAAGCAGAAGGTTAGAAAGCAAGCGGTGGAGCGCCTAGAGTTTATTGCAGAAGAAATCAAGAAACTGGAAGCGACAGGCCTTGTCAGAGGTGTACTCCATCCTACGCGGTTGGCCAACCCTGTTGTCGTGCGCAGAGCGAACGGGAAGTGGAGGCTTTGTATTGACTTCACCGATGTGAATAGAGCTTGTCCTAAGGATCCATTTCCCTTGCCGCGCATTGACCAGATCGTTGACTCCACGGCTGGATGTGAGTTGCTTTCGTTTCTTGATGCATACTTCGGATATCACCAGATATTTAAGGCTGAGGAAGATGAAGAGAAGACCGCATTCATAACTCCATGTGGCACTTATTGCTTCATACGCATGTCCTTTGGATTGAAGAATGCCGGTTCAACTTTTGCAAGGGTAGTCCACACTGTTTTTGAGCCACAGATACGCAGAAATGTAGAAGCTTACATGGATGATATAGTGGTCAAGAGCAAGGACAGGGCTACTCTGATTCAAGATCTAGATGAAACCTTTGCGAATCTGCGCAAGATACAACTCAAGCTCAACCCCGAGAAGTGCGTGTTCGGAGTCCCCTCCGGCAAGCTTCTCGGGTTCTTTGTGTCCCAAAGGGGGATTGAAGCCAATCCCGACAAGATTAAAGCCATCGAGCAGATCGAAGCTCCGAAGCGCGTCAAGGATGTACGAAGGCTTGCCGGCTGCGTGGCTGCTCTTAGCAGGTTCATTTCTAAGTCTGCAGAACGCGCCCTGCCGTTTTTCAAAATCTTGAAAAAGGAAGGTCCAATGAAATGGACTGCGGAAGCGGAGGCAGCGCTGCAGGACTTGAAGAGGTACCTATCCTCCACCCCAATACTTGTCGCACCTAAGCCACAAGAGAGGTTGCTGTTGTACTTAGCAGCAACCAATCAAGTGGTTAGTGCTGCGTTAGTAGCGGAGAGGGAGGCAGGTGACGAGCCGACAGCCCCGGCAAACACATCCAGCGACAAGCAGGGGGCTTCCCCGACAAGCTCTGGTCCCGACAAGCATGAAACTACGCAGATGCAAGAGGAAGTGCGGAAGAAGATGGTGCCGCGCCCAGTTTATTTTGTCAGCTCCCTTCTCCAGGGGGCTAGGTCAAGGTACTCTGGGGTGCAGAAGCTGCTTTTGGGCCTCCTCATGGTCTCGAGAAAGCTGCGCCACTACTTCCAAGCACATGAGATAACAGTGGTCACTCGCTTTCCGCTGAAAAGGATATTGCAAAATCCAGAAGCAATAGGCAGGATTGTCGAGTGGGCACTGGAGCTGTCAAGCTTTGGCCTCAAGTTTGAAAGTACTTCAACTATCCAGAGCAGAGCATTGGCAGAGTTCATAGCAAAATGGACACCAACGCCAGACGAAGATATTCCAGAGACAAGCATCCCCGTCAAAGAAGCAAGCAAAGAATGGATAATGTACTTTGATGGTGCCTTCTCGCTGCAAGGCGCCGGTGCCGGCGTGCTGCATGTCGCGCCCACCGGGGAGCACCTCAAGTACGTCGTCCAAGTGCACTTTTCCAAGGAGCAAGCAACGAACAATACTGCAGAGTATGAAGGTTTGCTTGCCGGCCTCAGAATCGCAGAAGAGCTTGGGATCAAGAAGTTGATTGTGCGGGGTGATTCGCAGTTGGTCGTCCGCCAAGTGAACAAGGGCTACCAGAGTCTGTTGATGGAAGCTTACATCGACGAAGTGAGAAAGCTTGAAGAGCACTTTGAAGGCTTACAGATGGAACACGTTCCAAGAGCTCAAAACGACATCGCAGATGGCCTGTGAAAATGTGCTACACTAAAGCTACCTGTGGAACCAGGGATCTTTGTGCTCAAGCTAACTCAACCATCCGTAACACCATCAACTGGACAAAGTAAGAAGAGAAAGTTGGTTTCTAGTGACTACTTGCCGGCAGAGCTTCCTGAAGCCGCCGCCAATAAGGTCCCCAAGATCAATGACAAGATTGCTGAGGAGCAGTCTGCTCCTGCAAGCCCAAGGGTTTGTACAGTTGAAGCAGGCGTTCCCGACAAGCTTTGCCCCGACAAGCTTGCCGGGGAACGTCAAGCTCCGGCTGAACCACAGGTTCTTGCCGTGGAAGCTCACGTTCCCGCAACAGCACAGATGCCTTTAGTCCTTGTCGTCGAGCCACAGGCTCCGGCATGGGCGTAGCAGATTGTCCAGTTCCTTCAAATAGGAGAACTTCCCGAAGAGCCAGAAGAAGCAGAAAGAATAACCCGGCAGTCGAGTATGTATCAATTTGTCGGCAACGAGCTGTACAGAAGGAGACTCAACGGCGTGAGACTGAAGTGTATTCCCCGGGAAGATGGACAGAAGCTGTTGGCAGAGATACATGGAGGCATATGTGGTCACCAGATTGGCGCCAGAGCACTTGCCGGCAAGGCATTCCGGCAAGGATTCTTTTGGCCAGAAGCCCTCCAGGATACAACTGCGCAAGTAACCAAGTGCGAAGCATGCCAGTTCCATTCCAAGCAGATACATCAACCAGCTCAAGCTCTCCAGACAATCCCTTTATTCTGGCCATTTTCGGTCTGGGGGCTCGACATCCTCGGCCCCTTTCCCCGCGCAGCCGGGGGCTTTGAGTACTTGTACGTCGCCATCGACAAGTTCACAATGTGGCCGGAAGTGGAACCAGTGAGAAAGGTGACCGCACAGTTAGCAGTCAAGTTCTTCATGTCGATTGTTTGCCGTTTCGGAATCCCTAACAGGATCATCACCGACAACGGTACGCAGTTCACAAGTCACACCTTCATGCAATATGTCCAAGACCTTGGCGCCAAGGTCTGCTTCGCTTCTGTTGCTCACCCGAGAAGCAACGGTCAAGCGGAGAGGGCAAACGCTGAAGTGCTGCGTGGACTCAAGACAAGAACTGTCGACAGGCTGCATAAGTGCGGAAGAAACTGGATCGAGGAGTTGCCGGCGGCTCTTTGGTCAATCAGAACGACACCAAATCGAGCCACCGGGCAGACACCCTTTGCTCTTGTATATGGAGCAGAGGCAGTTCTCCCCACGGAACTCGTATACGGGTCACCTCGAGTGCTCGCTTATGATGAGCTCGAGCAAGAGCAGCTGCGACAAGACGACGTGCTGCTCCTTGAGGAAGACTGTCTTCAGGCAGCTGTACGAGCTGCTCGATACCAGCAAGCTTTGCGCTGCTATCATAGCCGCAAAGTTAAAGCCAGAAGTCTCGAGGAAGGCGACCTTGTTCTTCAGCGCGTTCAGTCTGCCAAGAATTCCAACAAGTTGACGCCAAAGTGGGAAGGCCCTTATCGGGTAAAACAAGTCACAAGGCCCGGCGCTGTCCGCCTTGAGACCGAAGAAGGCTTACCGGTGAGCAACTCCTGGAACATTGAGCACCTTCGCAAGTTTTACCCATAAGGCGCGGTTGCCGTGATCTGCTCCGGCAACCACCTTTTGTACAAGTCTTGCCGTTGATGCATGTAATCCTTTGTACAAAGCCGGGCGCAGACCCCGTGCATCAGTAAAGCTTATGTGCGTCGCACAACTTGTCGTTTCATGCCTTTTTACTACTCTTGCGTGTACTATCTGACATTTTGTGCAGCACCCATCCCCGGTAAGCAATAACGAGCCGCAAGGCTCCATATCTCTGTTTTCTCTCCTTTCTTTTCTCTTAAGCAGAAGAAGCTTCCCTCGCGCACAAGTTTGCCGGGGGGGAGGAAGATAGTGGTATGGACCAGGCGCCGTTCAAGAACACCTTGCCTTGCCGGGGAGCAAACAACACAAAAGCTAAGTTGCCAAAGTTTGAGCAATCAAATTTTTAAAAAATTTAAGTTGTCTTCCTCGAATGACCGCACTTTGTATGGAAAACCTGTGCGCGGAAGAACCAACTCGTGGCTAGCCGCGCCCTTACCTTGTTTCGAGCATGCTCAACGGCTTAAGTGTGTTGCGACAAGTGTCACGCCCTTACTTCGTTTCCGAGTTCGCTCAACAATCTAAGTGTGCTGCGACTAGCTACGACAAGGTTTCTTGTCGGCAATGACATTGCCAGCAGGTTGCTGAAGTTCCGCACTCAGCGCTTGCGGCAAGGGTCCCTACGCCGGCAAGATCCCTAAAAGCGTAGGGTAAAAGCATACAAAGCAAGGAAGTCAAGTAGAGGAAATAACATTGCATTCAGTCCCTAAGATAAAGTTATATTACAAAGCAACTTATCGCAGTACTAATGGACTATTGTTCATAACGTGGCTAGCAGCGACAAGGGAAGAAGATGAACGAAACTAATCCGCGCGGTCGCCCTTGACCCTCTTGATGCCGCCCACCTTATTCACGATGGGCGCGACAAGGGCCTTGAGCGCCTCTTGGTCAACGTCCGGCGGCAAGGTCCTGAGGACGTTGGTGAGATTGAGGCCCGGGTTGCGGTGCACAATCTTCATCAACACCTTCTCGAGGGCCCCCGCGCAAAGCTTGCGCGACTCGTCCGCCAGCTGCTTAGGGATCCTTTCCCGGAGCTGCTGGAGGGCCGGCGCCACCCCTCTGAAGAACAAACTTAGCTTGGCGCTGTGAGGGAGATTCTCGTCGGTGGAGTACCCGAGGTGCTCCGCCCCTAGCTCCGCCAACTCCTTGTCGACGTCGGCGGCGGCGGCGACAAGGCCCTCGGTCCAGTGCTCCACCGTCAGCCTGAAGTTGTTTTGGGAGAGGGCGGCGTTGTCCAGCAGTGCCCTCTCGGACCTAAGATCCTCCTTCAGTTTCGTCTCCCGCTCTCGGGCGCCGTCAAGCGATGTGGTGAGGGTGGAAAGTTTCAACTCCAGATCAGAAATGGAGTCCTTGGCGACGGCGAGCTCCTTGCCTTTGTCGGAGAGGCGGACCTGCAGCTCGGAGTGGCTGTGGGCGTTCTTCTCCCTCTCCGACACGAGTGCAGCAACCTTCTCTTCGCTCGTCTTCAAGTGGACCTCCAGTTGCGCCACCCTCGCCTCTAAGTCCCTCTTGGCGGTCTCAGCAGCCGCAGCGGCGTCCTTCGCTTCCTGCAGAGCTTCGCCAAGGGACTGCTCGCGCGCGGCAAGCTCTTCCTCGTGGCTGTCGAGGTCGACCTTCCGCTGAGTCAGTTCACCTTCTTGCCAGGAAAATTCCTCGGCGGCGAGCCGCTGCTGCTCCTCCGCTTCGGCCTTCTCCAGAATGAAGGCTTGATGCGCCTCGGCAAGCTGCTCTCGCTCCTCCGCCAAGGAACGGAGAGGTGCTTGGTTGCTGGCTCGGAGCTCTTCGGCGCATTTCTCCAAGTCGACGCCCGCCTTGGCAGCCAGAGCCTGTCGGGACTCCAGTTTGGCCTGCCGTGCGCGGTACAAGGACAAAAGCCTCCGCAGAAGCCGCACCTCCTCGGGCTCGCTACTGCTGCTAGGCGCATCGACGAACTTCAACCCGGCGGAGGCGAGGACCTCCCCGTCGAAGACCTCTCCCTCCGCAGGCGCCCTCGACATGGACGCCCACGGGAGCTGGATGAAGACTCCGTTGCCGGCCTCCAGGTAGGCGCCCGGCTCGGCCGCGGCAGTAGCGGGATCGGCAGCCGGCGCAGCGTCTGACGCTCCTGCGGCATCAGGGCCGTCAGTGCGGCTGCCGGTCCCCTCCTCGGCTGCCGCGCCAGCGGCCTTGGCTGCCTCTTCGGCGGCGGACTCGTCGGCACCAGCCACCTCTTCGGTAGCGGCGGCACTGCCAGTGTTGCCACGCGCGTCCTCCTCGACAGCGACCTCCGTCTCCATCGGCTCTGGGGCGGATGGGTCTGACAGAAGAAAAAGAAGAAAGAAAATAATGGTCAAGCAAATATCCAAAAAGAAAAATTCAGAAAAAGAATAGTCCAAGGTTTTACCTGCGCGGGCCTCCTCTTCGACGGGGCTCCTTGCCGGGGAGTTCTCCCTCGGCGGCGTGGTGGTAGCTCCCGCCGGCGGAGGCCCGCTAGCGCCTTCCCTTGGCGGGTTACTCGCCCTTGGCGGGGTACTCACCCTTGGCGGAGTACTCGCCCTTGGCGGAGTATCCTCCCTCACCGGGGAGCTCCTCCTTGGCGGAGTGGTCGAGAAGTGCGGCTCTTCGGGAGCGATCTCCTGGCGCTCCTGAGGCTGCTGCTCTGCTTCTGCACAAATCAACAAACAGAACATTAACAAAGATAGCAGGCCCCACGTGCGCCCGGCAAGCGGAAAGTGGATGAAGGACTTACGCTGGGGGCTGCGCTGGGGGCTGCTCTGGGGAGCAGCTGCCAGGTCCGGCAAGCTTGTCGCAGGCGCACCCCCTGCTGACGCTGCGGGCTCGTCCTCAATAAGGATCACTGGGACCTTGGCTCTCTTCGCCGCCCTTTGAGATAGTGTCCTGGAAGAAGGACAAGATCAAAATCAGGCAAAAGGAGTACAAGACAAGAATCAACAGAAAACCAAAGAGGAACAAGAATCGCGAAGGCTTACTCTTCTTCCTCCTCGTCGTCAGAGCTGAGCGCCGAGAAATCAAAGTCCGGCTCGCGCGTCCCGGCGTGAGGAGCTGGGGGAGTAGGCTCCCTCGGCCGCTTGGCGGGAGCAGGGGCGGTGGTCTGAGAAGACCCCGCTCCAGTTGTCGCCGAAGCACGAGGAGCGGAGGGAGCGGTGGAGCCGGTCCGGGAAGACCCCCCCCCTCCAGTTGCCGTTGAAGCGCGAGGCACCCTCTTGGCAGCCTTGCTCGCCGCGGTGGCGCGTGTCGGGCGGCGCTGCGGCTGCTGGCCCGCCTGCCGCCCCACCACGTCGGCGGCCTTGCGAAGGCGCCTCCTTGTCTGAGCCGGAGGACTTGCTGGAGGTGGCGAGCTTCCCGATGAGGAAGATGAGGAGTCGAGGTTCAGTGTGCCGTCCGAGTCCTCGGCGGGATCGCTGGACCCGACGCCCTGCTCGGCGGGCTCGCTCGACCCGGCGCCTTGATCGGTGGGCTCGCTTGTCTCGGCGAGTCGTCCGGCAAGCTTTCCCGCTTTGCGAAGCTCCTCCTCCTCGGCGAGACTCACCGCCTCCGCTGCATCCGCCTCCTCCACCGTATATCCAAACTCGCCCGCGGCCCTGGCTGCGGCCGCCTCCTCCAACCTGGTGGCAATATACGCCATCTCCTGGTCGGTAGTGTCGCGGGTGAGTCCCCTCTTCTCGTCGGCGTTGATTGGCGACTCCACCAAGTTGTCAAAAACATCTGCACGATCTCTTCAGAAGGTTCCCGCCAAGTGGGGCTGATCCCGTGGGAATCACACAATGGCATCGCTGTGCAGATGGCACTGAGCGCAGAGCTATTGCACAATGGAATTACGCCCTGCGGCAACGCAAACCACTCCGGGTGGCCGGAGTCATACTTGAACAGTGCTTGAAGCATTGCGTTGAGCTCCAGAACCGTGAAATAGTAATTAAGGCCCGGGCGCAGTCTCATGTTGTCTGCCACGTTCCTGAACTCCCAAGAAGCCCTCTTCCTCTCCTGCAAGGGAGCAATGCGGCGGCGAAGAAAATCTGCCCCGACATCACCTACAGTGAGCTTGGCTTGCCGGAGGCAGAGGATCCTAGTGGTGGCGATCTTCAGCTTGTCGTCCTCAGGGGCCAGGTCACTGCAGTCACTGCCGCGCACTACTGCGACTTGGCGCCGGGAAGTGAACTGCTGCGGGTCATCCACCATAATCCAACACCAGTTGGCCCTCCACTCATCCCACTTGCCGCGGAGCTCCCCCGTCAAGTAAGCCTCTTTCTTATGAAGCCTAGAGATCCAAGAGATCCCGCCAGACAGAGGTGACCCAGACTCAACTCGAGGTATGAAATAATGGCGGAAGAGAGCTACATTGGGGTAAACTCCGACGAAATTTTCGCACAGATGTGCGAAAATGGCCATGGTCAAGACGGCGTTTGGGGTGAAGTCAAGGAGATGAAACCCGTAGGTATTCATGATATCACAAAAGAACTCCGAGAAGGGCGGGAAGAGCCCGCAGTAGAAGAATAGAGCAAAAAAGGCATAGCCGCCCGGGAACATCTCGCAGGCCACAGCGGGGAGTACCTTGGTACGCGGATGCGCCTTTGTCTCCCTCGACCAGAAGAGATAGAAGGTTTCCTTCAGCTCCTCCGCGCTTAGTTGTGGCGGAAAGACCGCCATCTTCTTCCGCATTGACGCTAGCCGCAGCGCCTTGGCAGTCTTCGCGGCCTTCGCCTTCTCGCCCTTCGGGGCCATGGCGGGGACGGTGGAGGAAGTCGACGGCGCTGGTGATGCTGGCGGCGGCGGAAGGAGGGCGGAGCGCTGCTCTCTTTCGACCTTCGGGGAGGAGGGGAGCGGCAGGGGTTTCTGGAGGATGAAGAAGCAACGGGCGAATGGAAGGAACTGTCCCTGTTTCCGCTGCTTTTAAGGGGGAAGAGGGGGGCGTTCCGCATTTCCCATTAAAGAAACAGGCCACGATCTCTCACACGACGCCGCGATTGATGTGTGCCGTTAGGGAGGGGCGCGGCGGATACGGAGTGGGCTACGGCGTGCCGCGGGCCGCGCGTGCCCGTGCACTGTTTTGGGCCTGGCCCAGCAGCGCTCGGCACCGTATATGGCCCAGGCCCGGGGGCTCCTGTCGGTGTACTAAAGTAGGGGTACCTTAGTATCCCGAACTTGTGCACGGGCAGTCGCAGCGTCCCGTGGTAGGGCTTGCCGTGCGACCGCCAAGGTCCACTAAGGTTCCTTTGGAGCCATTCAAGAACCAAGTATTCAAGTTAAAGAAACAAGACCCCGGCAAGAGGAGCTTGCCGGGAAGGCCACTCAAGGCTCAAGACCACTTCTTAGGCACAAGACCCTGGCAAGAAGAACTTGCCGGGAAGGCCAAACATGGCGTTTCAAGAGACTTGCCGCGGCGCGCCACGCGTCCCGGCAAGGCCCGGAGAGCGACAAGCTCCCAGACGCGGCAAGTTAGCGACCGCGGCAAGATACAAGCCGCGGTAAACTTCCACTACGTGCCCGCGCTCCAGCTCATCCGACCACGCGTCGCCCTGGGGCCCTTCCAGGCGCACGTGGCGGAAGGCCGTGCAGCCTGGGGTACACGGTGGCAAGCTGCGATGACAAGGCCTCCATCGTGGCGGACGGAGGCGCCCTGACGGACGCTTTTTGCACTATTCGGAGCGACGGCGACGGGCATTTAATGCCCTTGTCCCCTGCCGTCAGAGTTAGGTATAGAGCACTATGCAGACACTGTTCCATCTACCACCCATTTTACGTTTTTACCCTCGACTGTGTTGCCACCTGTCGGTGACCCCTTTGACCTATAAAAGGAGGCCCATGCGCAACGTAGAGGGGGTTCCGATCATCGATTACTCTCGCGCTCGGTACTGCTAGCGATAAGCACTGTAGCTCTTCTCACTCCCGAGCCAAGAACACAAAACAAACCAAGGCAGGAGTAGGGTTTTACGCATCCGTGCGGCCTGAACCTGGGTAAACTGCTCGCGTGCTCGCCTCGATCCGCTCTTTGTGCGTCCTCCGCCCCCTTGCCGTACCGAAAAGGGGCTCCGGTCCCATAGGTGTTCGTGGGCGATCAGTTTCCCCCGACACCAGGGTTAAGAGGGAACACTTAAGAAAGACTATGTCTCGATCTTCCAATTCTCAAACACCAGGCAGTGTGAGGACTACAAAGGAGGTGATCGAGTCTTGTGGGGAAAATTGTGCAAACCTCTGCAGAGTGTAAAACTAATCGATTAGCCGTGTCCTCGGTTATGGACAATTTGAGCATCTGGAAAGTGGGAATTGAGCGATCTCATCACTCTAAATAATCTAATGGGTTTTAATTAATTAGGGCATAGATTGAATGGAGAAACATTGCAATTATATTATGATGAACTTTGTAGTAACAATATGATATTATTTTGATAGGGAAAAATCAGCTTTATGCAAATTAAACTTAGAACCTTCCACCAGTCATATTGCATGTAGAAGTAGGACATTTATTCATATCTTGTGGTGTGACTTGCCAGTACATTCAACGTACTGACCTACACGGCTGCAACGTACCATGTTGCAGGATATCTACGACGAGTGAGTTTTCGTTATAGGGTTACAGTCCGCATTCAACTTGCCGATGGCGTTGATGGGACTCCACACCCGCTTATATGTTTCTACTGAGATTCTTAAGTTATATATATCAGTTTTGTTACTTAGACATATGATTGCACTTTGACATATACATTGATGTACTGTGTGTGCTAGCATACCGATCCAGGGATAGCACAAATACACAGCGACTTGACCGTCTGCGGTCGAGTCGTTACAGAAATGGTATCAGAGCACATGTTGATTGTAGGACGTGACCCTAGGAAATGGATTAGTACCAGCAAGACCCCGAGAGAACAAAAAAAATTTGCCTTGGAATTTTCCCTGAACTTTTGAACCCTTGACCAAAACTCTTCTTATTTCCAAATTTTAGATGGAGAATTTCACCCTGAACACCAGAGTGCACTATAAGGACATTCTTTGTGGTCCAGCCCTCGTGGCATTGGTCAGACTGCTGAAGTTGCAGATATCGGTGATCATGGTGAACAAGAGAAGAACCATAAAATGGGGCATTAAGGCTCGAGTTTCTCGACGTCAAGGAGACCCCAAGAAAGGAGACATCACATATGAGATGATAGCCCGCAACTAGGATATGGGCATCAACACTGCCATTCAAGATGCAATTGCACGCCTATGTTATGTTCATCGTAATGAGCTAAGCAAGAAAAGTTTTGGAAAGCTTGGATGGCAGAAAGCTGGTGGAGCACATATCTTACTGAGAAAGAGCAAAAGCTGAAGCTTTCACCTCTGACGGTGTATAACCAAGACTTGGAGCATTACATCAAGAACCTCTAGATGGACCTTCTCAAAGTCTTATTCGATAAGGAGGCATTGCATGAAGAACTCAAGGGCCAGAAGCTGGAGGTAACCAAGCATGCGGAGTAAGACCTTGAAGTTCGGAAACTTCGTCAGCAACTGGAGAACAGCAGGACCATAGCTCATGCCAAAGATGTTGAGATCTAGAAGCTCAAGAATAAACTCCAAGACATATTGGGACGCCACAGGAAACTCCATCTCAATAGAGATTATCTGGCTGAAGAACTAGAGAATATCATATACAAGTAGAAGAAGCCTCGTGGAGACCAGAACCAAGATCTGGAGAAGTTAGTTTAGTAGTAGACCACCATGAGAAAATAAGTTTGAACGTTTACGATTTTAGTATCTGACCATACCAACTTATGTGGTGGCAGTACCATATTAATGTTTGATTGAATGAATGTCTGAATC
Organism: Secale cereale; assembly: GCA_902687465.1. Lineage (NCBI taxonomy): Eukaryota > Viridiplantae > Streptophyta > Magnoliopsida > Poales > Poaceae > Secale > Secale cereale. Next base: position 618,813,777 of record LR738714.1, read on the forward strand.
ATGATTGAGTTGTGTGATGTGTGTATCTCTCTATTCCAACAACTCTATCTCATCCCAAAACCCTTGGACCCAATAGATGATGAATGAAGATGGACTCACATTCTCGGGACCCTAGATTCAGTTGGAGACCGAGCAATGAATTCGTAACATGGAGAATCACCTGAGGATCAACCTTGTTGAAAGAAAGGATGAAGTACCATACGCTATTCAGTACTTTGAAGAAAGTGCCGCAACATGGTGGAAAATGCATCAAGCCATACAAGGATGCAATGGAGCAAAGACTAGGGAAGAATTCAAGATGACTCTGTTAAGGTCTCGACTTGCCAGGAAGCCCTACGATAGTAAGATGATGAAGAAATCTTGTACATGTAAGTTCTGTCGAGAAATTGGACACACCCATAAAGAACACAAGGACGGATGCCCACATTGTGAAGAAAATCACCCAGCCGAAAAATGCCCAACCTGGCAGGTTACATGTTTCTTATGTGACGGAATGGATCACTACCCTGATCAGTGTCACATTTATCCCATGGTACAACAAACTACCCGGAAGCAGAAGGAAGGAATGAAGGAAGCCCTCCGAGAAGGTATGAAAGAACATGTGATCAAGGACGATGTTGAAGACCCTGATGGAGAAGGCCTAACCAGATTTTATTCCAAAGCCTTCTATTCATGTGGAGAAAAATGACATTTTTCACAGTATTGCACCAAGGAAAGAAAAGAGAATCCGGGATACTTCCCGATAGAAGAACTGGAATTTGATCCACATGAAATAGAAGCCCTGATCGATACGAAAAAGTCTCCGAAGAGGAAATGAATACCTCCCCAGAGTAACCCAATTTCTGCGGAGAAGGACTTGAGTCAAATCACATATTTCAGGTGCAAGAACTCATGGCACTACTACCATGAATGTTCAGACAAGAAGCCAAGAACCCAAGGAGTCCAGAAAATCACAAGGAAGCCTCGAGACAATTCGAAAGGCATTTATTTTCGCTGCAAGGAAGCGGGACATTGTGCTAGGGAATGTTCGGATCAAAAGAAAGCTAAAACTAAGTAGTCGAGATTATGATATCACTAATAAGTAGTAGGAAGCAATTTTATTTTCATGAGTAGGTTGAGTTGACCTATGTAATGGAAGTATTGGAGAATGTAATATTTCATGGTCAATAAAGTTGAATCATCAGTGCCATATTGAATTGTAAGAAGTTGCCACTCTCTTAGATTTTGACCATTTTCGAGGATATGAGAAATATAGTCTATGGATGAATTAGTACAATTCATTTTCAGTGTGGTAGTATTTCGTAAAACCACAGGGTCAAAGGAGAAAGAAACGTGTTGTTCGTGTCGATCCGTAGAAAGGAGCTGGACAAAATAAGTTGCAGTTTTGATTTCGTTATGTTGGTTACCACAAGGAGATGAAGGAAATGTAGTAGCATGAGAATTACCAGAGAATATGGATCAGTTGTAACTCCAAGGATGAGTAAAAGCTATACAAGTGTTGAAGTGGGCCATAACCCATAGGACTAGGATTTACCGAGCAACAAGCACAATCTTGTTGAAGGAAGAATTATGAAGGATCCATGAAACGTCTACCGATGAAGTTATAGCTATCCCATAGGAGGATACGTAAAACCAGAGGGTTTTGGTGAAACGATAGTTGTTTTTGTTTGGCTTGTAGAATCGATGGATTTATTTGAACCCAGTTCGTGGACAAGAGAAATCTGCAATGCCTGTGAGGATGCCCGAGTGTTAGAATGCAAGATTCACTAAACCTTATACAGGGTAATGATTTGGGTGCGATATGGCTTGGCCACCATGATGACTTACTCTTATCATTCGCTCTTGTTATTTGGAATGGCAAATCTGAGTGACTTACCCATAGTAAAGTGGCGACGCCCGTTGAAGCCTTGCTTAAGCCATAGAATGGTATGATGAGGAACCCATGTACATGGCAACTGTTGCCAATCGTAGGTTACACGGTGAGAATGAATCCAAGACCCATTTCTTGGAGGGAACAAGTAATGGCGGACCTCCATGAGATTTTTCGATAGTTGTTTAGCATTGGCGCTAAACCTGTCAAATGAGAATATCCAGTGTCGGAAGAATTTCATTTTCATGCAAAGACCCAGGATATTGGAGGAAATTTTATGCCTCTAATAGGAGAGCGTCAATGAAGGAGTTATTACAAGAAATTTGAGGAGAAATGTGTTGTCAACACTATAGAGGTGGTGCATGAGTTTATTCTAAGTGTGGTAGCACCTCGGACCTTCATGATGATCAATGGAATTGCAAGGAGACCCCAAACCTAACCTTTTCTTTCTAGCCTTTTCGAATCTCGAGGACGAGATTCATTTTAAGTTTGGTAGGTTTGTAACATCCCAAAATTCTATATTTTGGAATGTTATATTAAATAAATAAATAGGATTGTTTGTTTGATTGTTGTCTGATGGATTGTGTGATTTTTTTTTCACGAGAATTAAAACCTTCTGAGTTCTTCTTTAAAACTTTTTCTAATCATGTTATAAAAGTTGGACAACATTTTTTCCAATAAAGAAAACTATGGTTGGGGAAGTTTACTCAAGAAATCAAAGGGCTTTAATTTCTGTTTGACACTTCTTAACATAATGGAAACCACATCACACTTTTGGAGTGATAATAAGATGACTTTCTCAAATGTGGTGGATGAATATTTCATATGGAGTTTGTTTGGATTTTGGAGTTCCAATTGAAATATGATATTATTTGGAGTTTTACCGTCGTTTCAAAATTTCCAAATTAATCAAATAAAATTTATGAGGGGAGATAACATGACTTCTCCAAAATTATATTTGGAAATGTTTAATATGGCTCAATTATTAATTTTCATTTGAGAATTTATGAAACAGAACATTTTTCGGGATAATTATAATACACTTAGTGAATAATAAGAGCTGGATAACTATTTAATTTTTGGCTAAAACTATTTTCGAAATATATGAATGTTATTTTGGTTCGTTTGAACATTTACTAATAAAATTTTATTTGTTACTTATACAAACGTTTTGCACACTTAAATTAAAAAATAAACCCTAAACACTTATACAAATGTTTTGTAATTATGTCCTAAGCCTATATGGACCATGCCCACTTCTATTTTATTTTTCTTTCTCTCTTTGCATTTTCCCCTTGGGCCTGGTTCCCCACTAAGGCCCTTTTTTTTCTTAGCCAAAGTCCGGGAACCCCTTCTTCCTCCTCTGTACGTTTCGATCTGGAGGAGAACAGAAACAGCCATGGCACCTGTACATCTTCCTCTCCCTCTAGCACTTGAAACGTTCGCTCTTTCCACTTCTTATCAACACGAAAGATCTTTTGTATTGCAAGGAGAACCCATTCAAAGGATTAAAATTCCACTTTGATGTCTTAATTGTTCCGGAATCAATCCGTTATTAAAGGCCACAATGAGCTCGTTTGATCTCCCTGTACCGGCTCCCTTGGCCACTATAAATAGGACCCCTAGGTGCGCCTCGAAGCCCTCATCCCTCTCCCTGAAAACCCCTCTTTGTATCGCTCTATTCCGAGAGGAATTGCTCAGCGAGATTTACCCGTTTTCCGCAACTCCGACCGCTTCTCCACCGCGCTCGAGGACGAGGACGATCTCCCCTCTGCATCTCTCAAGTTCGCCTCGGCCTCCTCTCCGCCGTTCGGCCATTCATTGACATCGGGACCTTTTCTTCTCCAACTCCGACGAAACTGCAGCGAAACTCTGGTGAGCACTGTGTAAATCCCGTAATTGTTTTTCAGAAAAATACTTCAACTTCGGAAATTCATATCTCCTAGACCGTAAGTCCGAATTCGACAAATTTTATATCCACGGATTCGTTGAAACAAGAAGTTTTTCATGAGACAAAAATAATTCACTTTTGCTAAATTAAATTGCACACAAATTTAAAATTTGTATTTGAGTATTTTTGTTATATCTGTTAATCTGTAATTCTTTTGATAATTTTTTCCTTCTGCAAAATTGATCCTTCGGTCCATATCTTGCTGTTAGATTTTTTTCCAAATTGTTCATCTATTTCTAGCCACTGTTTCAACCTTCACTTCATATAGTTTTTCTTTTATCGTAATTCAATTTCATCATTAGTTTAATTCGATTCTTGATTCAGCTTTCTTGAGAAGATCATTAGGAAACTCTCTGGTCATATGCTATCATTATACAAATTTACACTTCACGAGATCTTACATATATTTTGTAACATAAATCTTTATGCCACAAACTCCATCTACCATTTTCATTATAGACTTTGTCATAGAACCTTGCCTCACAACTCTTCAACCCGTGATCTTCACTTTGACCCAACCCTAGAACAAAACCTATATCATATTTTCATTCTTGATCTTATCTCAACCCGTAACCAAGTCCTAATAACTTATGTAGGAATGTTTTTTTGTATTGTAATTTGAATATTTTATTTGGATCTTTATTTGGATGTTGTTGTGTGTTAAAGTACTTTCTTATATACTTAGATATATCATAACGACAAGGAGAGACGACTCAATAGAATATTTCATCTTCATCGACAGTACAAGGCAAGTTACATCTTGATCATGCCCTTTTATATCTATGTTTTATATATGCATTTAGTCCTTTGATGTAGGGCTTGCATTAATATGTTAGTTGGCTATATTATAAACCCAGTAGTGCAATGAGGTAGGTATGAGCCTTTACCTCTTTGTCACCAACATTTTAGGGATTTTGCGATACCATTATAGACGGGGATTGGTACATGAGATCAGGAAAGTTGCGACTGCCATAATAATTAAGGGTAACCTTAAGGTGGCAACATTAACACACATCTGGGTGGATTGGTAAGGGGAACCCTGGAGAAACCAGTGTACTTGCCCAGGGGATCCTGGAGTACCCGTGTGATCACCCTATGGACTGCCACCCAGGCTCAAAGGGATTCATCAATTTTTCAAGACTAGAAGCTTACCTGCACAGCCACAAGCTATTATGGGCTCTGGCTTAGTTGAGTATGTTGTGTGACCTCTTACCGCGGTAGACTAGCAGATGTAGTTATATATGTAGGTGTACCGGTCTACCCAGGGTTAAGAGGGAACACTTCAAAAAGACTACAAAGGAGGTCATCGAGTCTTGTGGGAAAAGTGTGCAAACCTCTGCAGAGTGTAAAACTAATCGATTAGCCGTGTCCCCGGTTATGGACAATTTGAGCATCTGGAAAGTGGGAATTGAGCGATCTCATCACTCTAAATAATCTAATGGGTTTTAATTAATCTGGGCATAGATTGAATGGAGCAACCATTAGAATTATATTATGATGAACTTTGTAGTAACAATATGATATTCTTTTGATTGGAAAAAATCAGCTTTATGCAAATTAAACTTAGAACCTTCCACCAGTCATATTGCATGTAGAAGTAGGACATGTATTCATCTCTTGTGGTGTGACTTGCCAGTACATTCAACGTACTGACCTACATGGCTGCAACGTATCATGTTGCCGGATTTTTACAATGAGTGAGTTTTTGTTATAGGGTTACAGTCTGCACTCAAGTTTCCAATGGCGTTGATGGGACTCCACACCCGTTTGTGTGTTTCTACTGAGATTCTTAAGGTATATATCAGTTTTGTTACTTATACATGTGATTGCACTTTGATATATACATTAATGTGTTGTGTGTGTGCTAGCATACCGATCCAGGGATAGCACAGATACACAGAGACTTGATTGTCTGAGGTCAGGTCGTTACACTCAAGTCATTGGGATCCTACCTCATGAACTACTAAGCAATACCACATGTGATCAAGTCCTACTCATGCAATCTTTCAGGATAGAACTAATACAATAAAACTAGGTATTGGAAAGTATGATCAAAGTATGTACTTGCCTTGCTGACGATCATTGAAACCTAGTGACTCGTAGTAGCAGCTACGCACTCTAGAAATTCTATTGCAATCAAACAATAGCATACATAAGCAATCATGGAACAGAATCGAAGAACAGATCTCGAAAGAACTCGAAAACAAACGAATAACTCTTGCAACAGAAAACAAATTCTAACAATACCAAAATTAAGTGAATTTGGCCTTATAAAAAAGTTTTGGTCAATAGCTTCAATTTGCAAAAAATAATCAACTCAAACGGAGTTACGAAACTCAAGTTACGATAGAAAAAGTTCAAATACAAATCTGTTTAAACTCAAATTTTAAAACTTTCAAAAACAAATTTGAGTTGCACTAATGGAAAGATACGATCAAAACAAAGAAATTGGCGTTGGTTTCACCTAATTCCGACTAACGAGTAAAAAGTAACGACCGTTTGAAAATCAGGGACTGATGTCTAAAAACTTTAACTATGGATAGGTCCCTAACAAAAAATAACAGAAAAAGAAAAATCTAAATAGCGAACGTTCGTTTTTCTGATCTAAACAGCGGACGTTCACTGTTTAATAAAACCTAAAAAAACGAATCTAGGTTTTCTTAAAAAACGATTGAGGGTTTTAAAAAAAGCGTAAACGAAAAAAAATGGGCGGCCGTTTTACCTAAACTGGTCGGGTTCGCGGAGCGGGTCGGGTGCGGGTGGCAGGCGGCTTCGCAGCGGCGTCGAACGGTGGCGGCGGCGGCTGCGGGCTCCGGCGGTAGCGGGTGGTGGTGAGGCGGCGGCGGCGGCAACGGCGGCGAGCGGGGCGGCGGGCTGCGGGGTTGCGGTGGCGGGGTGGCCAGGAGGCGGCGGCTCGGGCGGCTTATAAAGGGGGCCGAGGGGGTCCGACTTAGGCAGGTGGTCGGCCGGCGGCGTGTCCCGTCGGGACCCCGGTGGAGTCCGACAACTCCATGGAGGGGAGAGGAGGTGGCAGCTGGGCCGGTTGGGTGGGCTTCGGCCCAGTTGGCCCGGTCGGTAAAACTTTTTTTAATTCACATAACGAAGAAAAATTCAAAATAAATAAATAAATCCTAAAATTTTCAAAAACATTTTTCTCCGTTCCCGCCTAATATTTGGGACAAAGTGAACATTTTTCTTAAATAAAATGCCTAAAATAAAATAAATTTTTTAATGCAATTTTTAAAATAAACTTTTTAATGTAAAATAAAAATCCAAAAAAAATTATTTTACTCAAAATTCAAATTCCAATATTTTTATTCTATTTTTGAAGAAGTCATATTATCTTCTCTCATTTATTTTAAGATATTGAAAATGAAAATTGGTAAAAATAATATTTGATCCAACCTCACTCGTGAAATAATAAAAAAAGTGGGTCCTCTTTGGGAAAACTTCCAACTCTCTCACTTGGGTCCTTGAGTTGCTTAAAGTTTTTGGATCAATTTTCAAATAAACTCAAATTCAAAATGCTCAAATGATGGATGCATATGAATGATCTATGTTAACATCCAAATTGAAAATTGGGATGTCAAAAGCCTACCCCCCTTAAGATGAATCTCGCCCTCAAGATTCAGGTTGGCTAGAAAATAGGTGTGGGCGGTCCTCGCGTAGATCGTCCTCTCGTTCCCAGGTGGCTTCATCCTCTGTATGGTGGTTCCACTGAACTTTGCAAAACTTGATGACCTTACCGCGGGTAACTCTATCGGCAAGCTCGAGATTCTTAACAGGATTCTCTTCATAAGTCAAATCACTCTCTAGCTGAATTGCTTCCAGGGGCACTGTATCTCGTAGCGGAATCTCGGCCATCTCTGCGTGACACTTCTTCAACTGAGATATGTGAAACACATCGTGAACTCCGGAGAAGGTTTCGGGCAACTCTAGCTGATAAGCTACTTCTCCTCTGCGCTCCAAAACTTTGTACTGTCCCACAAATCATGGTGCTAGTTTACCCTGAGCTCCGAAACGCTTTACTCCTCGAAGTGGGGACACACGAAGATATGCTCTATCTCTAACTTCGTAGGTCACCTCTTTACGTTTCGTATCCACATAACTCTTCTGTCGGTACTGGGCTATCTTCAGGCTATCGCGGATCAACTTGACCTTCTCTTCTAAATCTTTGATTAAATTTGGTCCAAATAACTGGCGGTCTCCGACTTCATCCCACATCAACGGTGTTCTGCACCTCCTTCCGTACAAAGCCTCGAAAGGGGCCATTTGCAGACTGGTCTGATAACTGTTGTTATAAGAAAACTCTGCGTAAGGGAACTTATCATCCCAACTACATACATAATCTAGCGCACAAGCTCTCAACATGTCCTCCAGAATCTGATTGACTCTCTACGTTTGTCCATCTGTCTGTGGATGAAAGGCTATACTGAATTCTAGCCTCGTACCCAAAGTCTCGTGCAACTGCTTCCAGAACTTTGAAGTAAATTGTGTTCCTCTATCTGATACAATGGTCCTCAGAACTCCCTGCAGACATACGCTCATGGTCATGTATATCTTGACCAACTTAGCACTCGTGTAAGTGATCTTCACTAGGATGAAATGAGCTACCTTCTTCAAGCGATCAACTATAACCCATATGGAATCATACCCTGAACGTGTCCCGGGTAGTCCTGTGATGAAATCTATTCCAAGCTTATCCCACATCCATTCTAGTATGGGTAATGGCTGCAATAACCCTGTTGGTTTCTGATGTTTTGTCTTTACTCTCTGACAGACATCACATACTGCTACATACTCTGCAATGTCCTTCTTCATTCCGGTCCACCAGAAATTCTGCTTCAAATCCAAGTACATCTTGGTGTTTCCTGGATGTATTGAGTAAGGCGAATCATGAGCCTCTTGAAGAATCAACTTCCTAATCTCCGGGTCATTGGGCAAATAAATACGTTCTTCAAACCACAGTGTTCTGTGTTCATCATCACGAAATCATTTGGATTTTCCTTTGGCCATTATGCCCTTTATTTTTTCTATTCCTTCATCTACCTTCTGGGCTTCTCGAATCTTACCCAACAAGGTGGACTGAAATTCCAATGTGGCAAAATAGCCTCTAGGGACTATTTCCACTTGTAACTCTCGGAGGTTATCTGCCAACTCCTTGGGTAATCCTCCAGTTAGTAGAGTATTAACATAACTCTTGCGACTTAGAGCATTTGCCATGACATTGGCTTTTCCTGGATGATAATCTAATCTTATGTCGTAATCCTTTATAAGTTCCAGCCATCTTCTTTGCTTGAGATTTAACTCCTTCTGCGTGAAGATGTACTTCAAACTCTTGTGATCCGTGTATACATCACAACGGTTTCCAATAAGAAAGTGCCTCCAGATCTTGAGTGTGTGCACTATGGCTGCTAACTTCAAATCATGCATGGCATAATTCAACTCATGGGGTCAAAGCTGATGTGAGGCATAAGAAACAAATATTCCTTCTTGCATGAGAACGCCTCCAAGTCCTTGACGTGAAACGTCACAATACACTTGAAAATCATTACAAATATTCGGGAGTATCAGCATTGGGGCTGTAACCAAACGCTTCTTCAACTCCCAAAAACCGGCGTCACATTCTTCGGTCCAATTGTACTTACTTTCCTTCTTCAACAACTCCATCATGGGCTTCGCAATCTTGGATAAATTCTCAATGAACGTCCGACAATATCCCGCGAGTCCAAGAAAACTATGAATCTCTCCAACTGAGGTGGGTGCCTTCCATTCCGTAATGGCCTCTACTTTGGAAGGGTCCATTGGTATACCATCTCCTGATATAACATGTCCGAGAAATCCTACTTCCTTCAACCAAAACTCACATTTGCTGAACTTGGCATATAACTGATGTTCCATGAGCTTCTCGAGTACTAAATGCAAATGTTCCTTGTGCTCCTCTTCGTTCTTGGAGTAAACCAATATGTCATCAATGAACACTACCACAAACTTATCCAAGAACTCCATGAATACCTTGTTCATCATACTCATGAAATAGGCAGGGGCATTAGTCAAACCAAATGACATAACTGTATACTCGTGAAGCTCGTACCTTGTGGTAAAAGCGGTCTTAGGTATATCATGTTCTCGGATCTTCAACTGGTCATAATCAGATCGTAAATCGATCTTAGAGTAAACTTTGGCTCCTTGTAACTGATCAAACAGATCATTAATCATGGGCAGAGGGTACTTGTTCTTGATTGTCACTTCATTCAGTGCATGATAATCCACAACCATTCTTAGGGAACCATCCTTCTTCTCGACTAGCAGCTCTAGGGCTCCCCAAGGTGAAGAACTTGGTCGGATATAACCTTTCTCTATTAACTCCTTGATCTGCTTCTTGATTTCTTTTAGATCATTTACAGCCATCCGGTATGGTCTCTTCGATATAGGTCCGGTGACTGGTAACAACTCAATTAAGAACTGAATGTCTCTATCCGGTGGCATGCCTGGTAACTCCTCCAGAAATACATAAGGGTAATCCTTCACAACTGGTACTTCTTCCTGAACAACTCCCAAGAGTGCATTCTCATGCGTCTTTCGGGGAGTGTGCCTCGACACATACTTGATCCTTTTTCCTTTCGGGGTGGTGAGAAGAATTGATCTACTGGCGCAGTCGATGTTTTCTCCAAACTTGGATAGCCAATCCATACCTATGATTACATCCAAACCCTGGTATTCCAAAATGATGAGATCTGTGGGAAATACATGTCTCCCAATGGTCAATGGTACCTGATAACATCCTCAGCTAGCCTTGTACCCTACTCCAGGGGAACTTACTAACATTGGCGTCTTGAGGGCTACGGTGGGAAAATGATACTTTTCCAAAAAAAAAACCTTGACATGTAGGAATGAGATGCACCAGTGTCAAAAAGAACAAGGGCGGTAAATGAACTAACTAAAAACTTACCAACCACTGCGTCGGGCTGCTCGTCAGTCTCCTCCACATTGACGTGATTCACATGTCCTCTGGTGAAAGGGTTGGGCTTCTTCCCTAAACTTCTGTTACTATTCCCGTTCTTTCCTTCAGGACACTCTGTGGCATAATGTCGAGTCTTCCCGCACTTGAAACAAGTAATGTGACTCAAATCTCTTTTAGCGGGCGTGGGTGGAGTGGAACGGTTCTGATTGTTGTTTCCTCCATTCCCATTGCCATTCTTGGGGCCACTATGGTTGTGTGAACTTCCTCCATTGTGAGAATGGCCTCAAGTGGTAAGTGAAGGAAATATGCCCTAGAGGCAATAATAAAGTTGTTATTTATATTTCCTTATATCATGATAAATTTTTATTATTCATGCTAGAATTGTATTAACTGGAAACTTAGTACATGTGTGAATACATAGACAAAACAGAGTGTCCCTAGTATGCCTCTACTAGACTAGCTCATTGATCAAAGATGGTTATGTTTCCTAACCATAGACATGAGTTGTCATTTGATCAACGGGATCACATCATTAGGAGAATGATGTGATGGACAAGACCCATCCGTTAGCATAGCACTATGATCGTTTAGTTTTACTGGTATTTCTTTCTTTATGACTTATACATGTTCCTATGACTATGAGATTATGCAACTCCCGAATACCGTAGGATCACCTTGTGTGCTATCAAACGTCACAACGTAACTGGGTGATCATAAAGATGCTCTACAGGTGTCTCCAAAAGTATTCGTGGTGTTGGCATAGATCAAGATTAGGATTTGTCACTCCGAGTGTCGGAGAGGTATCTCTGGGCCCTCTCGGTAACACACATCATAATAAGCCTTGCAAGCAAAAGACTAATGAGTTAGTCACGAGATGATGTGTTACGGAACGAGTAAAGAGACTTGCCGGTAACGAGATTGAACTAGGTATAGAGATACCGACGATCGAATCTCGGGCAAGTAACATACCGATGACAAAAGGAACAACGTATGTTGTTATGCGGTTTGACCGATAAAGATCTTCGTAGAATATGTAGGAGCCAATATGAGCATCCAGGTTCCGCTATTGGTTATTGACAAGAGATGAGTCTCGGTCATGTCTACATAGTTCTCGAACCCGTAGGGTCCGCACGCTTAACGTTTGATGACGATCGGTATTATGAGTTTATGAGTTTTGATGTACCGAAGGAGTTCGGAGTCCCGGATGAGACCGGGGACATGACGAGGAGTCTCGAAATGGTCGAGACGTAAAGATCGATATATTGGACGACTATATTCGGACATCGGAAAGGTTCCGAGTGATTCGGGTATTTTTCGGAGTATATGGGCCTTATTGGGCCATAGGGGAATAGAGGAGAAAGGCCAAAAGGAAGGAGCCCCTCTGGTCCGAATTGGACAAGGGGTGCAGCCCCCTTTTCCTTTTCCCTCTCCACCTCTTTCCTTCTCTCCTACTCCGGAAAGGAAAGGGGAATCCTACTAGGACTTGGGAGTCCTAGTAGGACTCCCAACACTTGGCACGCCCCCTCTAGGGCCGGCCTCTCCCTTGCTCCTTTATATACGGGGGCAGGGGGGCACCCTAGGACACACAAGTTGAATTGTTCCAGCCGTGTGCGGTGCCCCCCTCCACAGAAACACACCTCGGTCATACCATCGCGGTGTTTAGGCGAAGCCCTGCGTCGGTGAATACATCATATCCATCACCACGCCGTCGTGCTGACGAAACTCTCCCGTGAAGCTCAACTGGATCAAGAGCTCGTGGGACGTCATCAAGCTGAACGTGTGCTGAACACGGAGGTGTCGTACGTTCGGTGCTTGATCGGTTGAATCGTGAAGAAGTTCGACTACATCAACCGCGTCACTTGACGCTTCCGCTCCCGGTCTACGAGGGTACGTAGACACACTCTCCCCTCTCGTTGCTATGCATCTAGTAGATAGATCTTGCGTGATCGTAGGAAAATTTTAAAATACTACGTTCCCCAACAGTGGCATCATGAGCCAGGTCTATGCGTAGATGATATGCACGAGTAGAACACAATGAGTTGTGGGCGATACTAGTCATACTGCTTACCAGCATGTCATACTTTGTTTCGGCGGTATTGTGAGATGAAGCGGCCCGGACCGACATTACGCGTACGCTTACGCAAGACTGGTTTCACCGTTACGAGCACTCGTTGCTTAAAGGTGACTGGCGGGTGTCTGTCTCTCTCACTTTAGCTGAATCAAGTGTGGCTACGCCCGGTCCTTGTGAAGGTTAAAACAGCACATACTTGACGAAACATCGTTGTGGTTTTGTATGCGTAGGTAAGAACGGTTCTTGCTAAGCCCGTAGCAGCCACGTAAAACTTGCAACAACAAAGTAGAGGACGTCTAACTTGTTTTTGCAGGGCATGTTGTGATGTGATATGGTCAAGACATAATGAGTTATATGGTTTTGTATGAGATGATCATGTTTTGTAATGTTATCGGCAACTGGCCGGAGCCATATGGTTGTCGCTTTATTGTATGAAATGCAATCGCCATGTAATTGCTTTACTTTATCACTAAGCGGTAGCGATAGTCGTAGAAGCAATAGTTGGCGAGACGACAAACGATGCTACGATGGAGATCAAGGTGTCGCGCCGGTGACGAAGGTGATCATGACGGTGCTTTGGAGATGGAGATCAAAAGCACAAGATGATGATGGCCATATCATGTCACATATTTTGATTGCATGTGATGTTTATCTTATTATGCTTCTTATTTTGCTTAGAACGACGGTAGCATTATAAGATGATCCCTTACTAAATTTCAAGGTATAAGTGTTCTCCTTGAGTATGCACCGTTGCGAAAGTTCGTCGTGCCGAGACACCACGTGATGATCGGGTGTGATAAGCTCTACGTTCAAATACAACAGGTGTAAGCCAGTTTTGCACACGCAAAATACTCGGGTTAAAATTGACGAGCCTAGCATATGCAGATATGGCCTCGGAACACTGGAGACCGAAAGGTCGAGCGTGAATCATATAGTAAATATGATCAACATGAGATGTTCACCATTGAAACTACTCCATCTCACGTGATGATCGGACATGGTTTAGTTGATTTGGATCACGTGATCATTTAGATGACCGGAGGGATGTCTATCTAAGTGGGAGTTCTTAAGTAATATGATTAAATTGAACTTTAATTTATCATGAAGTTAGTCCTGGTAGTATTAGCATATCTATGTTGTAGATCAATAGCTCGTGATGTTGCTCCCCGTTTATTTTTCATATGTTCCTAGAGAAAACCAAGTTGAAAGATGTTAGTAGCAATGATGCGGAATTGTTCCGTGATCTGAGGATTATCCTCATTGCTGCACAGAAGAATTATGTCCTCGATGCACCGCTAGGTGACAGACCTATTGCAGGAGCAGATGTAGACGTTATGAACGTTTTTACAAAAGCTCGGTATGATGACTACTTGATAGTTTAGTGCACCATGCTTTACGGCTTATAACCGGGACTTCAAAAACCGTTTTGAACGCCACGGAGCATATGAGATGTTCCAAGAGTTGAAATTAGTATTTCATACTCATGCCCATGTCGAGAGGTATAAGACTTCTGACAGTACTTTGCCTACAAGATGGAGGAGAATAGCTCAACCAGTGAGCATGTGCTTAGATTGTCTAGGTACTACTATTACTTGAATCAAGTGGGAGTTAATCTTCCAGATAAGATAGTAATTGACAAAGTACTCTAGTCACTATCACCAAGTTAGTAGAACTTCGTGATGAACTATAATATGCAAGGGATGACGAAAGGAATTCCCGAGCTCTTCGCAATGCTGAAGTCAGCGAAGGTAGAAATCATGAAAAAGCATCAAGTGTTGATGGTTAACAAGACCACTTGTTTCAAGTAAAGGGCAAAGGGATTGAAGGGGAACTTCAAGAAGAATGAAAAGCAAGTTGTCACTCCCGTGAAGAAACCCAAAGCTAAAACTCAAGCCTGAAACTAAGTGCTTCTACTGCAAAGGAAATGGTCACTCGAAGTGGAACTGCCCTAGATACTTGGCGGATAAGAAGGATGGCAAAGTGAACAAAGGTATATTTTGATATACAGATTATTGATGTGTACTTTACTAGTGTTCATAGCAACCCCTGGGTATTTGATACCGGTTCAGTTGCTAAAATTAGTAACTCGAAACGAGAATTGCATAATGAATAGAAACTAGTTAAAGGATGAAGTGTCGATGTGTATTGGAAGTAGTTCCAAGATTGATATGATCATCATCGCACACTCCCTATACTTTCGGGATTAGTGTTAAACATAAATAAGTGTTATTTGGTGTTTGTGTTGAGCATGAATATGATTTGATCATGTTTATTGCAATACGGTTATTCATGTAAGTTAGAGAATAATTGTTGTTCTGTTTACATGAATAAAACCTTCTATGGTCATACACCCAATGAAAATGGTTTGTTGGATCTCGATCGTGTGATACACATATTCATAATATTGAAGCCAAAAGATGCAAGGTTAATAATGATAGTGCAACTTATTTGTGGCACTGCTGTTTAGGTCATATTGGTGTAAAACGCATGAAGAAACTCCATAATGATGGACTTTTGGAATCACTTGATTATGAATCACTTGGTGCTTGCGAACCATGCCTCATGGGCAAGATGACTAAAACTCCGTTCTCCGGAACTATGGAGCGAGCAACAGATTTGTTGGAAATCATACATACTGATGTATGTGGGCCAATGAGTGTTGAAGCTCGCGGCGGGTATCGTTATTTTCTGACCTTCACAGATGATTTGAGCAGATATGGGTATATCTACTTAATGAAGCACAAGTCTGAGACATTTGAAAAGTTCAAAGAATTTCAGAGTGAAGTAGAAGATCATCGTAACAAGAAAATAAAGTTTCTACGATCCGATCGTGGAGGAGAATATTTGAGTTACGAGTTTGGTCTTCATTTGAAACAATGTGGAATAGTTTCACAACTCACGCCACCCAGAACACCACAGCGTAATGGTGTGTCCGAACGTCGTAACCGTACTTTATTGGATATGGTGCGATCTATGATGTCTCTTACCGATTTACCACTATCGCTTTTGGGGTTATGCATTAGAGACAGCTACATTCACGTTAAATAGGGCACCATCTAAAATCCGTGGAGATGACACCGTATGAACTATGGTTTGACGAGAAACCTAAGCTGTCATTTCTTTAAGTTTGGGACTGCGATGCTTATGTGAAAAAGTTTCAACATGATAAGCTCGAACCCAAATCGGAGAAGTAAATCTTCATAGGATACCCAAAAGAAACTGTTGGGTACACCTTCTATCATAGATCCTAAGGCAAGGTCTTTGTTGCTAAGAGTGGATCCTTTCTAGAGAAGGAGTTTCTCTCGAAAGAAGTGAGTGGGAGGAAAGTAGAACTTGATGAGGTAATTGTACCTTCTCCCGAATTGGAAAGGTAGTACATCACAGAAACTCGTTCCAGTGATTCCTACACCAATTAGTGAGGAAGCTAATCATGATGATCATGAAACTTCAGATCAAGTTTCTGCTGAACTTCGTAGATCGACCAGAGTTCGTTCCGCACCAGAGTGGTACGGCAACCCAGTTCTGGAAGTCATGTTACTAGACCATGATGAACCTACGAACTATGAGGAAGCGATGATGAGCCCAGATTCCGCAAAATGGCTTGAGACCATGAAATCTGAGATGGGATCCATGTATTAGAACAAAGTATGGACTTTGGTTGACTTGCCCGATGATCGGCAAGCCATCAAAAATAAATGGATCTTCAAGAGGAAGACCGACGCAAACGGTAATGTTACTGTTTACAAAGCTCGACTTGTTGCGAAAGGGTTTCGACAAGTTCAAGGAGTTGACTACAATGAGACTTTCTCACCCGTAGCGATGCTTAAGTCTGTCCGAATCATGTTAGTAATTGCCGCATTTTATGAAATCTGGCAAATGGATAACAAAACTGCATTCTTTAATGGATTTATTAAAGAAGACTTGTATATGATGCAACCAGAAGGTTTTGTCAATCCTAAAGGTGCTAACAAAATGTGCAAGCTCCAGCGATCCATCTATGTACTGGTGCAAGCATCTCGGAGTTGGAATATACGCTTTGATAAGTTGATCAAAGCATATAGATTTATACAGACTTGCGGTGAAGCCTATATTTACAAGAAGTGAGTGGGAGCACTACAACCTTTCTGATAAGTATATGTGAATGACATATTGTCGATCGGAAATGATGTAGAATTTTCTGGAAAGCATAAAGGAGTGTTTGAAAGGAGTTTTTCAAAGAAAGACCTTGGTGAAGCTGCTTACATATTGGGCATCAAGATCTATAGAGATAGATCAAGACGCTTGATAAGACTTTCGATGAGTACATACTTTGATAAGATTTTGAAGTAGTTCAAAATGGATCAGTCAAAGAAGGAGTTCTTGCCTGACTTGTAAGGTGTGAAGTTGAGTAAGACTCAAAGCCAGACCACGGCAGAAAAATATAGAGTGAATGAAAGTCATTCCCTATGCCTCAGCCATAGGTTCTATAAAGTATGCCATGATGTGTACAAAACACGTTGTGTACCTTGCCATGAGTTTGACAGGGAGGTACAATAGTGATCCAGGAGTAGATCACTGTACAGCGGTCAAAATTATCCTTAGTAATTGGATGACTAAGGAAATGTTTCTCGATTATGGAGGTGATAAAGAGTTCATCGTAAAGGGTTACGCCGATGAAAGCTTTGACACTAAATCCAGAAGACTCTAAGTATCAATCTGGATGCGTATTGAAAGTGGGAGCAATTAGCTAGAGTAGCTCCATGCAGAGCATTGTAGACATAGAAATTTGCGAAATACATACGGATCTGAATGTGACAGACCCGTTGACTAAACTTCTCTCACAAGCAAAACATGATCACACCTTATTACTCTTGGGTATTAATCACATAGCGATGTGAACTAGATTATTGACTCTAGTGAACCCTTTGGGTGTTGGTCACATGGTGATGTGAACTATGGGTGTTCTTCACATAACGATGTGAACTATCGGTATTAAATCACATGGCGATGTGAGCTAGATTATTGACTCTAGTGCAAGTGGGAGACTGAAGGAAATATGCCCTAGAGGCAATAATAAAGTTGTTATTTATATTTCCTTATATCATGATAAATGTTTATTATTCATGCTAGAATTGTATTAACTGGAAACTTAGTACATGTGTGAATACATAGACAAAACAGAGTGTCCCTAGTATGCCTCTACTAGACTAGCTCATTGATCAAAGATGGTTATGTTTCCTAACCATAGACATGAGTTGTCATTTGATCAACGGGATCACATCATTAGGAGAATGATGTGATGTACAAGACCCATCCGTTAGCATAGCACTATGATCGTTTAGTTTTACTGCTATTGCTTTCTTCATGACTTATACATGTTCCTATGACTATGAGATTATGCAACTCCCGAATACCGTAGGATCACCTTGTGTGCTATCAAACGTCACAACGTAACTGGGTGATCATAAAGATGCTCTACAGGTGTCTCCGAAAGTATTCGTGGTGTTGGCATAGATCAAGATTAGGATTTGTCACTCCGAGTGTCGGAGAGGTATCTCTGGGCCCTCTCGGTAACACACATCATAATCAGCCTTGCAAGCAAAAGACTAATGAGTTAGTCACAAGATGATGTGTTACGGAACGAGTAAAGAGACTTGCCGGTAACGAGATTGAACTAGGTATAGAGATACCGATGATCGAATCTCGGGCAAGTAACATACCGATGACAAAAGGAACAACGTATGTTGTTATGCGGTTTGACCGATAAAGATCTTCGTAGAATATGTAGGAGCCAATATGAGCATCCAGGTTCCGCTATTGGTTATTGACCAGAGATGAGTCTCGGTCATGTCTACATAGTTCTCGAACCCGTAGGGTCCGCACGCTTAACGTTTGATGACGATCGGTATTATGATTTTATGAGTTTTGATGTACCGAAGGAGTTCGGAGTCCCAGATGAGACCGGGGACATGACGAGGAGTCTCGAAATGGTCGAGACATAAAGATCGATATATTGGACGACTATATTCGGACATCGGAAAGGTTCCGAGTGATTCGGGTATTTTTCGGAGTATATGGGCCTTATTAGGCCATACGGGAATAGAGGAGAAAGGCCAAAAGGAAGGAGCCCCTCTGGTCCGAATTGGACAAGGGGTGCAGCCCCCTTTTCCTTCTCCCTCTCCACCTCTTTCCTTCTCTCCTACTCTGGAAAGGAAAGGGGAATCCTACTAGGACTTGGGAGTCCTAGTAGGACTCCCAACACTTGGCACGCCCCCTCTAGGGCCGGCCTCTCCCTTGCTCCTTTATATACGGGGGCAGGGGGGCACCCTAGGACACACAAGTTGAATTGTTCCAGCCGTGTGCGATGCCCCCCTCCACAGAAACACACCTCGGTCATACCGTCGCGGTGTTTAGGCGAAGCCCTGCGCCAGTGAATACATCATATCCGTCACCACGCCGTCGTGCTGACGAAACTCTCCCGTGAAGCTCAACTGGATCAAGAGCTCGTGGGACGTCATCAAGCTGAACGTGTGCTGAACGCGGAGGTGCCGTACATTCGGTGCTTGATCGGTTGAATCGCGAAGAAGTTCGACTACATCAACCGCGTCACTTGACGCTTCCGCTCCCGGTCTACGAGGGTACGTAGACACACTCTCCCCTCTCATTGCTATGAATCTAGTAGATAGATCTTGCATGATCGTAGGAAAATTTTAAAATACTACGTTCCCCAACAGTAAGATGGTTATGTCCTCCTGAGTATGGGGAATAACGGGGCTTCTGCTGGGCTCCAGAGTTAAACTTCCCTGGCCCATACTTCCACTTGTGGGTCTAAGTCTGCTACTGATTTCCTTCAATCATGATGGCCTTGTCTACCAACTCCTCGTAGTTGTTGTAGGTGGCTACCATTAGCTGCATGCTCAACTCATCGTTGAGTGACACGTCTCCAACGTATCTATAATTTTTGATTGTTCCATGCTATTATATTATCTGTTTTGGATGTTTAATGGCTTTGTTATACACTTTTATATTATTTTTGGGACTAACCTACTGACCCAAGGCCCAGTGCAAATTGTTGTTTTTTTGCCTATTTCAGTGCTTCGCAGAAAAGGAATATCAAACGGAGTCCAAATGGAATGAAACCTTTGAGAGGATCGTTTTTTGAACAAACGCAACCCAGAAGACTTGGAGTACACGCTAGGGAAGCCACGAGGTGGCCACGCGGCAGGAGAGCGCACCCAGGGGGGTAGGCACGCCCCCACCCTCGTGGGCCCCTCGTAGCTCCACCGACATGCTCTTCGTCCTATATATACCCATGTACCCTGAAAACATCTGAGAGCACCACGAAACCCTAATTCCACCGTCGCAACCTTCTGTACCCGTGAGATCCCATCTTGGGGCCTATTACGGAGCTCCACCCGAGGGGGAATCGATCATGGAGGGCTTCTACATCAACACCATAGCCTCGCCGATGAGTTGTGAGTAGTTTACCATAGACCTTCGGGTCCATAGTTATTAGCTAGATGGCTTCTTCTCTCTCTTTGGATCTCAATACAAAGCCTCGATTTTCTTGGAGATCTATTTGATGTAATTCTTTTTGAGGTGTGTTTGTCGAGATTCGATGAATTGTGGGTTTATGATCAAGATTATCTATGAACGATATTTGATTCTTCTCTGAAATCCCTTATGCATGATTTAAATATCTTTGCAAGTTTCTTCGAATTATCAGTTTGGTTTGGCCTATTAGATTGATAATTCTTGCAATGGGAGAAGTGCTTAGCTTTGGGTTCAATCTTGCGGTGTCCTTTCCCAGTGACAGCAGGGGCAGCAAGGCACATATTCTATTGTTGCCATCGAAGATAAAAAGATGGGGTTTATATCATATTGCATGAGTTTATCCCTCTACATCATGTCATCTTGCTTAAAGCATTACTCTGTTCTTAAGAAATTAATACTCTAGATGCATACTGGATAGCGGTCGATGTGTGGAGTAATAGTAGTAGATGCAGAATCGTTTCGGTCTACTTGTCACGGACGTGATGCCTATATACAGTGATAATGCCTAGATATTCTCATAACTATGCGCTTTTCTATCAATTGCTCGACAGTAATTTGCTCACCCACCGTAGAAATCTACTATCTTGAGAGAAGCCATTAGTGAAACCTATGGCCCCCGGGTCTATCTTTCATCATATCAATCTTCCATACACTATTTATCTTTACTTTACATTTATTCTGCAATCTTTACAAAAATACCAAAAATATGTATCTTATTATCTCTATCAAATCTCACTTTTGTAAGTGGCCGAGAAGGGATTGACAACCCCTTTTATCGTGTTGGTTGCATGGTTCTTATTTGTTTGTGTAGGTACGAGGGACTCGCGTGTAGTCTCCTACTGGATTGATACCTTGGTTCTCAAAAACTGAGGGAAATACATACGCTACTTTGCTGCATCACCCTTTCCTCTTCAAGGGAAAAACAACGCAAGCTCAAGAGGTAGCAAGAAGAATTTCTGGCGCCATTGACGCGGAGATCTACACAAAATTCATATACCAAGTACCCATCACAAACTCTTATCCCTCGCATTACATTATTTGCCATTTGCCTCTCGTTTTCCTCTCCCCCACTTCTGCTATTTTATTCACTTTTTTTCGTTCGCCTCTTTTCGCTTTCTTCTTGTTTGCTTGTGTGTTGGATTGCTTGTTTGTCACTATGGCTCAAGACAATACTAAATTGTGTAACTTTTCCAACAATAATGATTTTATTAGCACTCCGATTGCTCGTATTACCGATGCTGAATCTTGTGAAATCAATGCTCCTCTATTAAACCTTGTTATGCAAGATCAATTTTCTGGCCTTACTAGTGAAGATGTCGCTACCCATCTAAACAACTTTGTTGATTTGTGGGACATGCAAAATAAAAGAGATAAGGATAATGATATTGTTAAATTAAAGCTATTTCCATTTTCGCTTTCAGATCGTGCTAAAACTTGGTTCTCTTCTTTACTTAGAAATAGTATAGATTCGTGGAATAAGTGCAAAGATACCTTTATCTCTAAGTATTTTCCTCCCGCTAAGATTATTTCTCTTAGAAACGATATCATGAATTTTAAGCAACTTGATCATGAGCATGTTGTACAAGCTTGGGAGAGGATGAAATTAATGATACGTAACTGCCCTACATATGGTTCGAACGCATGGATGATTATACAAAACTTTTATGCTGGATTGAATTTTGCTTCTAGAAATCTTTTAGATTCGACCGCAGGGGGCATGTTCATGGAAATCACTTTGGGAGAAGCTACTAAAATCCTAGATAAAATTATGGTTAATTACTCTCAATGGCACACCGAAAGATGTACTAGTAAAAAAGTACATGATATTTAAGAGATTAGTGTTTGGAGTGGAAAGATGGATGAACTTATGAAATTATTTGCTAGTAAGAATGTGTCTTCTAATCTTAATAATATGCCTTTGTCCACATTGATTGAAAATAATAATGAATCTTTGGATGTGAATTTTGTTGGTAGGAATATTTTTGGTAACAATGCTTATAGAGGAAACTTTAATTCTAGGCCTTTCCCTAGTAGTTCCTCTTCTAATTATGGTAATTCCTACAACAACTCTTAGGCCTCTGATTTTGAGACTAGTGTTAAAGAATTCATGAATTCGCAAAATAATTTCAATGCTTTGCTAGAAGAAAAATTGCTTAAGATTGATGAGTTGGCTAGGAACGTGGATAGAATATCTCTTGATGTTCATTCTTTGAAACTTAGACCTCTTCCACCTAAGCACGATATCAATGAGTCTCTCAAAGCCATGAGAATTTCCATTGATGAGTGAAAAGAAAGAACCGCTAGGATGCGTGATAAAAGATATTGCTTTGTGAAACCATGTTCTTCTATTTTTCATGATAATAAAGATGAAGATCTAAAAGTGATTGATGTGTCTCCTATTAAATCCTTGTTTTCTGATATGAATCTTGATAAAGATGGGACTGGAGATGAGTCAACTCTAGTTAAAAGGCGTCCCAATGATTCGGGGTTTTAAGATCTTGATGCTAAAACTGTTAAAAGTGGGATTGAAGAGGTCAAAACTTTACATAGCAATGAGCCCACTATTTTGGATTTCAAGAGATTTAATTATGATCATTGCTCTTTGATAGATTGTATTTCCTTGCTGCAATCCGTGCTAAATTCTCCTCATGCTTATAGTCAAAATAAAGCTTTTACCAAACACATAGTTGATGCTTCAATGCAATCTTATGAAGAAAAACTTGAATTAGAATTTTCTATCCCTAGAAAACTTTATGATGAGTGGGAACCTACTATTAAAATTAAGATTAAAGATCATGAATGCTATGCTTGGTGTGATTTGGGTGCTAGTGTTTCCACAATTCCAAAAACTTTGTGTGATATGTTAGGTTTCCATGAACTTGATGCTTGTTCTTTAAATTTGCATCTCGTGGATTCTACCATTAAGAAACCTATGGTAAGGATTAATGATGTTCTTATAGTTGCAAATAGGAATAATGTGCCCGTAGATTTCATCGTTCTTGATACAGATTGCAATCCTACATGTCCTATTATTCTTGGTAGACCTTTCCTTAGAACGATTGGTGCAATTATTGATATGAAGGAAGGAAATATTAGATTCCAATTCCTGTTAAGGAAGGCATGGAACAGTTTCCTAGAAAGAAAAATCAAATTACCTTATGAATCTATTATGAGAGCCACTTATGGATTGCCTACCAAAGATGGCAATACCTAGATCTATTCTTGTATCATGCCTAGCTAGGGGCGTTAAACGATAGCGCTTGTTGGGAGACAACCCAATTTTACTTTCTTTGATTTTACTTCTGTTTAGTAATAAATAATTCATCTAGCTTCTGGTTAGAAGTGGTTTGTGTTTTAATTAGTGTTTGTGCCAAGTAGAACCTTTGGGAAGACTTGGGTGAAGTCTTTGCGATCTTGCTGTAAAAACAGAAACTTTTGCGCTCTTGAGTTTTGCTGCCATCTTTCACTGGAGAGTGCTTTTAAGTTGATTATTTTTAAATATAATTAATAGACAAATTCCTCATGTCCACCAATTTATTTCAAAAAAACTAGAGTTACAGAAGTATTCGAAAGTTATAGATTGCTACAGACTGTTCTGTTTTTGACAGATTCTGTTTTTCGTGTGTTGTTTGCTTATTTTGATGAATCTGTGAGTAGTATCGGGGGGTATGAATTATAGAGAAGTTGGAACACAGTAGGTTTAACACCAATATAAATAAATAATGAGTTCATTACATTACCTTAAAGTGGTGGTTTGTTTTCTTATACTAACGGAGGTCGCGAGATTTTCTGCTAAGTTTTGTGTTGTGAAGTTTTCAAGTTTTTGGGTAAGGATTTGATGGACTATGGAACAAAGAGTGGCAATTTTCTAAGCTTGGGGATGCCCAAGGCACCCCAAGGTAAAATTCAAGGACAACGAAAAGCCTAAGCTTGGGGATGCCCCGGGAAGGCATCCCCTCTTTCGTCTTCGTCTATCGGTAAGTTTACTTGAAACTATAATTTTATTCACCACATGATATGTGTTTTGCTTGGAGCGTCATGTATGATTTGAGTCTTTGTTTTTTAGTTTACCACAATCATCCTTTCTATACACACCTTTTGATAGAGAAACACATGAATCGGAATTTATTAGAATACTCTATGTGCTTCACTTATATCTTTTGAGCTAGATAGTTTTCCTCTAGTGCTTCACTTATATCTTTTTAGAGCACAGTGGTGGTTTTATTTTATAGAAATTATTGATCTCTCATGCTTCACTTATATTATTTTGAGAGTCCTCTAGAACAGCATGGTAATTTGCTTTGGTTATAAAATTAGTCCTAATATGATGGGCATCCAAGATGGGTATAATAAAACTTTCATATAAAGTGCATTGACTACTATGAGAAGTTTGATACTTGATGAATGTTTTGAGATATGAGGATGGTGATATTAGAGTATTGCTAGTAGAGTAGTTGTGAGTTTGAGAAATACTTGTGTTGAGGTTTGCAAGTCACATAGCATGCACGTATGGTAACCGTTGTGAGATAAATTTGAAGCATGAGGTATTTCATTGATTGTCATCCTTTGTGTGGAGGTCGGGATCGCGCGATGGTTAACTCCTACCAACCCTTCCCCTAGGAGCATGCGTGTAGTACTTCATTTTGATGACTTGTAGATTTTTGCAATAAGTATGTGAGTTCTTATGACTAATGTTGAGTCCATGGATTATACGCACTCTCACCCTTCCACCATTGCTAGCCTCTCTTGTACCACGCAACTTTCATCGGTATCATACACCCACCATATACCTTCCTCAAAACAACCACCATACCTACCTGTTATGGCATTTCCATAGCCATTCCGAGATATATTTCCATGCAACTTTCCACTGTTCCGTTTGTTATGACACGCCTCATCTTTGTCATATTGCCATGCATGATCATGTAGTTGACATCGTATTTGTGGCAAGGCCACCATGCATAATTTTCCATACATGTCACTCTTGATTCATTGCACATCCCGGTACACTCCCGGAGGCATTCATATAGAGTCATATTTTGTTCTAGTATCGAGTTGTAATCTTTGAGTTGTAAGTAAATAAAAGTGTGATGATCTTCATTATTACAGCATTGTCCCAGTGAGGAAAGGATGATGGAGACTATGATTCCCCCACAAGTCGGGATGAGACTCCTGACGAAAAATAATAAAAAAAGAAGAAGAAAAAGAGGCCATAAAAAAGGCCCAAATGAAAAAAAAAATGAAAAAATGAGAGAAAAAATAGAGAAGGGGCAATGCTACTATCATGATAGATAGTCTATTATGTTGTCACTTTCAAAGTAGCACCATGATCTTCATGATAGATAGTCTCCTATGTTGTCACTTTCATATACTAGTGGGAATTTTCATTACAGAACTTGGCTTGTATATTCCAATGATGGCCTTCCTCAAAATGCCCTAGGTCTTCGTGGGCAAGAGAGTTGGATGCACACAAACTTAGTTTCTATAGTTGAGCTTTCATACTCTTATAGCTCTAGTGCATCCGTTGCATGGCAATCCCTACTCATTCACATTGATATCTATTGATGGGCATCTCCATAGCCCATTGATATGCCTAGTTGATGTGAGACATCTTCCTCTTTTGTCTTCTCCACAACCACCACTCTATCCCACCTATAGTGTTATATCCATGGCTCACGCTCATGTATTGCGTGAAAGTTGAAATAGTTTGAAAAAAAATTAAGTATGAAACAATTGCTTGGCTGAAACCGGGGTTGTGCATGATTTGACTATTTTGTGTGACAAAGATGGAGCATAGCCAAACTATATGACTTTGTAGGGATGAACTTTCTTTGGCCATGTTATTTTGAGAAGACATAATTGCTTTGTTAGTATGCTTGAAGTGTTATTATTCTTATGTCAATATTAAACTTTGTCTTGAATCTTTCGGATCTGAACATTCATGCCACAATAAAGAAAATTACATTGAGAATTATGTTAGGTAGCATTCCACATCAAAAATTCTATTTTTATCATTTACCTACTCGAGGACGAGCAGGAATTAAGCATGGGGATGCTTGATACGTCTCCAACGTATCTATAATTTTTTTTGTTCCATGCTATTATATTATCTGTTTTGGATGTTTAATGGGCTTTATTATACACTTTTATATTATTTTTGGGACTAACCTACTGACCCAAGGCCTAGTGCAAATTGCTATTTTTTGCCTATTTTAGTGTTTCGCAGAAAAGGAATATCAAACGGAGTCCAAATGGAATGAAACCTTCGGGAGCATTGTTTTTGGAACAAACGCAACCCAGAAGACTTGGAGTACACGCCAGGGAAGCCACGAGGCGGCCACGAGGCAGGGGGCACGCCCAGGGGGGTAGGCGCTCCCCCACCCTCATGGGCCCCATCGTAGCTCCAACGACATGCCTCTTCGTCCTATATATACCCATGTACCCTGAAAATATCCATGAGCACCACGAACCCTAATTCCACCGTTGCAACCTTCTGTACCCGTGAGATCCCATCTTGGGGCATGTTCCGGAGCTCAACCGGAGGGGGAATCGATCACGGAGGGCTACTACATCAACACCATAGCCTCTCCGATGAGTTGTGAGTAGTTTACCACAGATCTTCAGGTCCATAGTTATTAGCTAAATGGCTTCTTCTCTCTCTTTGGATCTCAATGCAAAGTTCTCCTCGATCTTCTTGGAGATCTATTTAACGAATTATTTTTGCGGTGTGTTTGTTGAGATCCGATGAATTGTGGGTTTATGATCAATATTATCTATGAACAATATTTGATTCTTCTCTTCAATATTTTATGCATGATTTAAATATCTTCGCAAGTCTCTTCGAATTATCAGTTTGTTTGGCCTACTAGATTGATCTTTCTTCAATGGGAGAAGTGCTTAGCTTTGGGTTCAATCTTACGGTGTCCTTTCCCAGTGACAGCAAGGGCAGCAAGGCGCGTATTGTACTGTTGCCATCGAGGATAAAAAGATGGGGCTTATATCATATTGCATGAGCCTATCCCTCTACATCATGTCATCTTGCTTAAAGCGTTACTCTGTTCTTATGAACTTAATACTCTAGATGCATGCTGGATAGCGGTCGATGTGTGGAGTAATAGTAGTAGATGCAGAATCGTTTCGGTCTACTTGTTACGGACGTGATGCCTATATACAAGGATCATGCCTAGATATTCTCATAACTATGTGCTTTTCTATCAATTACTCGACAGTAATTTGTTCACCCATCATAGAAATCTGCTATCTTGAGAGAAGCCACCAGTGAAACCTATGGCCCCCGGGTCTATCTTTCATCATATCAATCTTACATCCACTATTTATCTTTACTTTACTTTTATTCTGCAATCTTTACTTTCAATCTATATAACAAAAATACCAAAAATATTTATCTTATTATCTCTATCATATCTCACTTTTGCAAGTGGCCGAGAAGGGATTGACAACCCCTTTATCGCGTTGGTTGCAAGGTCCTTATTTGTTTGTGTAGGTACGAGGGACTCGTGCGTAGTCTCCTACTGGATTGATACCTTGGTTCTCAAAAACTGAGGGAAATACTTATGCTACTTTGCTGCATCACCCTTTCCTCTTCAAGGGAAAAACGACGCAATCTCAAGAGGTAGCATTGAGTCCCTCCAGAAACTTCTCATGCTTTGCGGCGTCACTGGCTATATCATCTGGCGCGTAGCGAGCTAACTGCGTGAAGTCATCCACGTACCGCCCCACGATACGGTTTCCTTGGCGCATGTTGCGAAACTCATGCTTATTCAGGTTCATGGCTCCAGCTGAGACACGTGCAGTGCGAAAGGCTTGCTGAAACTGATCCCAAGTAACTGTAGCAAGTGGATAGGTGGCTGTGTAGTTCTCCCACCACGCGGCTGCTGGTCCCTCAAGCTGATGTGTGTCAAAGCGCACTCTCTCTGCATCTGTGCATCCTGCAGTTGCTAGCTCTGTTCCCATCTTGCGGAGCCAGTCATCTACAAAAATCAGCTCAGTGCTACCAGGGAACACCGGCGGATTCAACCTTAGAAACAGGGTCAGGTTGTCATGGGGAGGCGGAGGTGGGTTGTTGTTGTTGTTGTTGCCTTGGTTCTGAACAAGTAGTTGCATCAAAGTGTTATGCTGCTGGATCAACTGAGTGAGCTCAGGTGGAAACTCGAATCCGGGCTCACGTCTCCGAGGCATCTGAGGGGTTTAGAGGGGTGAGATTAGAATAGATTGAGGTCTAGGGGAAATCACTACCCATATGCACATGAGACAAACAATTTCATATCATATCACTCAATTCAATCAAGGTCACACAAAAGATCCTAATACAAAGCTAGCGAACGATTTCTAACTACTTGGAAGAATACTAATGATTACAAGGTGGTCATCTAATAACTATCATCGGAAGACTCCATGATATTTGCTCCAGCTTTGTCTTCATAATCACTTTCATCACTGTCGGTGTTGTTTATCAGAATGTAGTTCTCCATATGAATACCCATCTCTGGTTCTGGCTCCACCGTGTTTGTTCCAACCTTCTTCTTTAGGGCTTCATTCTGCTCCAATAGTACGGCGATTTTTTCTTCATATCCATCACGTACTGTCTTGAGTTCCTCTTCTAGCTCCACGTTTCGTGTCATCACCATCTTGGTCTTCAGCATGAGCATGCACATATGGTTCTTGTAGCGTCAAATGTGTTGGTCCATCTCCTGAATGAATGCTGCAATGGATCCATCCTTTCTGGTGTGAAGCATCACCCACTGCTCATCTCGGCGTCCACAAATCTGGTAGATGGTGTCTTCAAGATCCTTGTTGTAGACTTCACATATGCGTCCAAATGTGATGTGAGCTGCCATACTCTTTCCCAAGTTCCATGTAGGTGCGTCAACGGCAAGCTCAAGAGGTTCCGTGACTGGTGCAATAGTCATCCCAGGAACCCTAACTTTGATCTTCCAGCACTCCTCTTCCGGCAATGATGCATAGAAATCTACAGTTATACTTGGTATTTCAATGTGTAGGTATCTAGTGACTTCCTTCAAGTGTCTTCTGAAAGGGGTGTCATCGTGAGGCTGAGTGAACTTGCTCCCAGGGTCTAGCATCTATATAATTGAAATAGAGAAGAATTAGAATGAGTAGAGAAGAGCATCTTGTGGCTTATTCCTAATGGATCGGAGTCTCTGTGCTTAGTGTCATCCCTGGATCGGTATGCTGACACACACAGTACTTCGAGGATTTATAGCAGAGCTTCAATCACACTTTATTACATCGAAATACTCAAAAGGAGTCTTAGTACAATAATATGGTTGAAGGCCATATAATAACAATAATCTAATACGAATCTTGCGGAAGCATCGAAGATTAACTGAGTCAATCCAACTCCACGGCAAACATTGAGTGCATGAAAATGACCTAATCGCATCTTAATCTTTGTCGGTAAACTCTGCAACATGAGATGTTGCAGCCATGTAGGTCAGCACATTGAATATGCTGTCAAGAACACACTGTAGCAAGAAATGAAGAACAAAAATGTCGACAACTATATGCATATTTGGCTGGTGGAGGCTGTAAGGTAATTTTTTGCATAAAGCTAATTTTTTTCCTACAACAAAGGAATAAGTTTCATTTACTACTCAGTTTAGTTAAGAAATATTGAGACTGGGTCCTCCATCTCAATCCCAAATTTACCAAAGCCATTAATAATCCAACAAGTTAATTAAATAGAGTGTTGAGATCAGTCCATAATTCAAATACCAGGATGCTCAAGATGTCCATAACCGAGGACACGGCTAATCATGATCAGTTTGTACACTCTGTAGAGGTTTGTGCACTTTTACCCACAAGACTCGATCGCCTCCGTTTAATTTCTCACACTGCATGGTGTTTGAGAACCAGATGACAGAGACACAGTCTTTTAGAAGCATTTACACTTTACCTCGGAAGGACTGGTACACCTACTTTCCCCTACATCTGCTAGTCCACCGCTGAAAGAGCTCACACAACATACTCAACTGTCCAAGAGCCCATAATGGCATGTGGCTGCACACGGAAGTTTCTAGGCATGAATGATATATGATCACTTTGAGCCTGGGTGGCATTCCATAGGATGATCACACGGGTCCTCCGGGATCTCCTAGGACAACCCTAGATTCTCCAGGTGCCCTGCAACCAATCCACCCAGTGGTTTATTAAAGTTATCACCTTAAACATTCCCTTAGTTGTTATTACACTCACAACTTTCCCGAAATCTCACATACCAATCCACGTCTTCAAGCATGGCTAAGCAACAAGTAACAAAGCGTATATTCCCTTGGGTTGATCTCAAGTCACTGGGTTCCTACCTCATGAACTACTAAGCAATACCACATGTGATCAAGTCCTACTCATGAAATCTTTGAGGATAGAACTAATGCAATAAAACTGGGTATTGGAAAGTACGATCTAAGTATGAACTTGCCTTGCTGACGATCGTTGAGACCTAGTGATTCGTAGTAGCACGCTTCGCACTCCGGAAATTCTATCGCGATCAAACAATAGCATACATAAGCAACCATCCAACAGAATCGAAGAACATATCTCGAAAGAACTCGAAAACAAACGAATAACTCTTGCAACAGAAAACAATTTCTAACAGTACCAAAATTAAGTGAATTTATCCTTATCAGAAAGTTTAGGTCAAGAGCTTCGATTTGCAAAAAGAATCAACTCAAACAGAGTTACGAAACTCAAGTTACGATTAAGAGAAGTTCAAAAAATGTTTAAATTCAAATTTTAAAACTTTCAAAAGCAAATTTGAGTTGCACTACTGCAAAGATAAGATCGAAACGAAGAAATTGGCGTCGGTTTCACCTAATTTCGACTAACGAGTAAAAAGTAACGATCGTTTGAAAACTAGGGACTTATCTGTAAAAACTTTAACTCCGGATACTTCCTTGATGAAAAATCACAGAAAAAAAATCTAAATAGCGAACGTTCATTTTTCTAATCTAAACAGCGGACGTTTGATGTTTAATAAAAACTAAAAAAAGAAATCTAGATTTTCTTAAAAAAAACCGATCTAGGTTTTTTTTAAACGTAAATGAAAACCAAAAAAAGAAACGGGCGGCAGTTTTACCTAAACTGGTCGGGTTCGCGGAGCGGGTTGGGTGCGGGCGGCGGGTGGCTTCACGGCGGCGGTGGCTGCTGGCGTTGCGGCGGCGGGTGGTGGCGAGGCGGCAGTGAACTGCGGCTCGGGCGGCGGCGACTTGCGTGACGGCGGCAGTGGCGGCTTGCAGCAGCGGCGGCGGCGGCGGCGACGGACGGCTGCGACGGCGAGCGGCGCGGCGGGCCGTGGGGTTGCGGTGGCGGGGTGGCAGGAGGCGGTGGCTCGGGCGGTTTATAAAGGGGCCCGAGGGAGGGTCCGACTTGGGCAAGGGCTCGGCCGGCGGCGTGTCCCGTCGGGACTCCGGCAGAGTCCGACCGCTCCACGGCGAGGAGAGCCAGTGGCGGCTGGGTCGGGTGTTCGGCTCCGGCCCAGTCGGCCCGGTACGGTAAAACTTTTTTTTTAAATCGTAGAATGAAGAAAAACTCAAAATAAATAGAAAAATCCTAAAAAATTCAAAAACAATTTCCTCCGTTCCCACCTAATATTTGGGACAAAAGTGAATATTTTTCTGAAATAAAAATGCCTAAAATAAATTAAACTTTTAATACAATTTTTAAAATAAATAAATTGCAAATAAAAATCCAATAAAATTATTTTTACTCAAAATTCAAATTCCAATATGTTTAATCTGTTTTTGAAGAAGTCATATTATCTTCTCTCATTTATTTTAAATTATTGAAAATGAAAATTGACAAAAATAATATTTGATCCAACCTCACTCGTAAAATAATAAAAATAGTGGGTCCTCTTTGGGAAAACTTCCAACTCTCTCACTTGGGTCCTTGAGTTGCTTATAGTTTTTGGATCAATTTTCAAATAAACTCAAATTCAAAATGCTCAAATTATGGATGCATATGAATATCTATGTTAAGATCCAAATTGAAAATTGGGATGTTACACTTTTCGCCGCCAACGACCTCCCGCCCTGGCGGCCGCCGCCGTCAACGGAATTCAACCCCGTCGTTGCCACCGTAGCGTGCTCACCGCCAAGTTAGGGTATGAGCTCGATCCTTTGTGCAATCTTTACCTTCGATTCTTTGCACAAAGTCAATGCCATTATTCTTGCCACGTATGAGATAATTTTGTCCAGTGAAAACTCCATTTAGATTAATTTTGATTCAAAATTTTAGGGTTAGGTTTCCGCCGAACTCATCTCGGACCGACCGAGTTGTAGAAATCGGTCCCACCGATTTGGCTTAGGAAATTGCACATGTAAGGTTCGGTTTGACTGAAACCTACAAATCGATGTGACCGAGTTCAACTCTCAGTGAAACCCTAGCAAACTCGGAGTCACCGAACTGTGTCTCGGTATGACCGGTTTCACTTGTTTAGACTCCAAAGTTGCTTCGGTGTCATCGAGATTAACAAATCGGTAGCTCCGAAATGCTTTCTACAGAAACCCAAAACTAAGATTTTGACTCATTTGTTTTACAAAACCTTTGCACTTTGTGATGCTCATCCACTCCGTCTCATCTACATCTATTCATAGGGTCAGATTTCAGTTTGCGGTGTCAACAATGTCTGATCAATGTGACAGCTACAACAGGTCAGAGGGGCAGGCACATTTGAGTGAGGGCTCTAGTCCCTCCAATTGCAGCTACTATGAGAGTAGCAGGAGCACTCCAAGTAATCTTCCAAAGGATGCTACCAAGTCAAGGAAGAAGAAAACTTCTGACACTGAGGATGAGGATTTTGTGGCTGATGAGGCCACTTCAAAGAAGAAAGTGACTCAGAAGGAGTATGGCACGGTTGCATCAACAAAGCCTGGTCTGAACAAAAAGGCCCCTGCCAAAAGAGCTTCAATGTCAAAGGCCAGACCATCAACTCAAGAAACAATGGTGTTCACTCTTGAAACATGAGATGATGAGCCAGCAGGAACTAAGAAGAGGGCTAGGAAGACCATAGCCAGAGTGGTTGGCAAGCCATCTATGAGGGCAAATGATGATGATGATGATGAAGCTGATCATCCTGTTGCACCAGCTGCAAAGACTCAGAAGTTAATGGGGGATGCCATCAAGTCTAGGGCTGCCCCTTTTAAGCCCAAGACTGTCCCCAAAGCTACTGCTCCAGCCCCCAAGATTACACCAAAGAGGAGCACAAGAAACATACCAGCTGCTGAAAAGAAAAAGGCCACAGTGCGTGAGGTTGAAGAAGAAGAAGATGCTGAAGTCCAAGTGCTCAGAAAATTAAAGCCCAAAATTCCTGATCATGATGATAGTCATATTGTTGCTGAAGACATGAAACTAGGGAGGGATGTAGGTCTCAGACATTGGAGACAAACTGATCCATATGATGTGAGGAGAAGGACTACTGTGGATTACAGGTTCCACACCAGAGAGCAGCATGATTTCTATGAGACTGTCTTGCTTGATAAGAAGCCCATTGTTTGTGATATGAAGTGGGTAGATTGGGAATACATTGATGAGAATGCAGATCATTTTCCAGGTGTGCGTGAGAGCTTTAGGCTATGTGGAGTGGAAAAGTTTGTGGGTCAGAAGTTGACCAAGTGGAATGATGAGCTCATTATGCAATTTTATTCTACAACTCATTTCTATCCTGATGGAAGAATTGTTTGGATGTTTGAGGGTACTAGGTACCAATCAACAATTCCTGAGTGGGCCAACTTCATCAAAGCCCTTGAAGAGCATGACGATGACTTGGATGTCTATGCCAAGAAGAAGAAAGGCCACAACTCAATGGCAAACATGTACAAGGAGATTCCTAACAAAGCAGTGGAAACCAATAAACTAGGCTCTATTCATTTTCTGCTATCTGGTTTGGCCACAGTTAACACCATCTTGAGGCACACCTTGTTGCCCAAATTTGGAGATCACAAGATGATCAGAGGCCATTCCATCAACTTGCCGCAATTGTTTGACGTGCCTCAGAAGTTCAAAGTGATGAGTTTGATTGTTGAGACAATCAAGAGGACATCTACAGACCAGAAGAGATCATGTGGGTATGCTCCACACATCCAGATGCTCATCAACTCCAAGATGGGCACAGGCACATTCTTATTGGACAAGGAACACCTTCCCTTGTTGCCTAACTTTGAGGATAACACAGTTGTCATGGATGAAGAAGATCCCACATCTGTAGAGGCTCAAGAGAAGAGGGAGAAAGCAAGAGCTGAGAGAGGAGCAAAGATGCCAAGTGCTGAAGAGGCATCTCAAATGTCCCTCAAATCTAAACAAGATCAAATGGCATATCTGATTCAAGCAACCTTGAGGATTGAGAAAGGATTGGCCAAATTGACTCAGAATCAAGCGAGCCTGGAAAGGATCATTGAGACAAAATTCTATGATCCAGACTTGAAGGTGACAGAGATGCAGATAGCAGTTGAGTACCTCCAGGAAGAAGCTGAGGAGAGGAAAGGACAACCTACCACAAATTTCTTTCAGAGAGTGCCAAGAGGGCAGAGATCTCCTACAATGCCAATGGCTGACACTAGAGCTACTACATCAGCACCTGCAGCCACAACATCAGTTCCACCTCCAGTTGCCACTCCACCAGCTCCAACAACTTCCACAGATGCATTCGTCCTTGGAGTCCTCTCAACACCTCCTCCCGAAGATCAAGCCTAGAGAGACGCATATCACTATGGATTTTCAAGCTTTTTGAGAACTCGTTGCCAAAGGGGGAGGAAGTGTATAGATCATAGGCTTCGAGAGAGAGAGAGAGAGAGCTTTGCTTCTTTTGCCTTCCTTGGTTTTTGGTTGAAACTTATTTGTGTGCTTGCTTGATACTCTATGGTTATGTGTGTGAGATACTTGTATGATCATGTGTTTGATCATGTCATACCTTCATGCTTGCTTGAATGATGCTATTATTTATCTCTCATATATGATCATTCACTTTGCTTTAGTGATGAGTGCATATTTTACTTTCTATCATTTTGAGCGCTCCACCAAGATGTATGTGACATGGAAGATTAACGCATGATCCTAATCGATTGTGCATTTGCATTCAAAAGAAAATTTTAAATAATGCACAAATTTAGGGGGAGGTCTTGCATATCACATACTTCTTAAAGCGACGATGTATTTCAATCTTATTATGATTTGTCGAAGCTTTGATCTATATGTTGTCATCAATTACCAAAAAGGGGGAGATTGAAAGTGCAACTATCCTTGGGTGGTTTTTCCTAACAACATATAGCTCATTGAGCTAATGCTCTTTCAAGATGAGCATTTCAGAAAGTTCAATGATTGGCATGGCATGGACTAGGAATGTCGACCCCACAAAATGCTAAGGACACATATTGGCTCAAGCTCAAGACTCTACCTTTTTCATTTTAGTGATCCAAGATCACATTGAGTCCATCGGAAAAGCCGATACTATTAAAAGGGGATGAGGTGTTGTCTAATGGCTTACTTGCTCAAAATGCTTAGTGATATGCTTCAAAAGCCCTCAACCACTTTCTCATATCCACATATGTCCCAAACCTAAAGTCAAACTCGGCCCCACCGATTAGATCTATCCGGCGCCACCGAGTTCATGTGACATGGCCATAGCCAGAAACCCTAATCAGTTCGGTCTCACTGAGATGGGATTGCAAACTCTCTATTTCCCTTCGTAACATTTCGGTCTAACCGAAGTGAGTGATCAGACCCACCGAGTTCGCAATGCAAACTCTTTGTTTCCCTTTCGTAACGTTTCAGTCTCACCGAAATGAGCGAATCGGTCCCACCGAGTTTGCCTATTACAGAAATCGATCTCACCGAGTTTATGTGATCGGTCTCACCGAGATTACGTTATGCCCTTACCCTAATGAAATTGGTTCCACCGAGTTGACCATATCGGTCCCACCGAAAAGCCTAACGTTCATATTTTGAACTAAATCGGTTCGACCGAGTTTCATGATTCGGTCCCACCGAGTTTGGTAAATTGTGTGCAATGGTTATATTTTGTGTGGAGGCTATATGTACCCCTCCACCCACTCTTCATTCGTGGAGAGAGCCATCAGAACATACCTACACTTCTATTACTCATTTTTTGAGAAAGAACCACCTACTCATGTGTTGAGACCAAGATATTCCAATCCCCAACCATATGAATCTTGATCTTTAGCCTTCCCCAAGTTGCTTTCCACTCAAATCTTCTTTCCACCATATCAAAATCTGTAAGAGAGAGTTGAGTGTTGGGGAGACTATCATTTGAAGCACAAGAGCAAGGAGTTCATCATCAACACACCAACCTTTTGGAGAGTGGTGTCTCCTAGATTGGTTAATTGTCACTTGGAAGCCTCCGACGAGATTGTGGAGTTGAACCAAGGAGTTTGTAAGGGCAAGGAGATCGCCTACCTCATGAAGATCTACCCTAGGGGGGCAAGTCCTTCGTGGTCGATGGCCATGATGGGATAGACAAGGTTCCTTCTTCGTGGACCCTTCGTGGGTGGAGCCCTCTGTGGACTCGCACAGTCGTTACCCTTCATGGGTTGAAGTCTCCATTAACGTGGATGTATGATAGCACCATCTATCGAAACCACGCCAAAAACATCTGTGTCTACACTTGCGTTTACACTCTCCAAACCCCTCCCTTCACCTTCATATGCAATGATTTACTTTCTGCTGCCACAACTCAAGAATTGCATGTGTTGGAAGATTGCTTGACTTGTGCTAAATTGCTAAAAACTATCGAAACATAAATTTGGGAAAAGGCTAAGTTTTTATTTGGTCAAGTAATCTAATCACCCCCTCTAGACATACTTTCTATCCTACAGCGTGTCGGTCAGGTCCTCGACCGTGGTGACTAGATGGGTGTGGTGGGTGGGATGCAAATTTCCTGATCCTCGGTTTTACATTCAATATGATCGTAGGCGGTGGATGAGATCGCTATAATTTGGATTCGATCCAACACATCACTGATTTGTGAGATCTCCTCGGTATCCAGGACCTGGGCATAAGCTGGACAGATATGGAGCAATTTGTTCGGGCCAATTGACGTGGCGTAGACTCTTGCTTGTCCGGGGTTGATCCCAGGGTGGTGGGCGCAATTACTGCATCAGTTTCTGGTGAAGCGATCAGCATCACCGGGTCCAAAGACAATCTTGGCACCGAGGCGTCCAAGGGCTCAGTGTTTAGGCCGGACATGATGACCACCAGATCTTTCTACGTGGTCGGCTCTGGGAAGAGGGTGGATCCGAGGCCCCCATCGTAATCTGGCTTTGGAGCCATGGCGCTAGATGGTTCATGCTGGCATGAGGTCCACCCCAAAAGGACTAGATCTCCTTGAGGGTGTGCGGTGTACTTCTGGCTTTTAAACGTGATGACTTGACCTGGAGCAAAATTCTCCATGCGTCCTAGACAGTCGGCTTGTTCAGCATGCAAAACAATGCTGCCTAAGGCGAAGAGCAGGTCGGGGACGAAAATGTCACCACGGCAAATGCTGCTATCGATATGCAAATGAGCCATCAACCCAGGTCATCAAAGAGTGAGCTCTCAATGAAAGCACCAATGTCGGTGTCAAAACCGGCCGATCCCGGGTAGGGGGGCCGAGCTATTAGATCGGGTCGATTGGTAACATGATAAGAACACATAAGGACTTTACCCAGATTCGGGCCCTCTCTATGGAGGTAAAGCCTACGCCCCGCTCTTTTTTATATTATGAAGGTATCGAAGTACAGGGTTGATCTACCTCGAGATCGTAAGTTGTTGTTTAAACCCGAGAGGTATGATGAGTGGGTGTATGGATGGATCGATCCTCTCTACAGAATAAACCTCATGGTTGATATAGGCAGCAGGGGTATCTAGGGTTACACATGGTCCGTTGCCATCTAAGGATTTACATGCCGAATCTAGTCGAATATGCTTGAACAAGACACCAAGTCTTCGGTCACCATGATCTTAAGGCCTCTGGAATCTTGCATCCTTATTGTGCTGGTTGTCCGGCCCATACATTAGTCCGGATGGGCTAGAACCCCCTAGTCCAGGACACCGTTAGATGGGGTTTATTCATATTGATTGAGATTACTTTTTTGTGTCATGTCATCTTGCTTAAGGTGTTACTCTGTTTTTATGACATTTGCTGCAATTTATATATCTATCACTACGAGATTTGATCCTTGCAATTAACGAATTCAAGGGGATTGACAACCCACTTGCCCGCATTGGGTGCAAGTATTTGCTTTTGTGTGTGCAGGTGCAGTTCATGAGGTTTTACGTGATTCTTCGAGGTTCTCCCTGATGGAAATACTTACCTCTATTGTACTGCATCTCCCCTCCTCTTCGAGAAAATCCCAACGCAGATCACAAGTACCAGGAAGAATTTATGGTGTCGTTGCCAGGGAGGATTCACGTTAAAGTAGTCTCCCATCAACTTGCCAATTTCTGGTGCCATTACCGGGGAGACATCATCAAATCTTATCACTTCTGAGTAAAAAGCCCTGTCCAACATGTGAAGGTTTCAACTAAAAAAATGTTCTATCGTTGCCCAATAGGCTCTTATTTTCCACATTCTCTTCTGATGAAAAGTTAATCAGCCTTATGATTCATACAATTCATGGAATAATCAAAATGATGTTTTGCTTTATGGTATAGTCATACAGAAATAACTACTACTCTAATATGTCAAAAGAAGTTCCAAATCATCTAACTATGCTTGCAAAATACCATATCAAAATGCATTTGATTATATTACCATTTCAGTAAATGATGAAACTCTTAAGTATTGACAGGTCGACTATTTTTTGCCTAGAGTAATATATAATCAAATTATCAATGCCTATTTATTGATTTGGCGGTTATTCGTTGAATCATTCTTCAAGGGAATCCATACCAGTGTGTTCAATCTCACTTCCCACCACTTTCAACTGAGGGTGTGATCCTTGCCATGGGCATCACTGTTGTCGCCGTGCAGGTGACCCTCCCATTGCTCGATGCATCGGCTATGATGTTCCTGGAGATATGTGAAGCGGCAGGGAGACGCGTGCAACCAGGTACATAGCCATACAACAATGACTCCTTGCATTGCCATCGAACAACCCTCCTGCTTAGGCGATGCTCCTGGCCTTGCCTGGTACACAACATATATACCTTGTAAGCATGTGTTGAGTTACTACTACAAGCTATAAATGTCTTTGTTTGCTAACTTGAGAAAATCAATGGACCACCATCCTTGCTGATTGATTCGCGCTTGTGTGTTTAGTTTTCTTGAGACAACAAAGGGGCAGCGTAAACACGAAACATCATGTGTAGCAGATGGCATTGCACCTCACCTGCAGTGGGTGGTGAAGCATAGTGCCACGACTATAGCCGATGTGGTACTGGAGAACGACGCCAGCCTAAAGGTAGTCAGCGTGAACGACCACCGTGTATGGAATTTTTTTCTTTTCTTTTCCCCTAAAATTGTACTCTCTTTTTGGGTGTTGTTAGATTTGGTTTCCCTTTTTCCTAACAAACGGACCCCCCCTTCATTCATTGATAATGTAGTTGATTCAGCGTCTGACTGATCAGTGATGGCTCAGGGCTTAAGGCTCATAGGTTTGTGCAAAAGTGTGTAGGTTCATTTTGCGAACGTATATTTGTCCACAGAAAACTAGTGAATTATGCTTGTGTGCGGTAATTTTGATTTAGTCACACCTGCCAATATGTAGGGCTATTGACATCTAAAGTAGTTACTACATTGTTTGGAAAAGGATACAACCAAATCTCAGCAATATGGTTGACTTCTATATACATTTAGAAACTAATTTATTTCCACGACATGGGTGGACTATTAGAACTGATCTATATGTGTGGTAGAGTTACTTTCTTGTCTGCATCATCGTTTTAGTTTTGACAATCAGCTATTGAGACAATTTTTCTACCTCTTGCAGATTTTTTTATGTCGATGCAAGTGGTCTGAAGATATCTTCGTGACCAAATTTTCAAAGTGATAAGGGAGATATGTGATGGAACATGTGGAAACATTTTTAGGGCTTTCAATATAAAAACTCTAAAATTGCAAACTTTCTAAGGAATATATGTGATGGGATATGAGCTAACCACTATTTCATATAGAGCTCTTAAGGAAATATGCCCTAGAGGCAATAATAAAGTTGTTATTTTATATTTCCTTATATTATTATAAATGTTTATTATTCATGATAGAATTGTATTAACCGGAAACTTGATACATGTGCGGATACATAGACAAAACACAGTGTCCGTAGTAAGCCTATACTAGACTAGCTCGTTAATCAAAGATGATTAAGTTTCCTAACCATAGACATGTGTTGTCATTTGATGAACGGGATCACATCATTAGTAGAATGATGTGATGGACAAGACCCATCCGTTAGCATAGCATATTGATCGTACAGTTTTATTGCTATGGCTTTCCTCATGTCAAATACATATTCCTTCGACTATGAGATTATGCAACTCCCGGATACCGGAGGAATGCCTTGTGTGCTGTCAAACGTCACAACGTAACTGGGTGATTATAAAGATGCTCTGCGGGTATCTCATAAGGTGTTTGTTGAGTTGGCATAGATCAAGATTAGGATTTGTCACGCCGAGTATCGGAGAGGTATCTTTGGTCCCTCTCAGTAATACACATCATAATAAGCCTTGCAAGCAAATGATTAATGATTTAGTCTCGGGATGATGTATTACGAAACGAGTAAAGAGACTTGCCAGTAACGAGATTGAACAAGGTATGAAGATGCCGACAATCGAATCGCGGTCAAGTAACATACCGATGACAAAGGCAATAATGTATGTTGCCATAACGGTTCGACCAATAAGGGTCTTCATAGAATATGTGAGAGCCAATATGAGCATCCAGGTTCTGCTATTGGTTATTGACCGGTGAGGTGTCTCGGTCATGTCTACATAGTTCACGAACCCGTAGGGTTCACACGCTTAACGTTTGATGACGATTTGTTATTATATGAGTTATGTGATTTGGTGACCGAATGTTGTTCGGAGTCCCGGATGAGATCACTGACATGACGAGGAGTCTCGGAATGGTCGATAGCTAAAGATTGATATATAGGATGGTAGTATTTGGACACCGGAAGTGTTCCGAGGGGTACCGGGTACATATCGGAGTACCGGTGGGGTTACTGGAACCCCCCGGAGGAATAATGGGCCTCATGGGCCATACGAGGGGAGCACCCGAGCCCACAAGGGGTGGCTTCCCCCTCCCTAAGGAAGGAGGCCGAATAGGAGAAGGAAGAGTGGGTTCAGGGCCCCCTTTTCTTCCTCCCTCCCTCTCTTCCTTTTCCCTTCCTACTCCGAATAGGAATAGGAGAGGGGGTTTTGGCAGAATTGGGGAGGACCCCAAGTAGGATTCCTCCTACTTGGGGCGCCCCCTTGGCTGCCTCTCCTCCCCTCCCACCTATATATACATGGGTAGGGGGTGCCTAGAACACACACCAACATCATTGTTAGCCGTGTGCGGCGCCCCCCTCCACCGTATACTCCCACAGTCATATTCTCGTAGTGCTTAGGGGAAGCCCTGCGCGGATCACTTCACCATCATCGTCACCACGCCATCATGCTAATGGAACTCATCTATTTCCTTGACACTTTGCTGGATCAAGAGTTCGAGGGACATCATCGAGCTGAACGTGTGCAGAACTCGGAGGTGTCGTACGTTCGGTGCTTGTTCGGTCGGAACGATAAGAAGTTTGACTACATCAACCGCGTTGTCAAACGCTTCCGCTTTCGGTCTATGAGGGTAAGTAGACACACTCTCCACCTCTCGTTGCT
Source organism: Secale cereale (assembly GCA_902687465.1). Classification (NCBI taxonomy): domain Eukaryota; kingdom Viridiplantae; phylum Streptophyta; class Magnoliopsida; order Poales; family Poaceae; genus Secale; species Secale cereale. Next base: position 618,856,006 of record LR738714.1, read on the forward strand.
ATGCATCTCCTAGATAGATCTTGCGTGAGCTTAGGATTTTTTTTTTTTTTTGAAATTGCATGCTACGTTTCCCAATAGTGGGATCATGAGTCGGGTCTATGCGTAGATGATATGCACGAGTAGAACACAAAGATGTCACATTCCTAGAGCAGCCCTTGTTGTCTTTGCTTGTAAGTAGTTGCACTTGAGTGCATCATGCATCATGACTACTTTCTTTTGAAGGTTGAAATGGGGATTGTTCAAACCCTAGCACTTCTAATTTCAAATAGGTCCAGTTAAAAAAATTGCATTCAATGTTTCAAGTGTTGTTAATAATTGTTTGATATTTTTGGCAAGGCTTTTGCACCAAACCAAAAATAATGAACATTTTTAGAAATATTTTGGGCACTGAATTTAAATCATTATTGTATTTGAATTTGGAGTTATATTCATAATATGTAGAATATATTTCTAAGTAACTTTGAATTAATTTATGTTCTCCTGGAAAAGTCCATGGGAAACATAAAAAAATACTCAAAGGATGTTTTGGCACTTGTTTGAATTTTTTCAAATTCAAAACAGTGGCAAAAGAATTATTAAAAAAAGAAAACAAAACAGAAAATTTAAACAAAGCAGAAGAACTTACCTGTAGTTTACGTGGCGCAACCCACCTAGCGCCCAACCGGCCCAGCACTGTGACAGCCAACCGGCCCGACTGGCCCAGTGGCCAGTCATCGTTCTCCTCTTGCCAGGAGGACGCAGCGCGCGTGGCCGCCGCTCGCGAGCGCACGCGCCGAGCGGTAACCTCCTGCTTCGCGTTGTCGACGCCTCCTGCGTTCTCGTCTTGCGTCACGGAAACGTCTGGACGCCCTGGACCTTCTCCCTCTTCCTCTGCTCACTTTTCCCCTCTCTCTCCCTCGCTTCCCACCTCGTGGCCGAGGACGCCATGGCTGCACCACCCCTCGCCACCACTACAGCCACCGCCTCCCCCTCGACCTTTTGAGCTGACCACGAGCTCCGTCACTTCGTCCTCGACCTCCCCACCAAGCCAAGCATCGCCGGACGTCCTGCATCACCGGCATCTTCCTCGTCTTCAAGCTTCGGCAACACCGACCATCCCCGTCGATCCGCAGCAACTGGAGCGTCCCCGAGCCCCTGAGCAACCCTGCCGCCTCCCTGTGAGCGCCCGCTTCGACTCCCCCTCTTCCCCGGCCTCTCCGCATCCTCTAGGCCGTAGTTGCACGGGCGTCGAAGCTCCGGCCGCCGCTAACCTCGCTGCCACCGTCGCAACAGGCCATCCCCGACGGCCCCGCGGCCTCCCCTAGACGCGCACGGGCATGGGCTTCCTCCTGGTGCCCTCGCCTGCCATCCCCGTGGCCTGCCGAGCGGGCCCCGCAGCGACTTGAGGTCGCTGGTGACTAATCGCCGGCAGCGCTGATTTGGCAAGTCATTAGCCACTAATCATGCCCTAACTAACCCCCTAGAGCCACTGTCATGTGGGCCCCTGTACCTGTTTGGGTTAGTTTTATTTTCTGTTTAGATTAATTCTTAAACAGTGGGACCCACCCGTTAGCATTGACTCTGCTGACATGGCTGTTGACCTGACCCCACCTGTCGGTGACCCAGACAGCGTTGTGTGACTGACTAGTGGACCCCACTTGTCAGGTTTGACCCGGGGCAGCCCTTTGACCCTGCTGACGTCAGCATGAGGTCATGCTGACGCAGTAAATGTTTTCTGGGATTTTAAATAAATCAAAAATTATTTATTTATTTCAGAAAATAGCTAAAACTTCTAAAATTCATATAAAATCAACCGTAGCTCAGATGAAAATAATTTATATATGAAAAATGATCAGAGAAATTCAAGGAATCTGTTTATGGCATTTTCATGCATGTTTGAACAAGTTAAACCTGCTGATCTGGTCAAATCAATTAAATGACATTTAAATAATCACATATGGAGTTTGAATTTGAACCTTTGGTTCAAACCAACTTCATTTAATATGGTTGCTAGTTGCATTAGCTCAATCAACAGGATATTGCCATGTCATGATCATGCATTATATTGTCGCATTGCATTGATTGTGTTCTTTCTTTGTTGTCGGTGTTTGTTCCCTCTCAGTAGACGTTATTCCGACGATGTGACCGATGACACTGATGAACACACAGTACTCTCTTCAGAAGTGCCAGGCAAGCAAAACCCCATTGAGCATTCCGATACAATCCCACTCTCTCGCTCTTGCTCTCTTTTACTGCATTAGGACAACAACTCTTCAACTGTTACCTCCTGCGGTAGTTGAACCCCTTTCCTCTGCATGACCTGTCATTGCCATAGTAAATAGTTGAAACCCAATAGCACGAGTAGGAGTTGTTTGAGCCATGTTGTGCCTACTCATGCATGCTTTCTGGTTATGCCTGCTATTGCTTAGAGTTGTGTCAGGTCTGATTCATTAGGGATGAATTGGAATGTGGTGAACATGTCCTACAGTTGAAGCTAAGTGTGTGAACACGATTTGGTAAAGGTAGCGATGAGAGGCCATGTAGGAGTACATGGTGGGTTGTCTCATTGCAGCCATCCTTAGGAACTGAGTTCTGTGTTTGTGATCCTTGAAACAGCTACTACCACACATTGGGATCCTTAATTGACTCTCTCGGCTTCTTAATCACACTTGTTCTCTGTCCAGGAGTTGCAAGTAGTTTCTGGTGTTTGTAGTATGCTGGAGGTCGTGCGCAGCGCTGACCGGAGGGGTGGGCTGTGATGCAGCAGGCACGTGGCCGGGTATGCCGGGCGCCCGTTTGGTGTCGCGGAACCCTATACACATCGTTTGGGGCTGTATGTGGAAACCTCGGCCGGACTCCCTGCGGATGGAACCTGAATAGGCGATAAACCTGGACTAGAGACTTGAGTGTTTAGGTAGGCTGTGGCCGACACCCTCATTGGGCTTCCGCTTGAAGATTGCCGAGTATATGTCGTGTAAACGGCGGTAAGTGGTGAGAGCGTGTGTGAAGAAATACACCCCTGCAATAGTCGTGTCCGCGGAAATGGACTTCTAGGTTACCTGTACAGTTCATAGACAAGTGGAAGTGGATACTCTAAAACGCGCAAGATAAGCATGAGTGCTATGGATGGCCTTCTCGTAGGGAGACGGGAGCAGATCAATAGTGGTGTATTGATTGGTGAATATGTGGACTCATGTGCGCCACCTCAAAAGAGTTACTTGCAGTCGTAGTTCAGGATAGCCACTAAGTCAAAGCCGGCTTGCTACAGTCAAACTCCACCACCCCTTTGTTGATATTGATGCATATGTAGTTAGTTCTGATGTAAGTCTTGCTGAGTACCTTTGTACTCATGTTTGCTTAATTTATGTTTTTGCAGAGAGACTTCAGTCTCACTAGTGGTTCCAGGTGGACTTCGATGTTTAGCTTGTTACCTCAGCTACGATCTTGTACCTTGGGAGGGTCTTGTAGATAGTCAGGCTCCTCAGCCTTTTTCATTTGTAGTTGTCTGTACTCAGACATGTTATGCTTTCGTTGCCTGTATGCTCTGTATGTTGGGTCATGTGACCTCTGCTTGTAATAAATGTTATGATGGCTCTTCTGCGCCTTTATCTATATGAGTTGTTGAGTTATGTTGTGATGCCATGTTGTACATCACCTACTTGCATGTTATGCGTACGTGTAATGTGTATTGCTATGTGTGGGATCCGACACCTAGTTGTTTACCCTTGGGAGCCTATCTTACAGGGAAATGTATCCTAGTGCTTCCACTGAGCCTTGGTAGCTTGCTACTGCTCCGAAACACTTAGGCTGGCCGGCATGTGTCCTTCTTCGTTCCTGTGTCTGTCCCTTAGGGGAAATGTCACGCGTTGTTCCTTTAAGTCCTTGTAGCTTGGTACGACTTGGGTTCATATGTTGATGACCGACACGTTCGTTGCTGGGTCATGTATGCCTGTCTCTGTAATTTAGTGCCACTTTTGGTTTATAACTAGTCATGTCGGCCCGGGTTCTCTATCATATGGATGCTAGCGACACTATCATATACGTGTGCCAAAATGCGCAAACGGTCACGGGCCAGGTAAGGTGGCACCCGTGGGGATACCATGCATGAGGTCGCAAAGTGATATGATGTGTTACAGGCTAGACCTGTGTGACTTAGGATGGGGGTCCTGACAAAAGATTTGTGGCGGTGATAGTCATACTGCTTACCACCAACGACTTATTTTGATTCGGCTGTATTGTGGGATGAAGCGACCCGGACCAACCTTACATGGACACATTGTCGGTGTACTAGAGTAGGGGTACCCTAGTATCCCGGAATTGTGCACGGGCAGTCGCAGCACCCCGCGGCAAGGCTTGGCGGGTGACCGCCAAGGTCCTCCATGGTTCCTTTGGAGCCATTCAAAAACAAAGTATTCAAGCCAAGGAGACAAGGCCCCGGCAAGAGGAGCTTGCCGGGAAGGCCACTCAAGGCACAAGACCCCGGCAAGAGGAGCTTGCCGGGAAGGCCAACCAAGGCATCTCAAGGAACTTGTCGCGACGCGCCACGCGTCCCGGCAAGGCCCGATGAGCGGCAAGCTCCCGGACGCGACAAGACAACGACCGCGGCAAGGCGCTTGCCGCGGCAAGCTACCACTCTGTACCTGCGCTCCAGCACATCCAACAACGTGTCGCTCTGGGACCCTTCCAGGCGTACGTGGCGGGAGGCTGTGCAGCCAGCGGTACGCGGTGGCATGCGGCGCTGACAAGATCGCCATCGTGGCAAGCGGTGGCGTCCCTGACGGTCCCTTTTTGCACTGTTTGGGCGACACAGACGGGCATTTAATGCCTTTGTCCCCTACAGTCAGGGTTAGGTATGATACACTGTACAAGTAGTTGTACCAACCGCAACATCTTTCCATTTTTACCCTTATCTGCGCTCAGTGACCCCTTGAGCATATAAAAGGAGGCCCATGCGCATCGTAGAAGGGGGGTTTTGGAACAGAAAAACACTCACGCTCGGTCTCGTTAGCTGCTGGTGTGTACTGTAGCACTCAGCGCTCCCGAGCAAGAACTCAATACAAACCACAAAGCAGGAGTAGGGTTTTACGCATCCGTGCGGCCCGAACCTGGGTAAACTGCTCGTGTGCTTCGCCTCGATCTGCTCTTCATGCGATCTCCGCCCCCCGCTGAACCGAAAGGGGCTCGGTCCGCTGGTCCCATAGGTGCTCGTTGATCAGTTTCCCCGAAAACTTTGGCGCGCCAGGTAGGGGGGCGTCGAGGTTGTGTGAACCTGATCCGGCGTTCACACGAGCCAGATCTTAATCATCCTCATCGACATACCGCCGAAGAAGAAGGCTTCGGAGGCGGCTGCTCCGTCCGTGACGAACCCATCACCGCCGGAGCAAACGGCTGGTGGGGTAGACGTCGGCGGAAGAACGGTCGTCGACGAGGGAGCTCACGGTGCTGCCAGGTCCAAGGACAAGGCTGCGCTGCCTATCGGCGGCGTAGCCGACTCCCACAATGACCGGGCGCACTCCAAGACCTCGGCGTCCGTACATGCACCGCGCTCATCTCAGGAGGCACGGGACCGGCAGCGTCATGGTACTCATGGTACCATACGTTTGCTGGACCAAGATCGAGCTGGTGGATCTCGAAATGCTCAAGACCAGCATGCACGCCAACATGCTGGCACGAGCGAGGCACGGTCGCCTGGACGGGACACTGCTCCTTCTGACATAGTTAGAAGTCCGAGCATATCCCGCTCCTCACACCGTTCGCCACCGCCACCCACCACTCCAGCAGAAGCTTTGGCGCGAGCTCAATTGCTCTTGGACTACCCTCCAACGGCAGACAAGATCGACGACTGGAGGGCCGCCATTCAGAGTCTCATCGGCTTCGCCAACGGCAGCCGAACACATCGCAGCCGCGGCAAGTCAGCCAGGCACGAGCCGATGGCGACAAGACCGGTGGAGGTGCAACCACCTTGCACTCTCCGCCCCGAAGACCACGATCGCCGGCTCGCCGGACCCACCTCGACAGCGACTCCACCGCGTCATCGGAATGACGAGCTCGTCGCGATCAGCGCCAAGTTCTTCACGAACGACGACAAGAAGACGCTCGTACTTGCATCGAGCGCCGAAGAGAAGCGCGGCGTCAATCGGACCAGCGCGCTGGGCCCTCTGTTGACATGCATGCGCCAGGGGAACCAGGCGACTTGCCGTACGCGGTAGGTTGCCCTGCGTTTACTCGTGAGCTGCGGCAAGTCCAGTGGCCCAGCACGAAGAATTTCAAGCCAGACGTACCAGAGAAGTACGACGGCAAGTCGCATCCGTCGGAGTTCCTCAGCATCTACACCATCGCGGTGCAAGCTGCCGGGGGGCGGGACGACAAGATCCTTGCCCACTACTTCCCGCTGGTGCTCAAACCCAACGTTAGGTCCTGGCTCATGCACTTGCCAGACAACTCCATATCCTCCTGGGCAGACCTGTGCCATTAGTTTGTCGGCGCCTTTACAGGCGGCCACAAACCTCATGGCCAAGAGAGTGACCTTCATCTGCTCGCCCAGAAGGAAGGAGAGCCCCTGCGCAAATACATTCAGAGATTCAGCCGTGTACAACACAACATCCCAGATGTCCACCCTGCCGCGGTCATCAGCGCGTTCCATCAGAATGTGCGTAACCGCAGGATGCGGGAGGAGATGGCGATGTGCAAGATCAGAGATGTCAGTGAGCTGTATGCCCTGGCCGACAAGTGTGCACGTGCTGAGGAAGGGAGGAAACTGTTGGAAATATGCCCTAGAGGCAATAATAAAAGAGTTATTATTATATTTCCTTGTTCATCATAATCGTTTATCATCCATGCTATAATTGTATTGATTGGAAACTCAAATACATGTGTGGATGAATAGACAAACTTTGTGTCCCTAGTAAGCCTCTACAGGACTAGCTCGTTGATCAAAGATGACCACGGTTTCCAGGTCATAGACATGAGTTGTCACTTGATAACGGGATCACATCATTAGGAGAATGATGTGATGGACGAGACCCAAACGTTAAACATAGCTTTTGATCGTATCAGTTATCGCTATAGTTTTCTGCATGTCAAGTATAAGTTCCTATGACCATGAGATCATGTAACTCACTGACACCGTAGGAGTGCTTTGTGTGTGCCAAACGTCGCAACGTAACTGGGTGACTATAAAGGTACTCTACAGGTATCTCCGAAGGTGTCTGTTGAGTTGACATGGATCGAGACTGGGATTTGTCACTCCGTGTGACGGAGAGGTATCTCCGGGCCCACTCGGTAATACATCATCACAATGAGCTCAAAGTGATTAAGTAGTTAGTCACGGGATTATGTATTACGGTAACGAGTAAAGAGACTTGCCGGTAACGAGATTGAACTAGGTATAGAGATACCGACGATCGAATCTCGGGCAAGTAACATACCGACGAGACAAAGGGAACTGTATACGGGATTGTCTGAATCCTTGACATCGTGGTTCATCCGATGAGATCATCGAGAAACGTGTGGGAACCAATATGGGTATCCAGATCCCGCTATTGGTTATTGACCTGGGAGTGTCTCGGTCATGTCTACATGGTTTCCGAACCCGCAGGGTCTACACACTTAAGGTTCGGTGACGCTAGGGTTGTTAGTGAGAACAGTGCATGGTTACCGAAGGTTGTTCGGAGTCCCGGATGAGATCCCGGACGTGACGAGGGTCTCCGGAATGATCCGGAGACGAAGATTGATATATAGGATGAAAGGTTTCGGAGTCCGGAAGTGTTCCGGGGAGTATCGGGAAATCGGCGGATGACCGAAAGGGGTTTCGGGGGTCCCGGAAGGGGTTTCGGGCCTAATGGGCCACAAAGGGGGACACAACAGCCCTCATAGGGCTGTGCGCCCCCCCTGGTCCCTCTCCTTGTGCGCCAAGGGAGGTGGACCCCCCTAGGGCTGCCGCACACCCTTGGCCTTGGGGGGCAAGGCACCTGGGGGGGGGAAACCCTAGCCCCAGGGGGCGCCGCCCCTCCCCATCTACCCTGGCCGCCGGCCCCTAGGGGAAACCCTAGGGCGCCCCCCTCCCCTCTACTCCCCCTATATAAAGAGAGGCAGAGGGAGGGCAGCCACACACGTTCGTGCCTCGGTGCTGCCCTCCCTCTCCCACTACAATCTTCGTATTCCCGCGGTGCTTGGCGAAGCCCTGAAGGAATCCTCCACCACCATCTCCACCACGCCGTCGTGCTGCCGGTGTCTCCATCAACCTCTCCTTCCCCCTTGCTGGATCAAGAAGAAGGAGACGTCCCCGAGCTGTACGTGTGAAGAACGCGGAGGCACCGTTGCTTCGGTGCTAGGATCTTCGGCGATCTGAATCGCGGCGAGTACGACTCCATCAACCGCGTTCTTGAACGCTTCCGCTTAGCGATCTACAAGGGTATGTGGATCCAACTCTCCCCTCGTAGATGCATCTCCTAGATTGATCTTGGTGGACGTAGGAAAAAAATTTGTTTCCCATGCAACGTTCCCCAACAGTGGCATCATGAGCTAGGATCTTGCGTAGATGCTTTCACGAGTAGAACACAAAAGGGTTTGTGGACGTTGATGTTTAGATTGCTTCCCTCCTTAGTCTTTCTTGATTCAGCGGTATTATGGGATGAAGCGGCCCGGACCAACTTTACATGTCCACGTACATGAGACCGGTTCCATCGACAGACATGTGACTTTTGTTGCATAAGATGGCTGGCGGGTGTCTGTCTCTCCTATGTTAGTTGAATCGGAACAGAACAAGGCGGTCCTTGTAGAAGGTTAAATAGCAACTTGAATATCACCGTTGTGGCTTTGCGTAGGTAAGAAGCGTTCTTGCTAGATACCCATAGCAGCCACGTAAAACATGCAACAACAAATTAGAGGACGTCTAACTTGTTTTTGCAGGGTATGTATGTGATATGATATGGCCAATGACATGATGAGATATATTTGATGTATGAGATGATCATGTTGTAATAGTTAATATCGACTTGCATGTCGATGTATACGGCAACCGGCAGGAGCCATAGGGTTGTCTTTAATTCTTGTATGACCTGCGTGTCAATCATTAAGCGCTATGTAATGCTTTACTTTATCGCTAAACGGTAGCAATAGTAGTAAGAGCATGGTGGGCGCGCGACAACCCCGATGGCGACACGATGATGGAGATCATGATGATGGGGATCATGGTGTGGCGCCGGTGACGATGGAGATCATGCCGGTGCTTTGGAGATGGAGATCAAAAGCACGAGTTGATGGCCATATCATGTCACTTATGATTTGCATGTGATGTTAATCCTTTTATGCATCTTATTTTGCTTAGGACGACGGTAGCATTATAAGATGATCCTTCACTAAAATTTCAAGATAAAATTGTGTTCCCCCCGAGTGTGCGCCGTTGCGAAGGTTCGTCGCTTCGAAGCACCACGTGATGATCGGGTGTGATAGACTCTACGTTCGCATACAACGGGTGCAAGCCAGTTTTGCACATGCAGAACACTCGGGTTAGACTTGACGAGCCTAGCATGTACAGACATGGCCTCGGAACACGGAAGACCGAAAGGTCGAGCATGAGTCATATAGTAGATATGATCAACATGTAGATGTTCACCATTGACACCACCTCATCTCACGTGATGATCGGACTTGGGTTGGTGGATCTGGATCATGTCACGCTCGAATGACCAGAGGGATGTCAATTTGAGTGGGAGTTATAAATAATTTGATTAGGTAATAACTCACTTATCATGAACAATAGTCTAAAATGTCTTTGCAAATCTTTTGTTGTAGATGGCTCGCGCAGTAGCTCCCCTGAATTTTAATGCGTTCCTAGAGAAAGCTAAACTGAAAGATGATGGGAGCAACTTTGTGGACTGGCTCCGCAATCTGAGGATCATCCTCACAGCTGCCCAAAAGGTTTATGTCCTAAGTGCACCGCTAGGTGAACCCCCCGCTCCGGCCTCTGTGGACGTTATGAACGCCTGGCAGACGCGCTCGGATGACTACTCAGTCGTACAGTGTGCCATGTTGTATAGCTTGGAAGGAGGACTTCAAAGGCGTTTTGAACGTCATGGAGCATATGAGATGTTCAAGGAGTTGAAGTTCATCTTTGAAAAGAATGCTAAGATCGAGAGGTATGAGACCACCGATAAATTCTTTGCTTGCAAGATGGAGGAGAATTCGTCTGTCAGTGAGCACTTACTGAAGATGTCTGGGTACTATACCCGCATAGCTGATCTGGGACTTGTGTTCCCGGAGGAGGCTATCATTGACAGAATTCTCCAGTCACTCCCACCTAGCTACAAGAGCTTCGTGCAGCAGTATAACATGCAAGGGATGAACAAGTCCATCGCCGAGCTGTTTTCCATGCTGAAAGTCGCTGAGGCAGACATCCAGAAGGAGTATCAAGTGTTGATGGTCAATAAAACTACCAGTTTCAAGAAAAATGGCAAGGGCAAGAAGGGTAACTCTAAGAAGGGTGGCAAAGCAGTTGCTCATCCAATGAAGAAACCCAAGGCTGGGCCCAAGCCAGAGACTGAGTGTTTCTATTGCAAGGGGAACGGCCACTGGAAGCGGAACTGCCCCAAGTATCTGGCTGGCAAGAAGGGGGCCAACAACAACAACAAGCAAGGTATATGTGATATACATGTTATTGATGTGTACCTTACCAACTCTCGTTGTAGTGCCTGGGTATTTGATACCGGTTCGGTTGCTCACATTTGCAACTCTAAACAGGAACTACGGAATAAACGGAGGCTGGCGAAGGACGAAGTGACGATGCGCGTGGGGAATGGTTCCAAGGTTGATGTGATCGCCGTCGGCACGCTCGCTCTTCGATTACCATCGGGATTAGTTATGAACCTGAATAATTGTTATTTAGTGCCTGCGTTGAGCATGAACATTATATCTGGATCTTGTTTGATGCGAGACGGTTACTCATTTAAATCAGAGAATAAAGGTTGTTCTATTTATATGGGTAATATCTTTTATGGTCATGCACCCGAAGTTAGGGGTTTATTCTTATTGAATCTCGATAGTGATGATACACATGTTCATAACATTGATGCCAAAAGATGTAGAGTTGATAACAATAATACCACTTTCTTGTGGCACTGCCGTCTGGGTCATATCGGCGTGAAACGCATGAGGAAGCTCCATGCTGATGGACTTTTGGAGTCTCTTGATTTTGAATCACTTGACACATGCGAGCCGTGCCTCATGGGCAAGATGACAAGGACCCCGTTTTCAGGAACAATGGAACGGGCAAGTGACTTATTGGAAATCATACATACTGATGTGTGTGGTCCGATGAGTGTCACGGCGCGCGGTGGATATCGTTATTTTCTCACCTTCACTGACGACTTAAGTAGATATGGGTATATTTACTTAATGAAGCATAAGTCTGAAACTTTTGAAAAGTTCAAGCAATTTCAGAGTGAAGTTGAAAATCATCGTAACAAGAAGATCAAGTTCCTACGATCTGATCGAGGGGGAGAATATCTGAGTTATGAGTTTGGCGATCACTTAAGAAAATGTGGAATTGTTTCACAGTTGACACCACCTGGAACACCACAGCGTAATGGTGTGTCCGAACGTCGTAATCGAACCCTATTAGATATGGTGCGTTCTATGATGTCTCTTGCCGATTTGCCACTATCATTTTGGGGATATGCGTTAGAGACAGCTGCATTCACTTTAAATAGAGCTCCATCCAAGTCCGTTGAGACAACACCGTATGAACTATGGTTTGGTAAGAAACCTAAGTTGTCTTTTCTCAAGGTTTGGGGTTGCGATGCTTATGTCAAAAGGCTTCAGCCAGAAAAGCTCGAACCCAAAGCGGACAAGTGTGTCTTCATAGGATACCCAAAAGAAACTGTTGGGTACGCCTTCTATCTCAGATCCGAAGGCAAAGTGTTTGTCGCTAAGAACGGGTCCTTTCTCGAGAAAGAGTTTCTCTCGAAAGAATTGAGTGGGAGGAAGGTAGAACTTGATGAGGTTATTGAACCTCTGCTTCAACCAGAGAGTTGCGTAGCACAGAAAGATGTTTCTGTGGAACCTGCAGCGGTTGAAGAGGAAGTCAATGATGATGATCAAGAAGCTTCTGATCAAGTTACTACCGAACCTCGTAGGTCGACAAGGGTACGCACTGCACTTGAGTGGTATGGTAACCGTGTCTTGGAGGTCATGTTGTTAGACAACGGTGAACCTACGAGCTATGGAGAAGCGATGGTGGGCCCGGATTCCGACAAATGGTTAGAAGCCATGCAATCCGAGATGGGATCCATGTATGAAAACAAAGTATGGACTTTGGAAGTATTACCTGAAGGGCGGAAGGCCATTCAGAATAAATGGATTTTTAAGAGGAAGACGGACGCTGACGGTAATGTCACCGTGTATAAAGCTCGACTTGTGGCAAAGGGTTTTTCACAATTTCAAGGGATTGACTACGATGAGACTTTCTCACCCGTAGCGATGCTTAAATCCGTCCGAATCATGTTAGCAATAGCTGCATATTTCGATTATGAGATTTGGCAGATGGATGTCAAAACGGCGTTCCTTAACGGTTTTCTTAAGGAAGAGTTGTATATGATACAACCGGAAGGTTTTGTCGATCCAGAGAATGCTGACAAAGTATGCAAGCTCCAGCGTTCCATTTATGGGCTGGTGCAAGCATCTCGGAGTTGGAATCTTCGCTTTGATGAGGTGATCAAAGCGTTTGGGTTTGTACAAGTTTACAATGAAGCTTGTATTTACAAGAAAGTGAGTGGGAGCTCTATAGCGTTTCTAATATTATATGTGGATGACATATTGCTGATTGGAAACAATATAGAATTTTTGGATAGCGTGAAGGGGTATTTGAACAAGAATTTTTCAATGAAGGATCTCGGTGAAGTTGCTTTCATATTGGGCATCAAGATCTATAGAGATAGATCAAGACGCTTGATAGGACTTTCACAAAGTACATACCTTGATAAAGTTTTGAAGAAGTTCAAAATGGATCAATCCAAGAAGGGGCTCTTGCCGGTATTGCAAGGTACAAAGTTGAGTAAGACTCAGTGCCCAGTGACTGCGGAAGATAGAGAAAAGATGAGTGTCGTCCCCTATGCTTCAGCCATAGGCTCTATCATGTATGCAATGCTGTGCACAAGACCAGATGTCAGCCTTGCCATAAGTATGGCCGGAAGGTTTCAAAGTAATCCTGGTATGGATCACTGGACAGCGGTCAAGAATATCCTGAAGTACCTGAAAAGGACTAAGGAAATGTTTCTCGTTTATGGAGGTGATCAATAGCTCGTCGTAAAGGGTTACGTCGATGCAAGCTTTGACACTGATCCGGATGACTCTAAGTCTCAAACCGGATACGTATATATACTCAACGGGGGAGCGGTAAGCTGGTGCAGTTCCAAGCAGAGCGTGGTAGCCGATTCTACATGCGAAGCGGAGTACATAGCTGCCTCGGAGGCGGCAAAGGAAGGTGTCTGGATGAAGGAGTTCATGACAGATCTTGGAGTTGTGCCTAGTGCACTAAACCCAATGACTCTGTTCTGTGACAACACTGGTGCCATTGCTCTAGCCAAGGAACCAAGGTTTCACAAGAGGAGCAGACACATAAAGCGACGCTTCAATTCCATCCGCGATTCAGTCAAGGAGGAGGACATAAACATTTGCAAAGTACACACGGATTTGAATGTTGCAGATCCGTTGACTAAGCCTCTTCCACGGGCTAAGCATGATCAACACCAAGACTCTATGGGTGTTAGATTCATTACCTTGTAATGCTAGATTATTGACTCTAGTGCAAGTGGGAGACTGTTGGAAATATGCCCTAGAGGCAATAATAAAAGAGTTATTATTATATTTCCTTGTTCATGATAATCGTTTATCATCCATGCTATAATTGTATTGATTGGAAACTCAAATACATGTGTGGATGAATAGACAAACTTTGTGTCCCTAGTAAGCCTCTACAGGACTAGCTCGTTGATCAAAGATGACCGCGGTTTCCAGGTCATAGACATGAGTTGTCACTTGATAACGGGATCACATCATTAGGAGAATGATGTGATGGACGAGACCCAAACGTTAAACATAGCTTTTGATCGTATCAGTTATCGCTATAGTTTTCTGCATGTCAAGTATAAGTTCCTATGACCATGAGATCATGTAACTCACTGACACCGTAGGAGTGCTTTGTGTGTGCCAAACGTCGCAACGTAACTGGGTGACTATAAAGGTACTCTACAGGTATCTCCGAAGGTGTATGTTGAGTTGACATGGATCGAGACTGGGATTTGTCACTCCGTGTGATGGAGAGGTATCTCCGGGCCCACTCGGTAATACATCATCACAATGAGCTCAAAGTGATTAAGTAGTTAGTCACGGGATTATGTATTACGGTAACGAGTAAAGAGACTTGCCGGTAACGAGATTGAACTAGGTATAGAGATACCGACGATCGAATCTCGGGCAAGTAACATACCGACGAGACAAAGGGAACTGTATACGGGATTGTCTGAATCCTTGACATCGTGGTTCATCCGATGAGATCATCGAGAAACGTGTGGGAACCAATATGGGTATCCAGATCCCGCTATTGGTTATTTACCTGGGAGTGTCTCGGTCATGTCTACATGGTTTCCGAACCCGCAGGGTCTACACACTTAAGGTTCGGTGACGCTAGGGTTGTTAGTGAGAACAGTGCATGGTTACCGAAGGTTGTTCGGAGTCCCGGATGAGATCCCGGACGTGACGAGGGTCTCCGGAATGATCCGGAGACGAAGATTGATATATAGGATGAAAGGTTTCGGAGTCCGGAAGTGTTCCGGGGAGTATCGGGAAATCGACGGATGACCGAAAGGGGTTTCGGGGGTCCCGGAAGGGGTTTCGGGCCTAATGGGCCACAAAGGGGGACACAACAGCCCTCATAGGGCTGTGCGCCCCCCCCCCCTGGGCCCTCTCCTTGTGCGCCAAGGGAGGTGGACCCCCCTAGGGCTGCCGCACCCCCTTGGCCTTGGGGGGCAAGGCACCTGGGGGGGGAAACCCTAGCCCCAGGGGGCGCCGCCCCTCCCCATCTGCCCTGGCCGCCGGCCCCTAGGGGAAACCCTAGGGCGCCCCCCTCCCCTCTACTCCCCCTATATAAAGAGAGGCAGAGGGAGGGCAGCCACACACGTTCGTGCCTCGGTGCTGCCCTCCCTCTCCCACTACAATCTTCGTATTCCCGCGGTGCTTGGCGAAGCCCTGCAGGAATCCTCCACCACGCCGTCGTGCTGCCGGTGTCTCCATCAACCTCTCCTTCCCCCTTGCTGGATCAAGAAGAAGGAGACGTCCCCGAGATGTACGTGTGAAGAACGCGGAGGCACCGTTGCTTCGGTGCTAGGATCTTCGGCGATCTGAATCGCGGCGAGTACGACTCCATCAACCGCGTTCTTGAACGCTTCCGCTTAGCGATCTACAAGGGTATGTGGATCCAACTCTCCCCTCGTAGATGCATCTCCTAGATTGATCTTGGTGGACGTAGGAAAAATTTTTGTTTCCCATGCAACGTTCCCCAACAGAAACTCCCCAGAGAGAATGCAGGAGCAGGAGGATCTGACAGCGAAGATGCTGCCCCGGCAAAGAAAAACCGGCGGCGGAACAACAGGAAGAAGAAAGGCAAAGATGTGCTAGTCGTTGAGTAGTCCAGCAACGAAGGTGGCACCAAGAAAGCCAAAGTTGGTAGCTCCGGCAAGGAGATTGCCGCATGCACCAACTGCGAGCCTGTGGCGGCCGCCGACAAGCAGGACGGCACCGACAAGCAGTACTGCAAGATCCACCGCACCAAGGGTCATGACCTCCAGAACTGCAAGAGGGTCGAGCAGCTTGTCGAGCAACAAAAGGCTGAATACGAGCGACGCGACAAGGAGAAGGCCCAAGGAGGTGCTGGAGGATCCGGCACAAAGCGCCCGGGCCGGGGAGGACGCCGCGGCAAGGCCAAGCAGCGGCAAGGAGACAGACCTCCCCGCGGCCGCGACAAGGATGAAGATGACGACAACGACGAAGACATGAATGATGTCGAGACCAGTGAGCAGGAGTTCCAGAAAGCCACAGAGGTCTTGTGCGTTGATGGCGGTGCCTCTCTGCATATTTCACACCGCCAACTTATGCAGTGGGTGCGGGAAGTCAATGCGGCGGAACCACCTGTCGAGTCACGCAAGCTTCTGAAATGGTCCAGCACGCCTATCATCTTTGATATTGAGGACCACCCTGATCGCACAACTGCGGTCGGGTGCTTGCCGGTGTTGGTTTCACCAACTATCCGCAACCTCAAGGTAACTAAGATGCTAGTTGACGGCGGGGCCGGCTTGAACCTGATCTCCTCCGCTGTACTCCAGAAACTCCAGGTCCCTGATAGCGAGCTCGAAGAGACCGGCACATTCCAAGGAATCAACCCGGGAAGGAGCAAGCCGAAGGGGAAGATCACATTGCCGGTGACATTTGGCAGCAAATTGAACTTTAGGACTGAGAGGGTCACTTTTGACGTAGCCGATTTTCCATTGCCTTACAATGGGATACTCGGCCGTCCAGCACTCTCCAAGTTCATGGCAGCCTCCCACTACGCATACAACATGCTGAAGATGCGAGGCCCGATAAGTGTCATCTCTGTCCCTGGCGACAAGAAGGATGCTCTTATCTACGTCGACAAGATCTACCGAGAAGCGGCAACCGCAACAGATCGCAAGTCACTTGCCATTGAAGCTCCCGGGGGGAAGAAGAAGACCAAGTCCATCAAGAGTTCTGATGCCCACTCCGGCAAGCGCACCTCTTCGGAGTGCTGCGCTACCGTCGAGGACGCACCATCGAGCTCCACCGGCAAGTGTAAGAAGACAATAGCACCTCCGCCAGAGACCAAGAAGGTGTCCGCCAAGGAGGACGGCACTGGTGGTACCTTCACCATCAGTGCCACTCTCGATCCTAAATAGGAAAGCGCGCTCATTGCTTTCCTGCGGGCGAACGTCGACGTGTTTGCGTGGCAACCGTCTGACATCCCCGGTGTTCCCAGGAAAGTAATTGAGCACCATCTTGCCGTTTGTCCTCATGCGCGGCCCTTCAAGCAGAAGGTTAGGAAACAAGCAGTGGAGCGCCAAGAATTCATCGCAGAAGAAATCAAGAAGTTGGAAGCAGCAGGCCTTGTCAGAGGAGTGTTCCATCCTACGTGGTTGGCCAATCCTGTAGTCGTGCGCAAGGCAAACGGGAAATGGAGGCTTTGTATCAACTTCACCGATGTTAATAAAGCCTGTCCCAAAGACCCATTCCCCTTGCCGCGCATTGACCAGATTGTTGACTCCACGGCCGGATGTGACTTGCTTTCATTTCTTGACGCATACTCAGGATACCATCAGATCTTCATGGCAAAAGAGGATGAGGAGAAGACCGCATTCATCACTCCATGTGGCACGTACTGTTTCATACGGATGCCTTTCGGTTTAAAGAATGCTGGTTCAACATTTGCAAGAGTAGTCCATGCCGCTTTTGAGCCACAAATACAAAGAAATGTGGAAGCCTAAATGGATGACATAGTGGTCAAGAGCAAGGACAAGGCAACTTTGATCCAAGATTTAGACGAGACCTTTGGAAATCTGCGCAAGATCAGCCTCAAGCTCAACCCCGAGAAGTGTGTATTTGGAGTCCCTTCCGGCAAGCTTCTCGGGTTCTTCGTGTCTCAGCGGGGAATTGAAGCCAATCCCGACAAGATCAAGGCCATTGAGCAGATTGAAGCACCAAAGCGCGTCAAGGATGTACGAAGACTTGCCGGTTGTGTGGCTGCTCTTAGCAGGTTTATCTCTAAGTCTGCTGAGCGCGCCCTGCCGTTTTTCAAAATATTGAAAAAGGCAGGTCCAATGAAATGGACTCCGGAAGCGGAGGCTGCGCTGCAAGACTTGAAGAAGTACCTGTCCTCCACTCCAACACTTGTCGCACCTAAGCCACAAGAGAAGTTGCTGCTGTATATAGCGGCAACCAATCAAGTGGTTAGTGTTGCGTTAGTAGCGGAGAGGGAGGCAGATGATGAGCCAGCAACCACGGCAGGCGCATCCAACGACAAGCAGGGGGCTTCCCCGACAAGCTCTGGTCCCGACAAAGATGGATCTGCACAGTCGTGCGAGGAGATACAGAAGAGAATGGTGCAGCGCCCAGTTTACTTTGTCAGTTCCCTTCTGCAGGGGGCTAGGTCAAGGTACTCTGGTGTGCAGAAATTGCTTTTCGGCCTTCTCATGGCCTCGAGAAAGCTGCGCCATTACTTCCAAGCACATGAGATCACAGTTGTCATTCGTTTTCCGCTGAAGAGGATACTGCAGAATCCAGAAGCGACAGGCAGGATTGTCGAGTGGGCACTGGAACTGTCAAGCTTTGGCCTCAAGTTTGAGAACACTTCAACTATCCAAAGCAGGGCATTGGCAGAATTCATAGCAGAGTGGACGCCAACACCAGATGAAGAAATTCCAGAAACGAGCATCCCCGTCAAGGAAGCAAGCAAAGACTGGCTGATGTAGTTTGATAGTGCCTTCTCGCTGCAAGGCGCCGGTGCTGGCGTGCTACTTGTCGCACCCACCGGAGAGCACCTCAAGTACGTAGTCCAGATGCACTTTCCTAAGGAGCAAGCAACAAACAATACCGTAGAGTATGAAGGTTTGCTTGCCGGTCTCAGGATCGCGGCAGACCTTGGGATCAAGAAGCTCATTGTCAGGGGTGACTCGCAGCTTGTCGTCCGCCAAGTGAACAAGAGTTATCAGAGTCCGTTGATGGAAGCCTACATTGATGAAGTGAGAAAGCTAGAAGAGCACTTTGACGGCCTATAGATGGAGCATGTTCCAAGAGCTCAGAACGACATTGCCGATGGCCTGTCAAAGTGCGCCGCACTTAAGTTACCTGTGGAACCAGGGATCTTTGTGCTCAAGCTGACTCAACCGTCTGTAACGCCATCAACTGGACAGAGCAAGAAGAGGAAGTTGATTTCTAGTGACTATTTTTCGGCAGAGCTTCCCGAAGCAGCCGCCAGGAAGGTCCCCAAAATCAACACCAAGAGTGCTGAGGAGCAATATGCTCCGGCAAGCCCTAGGGTTTGTTCCATTGAAGCAGAAGCTCCCGACAAGTTTTGCTCCGGCAAGCTTGCCGGGGAATGTCAAGCTCCGGCTGAGCCGCAGGTTCTCGCCGTAGAAGCGGATGTTCCCGCAGCAGCAGATGTGCCTTTACTCCTTGTTGTCGAGCCACAGGCTCCAGCATGGGCGCAGCAGATTATCTGTTTCCTTCAGACAGGATAATTTCCCGAAGAGCAAGAAGAAGCGGAAAGAGTAGCCCGGCAGTCAAGTATGTACCAGTTTGTCGACAACACACTGTACAGAAGAAGACTCAACGGTGTGAAATTGAAGTGTATTCGCCGGGTGTCGGGACCCCGATCCTAAGTCACACCGATCTAGCATGTAACACACCATATCACTTTGCGACCTCACGCACGGTATCCCCACCTGTGCCACCTTACCTGGCCCGGGACCGTTTGCGCATTTTGGCTCACGTATATGATAGTGTCGCTAGCATACATATGACAGAGAACCCGGGCCGACATGACCAGTTATAAACCAAAAGTGGCACTAAATTACAGAGACAGGCATTCATGACCCAGCAACGAACGTGTCGGTCATCAACGTATGAACCCAAGTCGTAGCAAGCTAAAAGGACTTAAAAGAACAACGCATGACATTTCCCCTAAGGGACAGACACAGGAACGAAGAAGGACACATGCCGGTCAGCCTAAGTGATCCGGAGCAGTAGCAAGCTACCAAGGCTCAGTGGAAGCACTAGGAGACATTTCCCTATAAGATAGGCTACCAAGGGTAAACAACTAGGTGTCGGATCCCACACATACCAAGCATTTCAATAACATACACACAATATGCTCAATATGTGCAAGTACAACATGGCATCACAACAAGACTCTAATATACAAAGTATTTATTCATTAGGCCTCGAGGAGCCAGATATTACAAACATGGGTCTCATGACCCAACACCCAGAGCATACAAGCAGCAAGCGGAAGCACAACATGTCTGAGTACAGACATCTACAGAATGAAAAAAAAAACTGAAGAGCCTGACTAACTACAACACTCGTCCAAGATCGTAGCTGAGGTAACAAGCTACTTGTCGAAGTCCAAGTGGAACTACAAGTGAGACATCAATCCTATCTGCAAAACATAAATTAAGCAAACATGAGTACAAAGGTACTCAGCAAGACTTACATCAGATCCTATCATACATGCACTTGTATCAAGAAGGCAAAGTGGGGTTTAGTTGCAGCAAGCCAGCTTTGACTCAATGGCTATCCTATTCTACGATTGCTGGTAACTCTTTTAAGGTGGCGCACACGAGTCCACTAAGCACCACACAATACACCACTATGGATTCATCCCCGTTCCCCCTACGAGAAGGCCATCCATAGCACTCACACTTGTCTTGAGTATTTTAGAGTATCCACTTCAAGTTGTCTATGTACCACGTAAGCATCCAAGAAGTCCATAACCGTGGACTCGGCTATTTGAATAGATCATGTTAAACCCTGCAGGGGTGTACTTCTTCACACACGCTCTCGCCACTTACCGCCATGTACATCTCGTGTATCTCGGCAACCTTCAAGCGGAAGCCTGGCGAGGGTGTCGGCCACGACCTGACTAACCACACAAGTCTCTCGTCCAGGTTTATCGCCTATTCGGGTTCCATCCGTGGGGAGATCCGGCCGGGGTGTCGCTCACGGCCTCAAATGATGTGCGCAGGGTTCCCAAGCCCACCTGGCCAAGTGGATCTACGCTTGGTACACCGTGCCACGGTGCCCAGTCTGTCCCAAGCCCACTGGTCGAGTGCCACTTGGTAGACTACTAACACTACCTACAAACACCAGAAACTAGTTGCAACTCCTGGACAGAGATCGTGTTGATTAATAAGTCGAGAGGGGTCGAGTTACCGGAACCCAATGTGTGGTAGTAGCTAGACATTGGACAACATACTCGGAACTCAGTTCTTAGGGACGGTTCCAGTGAGACAACCCACCATGTACTCCTACATGGCCTCTCACCGCTACCTTTACCAAATCGTGTTCACACGCTTAACCCTCAGCATCAGAACATATCATTGTACTCCAATTCATCCCCGATGAATCAGACCTGACACACTCTAAGCAATAGCAAGCAAGGCATGGTAAGATCACAACATGGCTTCAATCAACTCCTACACATACTAGTGGGTTTCAACTATTTACTGTGGAATGACAGGTCATGCAGAGGAATGGGTTCAACTACCGTAGCATAAAGTAGCAGTTGAAGTCGTTGTTGTCCTAATGCAATAACAGTGAGCAGGAGCGAGAGATGGGTTGTATCGGAATGAACAAGGGGGGTTTGCTTGCCTGGTAAAACAACGTGCAGAGCACTGCTCCTCTGACAGGTACTCTGGATCGGTCTCCGGAGCTGGACCTATCGAGAAGAACGGTGCCGACAATCAAACACAAGCATATGCAACAATATGATGCATGAATATGGCATGAAGATATGATGTTGTTGAGCTAATGCAACTAGCATTTTAATTGGTTGAACTCCATTTGAACCAAGGGTTCAAATGCAACTCTAAGAATAAGCATTTTAAATGCCAATTATGTGTTTTCATATAAACAGTAGGTTTAACTTCATTTGTCATGCATGAAAATGGTACAGATGGATAGATTGAATTTTCTGATAATTTTTCATATATATATTATTTCATTCTGAGCTACGGTTGAATTTCTATGATTTTTTTGAAGTTTCAACAATTTTATGAAATAAATAAATCATTTAAGATTTATTTAAATACCAGAATTGGAATACTGCGTCGGCATGACACAAGCATCACGTCAGCAGGTCAAAGGGGCTGCTCCAGAGTCAAACCTGACAGTGGGGTCCACTGGTCAGTGACTCAGTTAATTAACTGAGTTGATTAACACTAAACTAATCCTAACAGAAAAATCAGCAGGGCAGGGCCCACATGTCAGTGACTAAACTAATTAACCAAAACTAATTAATTAACTTTACGGTCAACTAACTAAAAGGGGTGGGGCCCGCCTGTCATTGACCCAGGGGGTCAAATCCGGGTCAAACCGCAGCTAACACGCCGGTGTTGAGCCGCCGGCGACAGCAAACGCGGCGGAGGGCATCGGGATTTCTGTTCCGGGGGTCTTCTGCGTAGCTAAGACCACGGGCGAGGAGCTGGAGCTCGTCCGCGTCCATTCCAACCAGCGGCAGCAGCTAGGGCGGCCGGAGCTCGCCGGAAACGAGCTCGCGGCGGCGCCGGAGTTCGGGCTTCGTTGGAAAAGGGGCTACAGCGCACGGGGAGACCAAAGGATGGGTGCTACGGGCTCCTAGCGAAGCACTAAGTGCAGTGACGTGCTCAGATTCGTGCTTGGGTGGCTGTGGCCATGGCGGCGGCATCGCCGGCGACGGTGAGGTCAGGCATCAGTGGAGAATGGACCTAGAGGTCGCAAACAATGGCAAGGATAGGGGGAAAGATCCGGGAGCTCACCGCGGTTCTGTTGGGGGGTTCAGTGGGCTCGGGGAAGCTTCTGCTACGGCGAATCGACGGCGGCGATCGTCGGGCAGAGGATGAAGACGATGGCATTTGCGGCGTTCGAGGGCACCCGGCGTTGCGTGACTCGTCGGAGGGGTCAGGGATGAGGTGGCAGAGCTCTCGGGCACCTTGGCTGGGCGTGGGGTGGCCTGTGGCCATAGCAACGGCGATCGACGGCGACGGCGGCGTTCGGGGGTTGCGAGAGAGAGAGAGGGAGAGGAGGGGAGAGGTCCAGGAGAGTGCAAGAGGGTCGGGGAGGTCGCGTGGCGCCTCCAGAAACCACCAGGCGGCGAGGGGGAGGACAGGCAAGCAGGAGGCGTGGCGCTCCCGCCATGTGCGCGCGCTGGCCACACGCCTCGGCCTACTGGCGCGAGGATGGTGATGACTGGCTTGGCCAGTGGGCCGGGCCAGTTCTGCCTGGGTGGGCTGCAGGTAAGCCAGGTAAGCTCTTTCCTTTTATTTGCTTTTCTATTTTTTTCTGACATTTGTTTTGATTTAATTTCTAAATTAAATCAATTGTTTTCTTCTGACATTTTTATTTTACAATGACCTAGGAATTAATCCAAACCCCTCAAAATAAAGAATCCAAATTTTGGACATATATAAAATATATAATAAATATATATCCAATGCAAATAACTATTGAATTAATTCCAAATGCCCAAAATAAATACTTATGAGCTCCTAATAATATTGGTCTGATTTTTATCTCTAAACAATATTTTCAGAGGGCCACATGAACATTTTCTTGGACCTTTTTGGAGCAATTTTTATTTGGGTCATTTTCAAAAAGGGTTTCTGAGGGTTTCACAAGTCCTCAATTCAATTTCATTTGAAATTTAAACATGATGCAAACCACAAGACTAACCTAGTGCATAGCAGAACTAGGGTTGTGACAACTCGCCTCCACTCGAAAGAATCTCGTCCCGAGATTCAGGAGTAGGCGGAAAGAAGGTGGGGTACTCCAGTCGGAGACGATCTTCTCGCTCCCAAGTAGCTTCTCTCTCGGAAAGATGAGACCACTGAACCAAACTTGATGTTATGACGTCGAGTGACACACTCTGCTTGATCCAGAATGCGAACGGGATACTCTCGATATGTGAGGTTATCTTGGAGATCAAGCGTTTCGTGGTCCACTCCGCGGATGGGATCCGAGAAGCAACGCCTTAGTTGAGAGACGTGGAAGACATCATGAACTCGAGAAAGATGTGGGGGTAGTTCCAATTGGTAGGCAACCTCTCCTCGTTTAGCAAGAATGCGAAAAGGACCAATGTAACGAGGAGTCAACTTGCCCTTGATACCGAAACGATGGGTACCCTTCAAAGGAGTAACCCGAAGATAAACTTTGTCACCAACCTCATAAACCACTTCCTTATGATGACGATCATACTGGCTCTTTTCACGAGATTGGGCTGTTTTCAAATTCTCGCGAATATTGCGAACTTGCTCTTCTGCTTCCTGGATCATATCCGGTCCAAAGAATTGTCTTTCACCGGTTTCTTACCAGTTCAAAGGAGTTCGACATCTTCGTCCATAGAGAATCTCAAAAGGAGCTTGCTTGAGACTGGATTGATAGCTATTGTTATAAGCAAACTCGGCGAAAGGAAGACATTTCTCCCAATCCATACCGAATGAGATAACGCAAGCTCTAAGCATGTCTTCGAGAATTTGGTTAACCCGTTCCACTTGACCGCTTGACTGAGGATGGAAAGCGGTGCTGAAAGAAAGATGGGTGCCCATGGCAGTCTGGAAACTCTCCCAGAAATGAGAAGTGAAAAGACTACCACGGTCTGAATTGATCTCTAGTGGAACACCATGAAGTGACACTATTCGATAAATATACAAGTCAGCAAGCTGACTAGCAGTGATACTCTCTCGAACAGGTAGGAAGTGCGCCACTTTGGAGAGACGATCAATGACTACAAAGATAGCATTATTCCCTCTCTTGGTCCAGGGAAAGCCGGTGATGAAGTCCATACCAACTTTATCCCATTTCCACTCAGGAATAGCCAGAGGCTGAAGAGTGCCAGCAGGTCTTTGATGTTCTGCCTTAACGCGACGACAAACGTCACATTTAGCAATGAACTCAGCAATTTCTCTCTTCATCCTAGTCCACCAGAATCTCTGGCGTAGATCCTGATACATCTTAGTACTACCGGGATGAATCGTGAAAGGAGATTCATGAGCCTCTTTAAGAATCAATTGCCGAAGATGTTGCTTCTTGGGAACCACCAGCCGGTTTTGGAAGAGAACAACACCTCGGCCACTTATGGAGAAACTACCAGCAATACCCTTGGCAATGTTTCTCTTAATCCGGGTAATTCCGGTATCATGCTTCTGGGCTTCTATGATATGATCCACAAGAGTAGGTTTCGCCACCAAGGTAGAAAGGAATCCGTGAGGAGCAATGTGAAGGTTAAGCTTACATAATTCCTCATGGAGAAGTGGTTGGCCCTGCTGCAACATAAGATTGTTGCAATAGGATTTACGACTTAGCGCATCAGCCATGACATTGGCCTTGCCCGGGGTGTAGGTAATCCCTAAGTCGTAATCGGAGATCAACTCCAACCAACGTCTTTGCCTAAGGTTCAAATCTGGTTGGGTGAAGATATACTTGAGACTCTGGTGATCGGTGTAGATCTCGCAACGATTACCAAGGAGGTAATGTCGCCAGGTCTTAAGTGCATAGACTACGGCTGCAAGTTCTAGATCATGTGTAGGATAATTCTCCTCATGTGGATGCAACTGTCGAGATGCATAGGCAATCACATGACGATCCTGCATAAGAATGCATCCCAGTCCCTGTCGTGAGGCATCACAGTAGATAACAAAGTCCTTAGTGAAATCCGGTGGCACAAGTATGGGAGCAGAAGTCAGGCTTCTTTTCAGTTCCTGAAAACTGTGCTCACACTGTGGGGACCACTCAAACTTTTTATCTTTCTTAAGAAGTTCCGTGAGACGTTTGGCCACTTTAGAGAAGTTCTCAACAAAGCGGCGACAATAACTGGCTAGGCCAAGGAAACTCCTAACTTGTTTAACTGTTTCAGGTGGAGTCCAATCAAGAACGGCCTGAACTCTCTCGGGGTTGACAGCAATGCCCTTACCAGAGATTACATGGCCGAGATAGGTCACTTCTGGCAACCAAAATTCGCACTTAGAGAACTTGGCATAAAGGCGGTGCTCTCTGAGTTTTTCTAGAACAAGTCTAAGATGTTCGGCATGCTCTTCCTCGTTCTTCGAGTAAATAAGAATATCATCAAGATAAACCACGACGAACTTATCTAAATACTCCATGAAGATCGAGTTCATCAAACGGGAGAAGGTGGCTGGAGCATTTGTTAGACCGAAGGACATGACGGTGTACTCGTACTGACCATAACGAGTGACGAAAGCCGTCTTGGGGATGTCCCCATTTCTAATCTTGATTTGATGGTATCCTAACCTCAAATCCATCTTGGAGAAGACTGAGGATCCAGCGAGCTGATCATACAGGTCGTTGATCCTGGGAAGCGGATACTTGTTCTTTACCATGACCAAATTAACGGGACGATAATCTACTACCATCCGATCCGTACCATCCTTCTTCTTAACGAAGAGGACGGGGCAAGCCCAGGGAGAAGAACTAGGACGGATGAAATCATGGATGGTTGCTGATTCCTTGCACTGATGTGCGGTGTTCTCCTCAATACGAGCCAACAAACGGTTAGACTCACGCTTGTTTCTCTCCATCTCTAACATTAACTCTGCCAACGAAGGCTGGTCGGGAGGATCCTCCTCATCCCTACCACCTCCGTGGTTCTGTCTACGAGCAGCTGAGCTTCGCTTAACTGAAGACATCCTGAGAAGCGAAACCGAAGACGGAAACATCAACAACTATAGAATGCATACGGTAGAACAAGAAATTAGTATCTCTCGAACTACTAGGATAATTCTGGCAGCATAACGGCAGTAAAATGCTCAGAATGAGACATCCTGCTAACAAAAGGTAATTCAACATCTCAACATCATCACTCAAGGTTCTGTGATAGTACTAAACAAACTATACTAGAAGAACTTGAAAACAGGAGTAGGACTCTGATCAACCAATCCTAAGGGACTATGGAGTAGTAACTCGTGATCCTGATAGACGGAAGAGAAAGCCTAGTTCCTTAACCCCGTAGGAAAGGTTGACTCAGATCAGAAGACATGAGGTATAAGGAGTAAAAAGAGCCTTACATTCCCTTCCACAATCAATTCCCTTATATAACTAAAGAATTTCTAGACTCAACTTCGACCATTTTGGCTTGGTAATCCTACAGGCAGTCAGGCTCTGATACCAACGCTGTCGGGACCCCGATCCTAAGTCACACCGATCTAGCACGTAACACACCATATCACTTTGCGGCCTCACGCACGGTATCCCCACGGGTGCCACCTTACCTGGCCCGGGACCGTTTGCGCATTTTGGCTCACGTATATGATAGTGTCGCTAGCATCCATATGACAGAGAACCCGGGCCGACATGACTAGTTATAAACCAAAAGTGGCACTAAATTACAGAGACAGGCATTCATGACCCAGCAACGAACGTGTCGGTCATCAATGTATGAACCCAAGTCGTAGCAAGATACAAGGACTTAAAGGAACAACGCGTGACATTTCCCCTAAGGGACAGACACAGGAACGAAGAAGGACACATGCCGGTCAGCCTAAGTGAACCGGAGCAGTTGCAAGCTACCAAGGCTCAGTGGAAGCACTAGGAGACATTTCCTTATAAGATAGGCTACCAAGGGTAAACAACTAGGTGTCGGATCCCACACATACCAAGCATTTCAATAACATACACACAATATGCTCAATATGTGCAAGTAAAACATGGCATCACAACAAGACTCTAATAAACAAAGTATTTATTCATTAGGCCCCGAGGAGCCAGATATTACAAACATGGGTCTCATGACCCAACACCCAGAGCATACAAGCAGCAAGCGGAAGCACAACATGTCTGAGTACAAACATCTACAAAATGAAAAAAAACTAAAGAGCCTAACTAACTACAACACTCGTCCAAGATCGTAGCTGAGGTACCAAGCTACTTGTCGAAGTCCAAGTGGAACTACTAGTGAGACATCAATCCTATCTGCAAAACATAAATTAAGCAAACATGAGTACAAAGGTACTCAGCAAGACTTACATCAGTTCCTATCATACATGCACTTGTATCAAGAAGGCAAAGTGGGGTTTAGTTGCAGCAAGCCAGCTTTGACTCAGTGGCTATCCTATTCTACGATTGCTGGTAACTCTTTTAAGGTGGCGCACACGAGTCCACTAAGCACCACAAAATACACCACTATGGATTCATCCCCGTCCCCCCTACGTGAAGGCCATCCATAGCACTCACACTTGTCTTGAGTATTTTAGAGTATCCACTTCAAGTTGTCTATGTACCATGTAAGCATCCAAGAAGTCCATAACCGTGGACTCGGCTATTCGAATAGATCATGTTAAACCCTGCAGGGGTGTACTTCTTCACACACGCCCTCGCCACTTACCGCCATGTACATCTTGTGTATCTCGACAACCTTCAAGCGGAAGCCTGGCGAGGGTGTCGGCCATGACCTGACTAACCACACAAGTCTCTCGTCCAGGTTTATCGCCTATTCGGGTTCCATCCGTGGGGAGATCCGGCCGGGGTGTCGCTCACGGCCCCAAATGATGTGCGCACGGTTCCCAAGCCCACCTCGCCGAGTGGATCTACGCTTGGTACACCGTGCCACGGTGCCTAGTCTGTCCCAAGCCCACTGGCCGAGTGCCACTTGGTAGACTACTAACACTAACTAGAAACACCAGAAACTAGTTGCAACTCCTGGACAGAGATCATGTTGATTAATATGTCGAGAGGGGTCGAGTTACCGGGACCCAGTGTGTGGTAGTAGCTAGTCATTGGACAACATACTCGGAACTCAGTTCTTAGGGACGGTTCCAGTGAGACAACCCACCATGTACTCCTACATGGCCTCTCACCGCTACCTTTACCAAATCGTGTTCACACGCTTAACCCTAAGCATCAGAACATATCATTGTACTCCAATTCATCCCTGATGAATCAGACCAGACACACTCTAAGCAATAGCAAGCAAGGCATGGTAAGATCACAACATGGCTTCAATCAACTCCTACACATACTAGTGGGTTTCAACTATTTACTGTGTAATGACAGGTCATGCAGAGGAATGGGTTCAACTACCACAGCATAAAGTAGCAGTTGAAGTCGTTGTTGTCCTAATGCAATAACAGGGAGCAGGAGCGAGAGAGGGGTTGTATCAGAATGAACAAGAGGGGTTTGCTTGCCTGGTAAAACAACGTGCAGAGCACTGCTCCTCTGACACGTACTCTGGATCGGTCTCCGGAGCTGGACCTATCGAGAAGAACGGTGCCGACAATCAAACACAAGCATATGCAACAATATGATGCATGAATATGGCATGAAGATATGATGTTGTTGAGCTAATGCAACTAGCATTTTAATTGGTTGAACTCCATTTGAACCAAGGGTTCAAATGCAACTCTAAGAATAAGCATTTTAAATGCCAATTATGTGTTTTCATATAAACAGTAGGTTTAACTTCATTTGTCATGCATGAAAATGGTACAGATGGATAGATTGAATTTTTCTGATAATTTTTCATATATAAATTATTTCATTCTGAGCTACGGTTGAATTTCTATGATTTTTTTGAAGTTTCAACAATTTTCTGAAATAAATAAATCATTTAAGGTTTATTTAAATACCAGAATTGGAATACTGCGTCAGCATGACACAAGCATGACGTCAGCAGGTCAAAGGGGCTGGTCTAGAGTCAAACCTGACAGTGGGGTCCACTGGTCAGTGACTCAGTTAATTAACTGAGTTGATTAACACTAAACTAGTCCTAACAGAAAAATCAGCAGGGCAGGGCCCACATGTCAGTGGTTAAACTAATTAACCAAAACTAATTAATTAACTTTACGGTCAACTAACTAAAAGGGGTGGGGCCCGCCTGTCATTGACCCAGGGGGTCAAATCCGGGTCAAACCGCAGCTAACACGCCGGCATTGAGCCGCCGGCGGCAGCAAACGCGGCGGAGGGCATCGGGATTTCTGTTCCGGGGGTCTTCTGCGTAGCTGAGACCACGGGCGAGGAGCTGGAGCTCGTCTGCGTCCATTCCAACCAGTGGCAGTAGCTAGGGCGGCCGGAGCTCGCCGGAAACGAGCTCGCGGCGGCGCCGGAGTTCGGGCTTCGTTGGAAAAGGGGCTACAGCGCACGAGGAGACCAAAGGATGGGTGCTACGGGCTCCTAGCAAAGCACTAAGTGCAGTGACGTGCTCAGATTCATGCTTGGGTGGCTGTGGCCATGGCGGCGGCATCGCCAGCGACGGTGAGGTCGGGCATCAGTGGAGAATGGACCTAGAGGTCGCAAACGATGGCAAGGACAGGGGGAAATATCCGGGAGCTCACCGCGGTTCTGTTGGGGGGTTCAGTGGGCTCGGGGAAGCTTCTGCTACGGCGAATCGACGGCGGCGATCGTCGGGGCAGAGGATGAAGACGATGGCATTTGCGGCGTTCCAGGGCACCCGGCGTTGCGTGACTCGTCGGAGGGGTCGGGGAAGAGGTGGCGGAGCTCTCGGGCACCTTGGTTGGGCGTGGGGTGGCCTGTGGCCACGGCAACGGCGATCGACGGCGACGACGACGTTCGGGGGTTGCGAGAGAGAGCGAGGGAGAGGAGGGGAGAGGTCCAGGAGAGTGCGAGAGGGTCGGGGAGGTCGCGTGGCGCCTCCAGAAACCACCAGGCGGCGAGGGGGAGGACAGGCCGGCAGGAGGCGTGGCTCTCCCGCCGTGTGCGCGCGCCGGCCACACGCCTCGGCCTACTGGCGCGAGGTTGGTGATGACTGGCTTGGCCAGTGGGCCGGGCCAGTTCTGCCTGGGTGGGCTGCAGGTAAGCCAGGTAAGCTCTTTCCTTTTATTTGCTTTTCTATTTTTTTCTGACATTTGTTTTGATTTAATTTCTAAATTAAATCAATTGTTTTCTTCTGACATTTTTATTTTACAGGGACCTAGGAATTAATCCAATCCCCTCAAAATAAAGAATCGGAATTTTGGACATATATAAAATATATAATAAATATATATCCAATGCAAATAACTATTGAATTAATTCCAAATGCCCAAAATAAATACTTATGAGCTCCTAATAATATTGGTTTGATTTTTATCTCTAAGCAATATTTTCAGAGGGCCACATGAACATTTTCTTGGACCTTTTTGGAGCAATTTTTATTTGGGTTATTTTCAAAAAGGGTTTCTGAGGGTTTCACAAGTCCTCAATTCAATTTCATTTGAAATTTAAACATGATGCAAACCACAAGACTAACCTAGTGCATAGCAGAACTAGGGTTGTGACTCCGGGAAGACGGACAAAAGCTGTTGGCAGAGATACATGGAGGCTTATGTGGTCACCACATTGGCGCAAGAGCACTTGCCGGCAAAGCATTCCGGCAAGGTTACTTTTGGCCGACAGCCCTCCAGGATGCAACTACACAAGTAACCAAGTGTGAAGCGTGCCAGTTCCATTCCAAGCAGATACACCAGCCAGCTCAAGCTCTCCAGACGATCCCTTTATCCTGGCCATTTTCGGTCTGGGGGCTCGACATCCTCGGCCCCTTTCCCCGAGCTGTCGGGGGCTTTGAGTACTTGTACGTTGCAATCGACAAGTTCACAAAGTGGCTGGAAGTGGAAGCAGTGAGGAAGGTGACAGCACAGTCAGCAGTCAAGTTCTTCAGGTCGATTGTTTGCCGCTTCAGAATCCCTAACAGGATCATCATCGACAACGGTACACAATTCACGAGACGCACCTTCATGCAGTACGCCCAAGATCTTGGCGCCAAGGTCTGCTTCGCTTCTGTTGCTCACCCAAGAAGCAACGGTCAAGCGGAGAGAGCAAATGCTGAAGTGCTGCGTGGGCTCAAGACCAGGACTTTCGACAGGTTGCGCAAGTGCGGAAGAAACTGGATCGAGGAGCTGCCGGTGGTTCTTTGGTCGATCAGGACGACGGCAAATCGAGCCACTGGCCAGACACCTTTCGCTCTATTCTATGGAGCAGAGGCAGTTCTCCCCACGGAACTCGTAGACGGGTCACCTCGAGTGCTCGCTTATGATGAGCTTGAGCAAGAGCAGCTACGACAAGATGACGTGCTGCTCCTTGAGGAAGACCGTCTTCAGGCTGCTGTACGAGCTGCTCGTTACCAGCAAGCTTTGTGCCGCTACCATAGCCGCAAAGTTAACGCCAGAAGTCTCGAGGAAGGCGGCCTTGTTTTTCGGCGCGTTCAGTCCGCCAAGAATTCCAACAAGTTGACGCCGAAGTGGGAAGGCCCTTACCGGGTGAAACGAGTCACTAGGCCTGGCACTGTCCGCCTTGAGACCGAAGATGGCATTCCGGTGAGCAACTCCTGGAACATTGAGCATCTTCGTAAGTTTTACCCGTAAGGCGCGGTTGCCGGAACCCGTTCCGGTAACCACCTTTTGTACAAGTCTTGCCGCTGTTGCATGTAATCCTTTGTACAAAGCCGGGCGCAGACCCCGTGCATAAGTAAAGCTCATGTGCTCCGCACATCTTGTCAATTTCATGCTTTCTATTTTTTGCATATGTTATCTGACACTTTGTGCAGCACCTACCCCCGGTAAGCAATATTGAGCCGTAGGGCTCCATATCTTTATTTTCTCTTCTTTCTTTTTCTCAAGGAAAGGAAGGTTCCCTCGCCCACAAGTTTGCCGGGGGGAAAGAGAAGATAATGGTATGGACCAGGCGTTGCTCAAGAAAGTTTCGCCTTGCCGAGAAGCACACAACAGAAAAGCTAAGTTGCCAAAGTTTGAGCAATCAGATTTTTTAAATTTTTAAGTTATTTTCCTTGAACGACCGCACTTTGTATGGAAAACCTGTGCGCGGAGGAACCGACTCGTAGCTAGTTGCGCCCTTACCTTGTTTCGAGTCCGCTCAACAACTTAAGTGAGCTGCGACTAGTTGCGACAAGGTTTCTTGTCGGTAACGGCGCCGCCAGCAGGCTGCTGACGTCCCGCACTCAGCGCTCGCGGCTAAGGTGCCTGCGCCGGCAAGTTCCCTAAAAGCGTAGGGCAAAAACATACAAAGGAAGGAATCAAGTAAAGGAAATAACGTTACAATTATCACCCAAAATAGAGTTATGTTACAAGATAGCTTGTCGCAGCTCTAACAGATTGTTCTCATAACATGACCAGCAGCGACAAGAAAAGAAGGAAACGGGCGGCCTAATCTATGAGGTCGCCCTCGACCCTCTTGATCCCACTCACCTTGTCCACAATGGGTGCGACAAGGGTCTTGAGCGCTTCCAGATCGGCATCCGGCGGCAGGGACTTGAGGACGTTGGTGAGGTCGAGGCCCGGGTTGCGGAAGGCCACCTTCTCCAACACCTTTTGAAGAGCTCCCATGCAGATCTTGAGCGACTCGTCGGCCAGCCGCTTTGGAGTCGTCTCCCGGAGTCGCTGGAGGGCTGTCGCCACGCCTTTGAAGAACAAGGTGAGCTTGGCGCTGGGTTGGAGGTTCTCATCGGAGGAATACCCGAGATCCTCCATCCCTAGATGCACCAGCTCCCTGTCGATGTCTGCGGCAGCATTCACAAGACCCTCCGTCCAGTGCTCCACGGTCTCCCTGAAAGTGTTCTGGGCAGCGGCAGCACTCGCCAGCAGCGCCTCATCGCCTTGATCTTCTTCTTCAAGGCCGCCTCCTGCTCCCTGGCGACGTCTAGCGTCTTGGTCAAAGTGGTTAGCTTCAACTCAAGATCTACGTTGGAGTCCTTGGCGGCGCTAAGCTCCTTGCCCTTCTTGGAGAGACGGACATGCAGCTCTCCAAAGCTGTGGGCGTCCTTCTCCCGCTCACGCTTGAGCGCGGCAAGCTCCTTGCCGCTCGCCTTAAGATCGGCCTCCAGCCGCGCCACCTTCGTCTCCAGCTCCTTCTTGGCGGCCTCGGTAGCTGCGGCAGCATCTTCTGCTTGCTTGAGGGCTCCACCGAGTGATTGCTCGCGCGCGGAAAGCTCTTCCTCGTGGCTGTCGAGGTTGACCTTCCGCTGCGCCAGCTCGCCTTCCTGCGCGGACAGCTTCTCAGCGGCAAGCCGCTGTTGCTCTTCGACGTCAGCCTTCTTGAGGAAGAAGGCCTTCTGCTCCTCGGCGAGTTGCTCCCGCTCCTCTGCCAGGGACCGGAGAGCTACCTGGTTGAGACCCCGGAGCTCCTCCACGCGCTTCTCGATGTCCACTCCCACCTTCGCGACGAGCGCCTCGCGGGATTCCAGCTTGGCTTGCCGGGCACGGTAGAGCGACAACAGCTTCCGCAGCAGCCGCTCCTCCTCAGGCTCGCCGCTGCTGCTGCTCGGCGTGTCAACTAGCGTCAGCTCAACGGAGGCGAGCACCTCTCCATCAAAGCTCTCTCCCTCGACCGGCGCCCTGGAGCTTGATGCCCAGGGGAGTTTGATGAAGACGCCATCGCTGGCCTTCAAGTAGGCGCCTGGCTGGGGCTCTTCGGAGCCTGGAGCTGCGGCAGCAACGGAGGGATCGGCGGTCGGCGTAGCGCCTGGTGCTCCTACGGCCCCAGGGTCGTTAGTACGATCGCTAGACCCCTCGCCAGCTACTGCGGCGGCAGCCTTGGCGGCCTCTGCGCCGGCGGGATCATCAGCGCCGACTGCTTCTTCGATGGCAGCGGCGTCGTCAGCAACAACCTCGGTCTCCATCGGCTCCGCAGCAGATGGGTCTAACAGCCGGAAAAGGGAAGAAAATTCAAGCAAATATCCAAAAAGAAGATCAAAAGAAGAAGAACCCAAGGGAAGCTTTGAAGCAAGAAGATTACCTGTACCGGGTTCTGCAGTCGTGGTCTTCGCCGCCGGGGGGCCGCTGGTGCTGTCCCTTGCCGGAGAACTCTCCCTTGCCGGAGACTTCTCCCTTGCTAGAGAACTCCCCCTTGCCGGAGAACTCCCCCTTGCCGGAGAGTCCCTTGCTGGAGAGCCATATACTTACGCTGGGGGCTGCGCTGGGGGCCGCTCTGAAGATTAGTTGCCGGGTCCGGCAAGGTGGTCTCGGTGGGTTCGTCCTCGACGATGATCACCTCCTCTCTCCTCGCCGGGACCTTGGCTCTCTTCGCCGCTCTCTGGGCCAGAGTCCTGAAAAGGAATAAGTCCGGAGTGAAGCAAACGAGATACAAGACAAAAACAGCAAGAATTGAAGAAATACAAGTACAACAAGGATCTTACTCTTCTTCTTCCTCGTCGGAGCTGAGCGCGAAGAAGTCGAAGTCCGGCTCACGCCCGGCGCGAGGAGGCGGAGGAGTAGGTTCCCTTGGCCGCTTGGCGGGAGCAGTGGCGTTGGTCTGAGACGACCCCGCTCCGGCTGCCGCCGCGGCGTGAGGAGCGGTAGGAGCAGAAGCGGCGGTCCGGGAGGACCCCGCTCCAGTTGCTGCAGCAGCGCAAGGTGCTCCCGCGGCAACAGAGCTTGCCGTGGTGGAGCGTGTCGCACGGCGCAGCGGCTGTCGACTCGTCTACCGCTCCGCTACGTCCCCGGCCTTGCGGAGACACCTTCTTGGTGGAGCCGGGGGCTCTGCTTGCGGCGAGCTGCCCGAAGATGAGGAGGAAGAGGAGTCGATCTCCAACGAGCCGCTCGTATCTTCGGCGGGCTCGCTCGACTCGACGTCATGCCCGGGAAGCTCCTCCTCGCCGGCAAGCCCCTCTCGCTCGGCAAGGCTTGCCGCCTCTGCTGCCTCTGCCTCCTCCACGGTGAATCCAAACTCGCCCGCGGCTGCAGCTGCCGCCGCCTCTTCCAGCCTAGTGGCGATGCGCTTCATCTCCTCATCAGTGGTGACGCGAGTGAGGCCTTTCTTTTCGTCGGAGCGGACCGACTTTTCTACCAAGCCGTCGAAGAACTCCTGCACGACGACGTCTTCGGGCTCTTGCCAAGTTGGGACAATTCCGTGCGAGTCGCACAACGGCATCATTGCATGGATGCGGTCGAGCGCGGAGTTGTTGCACAGCGGGACGACATCCTTCGGCAACCTGAACACTTCGGGATGTTGAGGGTCATACTTGAACAGCTCCTGGAGCATTGCGTCAAGTTCCAGAACAGTGAAATTGAAGTTGAGGCCCGGACGCAACCTCATGATATCCGCCGCATTCTTGAACTCCCAGGCGGGTCTCCTCCTCTCCTGCAGGGGGCGATGCGGCGGCGAAGGAAATCTGCGCCAACAGCGCCTACAGTGAGCCCGGCAAGCCTGAGGCGTTGGATCCGGGTGACGGAAATCTTCAGCCTATCGTCTTCTGGGGCCACGTTGCTCCAATCGCTGCCGCGCACTACTGGGGCTTGGCGCCGGGCGGTAAACGGCTGCGGGTTCTCCTCGACAACCCAGCACCAATCTGCTCTCCATTCCTCCCACTTGCTGCGGAGCTCTCCCTCCAGATAAGCGTCCTTCTTGCCAGCTCTCGAGATCCAGGCGACTCCGCCGGATAAAGGCTCTCCTCTCTCAACTCGGGGCATAAAGAAGTGGCGGAAAAGGGCTACATTTGGATAGACTCCGACAAAGTTTTCGCAGAGATGTGCGAAAACTGCCATGATCAGAACAGCACTGGGGGTGAAGTCAAGGAGGCAGAACCCTTAGGTGTTCATAATGTCGCAGAAGAACTCAGAGAAAGGCGGGCAGAGCCCGCAGTAGAAGAACAAGGCGAAGAATGGATATCCATTTGGAGCCATTTTCCAAGCGACGGCTGGAAGTACCTTCGTGCGCGGGTGCGCCCGCGTCTCCGTCGACCAGAAGAGGTAGTAGTACTCCCTCAGCTCCCTCGCGGCGAGCTTGGGGGGAGATTGCCCGCTCATTTCGCAGCGCCACGAGCCGCTGCGCCTCGGCCGACTTCACAGCCTTCCCCTTCTCGGCTTTTGGAGCCATGGCGGACGCGGTGAGGGAGGTCGACGGCGTTGGTGGTGCTGGTGGCGACGGGGGGCGGAGCGCTGCTCTCTTTCAGCTTTGGGAAGAAGGGGAGCGGCGGAGGTTTTCGAGGTTGGAGTAGCAACTTGCGGATGGGCGAACTGCCCCTATTTCCCCTGCTTATAAGGAGGGAGGGGGCGGACGTTCCGCCTTTCCGAATAAAGTAACCACCCACGATCTCTCCCACGACGCCGCAATCAACGCCTGCCGTTCGGGGAGGGCGCGTTGGATACGGAGTGAGATACGGCGTAACCCAGGCCGCGTGTGCCCGTGCCCTGTTTTGGGCCTGGCCCAACAGCGCTCGGCACCGTGTATGTCCCAGGCCCGGGGGCTCCTGTCGGTGTACTAGAGTAGGGGTACCCTAGTATCCCGGACTTGTGCACGGGCAGTCGCAACACCCCACGGCAAGGCTTGCCGGGTGACCGCCAAGGTCCTCCGTGGTTCCTTTGGAGCCATTCAAGAACAAAGTATTCAAGCCAAGGAGACAAGGTCCCGGCAAGAGGAGCTTACCGGGAAGGCCACT
Organism: Secale cereale; assembly: GCA_902687465.1. Classification (NCBI taxonomy): domain Eukaryota; kingdom Viridiplantae; phylum Streptophyta; class Magnoliopsida; order Poales; family Poaceae; genus Secale; species Secale cereale. Next base: position 618,893,135 of record LR738714.1, read on the forward strand.
CAAGGCACAAGGCCCCGGCAAGAGGAGCTTGCCGGGAAGGCCAACCAAGGCATCTCAAGGAACTTTCCGCGACGCGCCACGCGTCCCGGCAAGGCCCGGTGAGCGGCAAGCTCCCGGACGCGACAAGACAACGACCGCGGCAAGGCGCTTGCCGCGGCAAGCTACCACTCTGTACCTGCGCTCCAGCACATCCAACAATGTGTCGCTCTGGGAGCCTTCCAGGCGTATGTGGCGGGAGGCTGTGCAGCCAGCGGTACGCGGTGGCAAGCGGCGCTGACAAGATCGCCATCGTGGCAAGCGGTGGCGTCCCTGACGGTCCCTTTTTGCACTGTTTGGGCGACACAGACGGGCATTTAATGCCTTTGTCCCCTGCCGTCAGGGTTAGGTATGATACACTATACAAGTATTTGTACCAACCGCAACATCTTTCCATTTTTACCCTTATCTGCGTTGCCACCTGTCGGTGACCCCTTGAGCATATAAAAGGAGGCACATGCGCAACGTAGAAGGGGGGTTTCGGAACAGAAAAACACTCACACTCGGTCTCGTTAGCTGCTGGTGTGTACTGTAGCACTCAGCGCTCCCGAGCAAGAACTCAATACAAACCACAAAGCAGGAGTAGGGTTTTACGCATCCGTGCGGCCCGAACCTGGGTAAACTGCTCGTGTGCTTCGCCTCGATCTGCTCTTAATGCGATCTCCGCCCCCCGCCGAACCGAAAGGGGCTCGGTCCGCCGGTCCCATAGGTGCTCGTGGATCAGTTTCCCCAACACACATTCGTGACACTGGTTCCACCGACAGACATGCAACTAGTTTTGCATAAATTTGGCTGGTGGGTGTATGTTTCTCCTATTTAGTTGAATCGGATTTGACTACGGCCGGTCCTTGTTGAAGGTTAAAACAGCAAAGTTGACAAAACAACGTTGTGGTTTTGATGCGTAGGTAAGAACGGTTCTTGCTAGAAGCCCGTAGCAGCCACGTAAAACTTGCAACAACAAAGTAGAGGACGTCTAACTTGTTTTTGCAGGGCATGTAGTGATGTGATATTGTCAAGATGTGATGAGTTATACGTTATTGTATGAGATGATCATGTTTTGTAAGATATCTGACAACCGGCAGGAGCCTTATGGTTATCTCTTTATTGTATGAAATGCATACGCCATGTAATTGCTTTACTTTATCACTATGAGTTAGCGATAGTCGTAGAAGCAATAGTTGGTGAGACGACCACGATGCTACAATAGAGATCAAGGTGTCAAGCCGGTAATGATGGAGATCATGACGATGCTTTGGAGATGGAGATCAAAAGCACAAGATGATGATGGCCATATCATGTCACATATTTTGATTGCATGTGATGTTTATCTTTTATGCATCTTATTTTGCTTAGTACAGCGGTAGCATTATAAGATGATCCCTTAACTAAATTTCAAGGTAAAAGTGTTATCCCTGAGTATGCACCATTGCTACAGTTCGTGGTGTTGAGACACCACATAATGATCGGGTGTGATAGACTCTACGTTCACATACAATGGGTGCCAGACAGTTTTGCACATGCAGACTACTCGAATTAAACATGACAAGCCTAACATGTACAGACATGGCCTCGGAACATTGGAGATCGAAAGGTCAAACGTGAATCATATAGTAGATGTGATCAACATAGAGATGTTCACGATTGATGACTACTCCATCTCTCGTGATGATCGGACATGGTTTAGTTGATTTGGATCACGTACCATTTAGATGACTTGAGGGATGTCTATCTAAGTGGGAGTTCTTAAGTAATTTAATTAATTGAACTTAATTTATCATTAAATTAGTCCTGATAGTATTTGCATATCAATGTTGTAGATCAATAGCTCGCGATTTAGCTCCCCTATTTTTGATATGCTCCTAGAGAAAACTAAGTTGAAAGATGTTAGTAGCAATGATGCGGACTGGGTCCGTGATCTCAGGATTATTCTCATTGTTGCACAGAAGTATTATGTCCTTGATGCACCGCTAGGTGACAGACCTATTGTAGGAGCAGATGCAGACGTTATGAATGTTTGGCAAAGCTTGATATGATGACTACTTAATTGTTTAGTGAGCCATTCTTTACAGCTTAGAACCGGGACTTCAAAACCGTTTTTCATAAATTAGAATTTCAGACTCAAGACCATGTCGAGAGGTATGAGACCTCTGACAAGTACTTTGCCTACAAGATGGAGGATAATAGCTCATCTAGTGAGCATGTGCTCAGAATGTATGGGTACTCCAATCACTTGAATCAAGTGGTAATTAATCTTCCAGATAAGATAGTGATTGACAGAGTTCTCTTGTCACTATCACCAAGCTATTAGAACTTTTTGATGAACTATAATATGCAAGGGATGACAGAAATGATTCCCGAGCTCTTCGCGATGCTATAATCAGCGAAGGTATAAGTCAAGAAAAAGCATCAAGTGTTGATCGTTAACAAGACCACTAGTTTCAAGAAAAGGGGCAAGGGAAAGAAAGGCAACTTCAAGATAAATGGCAAGCAAGTTGTCACTCCCGGGAAGAAGCCCAAAGCTAGACCCAGGCTTGAAACTAAGTGCTTCTACTCCAAAGGATATGGTCACTGGAAGCGGAACTACCCCAAATATTTGGCGGATAAGAAGGATGTCAAAGTGAACAAAGGTATATCTGATATACATGTTATTGATGTATACCTTAATAGTGCTCGTAGTAGCCCCTGGGTATTTGATACTTGTTCGGTTGCTAAGATTAGTAACTCGAAATAGGAGTTGCAAAATAAACAGAGACTACTTGAGGGTAAGGTGACGATGTGTGTTGGAAGTAGTTCCAAGATTGATATAATCATCATTGCACACTCCCTATACTTTCGGGATTAGTGTTAAACCTAAATAAATGTTATTTGGTGTTTGCGTTAAGCACGAACAAGATTGGATTGTGTTTATTACAGTACGGTTATTCATTTAAGTCAGAGAATAATTATTATTCTGTTTACATAAATAAAACCTTCTATGTTCATACACCCAATGTGAATTGTTTATTGAATCTCGATCGTAGTAATACACATATTCATAATATTGAAGCCAAAAGATGCAGAGTTCATAATGATAGTGCAACATACTTGTGGCACTGCCGTTTAGGTCATATTGGTGTAAAGCGCATGAAGAAACTCCATGCTCATGGACTTTTGGAATCACTTGATTATGAATCATTTGATACTTGCGAGGGCAAGATGACTAAAAATCCATTCAACAGAACAATGGAGCGAGCTAATGACCTTTGGAAATAATACATGACGATGTATGCGGTATGATGAGTGTTGAAGCATGCAGCGGGTATTGTTATTTTCTGACCTTCACAAATGATTTGAGTAAATATGGGTATATCTACTTAATAAAACACAAGTCTGAAACATTTGAAAAGTTCAAAGAATTTCAGAATGAAGTAGAGAATCATCATACAAGAAAATAAAGTTTCTACGATCTGATCGCGGAGGCGGATATTTGAGTTACCGATACGTCTCCAACGTGTCTATAATTTTTTATTGTTCAATGTTGTTATATTATCATTCTTGGATGTTTTACAATCATTTTATATCATTTTTGGTACTCCCTCCGTAAACTAATATAAGAGTGTTTAGATCATTACTTTAGTTATCTAAATGCTCTTATATTAGTTTACAGAGGGAGTACTAACCTATTATCATAGTGCCATGTGCGAATTGCTATTTTCTGCTTGTTTTTTACATCGCATGAAATCAATATCAAATGGAGTCCAAAGGCAGCGAAAATTTTTGTGGATTTTTTTACTAGAAGACACCTGTTGGGCCACAGATCACCTGGGGGTGTGCCCCGAGGGGGTCACAACCCACCAGGGCACGCCTGGGCCCCCAGGCGCGCCCAGGTGGGTTGTGCCCACATCGGTGGCCTCCCGCACCGCCTCTTCGCTCAATAAATACCCTAATATTCTAGAAACCCTAGGGGAGTCGACGAAAATCAATTCCAGCCACTACAAGTTCCAGAACCACAAGATCCAATATAGACACCATCACGGAGGGGTTCATCATGTCCATTGGTGCCTCTTCGATGATGTGTGAGTAGTTCTTTGTAGACCTATGGGTCCGTAGTTAGTAGCTAGATGGCTTCCTCTCTCTCTCTCTCTCTTTTGACTATCAATACAATGGTCTCTCAGAGATCCATATGATGTAACTCTTTTTGCGGTGTGTTTGTTGGGATCCGATGAACTTTGAGTTTATGATCAGATCTATCTTTTTATATCCATGAACGTTATTTGAGTCTTCTTTGATCTCTTATATGCATGATTGCTTATAATCTCATATTTGTTCTCCGATATTTGGGTTTTGTTTGGCCAACTTGATATATTAATCTTGCAATGGGAAGAGGTGCTTTGTAATGGGTTCGATCTTACGGTGCTCGATCCCAATGACAGAAGGGGAACCGACACATATGTATTATTGCTATTAAGGATAACAAGATGGGGGTCTATTTCTACAAAAATAGATCTTGTCTACATCATGTCATCGTTCTTATTGCATTACTCTGTTTTTTCATGAACTTAATACACTAGATGCATGCTGGATATCGGTCGATGTGTGGAGTAATAGAAGTAGATGCAGGCAGGAGTCGGTCTACTAATCTTGGACGTGATGCCTATATAATGATCATTGCCTGGATATCGTCATGATTATTTGAAGTTCTATCAATTGCCCTACAGTAATTTGTATACCCATTGTTTGCTATTTTCTCGAGAGAAGCCACTAGTGAAATCTATGGCCCCCGGGCCTTCTCTTTAATATATTTGCCTTTGCGATCTATTTTATTTGCTTTTGTTTTCAGGTCTATTAAACCAAAAAACAATAATACCTTGATGTACTTTATTTTATTTGGCGTTCGATCTATCAACTTATTACAACTTTCTCATGTCCGTTTGCCAATCTTTGGCGCCGTTACCCGAAAGGGATTGACAACCCCTTTAAACGTCGGGTTGTGAGTATTTTTATTTGTGTGCAGGTGCCGTTCACGTAGTATTGCGTGGCTCTCCTACAGGTTCGATAACCTTGGTCTCAACACTGAGGGAAATACCTACCGTTGATGTGCTGCATCATCCCTTCCTCTTTGGGGAAATACCGACGTAGTTCTAGCAAGCATCAAAAAGGAATTTCTGGCACCGTTGCCGGGGAGACATCATCAATATCTACCAGGTTCCTAATCACAAATCTCATCTCCTCGCACTTTACATTATTTGCCATTTGCCTCTCGTCTTCATCTCCCCCACTTCATAATAATTTGTCATTTTATTCGCCCTCTTTTCCATTTGCAGTTTTCCGGTCGGATCTATCACCTACTTGCGTTCTTGTTTACAATTGCTCAAAATGACGGAAAAGAACACTAAGTTCTATGATTTTTCTAATACCAACAACAATTATCTTATTAGCACTCCGATTGCTCCTCCCGCCACTAGTGCGGAATCGTGTGATATTAATGCTGCTTTGTTGAATCTTGTCATGAAAGATCAATTTTCTGAACTCCTAATGAGGATATTGTGTCCCATCTTAACACCTTTGTGGAGTTATGTAATATGCAAAAGAAAAAAGATCTGGACAATGATATTGTAAAGTTGAACTTATTTCCGTTCTATTTGCGCGACCATGGTAAAATTTGATTTTCATCTTTGCCTTGAAATAGTATCAATTCATGGGATAAGTGCAAAGATGCTTTTATTACTAAGTATTTTTCGCCCGCAAAAATTATTTCCCTTAGAACCTAGATCATGAATTTCAAGCAACTTGAACATGAGCATGTTGAACAATCTTGGGAAAGGATGAAATTGATGCTAAGGAATTGCCCAACTCATGGGTTAAATTTTTGGATGATCATACAATTTTTTATGCAGGGTTGAATTTTGTTTCTCGAAATCTTTTGGACTCCGCCGCGGGTGGTACTTTTATGTAAATTACTTTGGGTGAAGACACTAAATTGATTGATAATATTATGGCAAACTTATCGTAATGGCATACCGAAAGGGAGCCTAGTAGCAAAAAAGTTAATTCGGTTGAGATTGATTCTTTGAGTGAAAAAGTTGATGCTCTCATGAAAATGGTTGCTAGTAAGAATGCTCATATTGATCTTAATGATATGACTTTGTCTACTTTGATTGAGCAAAATAGTGATGCTATAGATGTGAATTTTATCTCTAGAAATAATTTCAACAACAATGCTTATAGAGGAAATTTTAATCCCATGCCTTTTCCGGGAAATTCCTCAAATAGTTATGGTAATTCCTTTGGTAATACTTCTTATAATAATAGGAATGCCTTTGATCAAGAAAACAATATTAAAGAATTCATCAATATTCAAAAGGTTTCCAATGCTTCTATAGAAGAAAAATTGAGTAAGATTGATGATATGTCTAGAAGTATCGATAGAATTTCTCATGATGTGGAAAACCTCGAGTTAAAAAAAATTGTGCCTAAGGTTGAGGAATCAATTAAAGCTCTTATGTTTCTATGGATGAAAGTAAGAAAAGAACTGCTATCCCTAGAGCTAAAAGAGAATTTTTAGAAAAAGCATTTTCTAGTGATTGCTTTCAAAAAAATGATGAAGATCTTAAAATTATTGGTGTTTCTTCTCTTGATTCCTTGTTTAGTAAAGTTCAACTTGATGATAAAGGGACTGAAGAAGAGTCAGCTTTAGCTAGAGGGCGTCCCGATAATTCGGAGGGTGAAAATCTTGGTGATAAAATTGATAAAAGTGGGTCTGAAGATGTCAAAACTTTAACTAGTGATGTGCCCACTCTCTTGGATTACAAAGACTTTAATTATTATAACTGATCTTTGATTTATTGTATTTCTTTGTTGCAATCCATGATAATTTCACCTCAGTCCTACGAACAAAATAAAGCTTTTACTAAACATATTGTTGATGTTATGATGAAAGCTTTAGAAGATAAGTTGGAGTTAGAAGTATCAATTCCTAGAAAGTTTCATGATGAATGGGAACCTACTATCAAAATAAAAATTAAAAATTACAAGTGCAATGCTTTATGTGATTTGGGTGCTAGTGTTTCCACGATTCTGAAGTCTATTTGTGATCTTCTTGGTCTTACCAATATTGAAGATTGTTCTCTTAATTTGCATTTGGCGGATTCCACTATTAAAAAGACTTTGGGGAGGATCAATGATGTTCTTATTCTTGCAAATAGGAACTATTTACCCATAGACTTTGTTGTTCTTAACATTGATTGTAATCCATCTTGCACCATTATACTTGGTAGACCGTTTTTGTGCACGATTCGTGCAGTGATTGATATGAAAGAAGGGAACATTAAATTCCAGTTTCCCTTGAGAAAGGGAATGGAACACTTCCCTAGAGCAAAGAAAAATTTCCTTATGACTCTATAATGAGGGCAACATATGGATCATCCAACAAGGATGACAAAACTTGAGATCTTTGAATTATGCCTAGCTAAGGGCGTAAAACGATAGCACTCGTTGGAAGGCAACCCAACTTGTATCTTTTTGCTTTTTGGTTTTCTTGTTGTTTTCAATAAAATACCCAATGGTACCTATATTTAGATGTGTTTTCATGGTTTTAATAAATGTTTATGCGAAGCAAAGCCTTTGGGATGATTTGGTTGATAGTTGGTTTGATCGCGTTTGAAAACAGAAAGTTTTTCGTCCAGTGCAGAAAATTCAGTAATTCACTGGAGCGTGATAATTTTTTGAAATGTTTACACGTTATTGATAAAAACAATTCCCACGTTGTCCTAATTTTTCAGAATTTTTAGAGTTGCAGAAGTATGGCTAGAAAATACATCTTTACAGACTGTTCAGTTTTTGACAGTTTCTGTTTTTATTGTGTTATGTGCTTGTTTTGATGATTCTATGGTTCGCTTTGATGAGTTTTTGCCATAGAAAAGTTTGAATAAAGTAAATGTAATACAAATACAAAATAAGAATTGGTTTGCTACAGTACTTAGAGTAAAGATTGGTTTTGTTATACTAACCACTGTTCAAGAAATCTTCCGATTCAGCGATTTATCGTCCGATTTTTCGCTACTCTTGGGATGACCGATAAGATTATGCCTTATCTTCATCATTTATCGTTTGGGCCGATTTATCGCTATGACAAGCGATTATCGGTAATCTACCGATAAATCGAGCATATTCATAGCACTATGTTTGCAAGAACTATGTTTATTTGTGTTTTGTGGAACTTGTTACGCAATATGTAATGTTTTTCTACTTTGTTTGTCCTTATATCAAGATTCAAAGGCTAGGGTTAAAGTTAACACTTCTGTCCAATATTATTTTGGTGTTGAATATAGCATATTTTAGTGCTGGGAACCTGGGATTTAAAAAAATGGCCAATTAATAGTCGACCGATAAAATCGATTAATCGGCCGATTTCCGATTAATCTCTAATCCCCAGCTGACCGAGACGATAACGATAAGCGATATCCTCAACATTGATACTAACGGATCGCACGAAGTTTGATTTAGTTTTGTGTGATTGAAGTTTTCAAGTTTTGGGTGATGTTACGATGGATGAAGAATAAGGAGTAAGAAGAGCCTAAGCTTGGGGATGCCCATGGCATCCTAATCTATTATCCAAAATAAGCAAGCAACTAAGCTTGGGGATGCCCGAGTGGCATCCCCTCTTTCTTCTAACAACCATCGGTATCTTACTCGAAGCTATATTTTTATTCGTCACATATTATGAGTTTTGCTTGGAGCATCTTGTATGTATGAGTCTTTGCTTGTTTTTCTCTTTAATTTCAATAAATATACTTGCTGGACACACCCATTTGAGAGAGCCAAAATTATGCCATGACTTGTTAGAATTTCTCTCTATGCTTCACTTAAATCTTTATGAGCTATGGAATTGCTCTAGTGCTTCACTTATATCTTTTTGAGCACGTTGTGCTTTGTTATTTTTGAAGAAATGCTCTCTCGCTTCACTTAGATTTATTTGAGAGTTAGTAAATTATTAAAGAAATTCTCTCTTAGTCCACTTAGATTAATTTGAGAGAAAGAAATATGATGCTCATGATCTTCACTTATATTTGTTTGAGCTTATCAAAAGCAACACATGAAATTAGTTCCAAAGTGATAGATATCCAAGAAGGATATAATAAAAACTTTCATGGAGATCATTGGACAAAATAAATTTGATTCTTTGTAACAGGTTTGAGATATGATGATAGTGATATGTGAGCTATGTTGATGAGTAATTATGTCTTAGTAAGAATATTAATGTTAAGGTTCGTGATTCCCTATGCAAGCGCGAAAGTCAATAGTCATGCAATGAAATTATATTCTACTTGTGTTGCATTATTTGGTGTTGGTTATGTTTAATCTTCCTTTGTGATGGTTTTCCTTCCTTGGTTGGTCGCTTCTCAATCTCTTGCTAGCGAAATTCTAAAACCCAAGTTATGATTGATACTTTGTACCAAGTAGAAATACTACTTGTGCATCCAAATCCTAAAACCCAAGTTATGCCAATTGAGTCCACCATACCTACCTATATGCGGTATTTCCAAGCCGTTCTAAGCAAATTTGTATGTGCCAACTCTAATTTTCAAAATAAATCTCTCTTTTGTGTGCCCGTACCGCTCGCGAAGGGGCAAGGGGTGGCTAATATTTTTCATGCTAGATGTATTATTCTCAAGATGAGTGTTTATTCACTTGTCATTGCACGAGAGTATGGCGGTAATAGGGATTCCCAGTCCCGAAATGAAAAGAAAAAATACTTTATGTTGTCAAATAATAAATTCCTTGGAAAGTGTTGGTATGGAGGGCACCCATGGATACAGTTAGCCATGTCTTGTGAAAATTTGGTGGAAAAAGGAATAAACTTTATTTTATGTGTGGGAACCGCCTATGATGCATCTAGTGTGGAAAGTGTTGGGAACTTTAAGTCGTTCTCGTTGGTGAGAAAAGCATACCGCCCAAAATAAATTTTCCTCTCAATTTAATTTTTGAGCTCTCGCACCTCTACAAATCCCTACTTACCTCTGCGAAGGACCTATCTTTTACTTTATGCAATTTTTATTTTTATTTGAGTCTCCATCTTCTCTTACAAATCACCAAACACTATTATCATAACTGAGCATTGGATAAAACTGACATTTGGATATGTGGCATGAATGGATCAATGATTAAGCATGATAGGCTAGGGATAACTTCCTTTAGTATTGATATTTTGAAGGACGTGATTGTTTGTTGATATGCTTGAATATTGAAGTCCTCATGTCAAAACTAGGCTATTGCTTTGAACCACATAAAAAGTCCAATTGTCCATGCTATAAAAGAAAGAATATGAGATAAACATGATAGGTACCATTCCACATCAAAAAAATTGTTCTTATCATTTACCTACTCGAGGACGAGCAGGAATTAAGCTTGGGGATCTAGATACGTCTCCAGCGTATCTATAATTTTTTATTGTTCCATGTTGTTATATTATCAATCTTGGATGTTTTACAATCATTTTAAGTCATTTTTTGGTACTAACCTATTGACATAGTGCCAAGTGCCAGTTGTTGTTTTCTGCTTGTTTTTTACATCGCGGGGAATCGATATCAAACGGAGTCCAAATGCAGCAAAACTTTTTGTGGATTTTTTTGGACCAGAAGACACCTCTTGGCCCAGAGAAGCACCTGGGGGTGCCCCGAGGGGCACAACCCACCAGGGCGCGCTTGGGCTCCCAGGCGTGCCCAGGTGGGTGTGCCCACCTCGGTGGCCTCATGCACCGCCTCTTCGCTCTATAAATACCCCAATATTCCAGAAACACTAGGGGAGTCGACGAAAATCAATTCCAGCCACCGCAAGTTACAGAACCACAAGATCCAATCTAGACACCATCACAGAGGGGTTCATCATGTCCATTGGTGCCTCTCCGATGATGTGTGAGTAGTTCTTTGTAGACGTACGGGTCCGTAGTTAGTAGCTAGATGCCTTCCTATATCCTTTTTGATTATCAATACAATGGTCTCTCGGAGATCCATATGATGTAACTCTTTTTGCGGTGTGTTTGTTGGGATCCGATGAACTTTGAGTTTATGATAAGATCTATCGTTTTATATCCATGAAAGTTATTTGAGTCTTCTTGAAGGAAATATGCCCTAGAGGCAATAATAAAGTTATTATTTCTTTCCTTATATCATGATAAATGTTTATTATTCATGCTAGAATTGTATTAACCGGAAACTTAGTACATGTGTGAATACATAGACAAAACAGAGTGTCCCTAGTATGCCTCTACTAGACTAGCTCATTGATCAAAGATGGTTATGTTTCCTAGCCATAGACATGAGTTTTCATTTGATCAACGGGATCGCATCATTAGGAGAATGATGTGATGGACAAGACCCATCCGTTAGCTTAGTACTATAATCGTTTAGTTTTACTGCTATTGCTTTTTCATGACTTATCAATGTTCATATGACTATGAGATTATGCAACTCCCGAATACAGGAGGAACACCTTGTGTGCTATCAAACGTCACAAGGTAACTGGGTGATTATAAAGATGCTCTACAGGTGTCTCCGAAGGTGTTCGTGGTGTTGGCATTGATCAAGAATAGGATTTGTCACTCCGAGTGTCGGAGAGGTATCTCTGGGCCCTCTCGGTAATGCACATCACTATAAGCCTTGCAAGCATTGTAACTAATGAGTTAGTTGCATGCAAGATGATGCATTACGGAACGAGTAAAGAGACTTGCCAGTAACGAGATTGAACTAGGTATTGAGATACCGACGATCGAATCTCGGGCAAGTAACTATGACAAAGGGAACAACGTATGTTGTTATGCGGTTTGACCAATAAAGATCTTCGTAGAATATGTAGGAACCAATATAGGAATCTAGGTTCCGCTATTGGTTATTGACCGGAAATGAGTCTCGGTCATGTCTACATAGTTCTCGAACCCGTAGGGTCCGCACGCTTAACGTTCGGTGATGATCGGTATTATTAGTTTATGTGTTTTGATGTACCGAAGGTAGTTCGGAGTCCCGGATGAGATCAGGGACATGACGAGGAGTCTTGAAATGGTCTACACGTAAAGATCGATATATTGGACGACTATATTCGGACATCGGAAAGGTTCCGAGGGATTCGGGTATTTTTCACAGTACCGGAGAGTTACGGGAATTCGCCGGGGAGTATATGGGACTTATTGGGCTTTAGGGGAAAGAGAGAGGGGAGGCTGCGCGCCCCCCAAGGTTTAGTCCGAATTGGACTAGGGGGAGGGGCGGCGCCCCCTCCTTCCTTATATTTTCCCTTTCCATCTCTCCTACTCCTACTACTTGGAAGGGTTCCTAGTTCTACTAGGAAAGAGGGAATCCTACTCCCGGTGGGAGTAGGACTCCCCTAGGGCATGCCATAGAGAGGGCCGGCCTCTCCCCCTCCTCCACTCCTTTATATACGGGGGTGGGGAGCACCCCATGGACACACAAGTTGATCATTGATCTTTTAGCCGTGTGCGGTGCCCCCTCCATAGAAACACACCTCGGTCATATGTTGCGGTGCTTAGGCAAAGCCCTGAGTCGGTAACTTCATCATCACCGTCATCACGCCGTCGTGCTGACGGAACTATCCCTCGAAGCTCTACTGGATTGTGAGTTCGTGGTACGTCACCGAGCTGAGCATGTGCAGATCGTGAAGGTGCCGTATGTTCGGTACTAGGATCGGTCAATCGGGAAGACGTACGACTACATCAACCGTGTTGTCATAACACTTCCACTTACGGTCTACGAGGGTACGTGGACGACACTCTCCCCTCTCGTTGCTATACATCACCATGATCTTGCGTGTGCGTAGGGAAATTTTTGAAATACTACGTTCCCCAACAGTGGCATCATGAGCGAGTCTATGCGTAGATGATATGCACGTGTAGAACACAAGTGAGTTGTGGACGATACTAGTCATAATGCTTACCACCATGTCATACTTTGATTCGGCGGTATTTTTGGATGAAGCGGCCCGGACCGACATTACGCGTACGCTTACGCGAGACTGGTTCTACCGACGTGCTTCGCACACAGGTGGCTGGCGGGTGTCAGTTTCCCCAACTTTTGTTGAATCTAGTGTGGCTACGCCCGATCCTTGTGAAGGTTAAAATAGCACATACTTGACGAAAAATCGTTGTGGTTTTTGTATGCGTAGGTAAGAACTGTTCTTGCTAAGCCCGTAGCAGCCACGTAAAACTTGCAACAACAAAGTAGAGGACGTCTAACTTGTTTTTGCAGCGCATGTTGTGATGTGATATGGTCTAGACATGATGAGTTATACGTTATTGTATGAGATGATCATGTTTTCTAAAGTTATCGGCAACTGGCAGGAGCTATATGGTTGTGGCATTATTGTATGAAATACAATCGCAATGTAATTGCTTTACTTTATCACTAAGTGGTAGCGATGGTCGTGGAAGCAATAGTTGGTGAGACGACAACGATGCTACGATGGAGATCAAGGTGTCGCGCTGGTGACGATGGTGATCATGACAGTGCCTTGGACATGGAGATCAGAAGCACAAGATGATGATGGCCATATCATGTCACATATTTTGATTGCATGTCATGTTTATCTTATTATGCTTCTTATTTTGCTTAGTACGGCGGTAGCATTATAAGATGATCCCTTACAAAATTTCAAGGTACAAGTGTTCTCCCTAAGTATGCACCGTTGCGAAAGTTCGTCGTGCCGAGACACCACGTGATGATCGAGTGTGATAAGCTCTACTTTCAAATACAACGGGTGTAAGACAGTTTTGCACATGCATAATACTCGGGTTAAACTTGACGAGCCTAGCATGTACAGACATGGCCTCGGAACACTAGAGACCGAAAGGTCGAGCGTGAATCATATAGTAGATATGATCAACATAAGATGTTCACCATTGAAAACTACTCCATCTCATGTGATGATCGGACATGGTTAGTTGATTTGGACCACGTGGTCATTTAGATGACTAGAGCGATGTCTATCTAAGTGGCAGTTCTTTAGTAATATGATTAAATTGAACTTTAATTTATCATGAACTTGGTCCTGATAGTATTTGCAAATTCTGTTGTAGATCAATAGCTCACGTTATAGCTCCCCTATATTTTTTTTGATATGCTCCTAGAGAAAACTAAGTTGAAAGATGTTAGTGGCAATGATGCGGACTTGTTCCGTGATCTGAGGATTTTCCTCATTGCTGCACAGAAGTATTATGTCCTTGATGCACCGCTGGGTGACATATCTATTGCAGGAGGAGATATAGACGTTATGAACGTTTGACAAGCTCGGTATGATGATTACTTGATAGTTTAGTGTGCCATGCTTTACGGCTTATAACCGGGACTTCAAAAATGTTTTGAAACGCCACGGAGCATATGAGATGTTCCAAGAGTTGGAATTAGTATTTCTTACTCATGCCCGTGTCGAGAGGTATAAGACCTCTGACAGTATTTTGCCTACAAGATGGAGGAGAATAACTCAACCAGTGAGCATGTGCTCAGATTGTCTGGGTACTACGATTACTTGAATCAAGTGGGAGTTAATCTTCTAGATAAGATAATAATTGACAAAGTTTTCTAGTCACTATCACCAAGTTAGTAGAACTTCATGATGAACTATAATATGCAAGGGATGACGAAAGTAATTCCTGAGCTCTTCGCGATGCTGAAATCGGCGAAAGGTAGAAATTAAGAAAGAGTATCAAGTGTTGATGGTTAACAAGACCACTTGTTCAAGTAAAGGGCAAAGGGATAGAAGGGGAACTTCAAGAAGAATGACAAGCAAGTTTTCACTCGTGTGAAGAAACCCAAAGCTAAACTCAAGCCTGAAACTAAGTGCTTCTACTGCAAAGGAAATGGTCACTGGAAGTGGAACTGCCCTAGATACTTGGCGGATAAGAAGGATGGCAAAGTGAACAAAGGTATATTTGATATACAGATTATTGATGTGTATTTTACTAGTGTTCATAGCAACCCCTGGGTGTTTGATACCAGTTCAGTTGCTAAAATTAGTAACTCGAAACGAGTGTTGCAGAATGAACAGAGACTAGTTAAAGGTGAAGTGACGATGTGTGTTGGAAGTGGTTCTAAGATTGATATGATCATCATCGCACACTCCCTATACTTTCGGGATTAGTTTAGAACCTAAATAAATGTTATTTGGCATTTGCGTTGAGCATGAATATGATTTGATCATGTTCGTTGCAATACGGTTATTCATTTAAAGTCATAGAATAATTGTCACTACTAGGAAAAGGCATGTTAGTGGCACACCTATTTTGGACATTAATGGCGCACTATAGGTGCGCCACTATTATCACGCCATTAGTAATTAATACTAATGGCGCACCTCTCGTGCATCATTAGTATCCCAGACACTAATGGCACACCACCTGGTGCGCCATTACTATGCCTAGAGGTGCGCCATTACTATCTGACTTAATAATGGCGCACCACATAGAAGTGCATCATTAGTAAAAAAATCAAAAAAAAAAAGAATTATTTTTTAAAAAAAATCAATTTTTTTTCATTTTTTCTTAATCTCGGGTCACTATGGCTAATCTCGGGTCAATATGCTTAATCTCAAGTCAAATCGTACTTCATGGTCAAACTTCCCGAAAGGTCACCCATCCTCACACTACTCCAGCCCGAGCACGCTTAATTTTTGAGTTCTATCCAACCCCAGCACCAGCTCACCTCACAAGCACTTGTTGATATATCTATCATATCAATCCTATTAAACCTTGTTGATGTCTAGGACTTTGTTCATGTTCATGAGTGTGATAAAATTTAAAAAAAATATTTCAAACTTCCCGGTCATATTACGTATCATTTTTTGAACATTTTTTCAAAAAAAAATTGAAACCAATATTTTTTTTGTTTTACTAGTGGCGCACCTAGCAAATGGTGCGCCACTAGTAAGTTTGAATTTTTTTTCCTGGACATTTTTTAGAATCGAATTTAAATTTTATTTTCTGTTAGTAGTGGCGCACCTAGCAAATGGTGTGCCATTAGTAAGTTTGAATTTAATTTTTTTTCTGTTACTAGTGGCGCACCTAGCAAATGGTGCGCCACTACTAAGTTTGATTATTTTTTTCATATTTCCCCCCTCTACATCATAAAAGCCCCATAACTTTCGTTCTGTTAGCTTTTTTGGGATTTTGAAAATGTTCAACGGGGTCCCTCCCCTCCGTTTAATTCGGATGTAACTTGTCGAGTAGATGATTTTTCATATAAAAAACTTTTTAATTCGAGTTCATATGCAAAAGTTACACCCGTTTTACTAAAGTCGAAATTCATATTTGTAAATTTTCCCAATAACTAGACCACATATCACATGGGAAACTTATTTTCTTTTATTTTTTTGACATTTCCATCATTTTCTTTTTTAAAAAAAAACTGAAAAGGCTGTCCACGTAGGGGGGGCATGACTTGGTCAAACCTCAGTCAAAGTTAGTAATGGTGTGCGGTGCGCCATTACTAGTTATGAAAAAAAATCAAAAAAAAAATGTTAGTAGTGGCGCACCAGGGTATAGTGCGCCATTACAAGTTTAACTAGTAATGGCGCACCGCGCCCACGGTGCGCCACTACTAACATTTTTTTTTGTTTTTTGTTTTCAAAACTAGTAATGGCGCACCGCACACCAGGTGTGCCATTAGTAATATGACATTAATGGAGCACCTATATCTGGTGCGCCACTGCTATATAGCATTGGTGCACCACATACATGGTGCGCCATTAATGTCCATATTAGCTATAGCCCTTTTCCTAGTAGTGTGTTATTCTGTTTACATGAATAAAGCCTTCGATGGTCATACACCCAATGAAAATAGTTTGTTGGATCTCGATCGTAGTGATACACATATTCATAATATTGAAGCCAAAAGATGCAAGGTTAATAATGATAGTGCAACTTATTTGTGGCACTGCCGTTTAGGTCATATTGGTGTAAAGCGCATGAAGAAACTCCATAGTGATGGACTTTTGGAATCACTTTATTATGAATCACTTGGTGCTTGCGAACCACGCCTCATGGGCAAGATGAATAAAACTCCGTTCTCCGGAACAATGGAGCGAGCAACAGATTTGTTGTAAATCATACATAGTCATGCATGTGGACCGATGAGTGTTGAAGCTCGCGGCGGGTATCGTTATTTTTTGACCTTCATTGATGATTTGAGCAGATATGGGTATATATACTTGATGAAGCACACGTCTGAAACATTTGAGAAGTTCAAAGAATTTCAGAGTGAAGTAGAGAATCATCGTAACAAGAAAATAAAGTTTCTACGATCTGATCGTGGAGGTGAATATTTGAGTTACGAGTTTGATCTTCATTTGAAACAATGGGGAATAGTTTCACAACTCACGCCACCCAGAACACCACAGCGTAATGGTGTGTCTGAACGTCGTAACCGTACTTTATTAGATATGGTGCGGTCTATGATGTCTCTTACCGATTTACCACTATCGTTTTGAGTTATGCATCAGAGACAGCTGCATTCACGCTAATAGGGCAACATCTAAATTCGTTGAGATGACGCCTTATGAACTGTGGTTTGGCAAGAAACCAAAGTTGTCGTTTCTTAAAGTTCGGGGCTGCGATGCTTATGTGAAAAAGCTTCAACCTGATAAGCTCGAACCCAAGTCGGAGAAATGTGTCTTCATAGGATACCCAAAGGAGACTGTTGGGTACACCTCCTATCCCAGATCCGAAGGCAAGATACTCGCTGCTAAGAATGGATCATTTCTAGAGAAGGAGTTTCTCTCAAAAGAAGTGAGTGGGAGGAAAGTGGAACTTGATGAGGTAATTGTACCTTCTCCCGAATTGGAAAGTAGTACATCACAGAAACTAGTTCCAGTGATTCTTACACCAATTAGTGAGGAAGCTAATGATGATGATCATGAAACTTCGGATCAAGTTAATGCTGAACTTCATAGATCAAGCAGAGTACGTTCCGCGCCAGAGTGGTACGGCAACCTAGTTCTGGAAGTCATGTTACTAGACCATGATGAACCTACGAACTATGAGGAAGTGATGATGAACCCAGATTCCGCAAAATGGCTTGAGGCCATGAAATCTGAGATGGGATCCATGTATGAGAACAAAGTGTGGACTTTTGTTGACTTGCCTAATGATCGGCAAGCCTTCGAAAATAAATGGATCTTCAAGAGGAAGACCGATGCTGACGGTAATGTTACTGTTCACAAAGCTCGACTTGTTGCGAAAGGTTTTCGACAAGTTCAAAGAGTTGACTACGATGAGAATTTCTCACCCGTAGGGATGCTTAAGTCTGTCCGAATCATGTTAGCAATTGCCGCATTTTATGATTATGAAATCTGGCAAATGGATGCCAAAACTGCATTCCTGAATGGATATCTCAAAGAGGAGTTGTATATGATGCAACCAGAAGGTTTTGTCGATCCTAAAGGTGCTAACAAAGTGTGCAAGCTCCAGCGATCCATCTATGGATTGGTGCAAGCATCTCGAAGTTTGAATATACGCTTTAATGAGGTAATCAAAGCATATGGTTTTATACAGACTTGTGGTGAAGCCTGTATTTACAAGAAAGTGAGTGGGAGCACTACATCCTTTCTGATAAGTATATGTGAATGACATATTGTCGATCGGAAATGATGTAGAATTTTCTGGAAAGCATGAAGGAGTGTTTGAAAGGAGTTTTTCCAAAGAAAGACCTCGGTGAAGCTGCTTACATATTGAGCATCAAGATCTATAGAGATAGATCGAGACGCTTGATAAGTTTTTTCAATGAGCACATACCTTGACAAGTTTTTGAAGTAGTTCAAAATGGACCAGTCAGAGAAGGAGTTCTTTTCTGAGTTATAAGGTATGAATCTGAGAAAGAATGAAAGTCATTCCCTATGCCTCAGCCATACCATGAGTTTGGCAAGGAGGTACAAAAGTGATCCAAGAGTAGATCACTGGACAACGGTCAAAATTATCCTTAGTTACTGAATGAGTAAGGAAATGTTTCTCGTTTATGGAGGTGATAAAGAGTTCGTCGTAACGAGTTACACCGTTGCAAGCTTTACACTAATCCAGATGACTCTAAGTATCAATCTGGATGCATATTGGAAGTAGGAGCAGTTAGCTAGAGTAGCTCCATGCAGAGCATTGTAGACATAGAAATTTGCGAAATACATACGGACCTAAATGTGACAGACCCGTTGACAAACTTCTCTCACAAGCAAAACATGATCACACCTTATTACTCTTGGGTGTTAATCACATAGCAATGTGAACTAGATTATTGACTCTAGTAAACCCTTTGGGTTTTGGTCACATGGCGATGTGAACTATGGGTGTTATTCACATAACGATGTGAACTATCGGTATTAAATCACATGGCTATGTGAACTAGAGTATTGACTCTACTGCAAGTGGGAGACTGAAGGAAACATGCTCTAGAGACAATAATAAAGTTATTATTTATTTCCTTATATCATGATAAATGTTTATTATTCATGCTAGAATTGTATTAACTCGAAACTTAGTACATGTGTGAATACATAGACAAAACAGAGTGTCCAAAGTATGCCTCTACTAGACTAGCTCATTGATCAAAGATGGTTATGTTTCCTAGCCATAGACATGAGTTGTCATTTGATCAACGGGATCACATCATTAGGAGAATGATGTGATGGACAAGACCCATCTGTTAGCTTAGCACTATGATCATTTAGTTTTACTGCTATTGCTTTCTTCATGACTTATACACGTTCCTATGACTATGAGATTATGCAACTCCCGAATACCGGAGGAACACCTTGTGTGCTATCAAACGTCACAACGTAACTGGGTGATTATAAAGATGCTCTACAGGAGTCTCCGAAGGTGTTCGTGGTGTTGGCATAGATCAAGAATAGGATTTGTCACTCTGAGTGTCGGAGAGGTATCTCTGGGCCCTCTCGGTAATGCACATCACAATAAGCCTTGCAATCATTGTAACTAATGAGTTAGTTGCAGGATGATGCATTATGGAACGAGTAAAGAGACTTGCCGGTAACAAGATTGAACTAGGTATTGAGATACCGACGATCGAATCTCGGGCAAGTAACATACCGATGACAAAGGGAACAACATATGTTGTTATGCTGTTTGACCGATAAAGATCTTCGTAGAATATGTAGGAACCAATATGGGCATCCAGGTTCCGCTACCGGTTATTGACCGGAAATGAGTCTCGGTCATGTCTACATAGTTCTTGAACCCGTAGGGTCCGCATGCTTAACATTCGGTGATGATCGGTATTATGAATTTATGTGTTTTGATGTACCGAAGGTAGTTAGGAGTCCCGGATGAGATCCGGGACATGACGAGGAGTCTCGAAATGGTTGAGACGTCAAGATCGATATATTGGACGACTATATTCGGACATCGGAAAGGTTCTGAGTGATTCGGGTATTTTTTGGAGTACCGGAGAATTACGGGAATTCGCCGGGAAGTATATGGGCCTTATTGGGCTTTAGAGGAAAGAGAGAGGGGAGGCTGCGCCCCCCCCCCCCCAGGTTTAGTCCGAATTGGACTAGGGGGAGGAGAGGCACCCATCCTTCCTTCTCTTTTCCCTTTCTTTCTCTCCTACTTCTACTACTTGGATGGGCTCCTAGTTCTGCTAGGAAAGAGGGAATCCTACTCCCGGTGGGAGTAGGATTCCCCTTGGGCACGCCATAGAGAGGGTCGGCCTCTCCCCCTCCTCCACTTCTTTATATACAAGGGTGGGGGGCACCCCATGGACACACAAGTTGATCATTGATCTTTCAGCCGTGTGTGGTGCCCCCTCCACAGAAACACACCTCGGTCATATCGTTGTGGTGCTTAGGCAAAGCCCTGCGTCGGTAACTTCATCATCACCATCATCACGCCATCGTGCTGACGGAACTCTCCCTCGAAGCTCTATTGGATTGTGAGTTCGTGGGACGTCATCGAGCTGAACGTGTGCAGATCGCGGAGGTGTCGTATGTTTGGTACTAGGATCGATCGATCGTGAAGACGTACGACTACATCACCCGCGTTGTCATAACGCTTCTGCTTACGGTCTACGAGGGTACATGGACGACACTCTCCCCTCTCGTTGCTATACATCACCATGATCTTGCGTGTGCGTAGGGAAATCTTTGAAATAGTACGTTCCCCAACACTTCTTTGATCTCTTATATGCATGACTGGTTATAGCCTTGTATTTATTCTCCGATATTTGGGTTTTGTTTGGCGAACTTGATCTATTTATCTTGCAATGGGAAGAGGTGCTTTGTAATGGGTCCGATCTTACTGTGCCCGATCCCATAGACAGAAGGGGAACCAACACGTATGTACCATTGCTATTTAGGATAACAAGATGGGGGTCTATTTCTACATAAATGGGTCTTGTCTACATCATGTCATCGTTCTTATTGCATTACTCCGTTTTTCCATGAACTTAATACATTAGATGCATGTTGGATAGTGGTCGATGTGTGGAGTAATAGTAGTAGATGCAGGTAGGAGTCGGTCTACTAATCTTGGACGTGATGCCTATATAATGAGCATTCCCTGGATATCGTCATGATTATTTGAAGTTCTATCAATTGCCCAATAGTAATTCGTTTACCCATCGTTTGCTATTTTTCTCGAGCGAAGCCATTAGTGAAATCTACGGCCTCCGAGTCTCTTCTTTAATATATTTGCCTTTGCGATCTATTTTATTTGCTTTTGTTTTCAGATATATTGAACCAAAAATACAAAAATAACTTGTTGTACTTTATTTTATTTGGCGTTAGATCTATCAACCTATTACAACTTTCTCACGTCCGTTTGCCAATCTTTGACGCCATTACCCGAAAGGGATTGACAACCCCTTTAAACGTCGGGTTATGAGTTTTGTTATTTGTGTGTAGGTGACGTTCACTGAGTGTTGCGTGGTTCTCCTACTGGTTCAATAACCTTGGTCTCAACACTGAGGGAAATACCTAGCGTTGTTGTGATGCATCATCCCTTCCTCTTTGGGGAAATACCGACGTAGTTCTAGCAACCATCAAAAGGAATTTCTCGCGATGTTGCCGGGGAGACATCATCAACATCTACCAGGTTCCTAATCACAAATCTCTTCTCCACAAAATTTAGATTATTTGCCATTTGCATCTCGTTTTCATCTCCCCCACTTCACAAAAAAAATGTCATTTTGTTAGCCCTCTTTTCGGTTTGCCGTTTCCGGTAGGATCTATCGCCCACTTGTGTTCTTGTTTACAATTGGTCGGAATGACACAAGAGAACACTAAGTTGTGTGATTTTTCTAATACCAACAACAATGATTTTATTAGCACTCCGATTGCTCCTCCCGTCACTAGTGCGGAATCTTGTGATATTAATGTTGCTTTGTTGAATCTTGTCTTGAAAGATAAATTTTCCGATACTCCTAATGAGGATGTCGCGTCCCATCTTAACAACTTTGTGGAGATATGGGATATGTGATGGGATATGAGCTAACCACTATTACCTACAAGGCTCTGAAGGAAATATGCCCTAGAGGCAATAATAAAGTTGTTATTTTATATTTCCTTATATCATGATAAATGTTTATTATTCATGCTATAATTGTATTAACTGGAAACTTGTTACATGTGTGGATACATAGACAAAACATCGTGTCCCTAGTAAGCCTCTACTAGACTAGCTCATTAATGAAAGATGGTTACGTTTCCTAACCATAGATATGTGTTGTCATTTGATGAACGGGATCACATAATTAGTAGAATGATGTGACGGACAAGACCCATCCGTTAGCATAGCATATGGATAGTACAGTTTTATTGCTATTGCTTTCTACATGACAAGTACATATTCCTAAGACTATGAGATTATGCAACTCCCGGATACCGGAGGAATGCCTTGTGTGCTATCAAACGTCACAATGTAACTGGGTGCTTATAAAAAGATGCTCTACAGGTGTCTCCGAAGGTGTTTGTTGAGTTGGCATAGATCAAGATTAGGATTTGTCATTCCGAGTATCGGAGAGGTATCTCTGGGCCCTCTCGGTAATACACAACATAATAAGCCTTGCAAGCAAATGACTAATGAGTTAGTCTCGGGATGATGTATTATGGCACGAGTAAAGAGACTTGCCGGTAACAAGATTGAACTAGGTATGAAGATACCGACAATCGAATCTCGGGCAAGTAACATACCGATGACAAAGGGAATAACGTATGTTGTCATAATGGTCGACCGATAAAGATCTTCGTAGAATATGTGGGAGCCAATATGAGCATCTAGGTTCCGCTATTGGTTATTGACCGGAGAGGTGTCTCGGTCATGTCTACATAGTTCTCGAACCCGTAGGGTCCGCGCGCTTAACGTTTGATGACAATTTGTTATTATATGAGTTATGTGATTTGGTGACCGAATGTTGTTTGGAGTCCCGGATGAGATCACGGACATGGCGAGGAGTCTCGGAATGGTCGAGAGGTAAAGATTTATATATATAGTATGATGGTATTCAGACACCAGAAGTGTTCCCAGGGGTACCGGGTACATATCGGAGTACCGGGGGGATAATGGGCCTCATGGGCCATATGAGGGGAGCACACCAACGCACAAGGGGTGGCTCCCCCCCTAAGGAAGGAGGCCGAATAGGAGAAGGAAGAGGGGGTT
The DNA here is from genome assembly GCA_902687465.1 of Secale cereale. Lineage (NCBI taxonomy): Eukaryota > Viridiplantae > Streptophyta > Magnoliopsida > Poales > Poaceae > Secale > Secale cereale. The sequence goes on from LR738714.1 coordinate 618,916,803, forward strand.
CCTGTTGGGGAACATAGTATTTTCAAAATTTTCCTACGATCACGCAAGATCTATCTACCACGTACATAGCAACGAGGTGGAGAGTGTGTCTACGTACCCTTGTAGACCGAAAGCGGAAGCGTCAAGTGACGCGGTTGATGTAGTCGAACTTCTTCGCGATTCAACCGATCAAGCACCAAACGTACGGCACCTCCGTGTTCAGCACACGTTCAGCTTGATGACGTCCCATGAGCTCTTGATCCAATTGAGACTCACAGAAGAGTTTCGTCAGCACGACGGCGTGGTGACGGATATGATGAAGTTACCGGCGCAGGGCTTCGCCTAAGCACTGCAACGGTATGACCGAGGTGTGTTTCTGTGGAGGGGGGCACCGCACACGACTGGAGAGATCAACTTGTGTGTTCTAGGGTGCCCCCTGCCCCCGTATATAAAGGAGCAAGGGGGGAGGCCGGCCGGCCCCTATTGGTGCGCCTAGGAGGACCAATCCTACTAGGAATAGGATTGCAATCCTATTCCTAGTAGGAATCACCAAGAGGGAGAAGGGGGAAAGGAAAGAGAGGAAGAGAATGAGAGGGAAAGAGTGGTCGGGCCCTCCTCCCCTAGTACAATTCGGACTACCCCTTGGGAGGGGGCGCGTCACCTCCTGGCTGTTGCCCTCTTTCTTCCCTATGGACCACTAGGGCCCAACTTTCCCCCGGGGGGTTCCGGTAACCACCACCCCCCCCCCGGCACTCCGGTTAATTCTGAAAGTTTCCAGAACACTTCCGGTGTCCGAATATAGTCGTCCAATTTATCAATATTTATGTCTCGGACATTCCGAGACTCCTCGTCCTGTGCGTGATCTTACCCGAGACTCTGGACTACCTTCGGTAGATCAAAACCCATAAACTCATAATACCGATCGTCATCAAACGTTAAGCGTGTGGACCCTACGGGTTCGAGAACTATGTAGACATGACCGAGACTCATCTCCGATCAATAACCAATAGCGGAACGTGGATGCTCATATTGGCTCCTACATATTCTATGAAGATCTTTTATCGGTCAAACCGCATAACAACATATGTTGTTCCTTTTGTCATCGGTATGTTACTTGCCCGAGGTTGGATCATCTGTATCTCAATACCTAGTTCAATCTCGTTACCGGTAAGTCTCTTTACTCGTTCCGTAATACATCATCTCGTGACTAACTCATTAGTCATTTGCTTGCAAGGCTTATTATGACGTGTGTTACCGAGAGGGCCCAGAGATACCTCTCTGACACTCAGAGTGACAAATCCTATTCTTGATCTATGCCAACACCACAAACACTTTCGGAGACACCTGTAGAGCATCTTTATGATCACCCAGTTACATTGTGATGTTTGATAGCACACAAGGTGTTCCTCTGGCATTCGGGAGTTGCATAATCTCATAGTCATAGGAACATGTATAAGTCATGAAGAAAGCAATAGCAGTAAAACTAAACGATCATAGTGCTAAGCTAACGGGTGGGTCTTATCCATCACATCATTCTCCTAATGATGTGATCCCGTTGATCAAATGACAACTCATGTCTATGGCTAGGAAGCATAACCATCTTTGATCAATGAGCTAGTCTAGTAGAGACATACTAGGGACATACTGTTTTGTCTATGTATTCACACATGTACTAAGTTTCCGGTTAGTATAATTCTAGCATGAATAAAAGACATTTATCATGATATAAGGAAATACAAATAACATCTTTATTATTGCCTCTAGGGCATATTTCCTTCAGTCTCCCACTTGAACTAGAGTCAATAATCTAGATTACAAAGTAATGATCCTAACACCCATGGAGTCTTGGTGTTGATCATGTTTTGCCCGTGGAAGAGGCTTAGTCAATGGGTCTGCAACATTCAGATCCGTATGTATCTTGTAAATCTCTATGTCTCCCTCCTTGACTAGATTGTGGATGGAATTGAAGCGTCTTTTGATGTGCTTTGTTCTCTTGTGAAACCTGGATTCCTTCGCCAAGGCTATTGCTCCAGTGTTGTCACAAAAGATTTTCATTGGACCCGATGCACTAGGTATTACACCTAGATCGGATATGAACTCTTTCATCCAGACTCCTTCATTTGCTGCTTCCGAAGCAGCTATGTATTATGCTTCACACGTAGATCCCGCCACGACGCTCTGCTGGGAACTGTACCAACTGACAGCTCCACCGTTTAATAAAAATACATATCCGGTTTGTGACTTAGAGTCATCCGGATCAGTGTCAAAGCTAGAATCGACGTAACCATTTACGACGAGCTCTTTGTCACCTCCATACACAAGAAACATATCCTTTGTCCTTTTTAGGTATTTTAGGATGTTCTTGACCGCTGTCCAGTGATCCACTCCTGGATTACTTTGGTACCTTCCTGCTAGACTTATAGCAAGGCACACATCAGGTCTGGTACACAGCATTGCATACATGATAGATCCTATGGCTGAGGCATAGGGAATGACTTTCATTTTCTCTCTATCTTCTGTAGTGGTCGGACATTGAGTCTTACTCAACTTCACACCTTGTAACACAGGCAAGAACCCTTTCTTTGACTGATCCATTTTGAACTTCTTAAAAACTTTATCAAGGTATGTGCTTTGTGAAAGTCCAGTTAAGCGTCTTGATCTATCCCTATAGATCTTGATGCCTAATACGTAAGCAACTTCACCGAGGTCTTTCATTGAAAAATTCTTATTCAAGTATCCTTTTATGCTATCCAGAAATTCTATATCATTTCCAATCAACAATATGTCATCCACATATAATATTAGAAATTCTACAGAGCTCCCACTCACTTTATTGTAAATACAGGCTTCTCCAAAAGTCTGTATAAAACCATATGCTTTGATCACCTCATCAAAGCGTATATTCCAATTCCGAGATTCTTGCACCAGTCCATAGATGGATCGCTGGAGCTTGCACACTTTGTTAGCATCTTTTGGATCGACAAAACCCTCTGGTTGTATCATATACAACTCTTCTTTGAGATATCCATTCAGGAATGCAGTTTTGACATCCATTTGCCAGATTTCATAATCATAAATTGAGGCAATTGCTAACATGATTCGGACAGACTTAAGTATCGCTACGGGTGAGAAAGTCTCATCGTAGTCAACTCCTTGAACTTGTCGAAACCCTTTCGCAACAGGTCGAGCTTTGTAAACAGTAACATTACCATCTGTGTCGGTCTTCCTCTTGAAGATCCATTTATTTTTTATGGCTTGCCCATCATCGAGCAAGTCAACCAAAGTCCACACTTTCTTCTCATACATGGATCCCATCTCAGATTTCATGGCCTCAAGCCATTTCGCGGAATCTGGGCTCATCATCGCTTCCTCATAGTTCGTAGGTTCATCATGGTCTAGTAACATGACTTCCAGAACTGGGTTGCCGTACTACTCAGGTGCGGAACGTACTCTGGTTGATCTACAAAGTTCAGCAGAAACTTGATCTGAAGTTTCATGATCATCATCATTAGCTTCCTCTCTAATTGGTGTAGGAATCACTGGAACTAGTTTCTGTGATGTACTACTTTCCAATTCGGGAGAAGGTCCAATTATCTCATCAAGTTCCACTTTCCTCCCACTCACTTCTTTCGAGAGAAACTCCTTCTCTAGAAAGGATCCATTCTTAGCAACGAATATCTTGCCTTCGGATCTCTGATAGAAGGTGTACCCAACCGTCTCCTTTGGGTATCCTATGAAGACACATTTCTCCGACTTGGGTTCGAGCTTATCAGGCTGAAACTTTTTCACATAAGCATCGCAGCCCCAAACTTTAAGAAACGACAACTTTGGTTTCTCGCCAAACCACAGTTCATAAGGCGTCGTCTCAACGGATTTAGATGGTGCCCTATTTAACGTGAATGCAGCTGTCTCTAAAGCATAACCCCTAAAGGATAGTGGTAAATCGGTAAGAGACATCATAGACCGTACCATATCCAATAAAGTATGGTTACGACGTTCGGACACAAAATTACGCTGTGGTGTTCCAGGTGGCGTGAGTTGTGAAACTATTCCACATTGTTTCAAATGAAGACCAAACTCATAACTCAAATATTCACCTCCGTGATCAGATCGTAGAAACTTTATTTTCTTGTTACGATGATTCTCTACTTCACTCTAAAATTCTTAGAACTTTTCAAATGTTTCAGACTTGTGCTCCATTAACTAGATTGATACGTCTCCAACGTATCTATAATTTTTTATTGTTCCATGCTATTATTTATGAAGTCTTGAATGTTTAATGGGCTTTATCATTCACTTTTATATCATTTTTGGGACTAACCTACTAACCCAAAGGCCCAGCCCGGATTGCTATTTTTTGCCTATTTCAGGGTTTTGCAGAAAAGGAATATCAAACGGAATCCAAACGGAACGAAACCTTCGCGAGAGATATTTTTGGAGGAAATCACGCTCGGGAGTCTTCGGGGCCAAGTCAGGGGACGTAGTGCCAGCCCTCGAGGGTGGGGGCGCGCCCCGCTTCCCAGGTCGCGCACCCTGCCTCGAGGCTGGCCCACACAGCCCCCGGTGCCGCCCTTCTTCCTATATATACCTACGTACTCTAGAAACTCCATATGCAGAGAGAAAACCCTAATTCCACTGCCGTAGCTTCTGTTCCCGTGGAGATCCCATCTTGGAGCATGTTCCGGGAGGGGGATCCATCACGGAGGCCTTCATCATCATCATCATCGCCCTCACCATGAGTTGTGAGTAGTTTACCTCAGACCTTCGGGTCCATAGCTAGTATCTAGATGGCTTCTTCTCTCTCTGGATCTCAATACAAAGTTCTCCTCGGTCTTTGAGGAGATCTATTCGATCTAATCTCTTTTTGCGGTGTGTTTGTCGAGATCCGATGAATTGTGAGCTTATGATCAAGGTTATCTATGAAAGATATATTTGGTTCTTCTCTGAACTTTTTATGTGTGCTCATAATATCCTTGCAAGTCTCTTCGAAATATTGGTTTGGTTTGGCCTACTAGATCTATAGTTCTTACAATGGGAGAAGTGCTTGACTTTGGGTTCAATCTTGCGGTGTCCTTTCCCAGTGAAAGTAGGGGCAGCAAGGCACGTATTGTATTGTTGCCATCGAGGATAAAAAGATGGGGTTTTCATCATATTGCTTGAGTTTATCCCTCTACTTCATGTCATCTTGCTTAAGGCGTTACTCTGTTCGTATGAACTCAATACACTAGATGCATGCTGGATAGCGATCGATGTGTGGAGTAATAGTAGTAGATGCAGGCAGGAGTCGGTCTACTTGTCTCGGACGTGATGCCTATATACAATGATCATGCCTAGATAGTCTCATAATTATTCGCTTTTCTATCAATTGCTCGACAGTAATTTTTTTATCCGGCGTAGAATATCACTATCATGAGAGAAGCCACTAGAGAAAACTATGGCCCCCGGGTCTATCTTTATCATATTACTTTCCCGTCAATTTCTGTTGCCGTTGTTTATTTGCTTTCTTTACTTTCTGTTTCTATACCAAAAATACCAAAAATATAATTATCATCTCTATCATATCTCACTATCATAAGTGACCGTAAAGGGATTGACAACCCCTTATCGCGGTGGCTGCGAAGTTCTTATTTGTTTGTGCAGGTGCGAGGGACTGGTGCGTGGTCTCCTACTGGATTGATACCTTGGTTCTCAAAAACTGAGGGAAATACTTAGGCTACTATGCTGCATCTCCCTTTCCTCTTCGAGGGAATACAACGCAAACTCAAGAGGTAGCAAGAAGAATTTCCCGCGTCGTTGCCGGGGAGACTCATGCCAAGTCAAGTCAAGATTTGATACCCCGTCAACTAGCCAATTTCTAGCGCCGTTGCCGGGGGGGCTTACGCAAAATTCATATACCAAGTACCTATCACAAACCCTTATCCTTCGCATTACATTTATTTGCCTCTCGTTTTCCTCTCCCCCACTTCACCTTTGCCGTTTTATTTGCCCTTCTTCCGCCGTGTGTTTTTCATTCGCTTGCTTCTTGTTTGCTTATGTGTGTTGGATTGCTTGCTTGTCACTATGACTCAGAACAATACCAAATTGTGTGACTTCTCCAATACCAACAACAATGATTTTATTAGCACTCCGATTGCTCCTATTACCGATGCTGAATCTTGTGAGATCAATGCTGCTTTGTTGAATCTTGTCATGAAAGATCAATTCTTCGGCCTTCCTAGTGAAGATGTCGCTACCCATCTAAACAACTTTGTTGATTTGTGTGATATACAAAAGAAAAGGGATACAGATAACGATATTGTTAAATTGAAGTTATTTCCGTTTTCACTTAGAGATCGTGCTAAAACTTGGTTCTCCTCTTTGCCTAGAAATAGTATTGATTCGTGGAATAAGTGCAAAGATACTTTTATCTCTAAGTATTTCCCTCCTGCTAAGATCATCTCTCTTAGAAATGATATTATGAATTTTAAGCAACTAGATCATGAGCATGTTGCACAAGCTTGGGAGAGAATGAAATTAATGATACGTAATTGCCCTACACATGGTTTGAATCTATGGATGATTATTCAGAAATTTTATGCTGGCTTGAATTTTGCTTCTAGAAATCTTTTAGATTCAGCCGCCGGAGGCACTTTCATGGAAACTACCTTAGGAGAAGCTACCAAACTCCTAGATAATATTATGGTTAATTATTATCAATGGCACACCGAAAGATCTACTAGTAAAAAAGTGCATGCTATCGAAGAAATTAGTGTTTTGAGTGGAAAGATGGATGAACTTATGAAATTGTTTGCTGCTAAGAGTGCTTCTTCTGATCTTAATGATATGCCTTTGTCCACTTTGATTGAGAATAACAATGAATCTTTGGATGTGAATTTTGTTGGTAGGAATAATTTTGGTAACAATGCTTATAGAGGTAATTTTAATCCTAGGCCTTTTCCTAGTAATTCCTCTAATAATTTTGGTAATTCCTACAACAACTCTTATTGAAAGATGCCTTCTGAATTTGAAACTAGTGTTAAGGAGTTTATGATCTCGCAAAAGAATTTCAATGCTATGCTTGAAGAGAAATTGCTTAAGGTTGATGAATTGGCTAGAAGTGTGGATAGAATTACTCTTCATGTTGATTCTTTGAAACTTAGATCTATCCCACCTAAGCATGATATCAATGAGTCTCTCAAAGCCACGAGAATTTCCATTGATGAATGCAAAGAAAGAACCGCTAGAATGCACGCTAAAAGAGAAGATTATATTAAATCGTGTTCTTCTAGTTATCGTGAAAATAAAGATGAAGATCTGAAAGTTATTGATGTGTCTCCTATTAGATCCTTGTTTTCTAGTATTAATCTTGATGAGAATAGGATTGGAGATGAATCTGCTTTAAGGTGTCCCAATGATTCGGAGTTTTTAGATCTTGATGCTAAAATTGCTAAAAGTGGGATTGAAGAGATTAAAACTTTGCATAGTGATGAACCCACTACTTTGGATTTCAAGGGATTCAATTATGACAATTGCTCTTTGATTGAATGTATTTCCTTGTTGCAATCCATGCTAAATTCTCCGCATGCTTATAGTCAAAATAAAGCTTTCATTAAACATATAGTTGATGCTTTGATGCAATCTTATGAAGAAAAACTTGAGTTGGAAGTTTCTATACCTAGAAAGCTTTATGATGAATGGGAACCTACAATAAAAATAAAAATAAAAGATCATGAATGCTATGCTTTGTGTGATTTGGGTGCTAGTGTCTCCACTATCCCAAAAACTTTGTGTGATTTGCTAGGGTTCCATGATCTTGATGATTGTTCTTTAAATTTGCATCTTGAGGATTCTACTATTAAGAAACCTATGGGAAGAATTAATGATGTTCTTATTGTTGCCAATAGGAATTATGTGCCCATAGATTTCATTGTTCTTGATATAGATTGCAATCCTTCATGTCCTATTATTCTTGGTAGACCTTTCCTTAGAACGATTGGTGCAATCATTGCTATGAAGGAAGGAAATATTAGATTCCAATTTCCATTAAGGAAAGGCATGGAACACTTTCCTAGAAATAAAATCAACTTACCATATGAATCTATCATGAGAGCCACTTATGGATTGCCTTCCAAGGATGGCAATACCTAGATTTATCTTGTATCGTGCCTAGCTAGGGGCATAAAACGATAGCGCTTGTTGGGAGGCAACCCAATTTTATGTTTTTTGCTTTTGTTGCTGTTAGGGAATAAATATTGCATCTAGCCTCTGATTAGATGTGTTTCCATGTTTTGTTTAGTGTTTGTGCCAAGTAGAACCTTTGGTAAGACTTGTGTGAAGTCTATATGATCTTGCTGTGAAAAACAGAATCGTTAGCGCTCGCTAAAGTAGTCTTCAGATTTTACTGGAGGGTGATTTTTAGTTGATTCTTTTTGCTGATGATTGATATACAAATTGCTAAAATTTACCAATTTAGTTTGTATTTTTTCGAGTTCCAGAAGTAGGCGAACCCAGCAGATTATTACAGACTGTTCTTTTTTTTGACAGATTCTGTTTTTCGTGTGTTGTTTGCTTATTCCGATGCATCTATGAGTAATATTGGAGGATATGAACCATAGAGAACTTGGAGTACAGTAGGTTTAACACCAATATAAACAAAGAATGAATTCCTTGCTGTACCTTTGAGTGGTGGTTTGCTTTCTCTTACTAACGGAGCTCACGAGAATTTTTGTCTAAGTTTTGTGTTGTGAAGTTTTCAAGTTTTGAGTATTGCTTTGATGGACTATGGAACAAGGAGTAGCAAAGGCCTAAGCTTGGGTATGCCCATGGCACCCCAAGTAAATTCAATATAATCAAAAATCCTAAGCTTGGGGATGCGTCGGGAAGGCATCCCCTCTTTCGTCTTCATCCATCGGTAACTATACTTGGAGCTATATTTTTATTTGCAACATGCTATGTGTTTTGCTTGGAGCGTCTTGTATAATTTGAGTCTTTGCTTGTTAGTGTGTCACAATCATCCTTGCTGGACACACCTATTTGAGAGAGTTAAATATGGCCTAGAAATTGTTAGAATACTCTATGTGCTTCACTTATATCTTTTGAGTTGAATAGTTTTTGCTCTAGTGCTTCACTTATATCTTTTAGAGCATGGTGGTGGTAATATTTTGTTGAAATTGTTGAACTCCCATGCTTAACTTATATCTATTTGAGAGTCCATTAAAACAGTATGGTAAAGTGTTTAGGCTAAAGAAACTAGTCTTCAAAGTCATGCTAGTGGAGTTATTATGTAATTGAGAAATACTTGTGTTAAGGTTAGTGATTCCCGTAGCATGCACGTATGGTGAACTGTTATGTGACTAAGTTAAAGCATGAGGTATTTGTAGAGTGTCAACATTTATGTGGAGGTCGGGGGCGCGCGATGGTTAACTCCTACCAACCTCCCCCCTAGGGGCATGCGTTGATTGCTTTGTTTTGATGACTCGTAATTTTTTGCAATAAGTATATGAGTTCTTATGACTAATGTTGATTCCATGGATTATACACACTCTCACCCTTCCACCATTGCTAGCCTCTCTTGTACCGCGCAACTTTCGCGGGTGTCATAAACCCACTATATATCCTTCCTCAAAACAGCCACCATACCTACTATCATGGCATTTCCATAGCCATTCCGAGATATATTGCCATGCAACTTTCCACCGTTCCGTTTATATGACACGCATCATATTGTCATAATGCCATGCATGATCATGTAGTTGACATCGTATTTGTGGCAAGGCCACCATGCATAATCTTTTCATACATGTCACTCTTGTTTCATTGCACATACCGGTACACCGTCGGAGGCATTCATATAGAGTCATACTTTGTTGTAGTATCGAGTTGTAATATTGTGTTGTAATGAAAGTGTGATGATCATCATTTTTAGAGCATTGTCCCATGGGAGGAAAGGCTGAATCTATAAAGCCCCTCCGCAAAAAAAGGCCAAAAAGAAAAAGGAAATAAGGGAAAGGCCCAAAAAAAGAAAAAAAGGGACAATTGCTACTATCTTTTTCCACACTTGTGCTTCAAAGTAGCACCATGTTCTTCATTGTAGAGAGTCTCATGCTTAGTCACTTTCATATACTAGTGGGAATTTTTGTTATAGAACTTGGCTTGTATATTCCAACGATGGGCTTCCTCAAATGCCCTAGGTCTTCGTGAGCAAGCAAGTTGGATGCACACCCACTAGTTTCTTTTGTTGAGCTTTCATTCATATTTAGCTCTAGTGCATCCGTTGCATGGCAATCCCTACTCACTCACATTGATATCTATTGATGGGCATCTCCATAGCCCGTTGATACGCCTAGTCAATGTGAGACTATCTCCCTCTTTTTGTCTTCTCCACAACCACCTCTATTCCACCCATAGTGCTACGTACATGGCTCACGCTCATGTATTGCGTGAAAGTTGAAAGGTTTGAAAAGATAGAGCATGAAAACAAATGCTTGGCTGAAATCGGGGTTGTGCATGATATGAATATTTAGTGTGATAATAAGGGAGCATAGCCAACACTATATGATTTTGTAGGGATAACTTTCTTTAGCCATAGTATTTTGAGAAGACATGATTGCTTTATTAGTATTGCTTGAAGTATTGTTATTTCTTATGTCAATATAGACTTTTGTCTAGAATCTATCAGATCTAAACATTCATGCCACAATTAAGAGAATTACAATGAAAAACTATGTTGGTTGGCATTCCACATCAAAAATTCTTTCTTTATCATTTACCTACTCAAGGACGAGCGGGAATTAAGCTTGGGAATGCTTGATACATCTCCAACGTATCTATAATTTTTTATTGTTCCATGCTATTATTTATGAAGTCTTGGATGCTTAATGGGCTTTATCATTCACTTTTATATCATTTTTGGGACTAACCTACTAACCCAAAGGCCCAGTCCAGATTGTTGTTTTTTTGCCTATTTCAGGGTTTTTGCAGAAAAGGAATATCAAACGGAGTCCAAACGGAATGAAACCTTTGCGAGAGATATTTTTGGAGGAAATCACGCTCGGGAGTCTTCCGGGCCAAGTCAGGGGACGTAGGGCCAGCCCTCGAGGGTGGGGGCGCGCCCCCCTTCCCAGGGCGCGCCCCCCTGCCTCGAGGCTGGCCCACACGGCCCCCGGTGCCCCCCTTCTTCCTATATATACCTACGTACCCTAGAAACTCCATATGCAGAGAGAAAACCCTAATTCCACTGCCGTAGCTTCTGTTCCCGAGGAGATCCCATCCAGGAACCTGTTCCGGGAGGGGGATCCATCACGGAGGCCTTAATCATCATCATCATCGCCCTCAGCATGAGTTGTGAGTAGTTTAGCTCAGACCTTCGGGTCCATAGCTAGTATCTAGATGGCTTCTTCTCTCTCTGGATCTTAATACCAAGTTCTCCTCAGTCTTCGAGGAGATCTATTCGATGTAATCTCTTTTTGCGGTGTGTTTGTCAAGATCCGATGAATTGTGAGTTTATGATCAAGGTTATCTATGGAAGATATTTGGTTCTTCTCTGAACTTTTTATGTGTGCTCATAATATCCTTGCAAGCCTCTTCGAATTATTGGTTTGGTTTGGCCTACTAGATCTATAGTTCTTGCAATGGGAGAAGTGCTTGGCTTTGGGTTCAATTTTGCGGTGTCCTTTCCCAGTGACAGTAGGGGCAGCAAGACACGTATTGTATTGTTTCCATCGAGGATAAAAATATGGGGTTTTCATCATATTGCTTGAGTATATCCCTCTACTTCATGTCATCTTGCTTAAGGCGTTACTCTGTTCGTATGAACTCAATACACTAGATGCATGCTGGATAGCGGTCGATGTGTGGAGTAATAGTAGTAGATGCAGGCAGGAGTCGGTCTACTTGTCTCGGATGTGATGCCTATATACAATGATCATGCCTAGATAGTCTCATAATTATTCGCTTTCCTATCAATTGCTCGACAGTAATTTGTTTACCCGCCGTAGAATATCGCTATCATGAGAGAAGCCACTAGAAAAAACTATGGCCCCTATCTTTATCATATTACTTTCCCGTCAATTTCTGCCGCCGTTGTTTATTTGCTTTCTTTACTTTCTATTTCTATACCAAAAATACCAAAAATATAATTATCATCTCTATCAGATCTCACTATCGTAAGTGACTGTAAAGGGATTGACAACCCCTTATCGCGTTGGCTGCGAAGTTCTTATTTGTTTGTGCAGGTGCGAGGGACTGGCGCGTGGTCTCCTACTCGATTGATACCTTGGTTCTCAAAAACTGAGGGAAATACTTACGCTACGGTGCTGCATCTCCCTTTCCTCTTCGAGGGAATTCAACGCAAGCTCAAGAGGTAGAATAGATATACCCATATCTGCTCAAATCATCTGTGAAGGTTAGAAAATAACGATACCCGCCGCGAGCTTCAACACTCATTGGTCCACATACATCAGTATGTATGATTTCCAACAAATCTGTTGCTCGCTCCATAGTTTCGGAGAACGGAGTTTTAGTCATCTTGCCCATGAGGCATGGTTCGCAAGCACCGAGTGATTCATAATCAAGTGATTCCAAAAGTCTATCACTATGGAGTTTCTTCATGCGCTTTACACCATATGACCTAAACGGCAGTGCCACAAATAAGTTGCACTATCATTATTAACATTGCTTCTTTTGGCTTCAATATTATGAATATGTGTATTACTACTATCGAGATCCAACAAGAATAGACCACTCTTCAAGGGTGCATGACCATAAAAGATATTATTCATAAAAATAGAACAACCATTATTCTCTGATTTAAATGAATAACCGTCTCGCAACAAACAAGATCCAGATATAATGTTCATGCTTAACGCTGGCACCAAATAACAATTATTCAGGTCTAAAACTAATCCCGAAGGTAGATGTAGAGGTAGCGTGCCGACGGCGATCACATCGACTTTGGAACCATTTCCCACGTGCATCGTCACCTCGTCCTTAGCCAATCTTCGTTTAATCCGTAGTCCCTGTTTCGAGTTACAAATATTAGCAACCGAATCGGTATCAAATACCCAGGTACTACTACGAGCATTAGTAAGGTACACATCAATAACATGTATATCACATATACCTTTGTTCACCTTGCCATCCTTCTTATCCGCCAAATACTTGGGGCAGTTCCGCTTCCAGTGTCCAGTCCCTTTGCAGTAGAAGCACTCATGATCAGGCTTGGCTCCAGACTTGGGTTTCTTCGTGGGAGTAGAAACTATCTTGCTATTCTTCTTGAAGTTCCCCTTCTTTCCCTTGCCATTTTTCTTGAAACTAGTGGTCTTGTTAACCATCAACACTTGATGCTCCTTTTTGATTTCTACCTCCGCAGCTTTGAGCATAGCGAAGAGCTCGGGAATTGTCTTCTGCATCCCTTGCATATTATAGTTCATCACGAAGCCTTTATAGCTTGGTGGCAGTGATTGAAGAACTCTATCAATAACACTATCCTCGTCAACTTTGCAACCAAGTTGAGTCATATGATTGTAGTACCCAGACATTCTGAGCAAGTGTTCACTGATAGGACTATTCTCCTCCATCTTGCAGCTATAGAACTTATTGGAAATCTCATATTTCTCAATCCGGGCATTTGCTTGAAATATTAACTTCAACTCCTGGAACATCTCATATGGTCCATGACGTTCAAAACGTCGTTGAAGTCCCGGTTCTAAGCCGTAAAGCATGGCACACTAAACTATCATGTAGTCATCAGACCGCGTCTACCAGACGTTCAAAGCGTCTACATTAGCGGGAGGGGGCTTGTCACCTAGCGGTGCTTCAAGGACATAATTCTTCTGTGCAGCAATGAGGATAATGCTCAAGTTACGGACCCAGTCCGTGTAATTGCTACCATCATCTTTCAACTTAGCTTTCTCTAGGAATGCATTAAAATTCAAAGGAACACTAGCACGGGCCATTGATCTACAACAACATAGATATGCAAAAACTATCAGGACTAAGTTCATGATAAATTAAAGTTCAATTAATCATATTACTTAAAGAACTCCCACTTAGATAGACATCCCTTCGGTCATCTAAATGATCACGTGATCCAAATCAACTGAACCATGTCCGATCATCACGTGAGATGGAGTAGTTTCAATGGTGAACATCTTATGTTGATCATATCTACTATATGATTCACGCTCGACCTTTCGGTCTCAAGTGTTCCGAGGCCATATCTGCATATGCTAGGCTCGTCAAGTTTAACCCGAGTATTCTGCGTGTGCAAAACTGGCTTACACCCGTTGCATTTGAACGTAGAGCTTATCACACCCGATCATCACGTGGTGTCTCGGCACGACGAACTTTCGCAATGGTGCATGCTCAGGGAGAACACTTATACCTTGAAATTTTGTAAGGGATCATCTTATAATGCTATCGTCGTACTGAGCAAAATAAGAAGCGTAATAAGATAAACATCACATGCAATCAAAATATGTGACATGATATGGCCATCATCATCTTGTGCTTTTGATCTCCATCTCCAAAGCACCGTCATGATCACCTTCGTCACCGGCGCGACACATTGATCTCCATCGTAGCATCGTTGTCGTCTCGCCAACTATTGCTTCTACGACTATCGCTACCGCTTAGTGATAAAGTAAAGCAATTACATGGCGATTGCATTTCATACAATAAAGCGACAACCATATGGCTCCTGCCAGTTGCCGATAACTTTACAAAACATGATCATCTCATACAAAAACCGTATAACTCATCATGTCTTGACCATATCACATCACAACATGCCCTGCAAAAACAAGTTAGACGTCCTCTACTTTGTTGTTGCAAGTTTTACGTGGCTGCTACGGGCTTAGCAAGAACCGTTCTTACCTACGCATACAAAACCACAACGATGTTTCGTCAAGTGTGTGTTGTTTTAACCTTCACAAGGACCGGGCGTAGCCACACTCGATTCAGCTAATGTGAGAGAGACAGACACCCGCCAGTCACCTTTAAGCAACGAGTGCTCATAACGGTGAAACCAGTCTCGCGTAAGCGTACGCGTAATGTCGGTCTGGGCCGCTTCATCTCACAATACCGCCGAACCAAAGTATGACATGCTGGTAAGCAGTATGACTAGTATCGTCCACAACTCACTTGTGTTCTACTCGTGCATATCATCTACGCATAGACCTGGCTCTGATACCACTGTTGGGGAACGTAGTATTTTTAAAATTTTCCTACGATCACGCAAGATCTATCTACCAGATGCATAGCAACGAGGGGGAGAGTGTGTCTACGTACCCTTGTAGACCGAAAGTGGAAGCGTCAAGTGACGCGGTTGATGTAGTCGAACTTCTTTGTGATTCAACCGATCAAGCACCGAACGTACGGCACCTCTGCGTTCAGCACACGTTCAGCTTGATGACGTCCCACGAGCTCTTGATCCAGTTGAGCTTCACAGGAGAGTTTCGTCAGCACGATGGTGTGGTGACGGATATGATGAAGTTACCGGCGCAGGGCCTCGCCTAAGCACTGCAACGGTATGACCGAGGTGTGTTTCTGTGGAGGGGGGCACCGCACAGGGCTAGAGAGATCAACTTGTGTATTCTAGGGTGCCTGTCGGTGTACTAAGGTAGGGGTACCTCAGTACCCCAACTTGTGCACGGGCAGTTGCAGCTTCCCGCGGCAGGGTTTACTGCGTGCTCGCCGGTGACCTTCCTACTCCCTATTAAACCATTCAAAAACAAAGTATACAAGACATAAGACCGAGACCCCGGCAAGAGGAGCTTGCCGGGAAGGCCGTACCAGGCTCAAGACTGCCCCGCTGACACAAGACCCTGGCAAGAGGAACTTGCCAAGAAGACTAGAAGACAACGCCTCGGCGCTATATGCGCCCCGGCAAGGGCCCGGGGAGCGGCAAGCTCCCGGGCCCGGCAAGATCAAGGCCCCGGCAAGGTGCTTGTCGGGAAGGCTGCGCTGTGTGCCCACGCTCCAGCTCATCGGCCCACGCGTCGCCCTGGGGCCTATCCAGGGACGCGTGGCGGATGGCTGTGCAGCTTGGGGTACACGGTGGCACTCCACGGTGATGGATCCATCGCCGTGGCAGACGGAGACGCTAAGGCGGGAGCTTTTGGGGTCGACGGCGACGGGCATTAAATGCCCTTGTCCCCCACTGTTAAAGTAGGTATAGACCACTGTTCTGTACTGTAGCTTTACTGTTCCCGCACTGTTACAACTACCACCTCTTTTACATTTTTACCCCTTTCTCCTACGTTGACACCTGTCGGTGACCCCTTGCACTATAAAAGGAGGCCCATGCACAACGTGGAGGGGGTTCGGAACCTAGATCACTCTCGCGCTCGGTGTAGCTGCTTCTTCAAGCTCCCGAGCGCTCAAACTCAATACACAACCAAGCAGGAGTAGGGTTTTACGCGTCTACCGCGGCCCGAACCTGGGTAAAACTGCCCGCATGCTCGCTACGATCTGCTCTTTGTGCTCCCTCCGCCCTCGTACCGCACAGACAAGGGGCTCCGGTCCCATAGGTGTTCGTGGCGGACAGTTTCCCCCGACATCTTTGGCGCGCCAGGTAGGGGGCGTCGAGGTTGTGCGAACCTGATCCGGCGTTCGCGCGGGCGCATTCTTCATCAACCTCTCCAGCTTCATCAGCAACTTCATCAGCGACAACTCCATGGCCCCGAAGAAGAAGGCTTCGGAGGTCGGAGGCCCGTCTGCGTCTCACCCGCCGCCACCAGATCCAACGGTGGGCGGGGGAGATGCCGTCGGAAGGGTGGCCGCCGGTGAGGACACTCACGGCGCCACCAGATCCAAGAACAGGACGGACGATCGAACCTCGGTCTCCGTGGACGCGCCGCGTCCATCTCAGCACACGACGACCCAGCAGCGCCACACCACGGGAGGTGGTATCCGCTTGCTGGGGCAAGGCCAAACCGGAGGCTCACGGGACGCCCCGGACCCCCGTCCGGGCACAAGCAAAGCGAAGGCGCCGGCGCGGGACCCCGCTCCTTCTAACGTTGTTAGAAGTCCGAGCGTATCCCGCTCCTCGCACCGCTCGCCCGCGTTCCCTTCCACTCCAGCAGAAGCGCTCGCAAGGGCGCAACTACTCCTCGACTTTCCTCCAGCGGCCGACAAGGCCGAAGAATGGAGGGCTACCATACGAAGCCTGATAGACTTCGCCAACAACGATTCTCCACAGCAGCCGTCGACCTCACGGCCGCGGCAAGCTGAGAAGACGAAGGCTGACGGCAACAAGACTGCCGGGGGTGCGACAAGCGTGCATTCCCCGCCGCAGAAGCAGAAGACGCCGCCCCGCCGGAACAACCCCGACGACGGCTCCACAGCCTCGTCGGACCCGCGGGCCCGTCGGGACCAGCGCCAGGTCCTCGACGACCGGTGAGAAGAAGACGCTCGGACCACAATCGAGCGCCGCCGAGAAGCTCGGCGACAATCAGACAAGAGAGCTGGGAACACTGTCGACGCGCACGCGCCCGGTGAACCAGGCGACTTGCCGTACGCGGCAGGCTGCCCTGCGTTCACCCGCGAGCTGCGGCGCGTCCAGTGGCCCAGCATGAAGAATTTTAAGCCCGACGTACCGGAGAAGTACGACGGCAAGACGCACCCCTCGGAGTTTCTCAGCGTCTACACCATCGCAGTGCAAGCTGCCGGGGGGCGCGACGAGAAGATCTTGGCGAACTACTTCCCGCTCGTGCTAAAGCCGAACGTCCGTTCGTGGCT